>OZ002742.1:74277733-74896525 GCA_963924295.1 Dioctria rufipes | reverse complement strand
AACAAAACGACAGTAAAGGAAATGCTAAAACTAATGCAAAATATGAAATAAATATTGCTGGAACAGGCAATTAAGCGGTTTGAGTTGGTTAATTGCACAAGCCCAGTTGTGATGATTCGTTGAACGGATTTGATGGGCTTCAGTCGAAAATATTTAGGAACTCATAAAAGCAAACCCAAAGGAACTGGCAAAAGGCGAAACGAAATGAGATTTTGGGAAGAATATCGATCACAGTTAAGTTAGGACTAGCTCGAATTTACACGGTGCGTTTTCATTAAAGCGTTTTCATTTTACTTTTTGTGTAGTCAGTCATAGCATTATAGCTGGGCGTTGCCTTTTTACTTAAGAAGGCTAAATAATCCAAGTTCTAAGAAGTTGAGCAATTATTGGTCGAAAAAAGAGAAACTCTAAAACTACGAGTATGTATGTATGTAGGTAAGTTCGGTTAGTATGACACACTCCAAACGGCACACAAAATTGTTAGGACGGTTGACGACAACCACGTTAGTAACTCAAGGGGGGGGGGGGGGGGGGGGTTAGTAGGTAGCTGCAAAAGCCAGAGATGGAGTTAATGCATTTTTGGCAAAGCGCATCTAGTAAGCTCATCGTCTAGTTGGGACAACCCCACTTTATTCCTTATGAGGTTCTTCCTTCTTAGGCGAGGTAGGCTTCGCTTTCTGTTGCTGTTGGGGTTTTTGTGGTTGCTGCTGCTGCTGTTGAGGTTTTTGTTGTTGAGATTTCTGTTGTTGTTGTGGAGATTTCTGTTGTTGGGGCCTCTGCTGCTGTGGTTGCTGAGGCTTCTGCTGCTGTGGTTTTTGCTGTTGCTGGGGTTTGGCAGAAATATTTTTGTCTTGTTCAGATTTTGGTTCCTGTGAAGGCTTTGGTTGTACCTGTGGTTTTTGCTGCTGTTGTGGTTTAGCCGAAATGGGCTTATCTTGATCAGGTTTTGGTTGCTGTTCTTTCTGTTCTGTACCTGATTTTTGTTGTTGTGTCTGTGGAGGCTTTGGTTGTGGTTTGGGTGATCCTGCTTTTGGTTGTTGCTGCTTTCCTTGTGGCGGTTTTTGTTGTGACTTGGCTTCAGTCTTTTTATTCTCACTTTCAGGTTGTTTCTTTGGCTGTGCATGTTGAGTGTCAGTCTTTTTCGACGGTGGAGGTGTTTTAGATTTAACCTTTTCAGGTTTCTTCGCTTCTTGTTGCTTTCCCTTCTGCCCTCCGGACTTTTGTTGCGCTTCGTTTGGTAAGGATACGCCAGGAGATTTAGCATTTTCGAGAGTCTTAGTTTTTAAAGATTCCGGACTTTTTTTGCCAAATTCTTGTGTAGATGCAGCAGATTTTATTTCTGTAGAAGTTTTAGGTGCTTCTTCTGACTTAGGTAGTTCTTCTGGCTTAGATGTTTCTACTGTCTTATTTGCTTCTTCTGGTTTAGATGGTTCTGTTGGTTTAGGTACTTCGGCTGGTTTCGAGACTAATTTGTGCATTTCACCAGCTTCAGGCGCTACAACTTGTTTAGGAGCTTCAGCCGGTTTAGATGCTTCAGTTAGCTTGGGGGTCTCTGCTGGCTTTAGCTTAGCTTCTACTGGCTTTGGCGCTTCTTCCACTGGCTTTGGGGTTTCAATTGGCTTTGGTGTTTCAACTGGCTTTGGTGCTTCAACTGGCTTTGGTGTTTCAACTGGCTTAGGTGCTTCAGAGGGGATTGTTGCTGCAGCTGATTTAGGAGCTTCAACGGACTTGACAGAAGAAGGTTTAGATGAATCAGCTGGTTTTTGTGGCTCAGCTGGCTTGGGCGGTTCAACTGCTACAGAGAGTTTCGGTGAATCAACTGGCTTCTGTGGCTCAGCTGGCTTGGATGCTTCAACTGCTACAGAGGTCTTAATTGCTGCAGCTGACTTCTGAAGATCAGCTGGTTTAGGTAATTCAACTGGCTTGTCTGCCTCAGGCTTTGATGCTTCAATTGGCTTGGTTAATTCAGCTGGCTTTTGTGCTTCAACTGACTTTACAACGGGCTTAATTGCTTCATCGTGCTTTGATACTTCAGCTGGATTGATTGATGCAGCTAGTTTATTGGATGTTTCAACTGGCTTGGGTGCTTTAGCTGGCTTAGATTCTTCAGAAGATTTAGGTGCATCAGCTGGTTTAAGCGTTTCTGATGGTTTGGGTACCTCAGTTATTTTAGGCGCTTCAAGTTGTGTAAGAGCTCCAATTGCTTGAACTACTTCAGCGGGATTGGATACCTGCCCTGTTTTAGGTGCTTCAGCTGGCTGAAGCGTCTGAGCTGGCTTAGGAGCGTCGGCAGGTTTGGATGCTTCAGCTGATTTAGATAACATTGCTGCTAGGGTTTCAGTTGGCTTAGATGCCTCTGGTGACTTCTTAGCTTCAGTTTGGGCAGACTCTTTAACTGGTCCTTCCGGAAGCTTACAGACTTCAGGTGACTTAGGATCCTCAGCAGCAGGTTTAAGACCATCAGATACCTTAGGTCCTTCAGCTGGCTTAGTTGCTTCAACTTGTTTAGGAGCTTCAATTGTTTTGGGTGCCTCAGTTGATTTAGCAGCCTCAACTTGTTTAGACAACTCAGCTGGTTTAGGAGCTTCAGTGGGTCTAACTGGCTCAGCTGATCTGGATTTTTCAGCTGACTTTTGCTGTTTATTTTGTTTCTGACCCTCGGCAGATTTTGCGATTTTTTCTGTTTTAGTGGATTCGGGAGATTTAACAGTTTGAACTTGCTTATGAGGCTCAGGCGTTATGGGCTTAGAAGTCTCTGTTATTGCCAAAGATGCTTCAACGGATTTTGTTGTTTCAGGAAGTATAGATGCATCAGCTGGTTTGGGGCCTTCAGCTGATTTAGGACCTTTACCTTGCTTGGTTCCTTCATTTGGCTTTGGACCATCCCCTTTTTTTGGTTTTTGATTTTGATCACCTTTCTTTCCTTTCTCTCTCTTATTACCTTGACTTTGTTGAATATTGCCACTTTTGATTTGATCAGGCACATTTGTTTTTTTAGATTGCTTATCATCTAGAGTTCCTTCAGTCTTGGTGGATGGCGTTTCTATGGCCTTTTCAGGCACTTTATCGGATGCATGTTCATTATTTTTTTCAGTGGATATTTTGCCTTCAGTCTTTTTGAAACCATCCACATTTGTTTCATTTTTCTTTTCCTTTGATGATTCTTCACTTTCTTTTTCAATTTCGGTTTTATTTTCACCTTTCATTAATTTCTCTTCAAGTTTTATGTCTTGTATTTCAGTAATTTTCCCGGTTGCAGGAACTTCATCTTTTGATGCTTCATCAAAGTTTTCAACTAAAGTTGGAACATCTTCTTCTTCGGCAACACTACTCAAAGTTTTGTTTGCTGTCATATTATTGGCAAAGCGTCTCAATTGAATAACAGTGTCCTGTCCAAGTTGAGGAAGGATTTCTGGGAGCATTTCAACTACCTAATTAAAAATTGTTGTAAAAAATATAATTATTTAGTTTAAAGTCAATAAAGTATTTCTGTAAGGCTCTTCTCTTAAATGCAAGATGTGTGAAATATTATATATCTCTACATACATATAAATATATTCTACATTAATGTTTGTCATTTTATTCTAGCTTTACATTGGTCGAACACGCTGTGAAGACGAAAGCTTTATATATTGTCAAAGGAAATGAGTTATCTTTTCTGAAAGTCAGTGGTATTTTTGACGCTTAACTTAGTGAAATTATTCTGGCATATGTTCTGTTTTATCAATCCAAGTTATTTTGAGCTAACGAGAAAAGCCTGCCTCTGTTTCCAGCAATATTGAAGTAATGTAAATTTCTTCATATATATATATAAATATATCAAGAATATAAAGAATATCAAAATCTTCAGTACTACTGCTGACCCATATTTCAGCTTTTGAAATACTTAGTACTTGAGGCTGTTCCCGCCTATTTAAATTAACTAATCACCCCTTTCTGCCATAGCCTGGCTGGACATTTAGTTTTATCTACCTACTTCAACTGCCCTTTCAAAATTTAAGAAGACAACTTCGTATTTAATCCGTAAATGGTTTGTTCAGACAAGATTGACAAAGCGATATCACAAAAGAATATATGAAAGCAATTTAAAAAAAAAACAGGGATATAATTAAAGAAGTCGAATTCAATGAAAGAAAAATCTCGGATAGTCAACGTGTGAAGTAATTAAACAGAAACATAATTTCTTTGGAATGAATGCAAGAAGAATTGAAATGTCATGGGAACAGCCTTAAATATATCTATTTTTTTCCGGACGGGAATCGAACCTACACTTGGTAGAATCAGTCAATGATGGATAAAGAAGAATTTTAAGAACTTTTATTTTTAATGATTCTAAATCAAATTAATAAATACAAGAAGAAAAAACAACCGCCTCGTCCGGGGTTTGAAACCGGGACCTTCCGCTTGCCGGGCGACTGCTCTTACCACTGAGCTAACGAGACAGATGATTTTCCCCCTTGCATTTATCAATTTGTTACTAGCCTACTAAGCCACGATTTGCTTTCAGCTGGCATTAACCAGTAACGATGAAAGCGCACAAATAAATTGTAAATTCAATTTTTATTTAAATTTTTTCCCGGACGGGAATCGAACCTACACTTGTTAGAATCAGTCAATGATGGATAATGAAGAATTTTAAGAACTTTTATTTTTAACGATTCTAAATCAAATTAATAAATACAAGAAGAAATATATCGTCAATAAGCCGTTTGAAGCGGGCAGGTTTCCTCAATCATGGAAAGAACCACTTATGGTACCAGTACCTCAAGGTCTGCGAGAAGATATTAGAGAAAACTAAACAAATTTAGCTGGAAATATATTTGGAAGTGAATAATATAATAATCCCGGAACAGTCAGTGTTTCGAAAAAAGCGTTCTTGTGAGCTGAGAATTAATTTTATTATCAACTACTGGAAGGAAGAGTTTTTCTAGACTTGAAGCGAGCCTTTGAAAGGGTAGACAGAAACATTCTGATTGAGAAATTGAACAAGTATGGAATTAAAGGATGTGAATTAAACTGGTTCGTGGATTATCTCAGTAAAAGAACGCAGAGATAAAATTTAAACGAAGCTCGCTCAACAACAATTAAAACTGAAATGGGGGTTACACAAGGATCTGTCTTAGGAACTCTATTATTCTTTCTTTATATAAACGACTTGAAGCCAGCCATAGTCCACTCAAAGCTCATGCTGTTTGCTGATGATACACTGACATTTTGTACTGTGAAAAACATAAATGATATTAAAAGCAAAATAGAAAGCGATCTGAACGAAACTAAGGCATGGATGGATAGCAATCTGTTGAAATTAAATACTAGCAAATCGAAATGTATGATATTAAACAGCAGGGAAGATGTGTCGATTACAATTGAGAATGAGCAAATTAAAGTATTTGATGGCTTAATTAATTAGGTATAATGTTACAATAAACTAGATTTCAATAAACAAGTAGAAAAAAGATATCATATTTTAGAAGGTTGAGAAAATCAGTTTCACTAGCGAGTGCAATAAAAATCTACAATGTCACTATAAAACCCAATTTTGAATACTGCTCAACGGTACTTTTTCTATGTACACGTATATCGAACGACAGGCTACAGAAATATCAAAATAGGGCAATGAGGACAATCTTACAATATAGTAGATAGACATCAATTAGGTGGATGCTCCTCTGAAGTGGATGAATGTGACACACAGAATTGATTTGAATGTGTTGAAATTTATATCTAGGAACGGGGATCTTCTGCCATATTTAAGAGAGAAAATAATACTGTTGACGGATCCGCAACCATATAATCTAAGAAATGCTGATCTAAATATAAGATTACTAACTATAATAGATCAGGTACACGTAATTAATATATTAATGAATTTTGGATTTAAAATTGTATAATGATTTGTCAGTAGTGATAAAGGAAGGAAGAAACCTAAATGTACTTGTAAAACTTTGTTTAAAAATGGGTTAAAAGGTAGTATAAATAGTTGTGTGGTTTTTTGTGAAAAGTACGCTTAGTGCTAATAAATTATTATTATTATTATATATGTAGTATAGATACTAAGCGAGCTCATTCAGAATTAACGAAATTTAGCTTTTATATAGTCAAGTATACAAAGAAATTGTAATCGTGAAATTCAGTCCCATACAGATCAGTATGAACTTAAAAGTAACAGCGGAAATCGTTGCAAACTGAATGCTGTACCAAAGAAATTAAGCATTCCCAAAATGGAACAGAACTAATGCATATACAGGGTATTAATAACGAGAGCGTCCTACCTTTATGAATTATCCAGAACTGAAATAAGTACCGCTGTTAAATTAGTTGCTGCCAATATTTAATGACCGCAGATAAGCATTTACTTTTTTCTTGACAATTTTTCTGTTGCTTCTTGGTTTATGTATAGAATATATCTTATCTAGCTTTTTTCATCTTAGATAAAATCAAATAGGGGTATAATAAATTTGTAACACAGAAATAATGATATTCCGGCAAAATGAATTGGACATGCACGCATAGTAAAAAGGTGTTTTGATTTTTGTGTATGCGTTCCTCAGTGTTAAGCATGTAAGCAAATTTAATCAAATTAATGATTACGATAGCTTGGGGATTACATGAGGAAGTACAGCTTGCATACAAACCTCCCTTCCAGCGTGTTAAATTTTACAGCAGAAGACAGTTCGCTTGACGTCTTGTCACCTTTCATGCAAGTCCATTTAGAACAAGGAAAAAAGATAGAATTGCTCTAACATCAATTCTTACGATACCCTAGATCAGGGGTGGCCAAGACGTCGACCGCGGTCGACTGGTCGATCGCGTAGACGTTTTTGGTAACCCGCGAGAGTAAAATCAATAGAACAAAAATTACAATAAATTGTCATTTTCAGATAATTGCAGAATTACCAAAAACTTGGAGCACATTATATAAATCGGGAATTCCAAAGTTTCGTCGAGCAGTTGGAGAATTTACACGAGCAGTTCGAAAGAAGCTTTTGGAACTCAAGAAGTTATAAGTTTCAGTCTGTTCCCTTTTATCGAAGGCATTAACATTGACAGAGTATGTATCAAATCGGCCAATTTATTGATGTTGAATTTGTTGTGGCCGAAGAAGAAATTATAGTTGTTGCGACATAAGTATTTTTTAAATCTGGAGCATTCGGAAATACCTACAGATTTTTTGAAAATTTCTTTTGCGTTTTATTTAAAACCGTTGCTGACGGTAGACCGCTACGATATTTTGAATTATAATGTAGACCCCGTACCTCAAAAGTTTGGACACCCCTGCCCTAGATGAATGCCCGTACGAAATTTCGTATGGTCACTGCTCAGTGAAAGTATGATTGTTGAAGTGGTTTTTCGCACATATTTTTGGAACGGTTCGTCGGACAGTAAAAATGATTATAATAACTAATTTCGTCGGATTTTGTATTCTGCAGAGCTTTTCAGTACAATCAAAACGTCTAGGACAGATCGTTTTCACGGTATACGTAAAAACCCAACATTTTTATATGACAACACAAAGACACTTTTATACCCTAGATGAAATCATAGACTATATTAAGTTTGCCATTCCGTTTGTAACACATAGAAATAATGATGGTAGAGCAAAATGGATTGGACTGATTTTTGCATGTCCGTCCGTCGGCACGATAACTCGAGAAGATTTCACTTCGAGGGCTAACATTTTGCACACGGGATTTTTTTTAAAAAAACAAAAGTAACTTTAAGTTCGCAAATAGGACGAATCGGGCAACTCCTTCGTAGGATTTCCATACAAAAATTTCGGTTTTCATGATATATTTGAACACTGCCTAAGAATGCGTCCACGTAGAGAGCTGAAATTTGTTTTTATAGTAATACTAAGTAAAGTTTCAAAAATAGACTAAATCGGGCAACCCTTTCTTAGTGATGTCATATAAAAACTTAGGTTTTTGATGTACATATACTGTAAAAATGATCAGTCCTAAACGTTTTTATTATACTGAAAAGTTCTTCAGAATATGAAATCCTGTTTGAGTTAGTAACTACTATATGTGTCCAGTATGTCTCTTCCTAGATATAGACCATTTATATTTGTACACACTCTCTCTCTTTTGTACTAGATCATTAGGGATTAATCAAGTAGACTAGATATCTAGCAGTTAGTATGTACGCAGTCACCGAGAAATAAAGTAGTTTTTAAGCAGCTGTGGTTTTCATTAATTACTACGCAGTCGCTAGCCGGTACACGTGTTTGATTATAGTGCACCGATATAAAAAAAAATCGAGATTCGTGAAGTGATTTGATACCAAGATTGTCATAACAACAAACAAGCTGGTGAAAATTATCTTTTGAGATAAAGTGCTGGGTTGTGACGATTCCGGAAAATCAAAATCAAAAAAGTTGAAAGAAAAGAAACCCGTTGGAAGGCCACCAAAAATTCGATACCGGACGATAACAACAAAATCAATGGATTACATACGTAAAGTCGAGAAGTTAACCGTAGAGAATTCAAATTTAGCTGAAAACTGGCGAAAGTTTTGGCAGAATTATGAAATATTTAGCACAGCTGTTGAAATTACAAAAAAAAAGTGAGGAAGTTAAAGTGACAACATTTCTAAACGCAATCGGCCCAGAGGCAGTTGAGATTTTTAATACCTTCAACTTATGAGAAGAGAATAGGTAAAAGTATGCAGAAGTTATTAAATATTTTGAAGAATTTTGCAAGCTTAAGCGGAATGAAGTTTATGAAAGCTTTAAATTCCATAAACGCAACCAGGAAATTGGAGAGCCATTCGATAATTTTTTGATGGAAATTAAAAAACTTGTACGAAATTGCGGATTTGCAGAGCAGGAGAGTAGAATGATACGAGACCGTATTGTTCTGGGTACATCGGACAAGCATCTTCAAAAACGGTTACTTGAAATAGATTCACTGGTTTGGCAAAGACGATCAAAATGGTGCGGGCAGCAGAGATTGTGAACAATCAGATGAAACATATACACAAACCATCAGGAACCAGCAAACAATTAGATACTGTAACTAACGTTTCAAATAAATATAATTTGCGAACAAATACTAATTATAAAAAATCAGGTTTTAGGAACAACTATTCAGAGTTAACAACAGGAGTAAGTAGGAATAGAGCAGAGAGAAACAGGCCTAAATAAAATCTTATCATGCACTAAATGCATGAAAAATCATGAGATAAGAAAATGTCCGGCATGGAACACTTAGGTGTAGGAAATGGGGAGTTAAGAATAATTTTGCAATTGCAATACGAGAATTAAAATTTATAGACAATAACAGTGATGAGTTTTACATAAATATAATTGAAACTAACGAAATAATAAGTAACTCTTGGTTTGAATTAATTAAAGTTTCTGGTAAAATTTAAACTTGATAAATTGTAATACAAAAATACAAGCATATGGTGGAAGTTCTTATAGCAGTGGGTACAGCCTCTCTACCTTTCATTGTCAGAAATAGAATAAAAAATATAGAGTTTATTATAACGAAAGAAGGAAATATTCCCATTTTAGGTCTTGAGTCATGCGTAGATTTAAAATTAATTCGAAGAGTAAATGAGATTCATAAAAACAATATAAATAGGGAACAGTTCAAAGAGTTTTTTCAGGAACTAGGAAGTTTTCCACAAAATTTGAAAATTGAACTTAAGCAAAATGCTAAACCGACAGCAAAGCCGGCTAGAACGATTCCGATGGCAATCAAGGATAAAGTGTTAGCTGATCTCGAAAGATTAGTTGTATTAGGAATAATAGAAAAGGCCAACTTTGCTTCAGAATGGATCTCCAATACTGTTATCGTAGAGAAACCAAATAAAACGATTAAATTTTGCATAGCCCTCACAATCTCATCCAAGCAATTAAAACTTTGCATCATCCTATTCCCAATCTAGAAGAAATAACACCTAAATTGACGAATAAAACAATTTTGACGGTCTTGGACCTTAAAAATGGCTATTATCAAATAACCCTAGATTAGAATTCAAGCAAATTGTGCAATTTCAGTACTCCGTTCGGATGCTATAGATTTAAGAAACTACCTTTTGGTATCTCAACAGCCTTCGAGGCATTTAAAAAGTTTTATGAGGAAAATTTTAAAAGTATCCCAGGAATAATAGTTTATATTGATGATATTTGTATAGCAGCTTGTACAGATAAGGAGCATGATGAGATATTGAAAAAAGTTTTTTAGAAAGGGCAAAGAAATTAAACGTAAAATTTAGTCCTGATAAAGTGCAATATAAATTTAATGAAGTCAAGTTTCTCGGAGACATAACTTCAAAAGAAGGAATAAAATGTGACCCGGAACGGATTAAAGATATTGATAAAATAGAGGCTCCTAAAAATAAAAAGGATCTCCAGAAAATCCTAGGAATGATCAATTATTTTCGAAACTTTGTCCCAAATCTTGCAGACATCTCACAGCCATTAAGACAACTTTTAAAAAAGGCAGCTGTATTTCGATGGGAAAACACCCATGTAGACTGTTTATAACGAATTAAGCTCGCAATAGCAGAAGCCCCAACCCTTAGAACTTTCGATGGAAAAAAGGAAGTATCTTTTCAAGCTGATGCGTCAAAAATGGGTTATGTGCTTGTATGATGCAGGAAGGCAAACCTGTATATTTCGCTTCAAGAAGTCTGTCAGAGACAGAAGAAAGATACGCACAAATTGAAAAGGAACTACTGGCGATTCTCTTCGCGTGCCAGGAGTTCCATCACTTTATTTACGGAAGGAAATTTCAAATGGTCACGGATCATAAACCACTCCTAGGTATTTTTAAAAAGGATATTTGCAGAATTCCTAACTCTAGACTCCAGAGAATGAGACTAAGGCACAGTATATATCATACAGTAGCCCAGCTCTGTCAAAACTGTCAAGTGAGTAGGATGCTTCTATAAAGAGACTATACTTTCTCTTTCAACAGTTTTAACTAACACACTAGTCAATTTTTAATACATGGATTCCTATGTAAATCTAAAGTGGAAGAAAGAGAACTGATGGCATTCTTAAACTTTTACTAGAGGGAAAGAGGCAAAATGACACCACTTTACCGTCAAACAGCTGTTTAGTAATGGAACAATACATTTGTCGCCGATTGCCGATATGTGTACATACATAAAACTAATACTTCCGTCAACGGTCGTGCAGCTAGCTACTGTTCGCCCATTTATGTCCGTATCATACTTAATAGTTCCCTCTTGTGGGAGAAATTTTAAGGTTATGTTTTTTTAATTGAAATTCTAAAATTCACTTTTCAGTAGTTAGTTCTAAGCTATTCTACTGTATGATATATACTGTGACTAAGGTTAGGTAAATCTGAGATAGATTTGAAGGATTTACCAGCATATTGCAGACTTACTCTCGAGAAATTGTGATAAAAAGATAAGTAATCCCGAAATTACAGATTTAGTTCAATTAATGTAGGACTCGAAAGAAAACAACAATTTATAGAGGAAACAGAAAAAGATCCAGTATTAAAGGATTTAAAGTTAATATTACAAGAAGGCTAGCCTAATGAGAAAGCAAAAGTTAAGGAAAATATTAAAGCATTTTGGAAAATGAAAAATGAATTAACTTTGAGAGATGATTTAATTTTTTTGAATGACAAAATTTTAGTGCCACAAAGTTTACGCGAAGTAATATTAGTCTCTTGCACAAGCCTCATCAGGGAATAGAAAAAACTAAAGCACGTGTTAGGACATTAGTCTACTGGCAGGAATGGCAGATCAAATTGAAAAAAAGGATTAGTAGTTGTGAATTATGCCAAAAGCATAGAAACTTAAATACAAGGGAACCATACATAACACACGACATTGAGCCCAAACCATTTAATAAAATTTGTATGGATATTTTTCACTACGCAGGAAAAAGTAGCAGTAAAAGTAGTAACCGTTTACTTTTCAAAATATCTAGAAATTTTACCACTTAAAAATAAAACTAGTAACGAAGTCATAAAGAAATTGAAAAGCTTATTCGCCACTCATGGGATAACAAAATGTATTATAGCAGACAACATGCCATTTGGATCTTACAATTTTAGGAAATTCGGCTTAAAGTATGATATTCGCATAATAGCATAATAAAGTCCACATTATCCTCAGGCAAATGGTCTAGCGGAAAGATCAGTGCAAATAGCAAAAACGTTAATGAAGAAGTGCAATGAAATTGGGGAAGAATTGTGGTTAACCCTATTAAGAATATAGGAATACTCCATAGCAACAAATCGTCAGCAGAAGTTTTAATAGGTAGGAAACAAAGAACTCTATTGCCAATAAAGGACAAATTACTTGAATCAGTAAATTCGAAACATATTAAGAACTGTATCCACAGCAATAATTATCATAATGAAAACTATTATAATAATAAAGTAAAACAAAGAAAGCCGTTTGCGGAAAAGCAAAAGGTATGCGTTAAAAACTGTATCAACAATAACTGGGAAAAAGGAACGATTAAGGCAAAACATTCCACACCCCGATCATATTGGATTATAAAAGAAGATGAAACAGAATTAAGAAGAAGCTCTTATTTTTTACGTCCTGGAAAATAATTTTATTTAATACTTTAAAATTAGTATATTACAACCATGCCGAACATAAGCTTTCTCATTGAATTGAATTAAATTGTTAAATTGTAAATTGAATTATATTTTAAATCTAGTCTAGAATGTTAGAACGGAAAAAAAAGTTGGTAACTATAATGTTGAAATTAAAAGTAAAGATAAGATGTGAATTAGAAAACGACATTTAACTTGAATTAAATAAAATTACAAAATGTTAACAACTCAAAAGTGGGAGATGTAGTATATACGAGTTAGTAACTACTACACGTGTCCAGTATGTCTCTTCCTAGATGTAGACCATTATATTTGTACACATTCTCTCTCTCTTTTGTACTAGATCATTAGGGATTAATCAAGTAGACTAGATACAAAGTATAAGTAAATATAAGTAGAGACAGAGGCGAACAAAATTGGAAATTTTCCTGTGTTTTTTAGACTGAAAGAGGTAATCTCATATACTTTTGTCTTTTGCATGAATGGGGGAAAGAACTTGGCTATGCATTATTGTAGTGCGACTGAGATAACGAGTTAAAAACAAAAATCGAGAGAACGTAGGATTACCCGAATGACAAAATCTTATTAAATCCCTCAAAATCCTTTCAAACTATTCATAATAATGTACATTGGGTAACCCTACCTCCATTTGGCAAGAAAAAGATAAATTTCGCAATGAACAACGTACTAAAAGGAGATGTAAAATTTCTGTCAAATAAAATTCCCCGAATCCAGCATGAGATTCCCCCACTTAATCTCTCTCGAGCAAAACAAATGTAAACAGAAAAACGTGCTGTTCACATATCATAGGATTACACTAACAAACATTAGAATTCCTGCGAAAAACATTGGGACAATTTCTGAAAATCGTGTTTTCATAAAAACGCGGGAGCATTTTATGAGCGTAAATTCAGAAAACTCCATATCGTTGCATGTAATCTTCGCTTCCACATTTTTTGTCTTATTCGTAAAATGTTCAAAGAGGGTTTGATTTTTTTTTTTTAATTTTTTTCTCATCCTTCCTTCCTTTTCTCGCCGTGTACATTTAAATGGAAAACAATCGGAACACTCTTCTGTGTCCTTTCTTTTATTTAGTTATTCTTTGCTAGATATCTAGCAGTTAGTATGTACGCAGACATCGAGCAATGAAGTAGTTTTTAAGCAGCTGTGGTTTTCATTAATTACTACCCACTTCCAAGATAATACAAATCCTATGAAATTGGTTATAATAATACAAATCTAGAGCCGGGTTTCCCAAACTATGTTCCGCGGAACACCAGTATTCCGATGACCCTGAATAGGTGTTCCGCGACAATTTCGAAAGGTATTATACACTTGCTCTGACACCAATTCTGATTTTTATATTGGTAAAATTATATTTACTATTTGCTATGAACACATCGTGTACAAAATTTCAGTTCTCTACGTTGACACTTTCTCAGGTAGTACAAATATATAGCGAAAAACGTAATTTTTGTATGGCAACCCTACGAAGGAGTTACCCGATTTCTTCCATATTCGAATTAAATTTACTTTTTTTTTAAGTACACGTGCAAAATTTCAGTTCTCGAAGTACACTCGTTCTCAAGCTATCGTTGTGCGGATGGACGGGCTGACAGACGGACATGCAAAAGCTGCCATCATTATTTCTATGAGTTAAAAATGGAATGACAAAAAAATAATTGATTAAATCGGGCATCTCCTTCTTGTTGTTACCATACAAATACTGTGAAAAGGATCAGCCATAGACCTTTTTATTATACAGAAAATTTCTTCACAACATAAAATCCTATGAAATTGGTTATAATCATCATTACTGTTCGACGAAGCATTCTAGAATTAGATACCATTTTAATAATCAAATTTGCATACAGGCGTTCATCTAGGGTATCGTAAGAAGTTGCAGCTTTAAGGGGCACCCACTAGTGTGAAACATTCAAAAACTCGATTTTTCGATAGTCTATACCTTCAGCATACTAAAATTTCAAGTGCGTATCTCGAATAGTTTTTGTACTACAACCTTCTAAAGAGCAGCTTCTCGTCGTTCATTAAACGTGCGTAAGCTGAGGGGCGTACCTGAATTATTGTTCATATGTATATGTCGTAGACACTTGATGTAACTTAGCACTTCATGAAATGTAGGCAGATAGTGTAACAATTTGCGCTTACTGACGTTTACATGACGTGTCTGAAATTTTTAGTCACTTCATGAAATGCTACAAGCCTTACGCCTATAGTGTAATACCAACAGACATAACCGAATGCAAGGAGAAGTAGATGAGTAGTGAAGGGAAGGTCGAGATCAGACCTGCGAGAAAGCAACACACACACATACGCGACTCGACGCACAGACACACACCGGCGTATCGTTTCTCTGGATAGAGCCCCGGGGGTGATTCCAATACGGCATGTTGCATATCAAATTAAAGGTCTCGCCGAGTACTATCGTGTGGTGTACTTTTTTCCTGATTCAGGAAACTTTCTCGGGTCGTTTTCGATTTCCATGCACTTGGATCACATACACGCCAGTTACCACCCTAAAAGTATTCAGAGAAAAAAAAATCTTTAATGAATTGTAGCTGGTACAGAGCAGGCGTGAATAGTGAAACCCGCTTTCCGATCGGACAAAACCCTACCGAGTTAGAGCCGATCTAAGGTGCAAGCCTAACATTCAGCTAAATTAAAAGAAAATCAACAATTTATTTCAATTATTCAAGTCAATACGACCAAAAACGTGTGCGAATTATTAGTTTGGCGAAAAATCTCGAAAAAAGCCATAACTCGTAAACTACAAAAAATCGCAGAGCATACATGGGGGTGATTCGGGAACCCCTGGGAGTGCTCTTCCTTTGGACTCGCGCTTGACACTATTTCTACTGACGCCCTGTATAGGTATATGACAGTCAACCCTTTCGTCATTGCCAGGAATAGCAACAGATTAGCTCTAGGTATGATACTTATCAATTTATGACAATGAAATCAAAACGACATTTTTCAAATTTGCTGCATTCTAACTCGAATTCAAATTATCCTATCGACTTGAATCTTATTTTAGCGTATTTAGTATTTGTTCCTTCATACAATGATCCTCCAGTTGGATAAAAGAATGTCAAATTGCCATGCAAAAAACCATCAGATTTTTAAGCGTAATTTGGAACTTTTTTTCAAAACTCCGTCATTTTGTTCGATTTTAATTTTTTTCTCACGATACTGCGTTATTTTACTGGCAATATCTTCTAGTTTAATGGACTTTTCACATACAACTGTTTTGCATCATGTGAACAGATGCGCATGAGCCGATACACTACACATAGATATGATGAATGTCTTCAAACCCGCATGCAAATATGTTCCTCCACTCTGTTATTTGAAAGATGTGATTCTTCTTTTGTTAAACGTCTGCGCACAGTTTTACAGGGACGGAAAATTTTCTAACTTTTGGAAACTAACCTAATTTAAAAACAAAAGGAAATGGCAATGATTTTTTAATTATGGAGCAATTCCAATCACTTCCATTGACCCTAATTCAGTATCTTTGTACTATTTACGAACGTAAGTATGGCCTTTGGTTTGGTGGCTCATCCAGAGTGCTGAGTTGAAACTGTAGGATCAAATTACTTCTACCATTTATATCTAGTAGTTCAATAGAGATTGTATTAGACACCATTAATTTCGAACACCAACATCTTAATGCCTGTGTACGACCACTGATTTATAAAAATGGATTGAGCGTATTTTCATTTTCCTTTAGGAAAGAATGGTACAAGTTTTATAGTTTTCTCTTTCGCGGTATGGCTGTGTTGGAGCTACCAACATGATTTGATGTTTTTAAGTTGACTGCAAATGCAATCACTGCCAGAAGAATGAGGTAATGATAGTGTTTATCATGCTCCGTTTCTCTAGCCCATACGCAGGATTCAGGTAAAATAACCTTTGAAAATTAAAGCCGGAATGAGTTTAATCTCTTATAAGCGATTAAAAAATCACTTGAACACATTGGGATTTACTTTGTGTATAAAGTGTAACTGCGATTCAATGTTTACTGTTGACTCTTGTCCGACAGTGAGAAATGCTTATGAAATCAACAGACATTTCACATATATAATGAGCTTATTTGGTGTTGGTTTATCAGGCATAAGTCTCTTTATTCACTGATGGATTTAGGAACTGGATTGAGTAAAAGTGGTTACTACAGTATCCTTGAGCACATACATATTGCCGTAAAAGCTGTGTCTGAAATAGTGTTTGCAAAAGCCGTAATAGAAGAAAAAGAAGCAAACGCTAAAAACAGCAAACCCGAAGACGAGATCATAGTTACAGGCAATGGTTCGTGGGCGAAGTGTGGTTTTACATCGCTTCTAGGACTTGTTTCTTTTATTGGAAAGTTTACCAATAAAATTGTAGATTTGGTTGTAAAATCGAAGGTATGCAAAGCGTGTGAAAAGTGGGTCGGCAAAGAAGAAAAGGACGAGTATTTGGAATGGTACGCAGATTACAAGACGAATGTACAGCAAACCATGAAGGTACCTCCAGAAAAAATGGAGGTTGATGGCATAATAGAAATGTTTAGACGATCACTCGAATTGTTCAATGTGAAATACAAATATGTGGATGACGGCGACTCCAAAATCTTTAAAAATCTATTGGAAGCTGATGTTTACAATGGCAAACCGGTGGTCGAAAAAAGTGAATGTTTTACACGTGAAAAGACGCATGTACAGACGTGTGAAAGAAGCAAAAAAAAGCACTTACTCAGCTGGAAAAAGCCAAAAAAACAAGTAGGAGCTTCAAAAACTAAAGATGCTTAAGGAAAAAGAAATCCGAAGGAGAAGCAGAAGCGACGCAGACAAAAAAAACGCAGATCGAAAAAGGACGCAGCGGATGGTGAGGCTCCAAAAGTCAAGAATCTCGCATTAACTAATAAGTTAATGATTAAACTCGGTGTTTATTATGGGTTAGCAATTATGAGAAATGAAGAAGGCTATGTGGGCAACGTATTATCATTTGATTTCCACGGATTAAAATCCGCAGCATTCCTTTTACCCTGAGGGCCACGATTCCTGGTGTAATTATCAAAAAAGCAAAGCTCGAGAACAAAAAACATACTTTAGTTTATCCGCCTGCGTGTGGCATCTAGCACCCAAACACATTTTTGTAGGCCAAAAGACACTTCAAATTGCTGCTTGGACAGCAGCATGCACTTTAAACGAAGGATTTTTACCTGTGTTGAAAACCATGCAGACCATGAGAGTCACAATCAGCCCGCGCGCTACGGCTTATGCCAATCTGTACAACAACTCTCAGATTTCGAAGGCAGAGAAGGAATCAGCTTATGCTTCTAAAATTGCCAGAATGAGTCGCAGGTCAGAAAAAGTGACTAATAATGAGTCCGACGAAGAAGTTAAAGGTTTATTTTACGCACCAGGGATAGACGATTGGTGTAAGTATGATTTCGTTTTTGATTCTGCTGTTAAAATTTTAACGCGCTTTTCTCGAAACAACGCTTTTACGGTCGGGAGGGGTAGTAAAAAGTTTTCTATCCAACCGATTGGGCTGAAATTTGGATATGTTATTTTAATCATCAACAGCTCTCGCAGGAACTAGGATCTTTTAAGTCCACCATTGTTTTTAATGTCAGTGTTACAAAAAACATATTGTACACTATTAGATACTATTAATAATATATTAAAACATCAAACCGATGGAATTTTATGTTCCCCTAAAAAAATCCCGAAAAAGAACTCGAGCGAATTTTACCTTATAGGGGGGAAATTCACACCATAATTTTTTTTTAACTTCAAATGTCCATACAGTATAAAGAAGTAAAAAAAATGGTGGTGAGAATTTACCTCCTATAGGCGAAAATTCGCACCGATATAAATTTTTCCACAAAAATCACACATTTATAAAATCTATATCTTAGCGAAAAGCAATATTACACCAAACACAAGAATCGAAAAAATGTAAACCAAAAACCCAATTTATTCCACTTTAAAACAAGATTTTTGCTCCAATGATTAATAAAATCATGGGAAATAGGATAAACTAATAATTTTACTATTAAAATAGTATATTTATATTAGATTTTTAAGAAAAAAACAACTTTTATGATATATCGGTCGGATTTTTCCGCCGATAAAACATAAAAGTTGTGTTTGTCTTCAAAATCTGAAATAAATATAACTATTTTCTCAGTAAAATTCTTAGTTTATCGTATTTCCCTGGATTTTATTAATCATTGGAGCAAAAATCTTGTTTTAAAGTGGAATAAATTAAGTTTTTCTGTTCTTGTTTTTGAGGTTTTTAAGAAGTTCAAGTTATAATCGAGAAAATCTTGTTTTAAAGTGGAATAAATTAAGTTTTTCTGTTCTTGTTTTTGAGGTTTTTAAGAAGTTCAAGTTATAATCGAGAAACGTAACAGGTGTGAGCATTTTACGGGAGAAATTTTAGATGGTGCGAGATATGGCTCTGCATTTAAAACAGGGTTGCAATGCCACAGGTCCAATTATTATAAGCACGAATAAGAGCATTATAAATTAAACAGGACAGGAATGTTACAGATACAACTTTTGGAAGTTCTAGTGATTCTTGTATTTAAATAGGATGCGAATGATACTTACGAAATTTTTGAAGTTCTAGCGATTGGCTTCTACTTCAAACAGGGTGCGAATATTACATGCAATTTTTGACAGTATTGTATTGTATTTTAAATAGGGTGCGAATGTTACAGGTACAATTTTTAGAGGTTTGAGTGAAAGTCTGTAACATTCGCATCTTGTTTAAAGTAGATGCGTCGAACTTCCAAAAATTGGAATATTCGCACCCTGATTGAAGTAGACGTCTATCACTCGAAATTCCAAAAATTGTAACTGTAGCACTTTGTTTGATTTAAATGCTCTTATTCGTGCTTCTAATAATTCAATCAATCAATCAATCAATCATTTTATTTACCTGATATGTACACAAGATTAGAAATCTTATACTAGTACAATGCAAAGAACGGCTAGGTTAGCTAGTAAACTACAAAATAAAATTAAAATTAAAAGAGAGAGAAAAATAAAACGTAATACCAATATATTAGAAAAAATAGTAAAAATAAAAAGGGAAAGAAAAGAATAAGAAAAGAAAAACAAACTGGAAAGATAAGAAGAAAAGAGTTCGACACAATCAGTTAGTAATTAGTGAAATACGATTCACTGATAGAAGTAACACTCTGTGCATGGGGGGGTAGGGAATTCCAAAGGCGTGCAACCTGAACAAAGTAAGATCCCTCAAGGATGGATGAATTGAAACGAGGGATTAGAAGTTTACGTCCTCTCAGGGACTGCAGAAATTTGACGTTACAAAAAAGATACTCTGGCTCACTTGTGCGAATAAGATTATGCAGGAAAATCAGTGCTTTACCCTTTAGGTACGAATCTAGAGTACAACCCAAAATCAATGATCTATAAGGAGAGATATGAGCAGAACGACGCAAACCGAGAGCAAAACGTATACAGTCGTTGAAAGCAACGTCAAGCTTTCGATTGCAAACTGAGTCTAGTCTCATGTATATTAAACTGCCATAAGCAAAAAGAGGCACCAAAAGTGTCCTAACTAGTCTCAAACGCAGATCGACGGGAAGTATATTTGCAGACAGCCAGAGTCTCCTAAGCCCACCATAAATTTTGCTTACCATAGATTTGATATGATCACAGCACCTCAAACGATTATTAATTTTCACTCCCAGATTGGTTATACAGTTTACATATGGTAGTTCCACTTTATTAAGCATAATTGGGGGAAGATCCTCAATATTAAGATCAGAATTAGAGAGGGCTATACATTGCGATTTATTCGGGTTAAGAAGCAGTTTATTATCAATTGCCCACCTAAAAATTTCTGAGAGATCATCGTTTATTCTGCAGATACAGTCCTCAATCAGTCCACGAGGTCTACATAAGTATAGCTGTACATCATCTGCATACAGGTGCAATTGAACGTCATGCACGACGTCACATAAGTCGTTAATGTAAAGACTAAAAAGTAGAGGTCCTAAGACTGAACCTTGAGGAACTCCACATGTTAAATGCATTCGGGAAGACGGAACTCCTTTTATGACCACCTGTTGCGACCTATTTGAGAGAAAATTGGATGTCATTTTAACAGCTGAAGAGGAGAAATAAAAGTTTGCATATAACTTACGCAGCAGTTTTTCATGTACAACACAATCAAATGCCCTCGAGAAGTCTAGCAAAACCATCACACCAAGATCTCCCTCATCTAGAGCCGATCGCAAGTCCGTAGTGACCTTGAGTAGCGCAGATTCACAGCTATGTCGTGCACGAAAACCAGACTGATATTTCGCCAGGAGATCATTACATGTTACATAATTTTCAATCTGGGCTCGCATAAGTTTTTCCAAGACTTTGGAAAGATAACTGAGAATGCTGATGGGACGGTAGTGTGCCAGCTCAGTAGCAGACATATTTTTTGCAATAGGAATAACATTAGCTATTTTCCATACTTCTGGGAATTGAGATGTGGTTAGACAAGTGTTCATGATGTGCCGAACGTACGGAAAAATGTAAGGCAATAAGATCTTGAGAAAACGAGGATTTATTTCATCAAAACCAGTAGCATGGGACTTGATAGAGTATATCGCTTTAAAAAGTTCATCATTCTCCACACACCGGAAAGAGAAGCAATTAACACTTTGTTCACGTAAAGTAAGAAAGGACATGCTAGGTTGCTGTGGAATTAATAAATTTGATGCTGGACCTGAAGTAAAGTGCCGATTAAGTTCCTCAGAATCAAAAGGACAATCAGTGTTGACATCAGTATAAATGGAAGCCCGCTTCAAGTTTCCCCACAAGGTTTTGGAAGGTAAGCTTGGGTCGAATTGAGAAGAAAAGTACTCACACTTAGCTCTCCTAATTGCAGAAGTGACCTTGTTACGAGCTTGTTTATAGAGTGTGCGCGTGTAATGAGTATTCACCCGTTTCCACTGTTTATGAAAGAACTCTCTTTCTACAATGAGAGAGCGGATTCCATCAGAAAACCATGGATTGCTAAAAGGACGGATCCGTTTGACTTTAAGTGGAACATATTTATTATATAAATAAGAGACCATCTCATTAAATTTCCACAATTGCTTCTCCGCCGATGCAAGAAGAAAAATATCATTCCATGCTAGTGACATACACTCATTTATCAGATTAAGATTATCAAGATGTTTGAAATCACGATAGCAGAAAGTCTTACTAAGATTCCCACCTTCCGGGGAAAGATTATAGGTCATAAAGTTTATATCATGATCGAGTATACTTGGAGGACTCAGCTGGTTGTGAAATCTGACATTACTTCTATTAGCAACCATGATAAGATCAAGAAGTGAAGGGTTGGAACAATTAAAAAACGTAGGCAATGAATTTATCACATCCAAGTGGAGTGCCACCATATCAGTCAAGAACCTATCAGTCATCAAATTATCAATCAGAATGTTTACATTGAGATCACCACCAATAATAACATCATTGTAACATTGTACTAAATGTGACATTGCATTGGAAAACTGTTCAGCAGACAACTCACTATAGACACCAGGAGGGCGATACACAGCACATAATAAACACTTCCCAGAACCAACTACAACCTCCAAGCATAAAAATTCAATTTCCCCAGTCAATGAAGAATCTACGATTTTAGCCCTCCCTGTGACTTAACCGATCATTTCGGAATAGTTTAAAGCCAGGTATCGCAACGAGTGACGACGGGATATGATTCTGCAGCCATGACTCGCTAACAAGGACAGCGTGAATGTTAGTATCGGCAAAAATCTGACACAATTCATCCATCTTATTCCGTAGGCTTCTAGCATTAATGGTACACACGTGAAATCCTGGAGAATATCCACAAAGAATATTTAATACAGATCTTACTCTGTCCAAGTCACACAAACCATTAACCGAACCCATAAATGAGCACACCTCCATCAGTGAAACAGAAAATAAACATAGAAAAATAGGTTGTGTCGAATTCTGTACAAGGAAAATAAGAAGTACAATGAAGCAATTCTACAAAGCTACCACAAGTCATACTAAAATAACTATTTAAGTGATTATTCATTATAAGAAAAAGATGTAATCTGTTGTAAATAACAAAAATGTCCGAAACCAAGAAACTATTGATGATGAGCTAAATTGCTACAATTAATATATATGTATGCACTATTAATATACAAATAAAGAAAACTTATGATAAAATACTAAAGTTAAAAAGAAGAAAATTTCAAGAAAAAATTCAAAATTATTAGGCTAGAATTTGAAATTAGGCTAGAATACAGCAAACTATCTGTGTAAAATCAATAACAATAAACCTTACTCCAGTGAAGAATTCATTTGAACGTCATCAGCTCCGTTTGTGGCGTAACATCATATTATTACATACAAGTCTCTTTGAGTTCATCATGACTAGTAATTCTCTTATCGATACTTTCTCTTTTGCACTTCACATAGACGAAACCATTTCGAGTACTAGCAGAGAATAACTTCCCCTGTTTACGCAAATTTAATGCCTCTTGCAGAATTGAGTTGTAATGCGGGATCAAGCTTTCAGATATATATACTGGGCCGGCTGAAGAGAAGCCTTCCAATTCAGATAGTTTTAAGCCTCGATGCCTACGAAAAGCAGTCAGAAAAGCTTTCAGTTCAGCAACACAAGAGAAACGGATAACAATTGGTGTACTTTTCCCTGGAGATTTAGGTTTGATACGAAAAGCATCCATGTACGGTGTCAAAGAGTGTTTAATAACTGCAGCAATGTTCTTAACTACGTCGTGAGCATTCTCATTACTCTGGATCGGTATTCCCCTAACAATTGCATCACTTAAGCGCTGAGTGCGATGAAAGTCGAGAATTTGTGACTGCAGTAGATCCTGGTTCCGTTGAAGTTCACTTATCGTATTATTATATGAGTCAAGCTTATTGCTGAAGGAACTAATGGCATCATCGATCTTTTTCGTAAGACGGTCCTCCGATTGCTTTAAAAGCAGGTCGATTTTATTTGAGATGCGAGACTCCAGTGACTCCAATAACCTTTCCAAAACAGCACCTATGGACGCCGGATCATCAGTCAAAGCCTTTGCCAGACTGCGTGTGACGACCTGTCCGCACTCTTCCGAGTTGGAGGTTGACGGAATTTTCTCTTTCCTTGGATTCTTCCCCGCCATGACGTCAGTTTGCAGTAACGTCTCACAAATACAAAGATAGCAGAGCACAGTTAAAATTGCACCAAAGAAACTAGAATGCACAGTCCGAGAAATGCAAAATTTTTAGCAAAAAAATATATTTTAGCAAAAATAGGTACTATGCGAATCAAATAAGTTAAAAGGAAGCCAGATTGAAAAACAGCTCGCGGCCAACAAATTGCCTCGGTAATATTTTAAGGAAAATTATAATAAAAATTATCACAACACCGGAGCCGATATGAAGCACGTCTACTCGCTACTATACATACTGTACTACATTGCACCTGTGGCATTCGCACCATCTTCTGTAAAATGCTCACACAGGTTAAATTTCTGGATTATAACTCGAACTACTTGAAATTGAAGTTATAGCTACTTACAAGATCGCATTCTCTTTATATGAACATTACTTAAGGTACAGATTTCCTGTCGGACCTCTAAAACCATATTTTGTAATATTGCTTCTCGGCAAATTTTATAAATTTCCCCCCTATAGGGAAGAAATTCGCACCACCATTTTTTCGACTTTTTTTTACTGTATATGCATTTTAAGTTAAAACAAGTAAAAAAGCTACAATTGGTCTAAGACCAATTCTTATGATACCATAGATGAATGCCCGTATGAAATTTCGTATGGTCATCCATCTGTGCAAGTTTGATTTTTGAAGTTGTTTTTCGCATATATTTCTAGAACGGTTCGTCGGTCAGAAAAAATGATGATAACCAATTTTATAGGATTTCGTAGTCTGAAGAACTTTTTAGTACAATAAAAATGAAAAAGACTGATCGTTTTCACACTATACGTAAAAAAACCTAAATTTTTATATGGCAACCAAGGGGTTGCCCGATTACTTAATTGAAATTTTATTTGCCATTACTATGAAAACACCATGTAGGTACCAAATTGCAGCTCTCGACTCCTAGTAGTAGTAGTATTTATTAGATTTAAAGAACTTTATAAATAAAATTTTATTTACCATACTTCATAATTCTTTAGACTTAATTTAATTTAATTGACCGTAATATAAAAACTTAAATATAAATATAATTATTTTTAATAAATTCTGCTAGCTTTATCTTAAATAGGTGCATTCTGTGCTCTGCTTTCAATTCACTTGGCAAATTATTGAAGTACTGTAGTCCCCTATACATCAAAGAATTTTGTGTGGTGTTTTTGCCATCGTACGGTTACGCTTCAGATACATACACAACATTTCCACTTAAGTAGGAAAGAAGTAAATTATATTTGATTTTAAAGATGAAAATTGCATTATAATGTTAATCGCTGCTTTACATTCATCCACTGTGGGGTCTCCAACATATTCTGGATCGGCGTGTACAAATTACATTTTAAAATCATGCGCATAGGTTTGTTTTGCAACAATTGAAGACGTTCTTTACTTCATTCGAGTTCGCATATAAGAGTGTTGAGCATTATTGGAAATGCGGGTAAAACCAGGGACCGAAAATAACTGGTATTTTGAAAATTTTAAACAAAAAAAGCTGGGATAAATCATGGTCGTGGAATTTAGTGGAATATACCAAAAGATGTCTTGTGAAACCCGTTTCGATTCCTGGGGCCGGATTCTGTAACATGGAGAATTTGGAAATTTGAGAGATCAGAATTTCGTTTTCTTAGAATTCCTAATTCCCTAATTCTCCATTCCCAATTCACTAACATGGTTGGAGTCTTAGGGAAAACGTAAGAAATGTGAAAAAGTGCGAATCGCCTGGGACGATTAAGGGTATCACTTTTTGTTGTAGAAGGTTGGACTTTTTTTCATATGTGAGGTACATCTGCCTATTACCTTCCACTGTCGAAATAAATTTAAATTTCTTTTTTGTTGTGGTAGTTTTTGAGGGATATAGGAGGGTAGGTTTTCTCGAGTTTTTCCGGGATAACGAGAGAATGGAGAGAAGGAGAATGTATGTGGTATCAAAAAAAAAATGGGAGCTCAGGGCGAACAAGATAGGTTTAGGAAATGTGGCGCGGAGAGTGCGGGGTAGAAATGGGGGCTGATTAACGGAAATTAAAAAAAAATGAAGACAATATCAGGAGCTGTAATAATTCGCAGGGGTAAGCTCAGGATCTGTAAGCCCAATAAAAAAAAATAAGAATTCACTTTGGTAATTAGGTATGCATGTGTATTATAGGCTATATTTTATTTCCATTAACGGTAATTTGCAGATTTGAGGCCCCGGCCGTAAATTTTGCTATCGCAATATTCACGGGCGCCTAACTCTATGTGGAAGGGCTGTAGAGTATTGGAATTTTTTTTGATAGATTAAGGGTTTAGAGTACAAAAATATAGGTGAACAATTTTGAGGGTTGGCGGCCGTACCACCCCTCATAGGGGGTTGCTCAAACTACGTCATGTTTGGTACCAAATTAAAAAGGGAGGAGAGGGTAATCGAGTGGTGTAGTTTGTCTTTGATCGTTTTAACGTGATAGCTGACTTTTGACCGCCGAAAAACGATTTTTTTACACTACGGTCATATACACCCCAGTTTCCATATTTTGCATATATTTCTTCCGTTCTTTGTTTCACATCCATTAGTACTCCGTTGTGAACATTTTTGTCATGGGAAGTAAATTTCCAGGACTTACCAGTTCTTCGCAATGATGAGATGAAAATATGTCAATCACCCTTATTATCGTTATCACTTTAAGTGAGAAATGTCGTTTCGACACAAAAATGGTATTATGGTTGTCGTTTAAAGTGACATTTGTCGAAAACATACGACTTTGGACGTATTACTGTTGTCGTATTAAGTAGACAAATGTCGATGCAAGTGACAATTTTACTCACTTGGATTTCGTAAGTGACAGATGTTAGATGTGTGTAAGGAAAAGGAAAATGCAAGCAGAAAATGATAAATTTTATAATGGCTTTCTAAGTTGTTCATTAAAACATAAAATTCAATAGATTTTTATAAATTAAATTATTTTTCTTTTGCAATTTTAGTGCAAAAATTACAACAACAAAACAATTTGAAGTCATGATAGATTTTATGGTGAAGCATCCTGTTATAGATAAAGGGCTAAAATATATCGCGTTTATATATTTTTTTCTTTTAAACACTTTCAAAAATAACAACAATACCACAAAATAAGACAAACCTCACTTTTGTCTACACGCTGACGCATGCCCTGATGCTATCTGTCACTTTAAGTGACAACTATAATAAGGCTTCGAAGAAAAATGTCACGTCACACCGTTCGACAACGACAATACGAAAAGTGAAGCGAAGTGAGAGTGACTGCGAAGCTTGTCACTTTGGTGAGTCGACAACTGTAATAAGGGTTAATTTTTGTACCAAAAACGGCCAATTTTTCACCTTAAAAAGGACTGCTACACTTCCTTTACAGTTATTTCCAAAACGATTTATCGGATTCAAAAATTAATTACATATTTAATTAGGGGACAAAATGCAGATGCGATTTCATCGTACACACAAGCTTTACCGTGTATATTTAAAAATTTTACAGCATCTCTTCTGTACTGGACGACGACCAAATTGATCATTTTCGCGTGATTTATAATTTTTAGCGGGTACTTTGAGAGACAAAATCCTTGTTCCTCTATTAGTATTGCATGGATTTCCATAATTTGTTTTTTACAATATAGCCAGGATACGCAGTGAATACATAACTCAATTTGAAATTCCTAGGTACCTAGCTACCTTCACAAAACGCAACAAAAGCAGACAATACAATTTTTCCACTTACTTTTCCACTTGCAAAACACCGGAGAATTGGAGAATTCGGGGAATTCTCTACTTACTTTTAGTCTTACTTTTCCACAAGCAAACGCCGGAGAATTAACAAGTGGAATGGAGAGAGAATTTGGGAATTCCGTACTCACTTCTCAAATTCTTTCTCAGTTGAGAATTTTTCGTCTTACTTTTCCACAAGCAAACACCGGAGAATTTGAGAAGTGAAACTACACCACTCGATTACCCTCTCCTCCCTCTTTAATTTGGTACCAAACATGACGTAGTTTGAGCAACCCTCTATGAGGGGTGGTACGGCCGCCAACCCTCAAAATTGTTTACCTATATTTTTGTACTCTAAACCCTTAATCTATCAAAAAAAATTCCAATACTCTACAGCCCTCCCACATAGAGTTAGGCGCCCGTGAATATTGCGATAGCAAAATTTACGGCCGAGGCCGCTCAAATCTGCAAATTACCGTTAATGGAAATAAAATATAGCATATAATACCCATGCATACCTAATTACCAAAGTGAATTCTTATTTTTTTTTTATTGGGCTTACAGATCCTGAGCTTACTCCTGCGAATTATTACAGCTCCTGATATTGTCTTCATTTTGTTTTAATTTCCTTTAATCAGCCCCCATTTCTACCCCGCACTCTCCGCGCCACATTTCCTAAACCTATCTTGTTCGCCCCGAGCTCCCATTTTTTTTATACCACATACATTCTCCTTCTTCTCTCCATTCTCTCGGTATCCCGGAAAAACTCGAGAAAACCTACCCTCCTATATCCCTCAAAAACTACCACAACAAAAAAGAAATTTAAATTTATTTCGACAGTGGAAGGTAATAGGTAGGCGTACCTCACATATGAAAAAAAGTCCAACCCTCTACAACAAGTTTATACCCTTAATCGTCCCAGGCGATTCGCACTTTTTCACATTTCTTACGTTTTCCCTAATTCTCCAACCATGTTAGTGAATTGGGAATGGAGAATTAGGGAATTAGGAATTCTAAGAAAACGAAATTCTCATCTCCCAAATTCCCAAATTCTCCGTGCTACAGAATCCGGCCCCTGTAAAGCTTTTGAAAACTTAACTTTTTATAAAAAAAAACAAAAAAGCTAAAAAAACTAAGCTGGAAAGGCTTTTTATATTTTCGGGCAAAAATAAAAAGACAGCTTGACTTCTTATTTTTTCAGGTAAAAATAAAAAGCAAGCGCAACGGCATGATACTTTTTTCGGTAAAAATATAAAAATCGAGCCCGGCTTTTTATTTTTTCTGGCCAAGCAGATAAAATAAAAAGCCTTTCCAGGTTAGTTTTTTTAGCTTCAAAATATTATCGGTCAGGAATAACAAGTTAAGTTGGCCTTTTTCGTAAAAAGTCATAACTGATTCGGTCCCTATAAAACCAATACATTCCTTACAACATATTTCGTATTCTTCTTAAAAACCAGAGTTTTTTGCGATTTTGCCACATATATAGTCTGAATGTTCTTTAAATTTCAATTTATGATCTAATATAATACCGAGATATTTAAGAATATCCACACATTGAACATTAATTCCATCTACACGTACCGATATGTTATCAACACAATTAAACTTCATACATTTAGACTTTGCAAGATTTAACTTTAATTTATTCATCTTTAACCAGTTGTTAACGCTTTCTGAGTCTGCATTTAAATTAGTGCACTTCCTGGAAAAGTTTTTACCGCCTATAAATATTAAAGTGTCATCCGCGAATACCGACAATTTACTATGACTAATCACATTCTTAACATTATTAATATATAACAGAAATAGAATACTGAACGTTGTGCTACACCAAGATTAACTTTGACTGACTCTAAGAATATGTTATTCACCTTAGTTCTCTGCGATCGTTCTGATAGATAGGATTCTAACCACCTATATTTTAATCGCTCTACTCCATACATTGAAAGCTTCTGTAACAAGATTTGTCTGTCTAAGGTCTCAAAAGCCCATTTAAAATCTAGATATATAGCTTTAACAGCATTACCGGCATCCAGTTCCTTCTTACAGTCGAATATTATCCAATTTAGGGCGGCTGCACATGAGTATCCATCTTTAAAACCTGACTGTTCTTCGGCTAATAAATTATTCGATTGGATCTACTCCACTAGTCTGTTAGCTACATGTCGCTCCAATATTTTTTCTTCCACGGTTAGTAATCTATGTATTACGTATCTTCTCAATGAGGACAACACTATGGATGCCTTCCAGATTTTAGGGAAAATACCTGTCTGTAGCGCGAGAAGTTTATAATTTTCAATAGCACAGGACCTAATCGTTCTACTGATTGGAAGATTATATCACAGCTTAAACCATTGAAGTCTTTCTTCTTATTGCACTTTTTCAATATATCACAGAGCATTTTTTATGACAGTATGTAATTGTCATGTCATGTTGAACTTATTAGCTATTTTTACTGGGTCATGTAATATATTCTTGATCAAATCTGACTTCCTTAAAATCTTTATCTCTGCTTATAACAAGATTTTTTAATTGGTTTCCATAGGCATTTCTGGGGTCCTGAATGCGTTTCTAATTGTTTTTCCATGAAGTTTTTTTTTTATTCTTATTATCTCTCCCTTATATGAGTTTCTAAGGACCTTGTATGTATGCCAATCCTCCCTGTTGTGACTGTAAATAGCTCTATTGAATGCAATTATCTTCCCTTGCTTCATTCTCTCTAACTCATGCGAACACCAACGAAAGTTAATGTTCTGTGTAAAAATTTTCTTTACCGTCATCCGCTGCAGACAATCAGAACCATGTGAAAAAGCTGTTAACTAGTAGTAGTAGTAGTAGTGCTTTATTTCACAGCAATAAATACATGCTTTATAACCATAGCTTATATTCTTACCTAAACTTCTATACAATAGGAACATTTATTTTTATATATTCAATTATTTTCTTCTTAAATTTTCTTAGTTCATTCTCATTTCTTATTTCCATTGGCATTTCATTATATATTTGCAAACCTTTATACATTATCATATTTTGCGTATTAGTATTTTTGAATTTACTTAACCTAAACCTATCATTATTTCTTAACGAATATGGTTGTACTTCATTGACATATCTAATATAACTACACAAATATCCTGGAAGAATATTATTCTTAATTTTAAATATAGTAATTAGCACACTCAAACACACCCGTTGTCTTACACTTAACTATTTTAGCGCATCCAGCATATGTTGCCTTGGTGTTATTTTCTTACATCGAAGTATTATTCGTATTGCACTATTTTGTTGCTTTTGTAACCTATTGAGATCTTCTTTAGATACCATAAAAATTATCGCAGCACAATATTTGAAATGATGTTTGATTATATATTGTATACCTTTATAGCACTAATTATCGAAATATTGTTTCTGATTCTCCTAAAGAATGAGATTTTTTTGCCACTTTTTTACAAATATAATCTATAAATTTATTAAATTTGAATTTACAATCTATAACTACTCCTAGATACTTTATTTCCTTAACTAGTTCAATATTTTTGTTGTCCATTTCCATAGATAAAACGAAGTGCATGTGTATTAATATAATATAGACTTGATCTATATTAATACACATGCACTTCGTTTTATCTATATTTAATTTCATCCTGTTCATCTTTAACCACTTACAAATTTGCGTTAAGTCCTCTTTTAGCTTATTTACACACTCTGGAACATTCACTCCCGTTATAAATATTAGCGCATCATCAGCAAATAGTCTAAGCTCTGTATGCCTTATTACTTTTCCCATATCATTAATATATAATATGAACAACAGTGTTGCTAGAATTGACCCTTGAGGAACACCAACCGTTACATCTCTACTGTTCGAATATATACTACTAATTTTAGTTGCTTGCGCTCTACCAGTCAAGAACGATGTGAACCACTGTAGCTCTGTACTCCATATTGCTTAGCTTTTGAAGCAAAATTGCTCGATCAATCGTCTCGAAGGCTTTACTCATATCCAAAAATACTGCAATTACGAATTTGCCTTGATCTATTGCCAGCTTCCACTCAATTAAAACCCATGTCAAAGCGGTCTCCCCCGAAAGCCCGATTGATACTCCACCAAAATTTTATTTTTCTCCACATAATCTGCCAATTGCATTTGGACCACCTTTTCCATAATTTGTTCGCAGGTATGTAACATATTTACCGGTGTAAAGTTTTCACACCTATTACTTCTGGGAACCTTTTTTACAGGAACTATCACCGATTCCTACCACGAATCAAGAAATTTTCCTGTTTTTATCGATTTATTTATTAGTTTTAGCAGCATAGGCCCCAAAACATCAATCTTATCCCGAATCATGCTTGAACTTACTCCGTAGTAATCACGTTTCTTACTAATTCGCATCAACACTTCAATTAAATCCTTCGAATTTATAGGTTTAAATACTAATTGGGTAAAAACAGGGTCTATCAAGTTCATGTATGCAACCATATCTATAGAGCCAATAATTACATTTAAACTATCTATAAAGTAATCATTTAACTTATTAGCCACCACTATCCTCGTAATGACCATCCGCAAATTCGACTATTTTAACTTCCTCTCTGGTGTCTTTCAGTACTAAAATTTTTATGGTTTTCCACATTGATTTTTGGTTCCACGAATTTTCGATTTAATGAAATTACTTAGCTTTCTTTATTTTGGCCCTGTATATATTACTTATAGATTTATAACGCTCCCAATCTTCTTCCTTCCCCAGAAATTTTACTTTTTCAAACAACCTTACTTTATATTTCTTCATTTTACTTAAATCCCACGTAAACCATGAATTTGCTACCCATTTCGCGGGCTTTCTTACTGTCATTGACTCGATTGCTTTTTTTAATATACTAACTAGGAATTTAGCCTGACTGTTTACATGAACCAGTTTATCAAAACCATTAACATTATTTTGATCAAGGGCTTTTCTAAAGAGAGTTGTATTATATACTAAAATTTTAGATATATCACCTTTGTTTTTTATTACATCACTACACACAGGAACTATAATTTCAATAGTTTGATGATCTGATATTTTTAAATTGTTATTAACTGACGCTTTAATGTTTTTATTATTTGTGATTACATAATCAATAAGTGTTTGCGAATGTTGTGTATTCGAGTCGGGAAATCGATAATTAATTTACAATTATTGTCATTAATTACCTGTTTCAGTTCTTCTCTGTATGTTATGTTGTTTTGTTCATACCAATCTATATTAAAATCACCCACTATTATTTTGTCTACTGTCATTTCAAATAATTCATCTATCCATGATTTGAATAGCTCACAAAACTGACTTTTACTCGATGATGGTGACCTATATATTACTGACACTATAATCTCCTTTTTACCTTTTATTAATCTTGCAGTTAAGCTCCAAAGACCTTTATTTATTGCAACACTACTAAGAACTTCATATTTCCAATCATTTCTAACCAGTATGACTAGATATACTATCACATCTAAGAATACAATAACCTTTCAATGTTACTTCATTATCTCCCACTTCCTCCAATAAATGCGTCTCCGAAAGAAGCACAAAATCATATTCGGCATTCATCACAATTTGTTCTAATTCATTTATATTATTAAATAGTCCCTGTATATTAAAATATACTAGTTTTATATACTTATATTGACAATTAATATTCTTTAATTGCTAGTAATCGGTCCGTTGCTTTTCTACCGCCAATTTTCGTTTATATACTATACATTGCTTATCTCTTGCTTCATGATTAGTGTCCAATTCCAGTTTTAGCCTATTGTTTGCAGAAATACAATTTATACACTTTGCTTGATTACTTTGGCAATCTTTTTCTTCGTGTTCCTCTGCACATTTGGGGCATACTTTCTTACTCCGAAGTGCTAGATTTGTGTTTTTGCGCAAAGGAAGCAGCAAATGTGTAATAAATTCTATTTTCTCAAGTATTTTATTTTTTTTAATATTACAGCTGCCAATTTTCATTTAAAATTGTTTTCTATATCCACAATTTGGCCTTTTCAGTTTTCTGTTAGCTCAATCTGGTGAACTCAATAAAAGGTAAGTTAAGTTAATAAGGACCAGGATTGTAAAACTTGGGAGTTTGTGCTAGCAGTTTAAAAGATTTTCTTGGTGAACTTGTTCAAATTGAGCTAGTTAAACTGAGCTAGCTCAAAAATTAGCTAACTCTATTGTACCAATCGAAAAACTAGCTCATTTTGAGATATCTCATCAATTTGAGCTAGCTCTTCCATTTGAGTTAAAATATCTGAAAAGCTCGCCTGAGCTAGCTTTTTTACTTCCATGACTGCAAGCTTGTTTTAAGCTAGTTCAGATAGTCTTAATATCAACTATAACTGTCAGTACGTTTACATGAATACTTGAAGTATGCTTGAAGTAATCAAAATATCATGAAAATGCTCAGTCAATGTGAAAATTTCAACTTACGTAATTGGAAAAGTAAATTAAAGAAAAAATTCAAGTCAAGTAATTGGAATTAATTCAATCAACCGTCCTACCTGAGCTTCAAGTGGATTTTAAGTCAAGTATTCATGTAAACGTACTGTGTGCGATCTTATCTTATCTTATCCCAAAGTAAACCTGAGATGATTTGTAATGTGTCAGAATCTTCCTAAACGACATCAATTTTATAGAATAACTTATTGCAACAATCAATGTAATAAGTAATTTATTATTACTTTTCTGAAATTTGAATTGCCATGAAAGCTCAGTATAAAGAATTTTAGAATATAAAGGGGGCGTATTTTAACTTACGGTTTCAACCATCTTTGGCGACAATAATTTTACTTCGATTAATCACGCGAATTTCAAGTTTAATGTTTTGCTGTTTTTACAATATAATTATTAAATAAGATAATAACGAAACAATGCGGGTGAGATTCCATTTAACTTAATTTTTATTGTTAAATAAAAATAAGCCCTATCCAAGTACCACTATAGTTCAAGTTGCTAAGGTCTATCTTATAACTAACCATTCTTTCTAACTTTAATTAGAATGTAACATAGGTTTTCTTGAAGAATGTAAGAAGGTAAGTCTGTTCAGAATATGTACGTTGTCACGCACTGATGGCTTTCATAGAAATCCGATCCGGTGTCGCTCGAATTCTTTGTCTAAAAATAACAATTTACTGCTAATGCTAACACAACTAGTGAAATTCTTTTCCAAAAATATGTAATAAGTGATTGACAATTACCCGATCTGATAAGTGAACATATTTTTCCGGCGACCAGTTAATTTAATACACAGCTTAGAGAAAATCTTATCACACATGAGAATTTAAGAGAGGCCCAAACATTTCAATGAAATAATTGCTTACCTTTTTGTGCTCACCATGGCCGGTAATCGCAAAAGTGTTTGCAGAGAGGGATGCTTGTGCTTTTGGATTATTGAAATGAATTACGCTCAAGTCATCTTTGATTATGTTCACCTCCTCAATGCCGGGTATGGTGCTCACAGCTAATTTTTTCAATGAACTTTGTAGCTTTTTATCATCAGTAGCGGCTGTTTGATGTACGACCTTCTTCTTGCGTCGTGGGGTACCTTTTCCTCCAATGCGTACTTGGGATTGCAGTCTTTTCAGTTTCTCAGCATTCATTTTTCCCGGAAAAATTGTAGTCTCTTGTATAGTTATTCGGAAGGTGCGTTTAACTATAGTACTGAACAAATAATTAGATCAAGAAATTTTATGATAGACACGTGCTTTACCTTAAACCCTAAATTTTTGCGAGCCGCACACATATACGACAGGCGATGAAAAAGATTTTCGCAACATGGCCGCGGAATTTTCGTTGGGTTGAGTTTTTCCCCAGGACTTAACGAAAAAGAAAATTGGGCGGAAAATTTGTCTGAATTAGGCTTAAGGTGTCTATGGAAGTTTTTGTATTTGAAAAAATTCACAACATGTTGGTACATTTGACTGGCTTTATTTCGACTTTATAATTACAGAATACTAACTTTGGACTTGAAATTCTTTTCAAGACAACCATTCTTTGCATCCAACACTTCCTGGGTCATATTGACGATTTCATTTGCCTGATCTATGTTAAGTTTTAATTTAAAGCTTTGCTCCACTTTTTCAATAATTTTGTTTTCGTTGTCAATGACAGATTTCAATTGCTCATACTGTTCTAATTCTGCTCCTAATGCTGTGAGGATGTAAGCATCCTGGAAGAGAAATATCAGTATTCAGATTAACGGTAATTCTGCAATGACTTATTAATTATTAAATGCAAAAAACAGCAACTCATATTAATGAACGGTGCTGAATTTGAATTTGTACCTGTTCAAATGTTTTTTCCTGTTCAGCAACCTTTTCCTTGTAGTATTCCTCGTCAGCTGTAGCGTAAGTCATTTCATGCCTGGTATCTTCTGCTAGCAGTATATTTTCAGGTATGGAAAAATACTTCTCCATTAAGTTGTCGAATTCCCCAAAAACCCCTTCAAAAGTCTTAAAAATCTTGTTAGTTACATCGTTAGTTTTACTACGTACTGTATCAGCACAGTCAGTTGAAATGTTCGATTTTTTTACCAACGAATCTACAAAATCCTCAGTTAGTTGCCGAATGTTGCTCTTTACCATTAATCTGTCTGAGGATATTCTCGATTATAACATAAAATCATTATTTATTTAACACTTAAACTTACTCTCCAACATCATCTGTTCAATGGAAAACGTAAAATGTTGTATTTCGTATTCTGATTTCTCAAAATTCATTTTAAACAATTTATGCAACTGTTAACGGTGATAGATTGATTTTTGTTTACAGATTACAGAATTGAATTTCAAATGTCACTTTCGAAGCTTCGTTGATTTTTCAACGATAAATACATTCAACTTAACAAAATAAAAATTTCAGTGGCGGCGAAGCCAAACAACACGATGCAGCATATTGCACACGCATTTTGCTACACTATTGTGCTTAGACGTGCCATTAATAATTTTGCTACGCTGTAGTTCCTTACATATAGCCTAGTGCTAAGGTTAGCGTTAAGTTAAATTTTATATGAAAATTTGGCGCGCTAAGAGCTATTGGCGAAAATTTATCCTAAATTTTAGCGAGAACAGTATCACCTCAGTATTCGTACAAGACATTGCCTAGGCGGACACGCTGTCGTATACATCAACGTTATGCCCCTTTTTGTGGACGAGACACACCCGGGAAAACTTCCTCGCCCCGAGTGAAGTGTTGCCACAAGAGGTAGGTATAAAAATAACAGCATTCAAGAGAAAAAGGAGCAAAGTCGCAAGATTTTGCAAAACAAAGTAGCAAAAAGCACAATCCTAAAGAAAAAGAAGTATAACCTATAATAGTAGTATTTTATTTTAAAAATAATAGAAAATCGCTCTTTCTGTTAACAATAAAAATTAAGACTATTCAAACAAAACAAAACTGAAAATGTAAACAGGTCGCAGAATTAGAGAATATATATAGATGTAGAATGTAGATGAGTGGCAAAAACAACTAGAGCGTTGAACAAAAAAGATTAATTTTCTTTGGGTCTGTCCACACACGAAAAGCTTTCAGGGAAGGAATTTCCTCCACTTGTGTTTAGACGTACCACCACAAATTGTTGCTCCGCTGTGGAGAATACCGTTCACAGTTCACAGTCTGAGGAAAGTTTTTAAGTCAAATTCTTCAGATCACTGAAAACATGAATTTTATCGAAAATTTATTTCGAACTTCCTATACTTAGAGTATCCGGAGTATCTAAAATTGTCCGAATTTATGCAAAAGTAGCATTTTAGACAGCATTATAAAAAAAAGTATCTTAGTAGCATTTCTAGAATGGCGTGAAAAAAATATAAATTCAGAAACGCATCCAAGCAAGCCTCAGGCCTGGCCTCTCAGTCGCAGCTCACCTTAAGGCTTGCCTCAGAGAATTGAAAACAATAAATGATACCACCGGGCTCGGTGCTGTGTAATTTTGATAGTATATCTGTTGACAGAAGTAGGGCTGAAGAGAGAAATTTCCAACATTGAACAAAGCGCGACTTGCGGCTAGCTGCTGGCATGGTTTTGTGTGGTTTTGTGTTGCATCAATTAGAAACCCGTGTTGGAAATTTTGACAACGCATTTGAAGTTTCAAAATTAAATTTAATCTCGAAAATGGTTTTCTCATGATATTTCTTTAGTAGGCTTTCGTAGATTTTGGTTTTAATGATAAAAAATTTGTTTCATCTTGGCAGTCATGAGATTTTTACGTAAATGTAGATATATATCGGTAAGCAATTCCATTTTTAAGTCAAGGAGTTAATTTTATAGTCCTTCCACTCCGTCAATCCTTACAAGGCAGCAACAACATTGGGTTATAGTACATGTATACTATGCAGTGATACTATGTGTTTTCCCACAGAGCAGCCAGCGTCAATTTCCTCCTATCTCTGATTCACTCGCTCAATATGACCCTCGATGGCCTGGTTGGTGCTCAACCAACGGACTGGCCCACAATCCTGCTATTAAATACTCAATCCGTGACAAGGTCCCTAGGCTTAGCGACTCTCCCGGATCTGCTTCTCCATAACCAGATCGTCCCCCTTTCTAGCAGTCATGTCAAGAGTCTTGGACTTCTCATTGACCCCAACTCACCTGGTGCCTTCAACTGAGTAAAATCAGCTCAAGGTTTTATTATGGCCTGTCACAATCTAATCTAATCTATGTATCCCCTACAGGCCTCAAAAATATCTCGCTCAAATCCTGCGTGCAGAACATTTATCGGCTTAGGAGGCACTCTCACGTCTCAATCGCTGCAGCTGTTCATACCAGGTCTGCTTACCATACTTTTTGAACTCAGTCTTAAGCTTCATTAAAAAGACTAGATGGAACCTACTTCCGAAGTATATCAGAGAGTTGCTCTCATTGAGAAATTTCAATATATCCAGAGTGGTCCTTCATCGAACACTTACCCGATTCGGATCCAATGGTTTATTTGGTCAGGGAGCCTCCCTTTGGAATACCTTGCCTAAAAGCATTAGGAAAACGCACTCTACTAAACAGTTCAAGGAGCTTGCGCTGTTTCATCTTATGGATCTTTAGCGCTCCCATATGCTATTCTTTACTTCTCTACATTTTATAGTCTGTAGTCTCGAGGATTAGTTCTAAAAGTCCCTTTTTAACTCTTAATTTGATATCTGTATTTTCTTGCTTGTACTCTTTAAGGTTTGTCACTAAGTAGTCTAAACTTGGACATCCAGACCAGTATCCTTGTTCACCTAGTCCGTTTTTGTTTCGTCACTTCATTCTTCATATACCTGTGCTGCCGTCGCCTATAACGCTCTAGTTTTATGGACCCTTAGCGCTCCCATACGCTATTCTTTACTTCTCTACATTTTATAGTCTGTAGTCTCGAGGTTTAGTTCTAAAATTCTCTTTTTAACTCTTAGTTTGATATCTGTATTTTCTTGCTTGTACTCTTTAAGGTTTGTCATTAAGTAGTCTAGACTTGGACATCCAGACCAGTATCCTTGTTCACCTAGTCCGTTTTTGTTTCGTCACTTCATTCTTCATATACCTGTGCTGCCGTCGCCTATAACGCTCTAGTTTTATGGACCCTTAGCGCTCCCATACGCTATTCTTTACTTCTCTACATTTTATAGTCTTTAGTCTCGAGGTTTAGTTCTAAAATTCCCTTTTTAACTCTTAGTTTGATATCTGTATTTTCTTGCTTGTACTCTTTAAGGTTTGTCATTAAGTAGTCTAGACTTGGACATCCAGACCGGTATCTTTGTTTACCTAGTCCATTTTTGTTTCGTCACTTCATTCTTCAAATACCTTTGCTGCCGTCGCTTATAACGTTCTAGTTTTATCCTAGCTGTTTTCCCGAACCTAATTGGTTTCCAAGCAGCTTGCTTGCTCCAGTCGCTTATGCCATATATCTGTTACTTATTTGATTCATCTGGCGACCAAACATAACGTATTCTCCGGTTCTTTACTTAATGTTCCTCCATTCTCATTACCACTAGGTATGTTAGTTTAAGCTCTTTTTAAACATTTTTCCAACTCTCTAGTATTATTTTATTAAGTTATTTCCAATTACTCAAATTAATTAAACTCTTCTTAATAAGTCTGTAAGTAGCTTTACTTTATGCTTAGCTCACTCAATGGTTTATAGATAATCTTCACTTTGCTTATGCTACTGTATGTAATGTTATCATACTTTCTTTAATATGTTATTTCCAACTGTTGCTCAAAATGATTAAACATTTACCAATAAGTCTGTGTTTAAACCTTCATTTTTAATTCACTCAATGCTTTATAGCCCTAACCTTCTTTATGTTTACACTTTTCGATAATAATCTATAAATAAATGCCACTGAATGTAATCTAATCATACATCTTGTAATTCTCTTGAGTTATTTTATTTTTTCTTTGTACTTTATATTACTTTAAATCCTCTATTTAATGACTCGTTATTACCCCTGAGAAGATAGTTCCTACTGCATTGAGTCTGTTCGTTGGACTTTTCTTAGTTTTCTGAACAGTATTTTTGTACTCAATCGACCCAATGCAATTATCTATTTTCTACTCGTTGTACTCAGTTGTACCTAACGTTGTAAGGTAGCGTAAGCTGAAGTTCCTTAATAAATGCCTTTTTATTCTATTTTTGAAAGACCAAACATATCATTTTCGCACTCCACCAGTGGTTGAAATAATATTTTTTTTTAACATTTATAAAACTTGATATAATTTCTGTTGAAATTTATAACACGTATAAAAATAGATAATTCAACTTTTAACGTAAAACATGATTTTAAAAATCAAGAAATTTGTGTAATTTTCACTTTTCTTTGGTTTCCCCTTCAGGATTTAATTTAAAAATTGCATAGTTCAAGAGTGTAGCAAAACTTAGCCAGGCCACATATGGAATGAACAAATATCCGGCGGTAGGATTTATCTTGTGAAAATAGAGTCCACAAGCTGAAGAAGTTGCAGTCAAGGCAATTACATTGATCAAACCCTGAAAAAATAAAAAAAAAATAAAGGAAAACAATAATAGTAAGTATATTACGCCTTTTATATTGTGTTGCCCAAAAAATACAAGACTCCAGGACCAATTCAATGCCAATTGCGTCCCATATAAGATAAGCGGAAGTTTTGCAGCCTCAGTGAATCCGCCACAGTCCCTGTATACCAGGTAAGATGCGTATCCCATAGCCGAATACAAACTGGTCCAAACAGGTGCAAATACCCAATTTGGTGGACGATATGAAGGAAACTTTAGTTTCCGGTACCATGAATCTAAATTAGCCCTTGTAACCTGCCGGCCATTCAAGAGACCCCCTAAATTGGGAATTAAGATAGCTCCAACCATTTTTAAATTAATCGAAGACACACTCATGATTGAGAAAGTATTTATAAAGCCAATATTTCGTTAATGAATCGGAATTTATTAGTCAAACTCAAATAAAATATTTATGACTACCAATGCAATTAATCACCTCTAAAACTGCAGATTAGAATTCTTGCACGGGAAAAGGAAATGCACTACCGTACGACCGGAAAATGTCAAAAATATGTCAATCACTTTTTAACGAAAGTGGTTCTTGTATTAGCTAAGTCATATGTCAAATTCAATTTACAGGGTGCTTCTGCGTCGGTGCTTCACCATATTTTTATCAAAATTTACTTTTTAGTTTCGTTTTTTTGTGTGTGAATGTATATTGATTGAATTTTAAATTTACTCATTAGGTATATTCAAACATGGACTTAACTCGTTGTCCGCAACCTGTTTAAAATACTAAACAGGTGATTAAAGTATACAAAATCAGGAGCAACAGGTGACGGAGGCTTTTCACATTGCTGCAGGTGCTGTCATGACAGCGAAATGTTTTGGCCATGAAATAACTAAAACTCCTTTCCGCTGGATGTTGTCAAATAACTAAAAAAGGTAAAATGACACTTTATTTTGATTCCAAAGTACAATTTCTGGATTCCGATGCCATAAGTACTGTAGGACGATGGCATCCTAATGACACAATCTTTGCTGTGGCTTCATATAGCCAAGACCGAGGTGGTTCTGTGACGATATTTGATGACTCGGTGAGTTCTTTTTTACACTCTTATATTACTTTATATTTGCATATTAAATCACATTAACATTAAATACCTTAAATTATCATGAACCTTAGCACCTGAGCATTTATGTAGCTTGGTGTATTTTTAGAATAGATTAGAATAGAATAGAAAAATATTTATTGAAGAACCTCAGCTTACGCTACGTTACAACGTTAGGTACATCGAGTAAGTAATAGCTATTTGGTACAAGCAGTAGAATCAAGTTTTAAGAAGACTAACAAAGGAGCAACGAACAGACTCATTGCAGTAGAAACTAATATTAGAATTATAGGTACATTAAGTTATAAAGCTATAGTCAAGATAATGCAATAAAATGAAAAATGAAATAAAATAAAATGAAACAAAATGAAATACAATAAAATAAAATAAAATAAACCCAATAATAGAGTTAAAGATGACAGTAACAGAAACACGAAAGCATTATTCAAAGCTTAAAAGAAAATAACATACAAGATCAGCAGTGAGAATGAACGATTATACAATGGTACTATGTTATAATGTGAATCATCACATGTAAAATGTGAAGTACAAGATTCGAAGTTAAAATGAGTATTACTAAATACTAGATACTAAAGTAAACCTTAGTTAACCTTAGTTACAACAAAGATCAATTTATAATAAGATAAAATTTGAAGTTAAAAATTAAGCTTTGGAGCTTGGAGTTTGTAATAGGAGTCCACAGGCTAGGAATCGTTAGAGACCACTACAGCGCAGAGCGCCACAGAAAGTACCGATATGCCGACGAATTACTCATTAACGTGCATTGGTGTCCATAAGGTGAAGTAATGCAAGTTCCTTGAACTGCTTGCATGAGCAGATCTTCCTAACCTCCTCAGGAAGTGTGTTCCACAGACAGACTCCCCGTCCAAAAACGAATCGAGTTCGTGTTCTCTGAAGGACAAGTCTAGTGCTGTTAAGATTGCTCCATGAGAGCAATTGACTTATGTAACCTGGGAGGGAGCCACATCTAGCTTTATGAATGAAGCACAGAGCTCTGAGCTCTAGTTGCTTATCGAGGGGTTCCGGCATAAACAGCTGGACTAACGGGGAGATATGAGCATATCGCCTGAGGCGAAAAATGTATCTCACGCAGGCCCTAAGTGCTCTGTTTAATTTAGCCATTTCAGAGGCCATCAGGGGGAACATGGCAACATCGGCATAGAAAAAATGTGGAATTATCAGGGAGGTTACCAGGGATTGTCTGATGTGCCGGTCAAGATGGTGCGAGACTGCATATAGAGAGCGAAGGCCGTGATATATCCGTGAACACACTTTGCCGATCTGAGGCCGCCACGTGAGATGATGATCCATGAGAAGACCAAGGTTCTTGACAGGTCTTGTGGAGAGAGGGATGACCTCGTTGAGAAGAAGTAGGTTGGGGAGCGCGTCATTATCAATATGAGTATAGTTATTAATTGAAAATCCTATGGCTTGTGTTTTCAAGGGATTGATCGCTAGCCCACTAGTTTGGCACCAGTCAGAAATATCGCCCAGAGTTGTATTGAGCGATTCAATCAGGGCTGGGAGATCATTGACACCTGAAGCACCATAAATTTGCAGGTCATCTGCATATAGGTGATATTTGATATCGCCCATCAATTCAGTGACACCGTTGATGTAAATGGTGAACAAGAGCGGGGCTAGTACAGCTCCTTGCGGAACCCCAGAGGTAATAGCCCTGGGGGACGAGAAACGGCCGTCGCTGTTGACAACTAATGACCTGTTGGTCAAATAAGTACAAATAAGCCCTCCAGCGGTGGATCCGAACCCAAATGAGTTCACCAGCTTGGATAAAAGTAGGCTATGGGAAACTGAGTCAAATGCCCTGCTTAAGTCTAATAGCACATGAACGACATGTTTGCCTTCATCACACTGCTTGCGGATGTCCGAGACTACCTTTACCAGTGCGGAAGTCGTGGAGTGTTTGTGCCTGAACCCAGACTGATATATTGACAGCAGGCCATTATCCTCTATATGTTCTTTGATTTGATCCGCAATGAGAACTTCCAAGACTTTAGCAATGGATGGGAGAATGGTGATGGGACGCCAGTCATTAGGACACTTAGGTGGTATTTTCGTTTAAATTATAAATAAATAAATAATAAATTTAAATAATTTGTCCTTTGGTTTGGGCACAGTATATCCATGTTTGGGTTTAAGATCTTTACTTTATCGCAGCTTGTACGGGTTGCATATGTTACCATAACTGTTAGCCTCCAATACTAGTAGTTGTGTTGTCTTTCCTTATTGTGACCTTGTGCTTGTGAATTCTAGAGGAGCTGTGCAAATTTCATTTCGATTACTAGGATATGGGCAATCTGTCAGTCTGTCTTCACGTTGATCCTGCTTCTTAATTTTTTTTTTATCTCGATTTGAATGTTCGATTAAAGTATTTTTAATATTTTGGACACAACTCATTCTAATATTTCTGTGGCGCCAACTTACATATATGAAATTCTCAGCTAGTTTTTTTTCTTTTTGTTGCCGGTGAGATTTCTACTTTGTGCATCGCTGCCTGAAATATTAGTGGTGAGGCCTCTAGTGCTTTAGTTAGTTAGTTTTGTTCGGTTAAAGTACGTCCACGTTTGCCTTTGTCTTATATTTTTAGAACTATCTTCACAGTTTTCAATTTTTTTTTCAACGGGTATGGTATCAGAAGGTCACTATTAGCTATTCCCTAAGATTATCTTGAATCATCTAAGAATTTCTTAAATAGGTATTTTTAAGTGGTCACCTTGTTTGAGGTTAATCCTTTGCACTGAGGGTGAAGTTTTTACAAGCAGATGCAATGGGAGGAAGTTCAGTATAGCCCCTAAGGGTGATGTCACATTTTCCGTAATTTCAGCTCAGTAAACTGAAATTCAGTTTCAGTATAGAATGACACAGTTTTGGTGAATCTCAAAATTGAATTTTAGATTGTCCAGGTTTTTATTGAGTGGAAAGCCTACTCAGTGTTATTAGTCGAAAAATTAATTTTGTTATTAAAAATTAATTCTTTAAATTTAAGAGATTAATAGACGCATATATTATGTAGTATAGACATTTTCCGTTCCAACATCACTTTTTTGTATGTACTTGAAATGAATTCCTTCATCTCGAACATTTTCACAAAACCTTTTGAATTTGTGCTCGTCACGCCCCTGACAATTCAGCGAAAATCTTAAATGTGACATCATTCATAAGTTACAATTCTTTACCGAAATTAGCAAACTGAAAGTAAACTGAAAAATCGGAAACACTGAATTTTTTTTTCAGCAAAATTGAGTTTCAGAAAGCTGACATGGCCCATTTTATTGCTGTACTTCAGTTTTTTAAAATTCAGTAATCTGAATTTTTGGAATTCTGTAAACTGAAATTACGATTAATGTGACGTCAGTCTTATTTTTAGGTCGGGTAGATGCGTATGGAATCAGTTTTTTTGTAAACTAGCAGAAATTCAACATCGAACACTTTTTAAATCACACTGAATAGTACACCTTTTAACAATACAACTCGATGAATACCAACTTATTTAATGCATTGAATAAATAACTAATAAGGAAGCGGGGTTTCGTGCGAATACAGTGTACGTGAGTCGGCAATTCAATGACAGTCAAATACGTGGAGCTGGGGGAGAAATGACAAGAGGGATGGTCACTTATTTAAAAATTCTGCTTAACAAGTCACTTAAATTATCATAGGCAACGCCAAGGAATATTATCTGAAGATAAGGGGGGCTCCAAACATTTGTTTATTTTACATAGCAATTTGGATTATAAAAAATGTCCCCCTTCAAAATTGCACGGTTTCACTACTGCCATGATGAAACGAATACAAACACAGCACACTAATACATTTCGCGCCGAGTGGCTTGGTTTTCTTCACCCGATATACCGTTTCCTTATTAGTTATTATACCCTAGATGAAATCTATAGGGTATACTAAATTTGTCATTCCGTTTGTAACACCTCGAAATAATGATGGTAGAGCAAAATGGATTGGACACCCACGCATAATATTAAAAGTTATTTTGATTTTTGCATGTCCGTCCGTCCGTCTGTGTGCACGATAACTTGAGAACGCGTATACTTAGAGAGCTGAAATTTTGTACACGGACTAAAAAAAAGTAAAATTAAGTTCGAAAATGAGACAAATCGGGCAACTCCTTCATGGGGTTGCCATACAAAACTTTCGTTTTCCACTATATATTTGGACACTGCCTGAGAACACATCAATATAGAGAGCTGAAATTTGGTGCATGGTGTTTTCATTGTACTAGCACATAAAGTTTAAAAAAAGGACTAAATCGGGCAACTCCTTCTTGGTGTTGCCATATAAAAATTTAGGTTTTTTACGTATACTGTGAAAACGATCAGTCCAAGACATTTTTATTGTACTAAGAACTTCCTCAGAATACGAAATTCTATAAAATTGGTTATAATCATTTTTTCTGTTCGACAAACCGTTCTAGAAATATATGCGAAAAACCACTTCAAAAATCAAACTTGCACAGAAGGGTGACAATACGAAATTTCAAACGGGCATTCATCTAGGGTATCATAAGAATTGGTCTTAGACCTATTTTCGCTTTTTTACTTGTTTATTCACTGATTAAATGCAATTCAGGCTGAAGCTACATAACTTGCAATTTCACTTTTGTAGATATTAATGCAATGGGAGGAAGCCACTGAATTAAAACAATAATTATCAAAGCAAACAGCTGATCAATTACAGTTTGACTTAATTCTCCGTTTATATTGGCGCTTTACAACTTAAAACTATAGTTATTTATAACTATGAGTATACATGTACATATGTACAAGAGTATATATTTAAAAGAAATTTCCGTTTTCATTAAATTAAATTGATATTAAAACTCATTAGTTTAGGCATGAAATGACCCATTCCAATATTGCTGATAGGAAAAAAGGAATATTTTTCTTTCACATCCGCAGTTAGCAGAGAAGAACAATGGACTTTGTCTTTAGCTGATCGGTGTTGTGTTGTGCAAGATACGTAATTCAGGACAGCGACGACTCATTGTATTTTATTTGATAGCGGTCTGGTGTGGAGCCTGCTCGACGTTGACTATTGGATCTGATATTCTCAACAAGTGAAGATCAAATAACTTCTTCTCAAAGCAATTCAACTCAAATCCCGTACACGTCTTTTTTATCCGTCTAAGATGATTGGTGTTATTTGGTTGTTAACTTTTTGTTTCCATTTTGTTATTTACTCGTGGCTCTGACTTTTATTGATAACGCAGTCCTTAGATGCTTCGGTATGCGGTCGGTAATAAGTTAGCTGAATTTCATTATCTATATATATGTTATCGATAAGTGTTTCATACTTCAACTTCAAAACTTTTAAGCGACCCACACACTATACGGCCGTTGTACAACCGTTGGACCAACAGTTGTATGGTAATCCACTGATGATACAACTGTTGGCCCGATTTCTTCCGTCGCATATACAACAGCGGTTTGTCTGTATGCACATCCAACCATAAAACCGAGCTTGCGACCGTTGCATGCTTCGTACAATTGGCCCACACACCATACAACGATTGTACGCCAACATGAATTGGTACAACAGTTGGACCGACAGTTGTATCTTGTGTGGGCCGCTTTAGTTGTACCAAGCGTAATAAGAGTATTAAAAAATTATCTAATTCAATTTAATTTTAGGGAGAACCATTACGAGATGTTACTTATCCTGTACACCCGATTTCTCAAGCGACCGCACTTGGATGGAATCCGGAAAAACGGTTGCTTGCAACAGGCTGGGAAAATGGAGAAATTTTTGTATGGTTTGATGGGAATCGCGAATTTTCAAGTATTCAAGGACCACACAAAGTTCCTATTACTCTGTTAGAATTTAGTGAGAAAGGAGGACGCATGGTAACCGCAGATTCGGTATGAATCCTTTTAATTTATTTGTGTGGTCTTAATTAGAAATAATTATAACAATGCTGTTAATTTGCAGATGGGTTTATTAACTGGTTGGCGTTGTGATGGTCAATATCAACTGCTTACTATGTTTTCACATGATCTGAAAGATACTTTGATACATATAACATTTAGGCGAACTGTTGAAAGTCCTGTCCGAACGGAGTTGACCAATTTAGCAAGAGCTGCAGTAGAGGGTGATGAAACAGCTCTAGACGCTTTAACAAATTGGAGACCAAGAACAGCGGCACGTAATCTCACTCATTCTGGTGTTCAAGATAATCATTGTTTCTATGTGGGAACTCAATCTGGAGTTGTTTACTATTTGAATCAAGGAGGCACATGCACTGAAGTATTAAAGAATGGTTCTTCTCCTATTACACAGATATTGTGGCATCCAAAAAGGTATTACGAAGTGTCATAAAATAATCACAATTAATTTGAGTTTTGGAAAATATGGTCGTTTTTCTTATACACATTTCTTTCTAGGGATTCTATTGTTACATTAATGGAAGATATGACTGTGGGTCATTACTTAGTGGAATCATCTGGAGCATTAACAGAAATCGATCGCGTCAAATTAAGTGGAAAAATCCCTGGAAATAACGGCGCGATTTCTTGGGCAGCTGGATCATTGGCTATTATAACAGGTTAATTTGTAATTAAAAATGTCGTTGCGGAAATAATTCTAGAATGTATGTTTAATGTGCAGTATGTAGCCGGTGTGGAGTATATAATTGCTTCACGTTAATGCGCCATGTCCCATACGTGGTACACCAGCACAAACAGATAATAACTATATTCATCTTAATTTCATGAACCTCTCCTCTATTTATTTCAACGTACGAGATTTAGTTCGGAAAAATTAATTTAATTTTATCTAAACAACAACGAATGATCATTGGTTTTACCCGTCTGACAAAAGCATTAGACTACACATGAATGATGTTACAGCTTATCAAGTTTTTGTATATTTTATTGAAAGGAGGCACCTTCAAGTCATTTATTTAGATTTGTTTGTACTTAAAAGTTTAGTTTATTCGATAAATTCAAAGTATAAATCACTATGCACTTCAATTACTCTAATCTACCTTAATTCAAAATTTGGACAAGCTTGCAATTTACATTCATACGGCTCGTTACATATACTAAAATATACCTTTTAGTTATTCAAGATTTAAACTATAATGCTGATCAAGTAGATTTATCGAGACAAACAGAAAATTGCATTGATGGTGATACAAAGTTTTTTATATCTTTTTTAGAGAACTCTCACGAGCACCTCCTCACTCCAAAATTATAGCGTCTTAAATTTGGAATTTTTGACTTTTCACCTTCATTTTCCAAATTAACGATTATATTTTTAGCGTAAGACACGACTAGATTTCCATATAGAATTCAAGAAGCCCAAAGTCTTCTATGTCTCTCTGTGTCACTCTGTGTCTCTACTCAAAATTCCATGCCAATGAATGCTTCAGTGTAGGCTATTTTCTTGTGTGCATAAACTTTTCGAGCCATTTTACTTATAGGGAGCTATCTTCCTCCTCTCTGACTATTAATTTTCTTCTATGGACTAATTGGGCATCTTCACAAACAGTCATGGGTTCATATTATAAAGAGCACTTCTATTTTCCAATTATCCTTTTTTTAGTCACTGGTTATCTTTGTTACATAGTAATCAATTTATACATCATACTATACAAAAAGTTCAAATGCAAAATTCTTTATTAGTTTCTTGAACTTGTGTACTTGCTCTATATTTTTTATATCTTCTGGTAATCCATTGTATATTGGTATAGCTGCATGTTTTAAGGCCGCTAAATACGTTCATGCAAATCGTACAATTTGGTATGCACGTGCCAAAATGTAGACAAAATCGGATGTTATCTTGCCTCCACACGCAACGATTTCTATGCAGACTTTAGTTCAATTCGATAGTTGTTACCGATGTCATTCATGCCCAACTTCAGTCTCAACTTAAGCGCCGACTTTCGTTACACATGCACATGCTGGTCTGCAGACTTGGCTTGTGCATGCCACGTAGTACGAAATGTTATTTATAAAGTTCTTTGAAACTAATAAATACTACTATTACTATTTGCAACAACATGTGTAGCGGCCCTTAAACTGAGTGTATATGTTGATGTAATCGTGTGCCGTAGCTGTGTGTTTCACCATGCCACAAATAAGAAAAATACAGATAACGATTCACCGTACTCATAAATGACGCATATTATTGGGGCTAACCGACAACGTCTAATCGACAAACAATTGCTTAAAGCTTTCCTCTCACAAGCCATCTATCAAACTTTCATTTTTCAAGCGAGCTGCAAAGATAAAATTGAAATCAGGAGAGGGACTGAGAGAGAGCTCAAAACCAATCAAGTTAGCAGCCGTCGTGCGATGAAGTGCTGCAGGTAGAAGTATATAGCCGCTGAGGCGCTAGATCGTAATACCAGGAATATAGAAGCCATGAAGTAAGTTAAAAAGAGCGTAGCGGGCCGGTTAGCGGACGACATCACAATCTTTTTGCCTTGTCTTACTGCAGGAGTTTTTCATATAAAAGAAGCTTGTATTTTGTTGAAACGCTATAATTTCCATAAATTTGTTCTTTTTTAAAACTATTAGAAAGACAACATATTTGGCTCCAATTCAAATGAATTGTAGGAATATCAAATAATTCGTATCTAATAATGTCTAAAATGTATTTGGTAAAAAAATTGGACATATCGATTTATCTCTGTAGTACTACTAAGCATACAGTATATAGAGAAAGCATCTTGAAGAAAAATTTGACGAGAAAATTTTAAATTTTAAATAATTAATAAATACCTTGGTTCTCACAGCTAATTTCTGCCTAAAAGAATCAATTCGTCCCTTGAATCCCACGTTCTGCCAATGAGACTAAATATGGAAAAAAGTAGAAAATTTGTAGAACATAGGTAGATTTCTTTGTGGCAGTAACGGTATAAAAAAAAAAAAATTGCCAACAGTTTTTATTTTAAGTTTATTTCCATACAGATATCTTGTATATCGTATAAGTCCTCATTTATTTCCCTCTGTAAATCATCACCATTTTTCTAAGCATAGATTAACAGGGTATCCAGCATATACAACTTCCAATAAGCTTTGGATGTACAGAGATTAGAGGAGCGGACCTAAAATTGATTCCTGTGAGAACCCTAGTACTCATCACCTCTCTCACTATTATTGTTTTGATTGCGTACAACATTGTTTTGCTTGAAAATAATTACTTAATAATTTTTTTGATTTTCCTTTGGTTCTTAAATATCTTAATATTTCTATTAATAAATTACGATCTACAGTATCTTCTTCAAATTAACAAAAACTCCATAACATAATAACAAGCATCAAGTTCTATATTACTAAACTCCATGATATCAGTCATAATAGTCTTGGAATCCATATTGCCTTTTACCAAATCAAACTTCAGTATGCTTAAGAAACGGTGCAAAAGACATAGAGAGAGTCTTTAGATAGGTAATGTTACCCTGTTGGCGTTAGGCTTCTTAATTTGGAGTCCTATTATACCCGCAACATCAGCTATATGACTGTCCCGTTTGATATCATCAATAAAACAAATTATTTCTTCCCGATTCCTATGTCAGATTTTTTACTTGCAAGTGTTCCAAATCTTGTATGTATGCAATAAAATCCGTAGGCCACGTATATCCTTTGTTTGACATAATGAAAATATTGTTCCAACTATCATACCGTAAAAATTATAACACCCCAACGATGACGATAGACGGTGAGCGAAAAACTTTCACTAAACCGATCTATGGTTTTAGTATGATCATGTCCTGCCAGCCGATCGCTAGCCGGTCGGTTTAGTGAAAGGGATGCTTGGGATCTTCGTCCCGTTGCGTTTGAATTAAATAAAAGATTCCATCTTCATCATGAAGCCAAAAAATCCAAATGAGGATTCGAAAGCTGTCGAAATGAATGTATAGAGATATAAAATTCCTTTACACATCTAATAAACTGCCCAAAAAGAATTTCATTGATTCTATTCAGTACAGCAAATTTTGCAGTCCACTACTCTATTATTACATATATTATGAGATTCGACATAGACTTAATTTTTCTATGTACAGGATCATCACCAAAAATGAGAACGACAAAAAATAAGCTATTCATAATACTTACTCAATTATGCCCAGTTAGAATCATGAATACAGATAATGCATAATACTTACTCAATTATGCCCAGTTAGAATCATGAATACAGATAATTCGATTAGAAAATAAAGAGTACATACCGATAAACTCCAGTGCTGATAACATGTCGACGCTGTAGTGAAGAACACATCCCACTACGTAGTCATCGATAGTAGACTAAAATTTGTTTAACCAGAAATCGAAAAATTCATACTTACCTTGTACATGGATGGTTGGATGGATTGAATACAGGTAGAGTCCCCTTGTGAGGAGGGGGGGGGGGGTTAGAACAGGCAACGACAAGGCCCATTGTTCACCTGCCAGACCCATGACAAATGATCATAGGTAAAAACCAGACGCTCTTATCAACTATAAATTTGGCTCCCAACCCTCCCTACCGGCCTCATGCAATTCATCCAGGAGGTGTGAGCCAAGGAATCTATAACGTTTCCCGGAGAGAGCCGGACAGTGACAAAGAAAGTGAGTCACCGTTTCGGATTCTTCTCCGCATCCTCTACATATTGGATTATCAACAAGTCCTAACCTATATAGGTGACCTCTGAGACAACAGTGTCCAGTAAGAATAGACACCAGAATTCTCTGGGTAGGCTTGCTCAAGTACCACTCTCTCTTCGTCCGAAGAGATCGGGAGCGGAGAGAGCCCCAGCTTGGGAGCCCCTTGGGGCCCACAGGTACGCCTTGACAGGAAACCAGCAACCGAAGCTGGGCGAATATAAATACAATGGGGTGCGCCCGTTGGCCCAAGGAGATCGTTTGCGACAGTGCGGAAACTACCCACTGTCATGCAGCCCTCGGCACGATGATATTTACACCTTGGCTTGGTAGGATTTTTGAGAGGATTGTTCTCACCCGGAATCAGGATGTGGATATGAAGGGATCAAGGTATCAGATAGGAAGACGACAGTTAGCTATACATCGTACATTGCCCGGGATGAACCGACAACATGGGGTTGCCCTAGGACCTAGATGATGAAATCATAGGGTATACTAAGTTTGTCATTCCGTTTGTAGCACATTTTTTTAAGGCAGGGGACAGGAGATTCTATTCCAAGCACGGAGGCCAAACCGGCCTATTGTGCTGTCCTGCTAGAAGTCCTTTCACCAAAACCTTCCTGACCTCTTAATGAAGCACATCAGGTCTTGGCGAGGAAGGTTTTTCAGCTCATCTACAGATAGAAGGACATACCCTACATTGTCCAGCCTGTTCCGGGCGGTTGTCTCAGGCTCTCCTTCCAGGTAGGACAGACACTCAAGGCTTTCAACAACTCCCATCCTTGTTAGATGAGCGTGAAGCGAGTGTGGCCGGTGATGATGCCAACCATAATTCTACATTGTTTCCTTCCGAGCCCCATGAGAAAATCAGAGATATTCCTATTATGCCCATCAATAAAAAGTTTTGTGCACCTGCAAGTATTCAGTTTCGCCCATCTCTGCTGATGTTTCCTATGAACAATTGTAACACATAGAAATAATCCTGGTAGACCAAAATGGTAATAGTAGAAGTTATTTTGAAATTTGCATGTCCCTCCATCATTCCGTCCGTCTATCCGTCCTTTCGATAACTCGAGACCCCATTTACTTAGAGAGCTGACACGACGTTTTTACAAAAAAAATGGATTAAGCTTGAAAATGGGACAAATCGGGTAACTTCTTCAGCTGTATTGCTGATCGAAACACACTACACTCTCAAAATTTCTTCATAAAATGTTGATTTTCGGCTTTAAGTTAGCAACTGACAGTACCTAGGTACATACATATCTTTTAATTTTTTGTAGTAGGTTGAATTGAAAATAGGTAGGATATTTTTGAATCTACTCTTCTGCTAGGAGATCAGTTAAAAATTCACAATGACCTACTATGCTTCATGAAGATGATAGAAATTCTTCAGTGCTCGAAAAAAAGAACGTGCATGTAATTTTTTTCCCTTAAAAAATATATATATCAATTACGAAAAAATTCCCGCGCAATACAAAAGCTTACAGTGCACCACTACAGGTGGGATATGTCGCATCACAGGGAATGTATTAAGTTGGAAAATATAATTGTATAATGTTAGCATTTGTTCTAATTTTCAATAGGGGACTTTTCGGTACGTATTTGGGACATAGACACAAGTGACAATTACCTTCTGGCAACAGAAATGCAAAGCAAAGGTGAGAGTTAATAAAATTTATTTACAATTTCTATATCTGGCTTTTGATGTGTTTAAATGTACATAACGCCAAATACCCCGGTCTCTGCTTACATACTCAATTATTTAATCGAGTAGTGATCATACACTAACAAAATCTCTTTTAAAATCAAACATGAAAGCATCAACGCTCGGAATAACAGGTACATTAGCCCCAGCGCCAAGAACTGGAATAGGTCATCAGACATCAATAGGGCAAACAAATGAAATATTTACATGCATCGCCTATTGCCAGGACAATCAAACATTATGTGCTGGAACAAATCAGGGAAATTTGTATACGTGGAAGAGGACAACTAATTACACAGTTGATGTACCGGAAAATCCCTGGCAATTAAACAATATATCGGTAGTCCGGGGAGCAATTAAACAGTGCTACTGGGGGATCAGTGAAGTTGCTAAACCGTGTATAATGGTGAACTGCATTTCCAATGTCTACGTTCTGAAGGTAAGTTGATGTGATTTTGTGTGGTATAACAGGGGATAACTTTTCACTTTAGGAACAGCCACTTATATCTTTCCATCGGCGGAATATTTGGGCTGTGCAGAGAAGCGCAAATCAAGTCTACGTGGAGCATTCGTGCGGAAAATCAACTACTATGCATACTGACATCTCAATCACGAATCTATCCCTAACGGAATATAATCTCATTTTAAGTAATGGCCGAACGATTGTTACATACAAAATTAGCCAAGACGATGAGCTTTCCGAGAACGATAAAAGTTTATCCATTAAACAGCTGCAGAGCTTTACTTCTGAATGTCTTGGCTTGTTTATTCATGACCAGAACATCTTTTGCTTAACAACGAGTGATGTTAAGATATATTCCCTAGGCGGTGTGGTACTAAGAGAAATTCAGAGCAATGATAATGAGGGTAAGAATTAATCTAAATTTTTCTAATGAAAAAACTCGTACTCCATGCACCCTCCGTTTTCTTTGTTTTTATAGGAAAGGCTATTGGTCTGGATTTATCCAGCCATTATGTGACCATTTACACTATGAATGGCTATATAAAGCTTTATGATGTCTCTCGTCATGAACCGAAACAGATGATTCATCCAAAGTGTGGGTATGATTTATTCGAAAACTTTGGCGAAGTTATCCTAGCTAAGTGTAATTCGAGTGGCACACACCTGGCTATGATCATAGCTAATGAAAGTCTCGTACCTGATGGCAGACTATATGTTTGGGATTTTGAGAAGGACATTTTGGGGAAATTTGATTTTTTGCGAAAATCGGCGGAAAGCAGCACTGCAGAGGAATTTGTCTCCAGGTATGTATAAGAATAAGGAGAAGAAATAAGTTGTGTAAATAACATAAAATTTGTCTGTGAGCACGTTTCTCTTTAATTCTAATTTTATTTTAATTTAGGCAAACGGCAGGAACTCAAATTGAATTATTCTTAATTATGTCTTTTTTTGCTATTTTTGCATACTTTACGCCAAACTTACCAAAATTCTTAAACTCTCAGATTGCCGATAACCTTTTACTGGGACACGGACGATAATCGTTTATTGGTTGTCAAAGCACGCTGTCGACAGCAACAAAAGCGCAAATCGTCTGGAACTGGAAAAAAAGCTGTGGGATCCTTTTATGAAAGTTATTTAACTGAAACAAAAGCGGCGGCTGTATCAAAGCCTATTGGATTCGTCGGAGGGGGTGGAGGAGGAGGCATGGGACATACAACAACAATCAAACCGAGCACAGTTGGCACTGAGACAACATCTGTGTCTAGCGATTCACAGGCTTTTGTAATGTTCACCACAGATAAGTGCCTTATCAAAGAGTTGGAGACTGTTAATTTGGCATCTGGGGAACAATTAGTCAATCTGTGTGCGCCCAATGTGGTAATTTTTGTTTTTTCCTTTTGTTTAAATGCTTTTAGAATTGTTTGGGTTATATCAGTCCTCATGGGAAGAGAACCGTTTACTACTTTGAAGTTTATTTTGATAATTGCTTTCGGAATTTAAAGGCGATTTGTATAGATTCTATGCTTTACAATTTTAGAGCATTAGTGGTATCATTTTTTCGTGGGTTATATGCACTGCAGTATTGTAAGGGAGTGGATTCTTATCAATATCAACTCATCGCTTAAGTGGATGAGTCCACTATAATATTAATCAATTATTCAAAGCTCATATTTTAAGCGGCCTTGTCATTTGAGTTGGTCTTGGCTTGAACGGATAATCCAAATTTTGACTATAAGTAAAATCTGATATGATTAACTTATCTATGTAGGTATACATTTAATTGATACATACGCTGGTGACTAGGCAAAATTAGAGATTACTCTTTTAAATTTTTTATCGGGGCAAGAAATTTTTTAGCTTTTGCTGTATATCGGCAAGAGAATTTATTCTGAGTTTATATAAGATGAGATCAATTTGATCTGTTTCAAGCGTCTACGGTAGGTAGAAAACCAAGCCGTACCGATGAGTGTAAGGTTTTCTGCTAACACGAAACGCTTATTTTTCTTCCTTTCTCTTTTTTCTTTTTTCAGCCTACTGCGACCGTACACAGATTCGATTCGTTTCGAATGAATCTGTTTTTACATTTTTTTTATTTTTCTCAATTTTTTGGTTTTTGTTTTTTCATTTTTTCTTGTCTTTTCATTGTTCTATTTTTTCATTTGTTTTTCAAGTCACTCAATTTCGCTATTTGGGACCTGTTGATGAGTCAAAACCAAGACTTGCAACTTGTCACCCAAAATCAAATGGGTTGTGTGATGAAATAACAAATAAAATTTTTTTTAGCTTTTGCTATATACCGGAGAATCCAAAAAATGCCTTCTTGAACAAATATAAGTTTGCCCCAGTAAAAAATCTTAAAGAGTAATCTCTAATTTTGCTTATTGCTAAAGAAAAAGCAAAATATTTAAAGCATTCCAAGGTTAACAGAGAAACGAGTGCATTATGATATGCGAATTTTCTGAAAATTATTCTTTCGTGGTTCATGATGCTGTTCAAGGATTTCAAGGATTCGAGGATAGTGTTACTATTAAAGAATATTCGTTTTGTAATGAAAATCAAATTATAAATTTTATGAAATAATAAAACAGAAGTATCATTACAATATTTTTTAAACACAAATTGATTAACTCCATAAAAGAAAAGGTAGGAAACATTGATACATTTTTATAAATTTCTTGGGAAAAACAATATTTTTTATTCAACGGCCATAAAAATGTTATCATGCAGTCTCTCTTGACATATGGAGTTAATCTATTTGGCAAGTGAGCGGCTCATATTTCATTAAGATATCTAAAAACAATAAAAGAAATAATTTTTTTTGGAATAAATTCAAAAATTTTGATATGAAATTTCGGAGAGGCGCTAATAAAGAAATTGTATCTCTTAAAATAAGAGCTGAACAGCCGCAAAAATTTTGATATATGTATTAATGTTAGAGAATTTCAAAAATAATATTTTTTAAGGGTGTTTCTCTTCCGGAGAATCAGCAAATTAAAAAACATGACCACAGTGAAAACCTTAAATTTTGAGTCAGCCTGTATCCAAGAGCTCAGGTCGTCAGGCTAAACAATAAAATATGGCTCAAATATTTTTATACTCTAGATGAAATCAAGGATATACTAAGTTTGTCAAATGGATTGGACACCCATGCATAATATTAAAAGTTTTTCGATTTTTGCATGTCCGTCCGTCTGTTCGTCTGTGCGCACGATAACTCGAGAACGCGTATACTTAGAGAGCTGAAATTTTGTACACGGACTTTTAAAAAAACGAGACAAATCGGGTAACTCCTTCGTGGGGTTGCCATACAAAACTTTCGTTTTCCACTATTTATTTGGACACTGCTTGAGTATCGTGCGCACAGACGGACGGACGGACATGCAAAAATCATAATACCTTTTAATATTATGCGTGGGTGTCCAATCCATTTTGCTACACTATCTTTATTTCGAGGTGTTACAAACGAAATGACAAACTTAGATTTCATCTAGGGTTAACAGAAGAGCATAGCCACAAGCTAGCTCAAATAATTTATTCGCTACAAATCATATTGAAATAAGGCGCCGAGTTGCTAGCAACAAAATTCTGAAGAGCTTTCTATCAGCGTGCCATCAGCTCGTTTTAAAACGAAGCTTTTGGTTCATATTTTTATATGGCAGCTTCAATACTACTTGTACGTTGTCGCTAGTAAAGGTCTCTAGCGGAAGCTATTTTTATAATTTATTCTATCGATGTGCATAAAATTCCTTTTGAGTATGGTATCATGCGAGGAAAATTCTTTTTTCACTCCTCTGAAATATAATTTTTCGATGTTTCTTCGTCCGTAAAAGTTTGGACAGCGGGCTCTCCTTTATTCTGCAAAATCTTTCATAATGCCACTTTATGTTTTCCGAATATTACAGACGTAGAATCACAATCTGAGAACGCGGGAATACGTTCGTTCCTTTACCCTTCAAAATATTTTCAGACGAACATTTATGTCTAGTGAAATTCTGAGATGCCTTTCTGCCGTGAACTGTGCGAATGTGCAACATCTTTCATCCTTTGTGTTTTATCCCACTTACAATTTACGAAAGTTCAAGAGCGACGTACATCGACACCTTCATTACTTTTCTCATGTCCCTTGATCCTCTTACCCTTTTCCCTCGTACCTTGTGCTTTGCATGATAGGGTTTCCCATTATCTTGGCTTAATAATATATATAAACAAAAATGTTCCGCCATTTTACTCCGAAGTTAATTTTCTGTCTTTGAATCTTATGGGGGAATATAAAAAATAGTAATACCTTTTTTATACATTTTATACTTTCGTTTATTAGATATTCGTGAAAAACACATTATAATAGAAAAAGGGGGCTTAAGATCCGACCTCTAGGCACTGCGATCTAAAAGATCTTTTGTGCTATGCCACTGCAGTGTTAGGTCTACTTCACATCCCTTTTTAGGAAGGTTGTTACCTCATTAGGTTCAGTTTTCTGGATGTCTGATGGGGTTACAAAACCTTTACGCATTGGAGTCTTTTGTTACCAAGTCCTGCGCATTCGCAGAGTACGGACTGCAGATTCTACCTCTTCGTTACGTTACAGAATTGGCAGTTATCGTCTATGGTTTAGACCATTTTCTTAAGCATGTACCTAAGTGGGTAATAGACAGTTATTATGCCAGTGAATATTCTGATCTGGTGCTTACAGTTGATGACTTTTTTAAAGTCTTTGTATTGGAAGTTAATGAAGTTTTTCGAGTGTCTTTGTTCAGGAAAGCTCTACCATTGTAGCTGTTGAGCCTGTTAGGCTAGGGGCAAAGGCCACAGAAGGGTTCGAATGCGGTAAATATAGATTATTCTCCTTTTCTAATTTCAATCTCATAGTCCATAGCTGCTTAACTACAACCCCAATCAACCACATTTACAAAAATTCAGCTTTGCTTTATATCTCCCCTATTTTATCTAATATTCCTGTACAAAACTAGTAAAACTATGTAATCTATGTGCTACATGGAAGGCAATAAGAGGTTATGTACTTAAAGCTATATTGAAGAATTAAATTTTCAAATAATACCAAAACTTATTTTAAAGTTTCTGGTTTTTAATCTGTAATTTTTTTTTTTTTTAATTGCTGCAATTCTTAAAATAAATTAATTTTCTATTGTATTTTTTCAGATAACTCTGGACATAAGCGTGATTCGACAAATTTCTCTATGTGATTTTAAAGGGCTAGAAAACTGCGATCCAGCGACTAGAAAAATGGTTCTCGATTTTAGTTTGAATGTGGCACAAGGCAATATGGATTTAGCTTTCCGGTAGGCATTTAAATTTCTTAAGTTAAGAGTATACTTCAACATCTCAAATTGCCAACAGATGTATTCGATCACTTCAATCTGAAGTTGTTTGGAAAAATTTGGCAAAAATGTGTGTTCAAACTGGTCGTCTGGATGTTGCCAAGGTGTGTTTAGGTCATCTAAAGAAAGCAAGATCCGTTAGAGCACTTCGACAAGCAATGGAGGATGATAGCTTAGAACATGAAGCTAAAGTGGCTGTGTTGGCGATTGAGCTAGGAATGATCGATGAGGCACAAACGTTATATAAAAAATGCGGAAGATTCGATTTATTGAATAAACTTTTACAGGCGTGCGGGAAAGTTGATGAAGTAAGACTTTGGTTCACTATTCAAATTTATTGACGAAACATTGGTGATTTTTTACAGGCACTCCAAGTTGCGGAACAAGGGGATAGAGTACATTTGAAGAATACAAACTTTCAAAAAGCAGAACAACTTAAAGAGGCAGGAGATATTAAACGGGCTCTAGAATTTTATGAAAAAACACAGAATCCTGTTCAGTGTGTGACTCAATTGCTTCTTGATGATCCAAATGCGTTGAGGGTAAGCTTTGAATTAAACTTTTTGTTACGAATGGTCGAATCCACAATTTCTGAAAATTACATCTGCTTTCAGAGGTTCTTCTTTTAAGTCTATATTTGCCGCCACTGTGTCGTGTTTGTCCAAGGTTTCCAAAGGAAGGCTGTCAAAATTCAAGATATGCTATGTACTCAAGAACTGCTCTTCGTGCCCTGGCTACGAATGTGCCTAGCCATTAAAGCGACTTGACAGGTCAATTGTAGTCATGGTATTCAGACTAACAAGGTATGACTGTCCCGCACCATAGATTCATCATTTTGTGTTGTGTGGCGGCATACGAATCGAATCCCTAAAAGAGGAAATCAGCTCGGTATTAAAACGAAGTGCATGAAAGCTTTGTCTGTGAAAAAATGCAAAATAAGAATGGAATACCTATGATTTTCCCTGTTGATTGATTATATGGAATACTCACATTATTGCTAGAGTAAAATAAGATGTTTCTCAAACAAAAGAGAAATTGGTATAATCATCTAACCTTATCACATACCTAACACATTGCGGGTAAACATTTTATATTACATAAATCTATCGGTTGTGTTCAAAGTGCACGTAAATATATCTGATGCATCTTCATTTCTTTCATATTAATTAATTAAAATCAATGGATTCATATATGTTCCACCATTCTTCAATGTTATTAGGAAAAGTGCAATTAACAGTGCAAATTATAGGTATTTCATTCTTTTTTCTATTTTTTTTTTTACCAACAAAACTTTCCGGCACTTCGTTAAAATGCTGAACTGATTTCCTCGAAAAGAGATATAAGCGGCCCACATACGATTCTACTATCGGTCCAACTGTTGTACCAATTCATGTCGTCGTACAAATGTTGTATGGTGTGTAGGCCACTTGTGCGAAGCATGCAATGCAACGGTCGCAAGCTCGGTTGGATGGTTGGATGTCTATGCAGACAGATCGCTGTTGTACATGCGACCGTTGTAAGGTGTATGTGTTTGTTGTACAACTAATGCTTCGATTTTATTTTCCTTCCAATTTTGATAGCTTTTTGGAGTGGCTAAATAGGGCAAAATAATGATAAGTCGATCTTATGCAGAGCTGGCATTTCTCACTCAAGTATCCTTTGCTTATACATGTATGGTTTAACCAACTCCAGTTACACCTTAAATTGTGTATCATTCATTTATTCATGTATTTTACACGGATCCAATGGTATAAATTTACAAAACTATTAACACTTTATACAACCGATTCGCATGACGACTCACATTTTACAGACCGGACGATCACACGGTATACAGACTAACAATTATGACTGTCCCGAACTATAGATTCACAATTTTGCGTTTGTGACGTCATGTGGACGGATTCTTAAAATTGGAAAAATAAAGTGTTAATATTTATAATATTTACGTAAATTTATTCCACAGGATCCATTTATAATCCAAGAATTGGTTACGTTACATGGAGAATTCTCAAGCGTTACGAAATGATAGAAAATCAATGGTTCCTTGTGTCTTACGCTACAAGCTTTAATAGCTACATGTAATTGCTTAGTGTACTCGTAATGCTGCTCAAGGATGGGAGAAGAGTTCAATGAACTGCTTCATGATAGTGCATTATTCCCATAGTTTTCTAGAGTGGATCAAAGTTCCATTCAAAGAGCATTGGTGTTTACATAAATAATGCAGATAAATGCTTGGAGAACAGAAGGAATTATTGATTTCCTATCATTTCGTAACGCTTGAGAATTGCCCATGTGAGGTAATCAGTTCAGAAACCATAGGGGAAGAACTTTTCGTTTTTGGATGGTGAATGTATCCAATGTAAAATGTGTGTTTTAAAACACTTTGAATTTTCATCTCCGTGAATTTACCTATACATATGCAAATACCTGACGATGATTAGTTTATGAAAGTTCTTATACCACAAATATGTACCATTCACCAGGATAGTGAAATCATCTCCGATAGGTACGTTGTGACTATTCGTACTGAATTTTATTTTATATCAATCAAAACTAATTCAAATGCAGTAAATCGAAAAAAAAACACGAAAAGATTAAACATACATATATTAATTAAATATTCAACTGCTACTAAATCATTATGATGTGAATACATTTATGACATAAAGGGAATTGTAGTCACGAGGTATGACTGCTATCACACGATTGTATTACAGAATTTTTATATTAATTGATATTTTATTTTATATTTATATTAATTTCAGCAATTAGCAATCAGTGTCATTCAGAGCCAACGAGACTCATACCGATTTCCATTGATATCTCAAGAAAAGTATACAACAATCAATGAGTTGAATGGAACAAGTTTTAAAGCGAGGAAAATGGGGTAGTATTTTCCTTGTATTTTGTCAGATTGAAATTATCAGAGAAAAACAGCATTACGAATAATGTAAAAATGATGGACAATTATATTTTGGAAAATTTTGACGTGATTGCGACTGAATTTGGTGGAGTAATAGTAGAAGATGGATATATGACAATGGAACGATTTTAGAGTACCTACCACGGCAAAAAAGATGTAACACATTTATGCCAGAAAACGTGATCAATGCAAATCGGTATCAGAGTCAGTCACTATTTATTACTACAGTCAAATCGACGAACAACAATAGTGTTATGCCTAATTGCTGCTAACCAAATTTAATTTGTGCATTTTGAAGAAAAATGTTTTTTCCACATTTGCCAATGTCAAGGATTGAAATTGTGCCTGTAAGGATGATTTTTGCAGTGGTACCGTAAGCAACAAGGCTATATTTTATTCAAATCGATTTTTTTTTACGCTACGAGAAACTAGCTAAATGAAAGAAAGCAAAATCATGTGAAATCCCTGTACGCGAAAAAAATTACTTCTCTCTTTCTAACTGCGAGATATTTTAAACGTAATATTCTGTTGTCAGATTAGTTTCCAAAGGCCATATTTTCATTTTCCTTACACTCGAGACGTTAAGTGAAGTGAATTTAACTTAACCTAGATTTTTAGTAATTTTATATACCGACATATGTTGGGTATATTGAAAGAAATCGCCGTACATACAATAAAAAATCAATGAAAGCGATTTAAAAGATTTTCTTTGCCTACATTTGTTTATAGCTGTATGCAAAATCATTTAATGAGAAACGTTTCAAATGATATTTTTCGTAAAGTTATTTTTGTATTTCACTTATTGAATTCTATGGGAATTGATTTGAAATTTATCAATGAGATACAATAAAATCCTATCATCCCCTAATCATCTAATAAGCCATTTTTATATTTATAATTTTTTTTTTTCAAATGTTTTATTACACTAAATTTATAAACTATAATTTTTCATTCTATTGTTCAGTTACATCTTTTTGTTATTTTTTATTTACCATCACATAATATAGTTCTTAATCGGGTTGCTAATAAACAAATTTTAAGTGAATTTCCTTTAAGCTCATCATTTACTTACTTAAAAAATGGTCGAAAGTTGCCTCTTTAATTTTTTTTATGATAACATTTTATGTTGGTGTCGACTTACTCAACTGGAAAATTGCCATGCTATTTTGACGTTTAGACTTAATTCTTTAGTTACTTACTGGTGGGCTGAAGACCACTATTGTTTGTTTACAGTCACTCAAAAAATCGGAAATTCATATATTTATGAGAATGCACAAATATTGGAACGCAGGTTATTATGCTTGTCATCCATCCAACCGGGCTTCTCCGCACGGTCCTAAAATCTTTATAAATGAAAGTGTTTTCCCAACTGTAGGAGCTCATACTCTCATTAAGTGATCAGCAGTGTTTCAGTGAAGTGCTCGTGTTGTGTAAAATATCGAATATCCGTATATCCTAATATTCAGTATTGCAGGCCACGATTTTGCCGACGGCATTTTCACGCGTGAGTGCGCGTGTTTTTGTGAATGTGCAAAAAAAAAATACAGACACATATTGTGAACAGTGAATATTAAAGTGATATAGACACATACAGGAAAATCTTAATGCAAGTGGTGTGAGTGATAGAAACACATAAATCAAAAAGTGTGAGTAGAGCCTTGTGTTTGTGTAAACTGAGTAAATTTTGATGTATGACACAAAAACGCAAATCTCAAGGCCTTCTCAAATTAAATAAACGTGAACAAGTGCGGTGAAAAAGGACACCTTTCGTGAATATATAACACAACAAGTGGAACTCAACATGAGTGGAAATAATAAAGTGGACAAAAAGACCTGTTTTGAAGCTGAGAAATCAGCGCTAAGGACCGCTGTTGAAAACAGCCTTAAAAAACTTTATATCAAGTACGAAATGGGTTTCCCGGAAGTTCCCATTGATGAAGCAGCCAGTAGCATGGTAAGCGGCGGAGACGCTACGCCAGCTCTGAGTACAGGAAATCCAACCAGCGATGTGGAATCAATGTGTACTGACTCGGCCGAGTCATCCTCATCAGAATCGAGTTCGTCTGAGAATGAAGAGGATGAAAACGATTTCACGATCGTTGCAAACAATAAGCGGAAAGCTAGGAGGAGCCCAGTGACATCGCCACTATCAGCAGGAACGCCAGCAAAAAAGAAGCCAGCAGGGTCAAAGATCCAACCACACAGGGAAGAAAACACTGGTGGATTTTACCAAATCCTTGGAAGCCGGAAGGATTTTGAAATCCAGCCTAAGACAGCTACTGTTCAAGTAGAAAAGGCAGTGAGACCCCCTCCGATTATCTGCCATAATCTGAATGTTAAAGCATTCAACTGCGAGCTCGATAAGCTCGCAATGAGGCCAAAATTCTTCATAAAGACATCAAAGGGCACCAAGTGCATCATTAAACCAATGACCCAGGACGACCATAAGACTCTTTTCCGAATAATCAAAGATATTGGCGTGCAGAGCTATACGTTCACATCGAAGAGTGACAGGACGACGACACTACTGCTGAGAGGAGTCCAGCATACTTACCACGCCGAAGATGTGAAGGCAGCTCTCGTGGAAAAACTGCGTGGTTTTACAATAAACACTGTAGTGCATTTCAAAATGCCCAGGACCAAGGAATCAAATTCCTTCGTAATTAATTTCGGCGGTAATTACGACGTGAAATTCATCATGGCCACAAATCGTCTTCTCAATCAAATTGTTTATTGGGAGAAATATCGCGCTTCAGGCATCTCCCAATGTAAGCGTTGCCAGGCTTTCGGCCACGTCGCAAGAAATTGCGCTGTAGATTATCGGTGTGTGAAGTGCAAAAATGAACACTTACCTGGACAGTGTGAGAGGAAAAACGAGAAGGAAGGTGCCCCATTCTGCGTCAACTGTAAAGCTGAAGGACATCCAGCCAGCTATAGAGGTTGCCCCAAATACAAGGAGGTCGTACAACAACGCGCTAAAAAGAATGAGGAACGTCGCCAACGTGAAGACTTCGTGAAGGAAGCCACAAGGAACTACGTGCAACCAGGTAAATCTTTCGCCCAGGTAACCTCTAAAAACACATTTAATAATAATAACTCTGTTAAACCCGCAGCTCCCAAACCCCAAGCAGCACCTAGGCCTGCCCCCAAGGCAGCTCCTAGAAATCCCAGAGTGTCTGAAATTGACGATTTCTGCACCAAAGAAGCTAAGTCTCTTTTTGGCTGTGACCTTTTCGCCCTTATGGGCAAAATCAATAATTTCCTTCCTAAATACAGGAAGCTCTCTTCCATATCGGAAAAACAAGAAGCTTACCTTCAATTTGCATTTGGACTATGTCTAGGCAATTAAGTAAGCTGAAAATCATGTCACTGAACTGCAATTCGCTGGTAAAGCACAGCAAAAGAGCAGCCTTAAACCTATTCCTCATTGAGCATAAACCCACGTTTATGTTCCTCTCTGAAACTCTCCTCACTGAGAGACATAAGTTAGCTTTTGAGCACTACAACTTCGTCCGCCAGGACAAATCTGAGACCACCCTAGGCACTGCTCTTCTCATTAAAGAAAACCTTAAATTCGAAGAGGTGAACCTTTCCAATACCTTAAATTCGAAGAGGTGAACCTTTCCAATATGGAATGCACTGCTGTCAAGTTAGAGCTTCGTGACAATGAATCTCTTCTCTTAATCGCCCTATACAATAGATGCCACGCCACAGGAGCTGATATCCAGAACAACATGAACAGCATTGCTCAAATCTCGGACAATTTCACTTATACGGTGCTTGGTGGTGACTTCAACCCCAGGCACCCGTTGTGGAATGACTGTCGTAAGTCCGTCAGGCAAGGCTGTACATGACTGGCTTCTCTTCAACACCACCCATGACTTCGTCGTCGTCTCGCAGGATACTCCGACCTTCCCGCGATCTGGGTCAACTCTTGACTTCTATATCGCAACCTCTAATTTCATTAATCTGCTTCCCCAATTCTCAAATTACGTTTGTACAGCGCATATGGCTGAATCTGATCACTTGGCAGTCGAACTCTCAATCACCCCCAGCGAACCCTTAAATATTCTGACTTCAGATCCTCAAGCCTCAACCTCACTCAAAGACGTTGACTGGCAACAATTCCAAGACAGGCTCTCTCAATTTCTTGCAGGAAATCTCCCTGACGCGCAACGGAATCTTACGAACTTGGAAATTGACTTCCATATCGACTTCCTCAACAACGCCATTGAAGGAAATGTCGCCTTCTTTTCCAGTGTAGTGCCGAGCAAACACTACAAATACAAAAATCTCCCGCCTCAACTACAAAAATTATATAAATTTAGGCAGAAACTTAGAAAAATACTTAACCGTATCTTTCACCGAACCCTTAATAGCCACAACCCAGCCTACAGAACCGTGTTATCGCAAATTAATTGCTTGTCAACAATTATTGAGGAACAAACGAAAATGTTTCTCGATCAAGAGTTTAGGAATAAACTGGCCTCCATTCAACCCGGTCCACACTGCTTTCAGGACATAAACAGGATTTGCAACAGGAAAGCAAAACTCCCCAAAACCATTTTAAGCGGCTCGAACGCTTACAATCTTCCCCAAGAAAAATGCAACGCTTTCGCGGAATATTTCCACTCCACCTTCAAAGACAACTCATCTCTAAGCGATGCTAACTTTAGGAACACCGTAGACTCGACTGTTGAAGATTTCACTGCACAGGTAGTGGGATCCTCCGCCACAATCTTTAATTCCACAAACACGTCCTTAATCCGGATGATTTAAGCATCTTTTTAAATCCTGCTCACGTTTTCGCCCTAATCAGGACTATCAGAGGAAAAAAGTCCGCCGGCCCAGATAACATTTCAAACAAAGTCATCAAAAACTTCACACCTGTTGCTATAGAATTTCTGACAATTATCTTCAATAATTGCCTCAATAATTCCTACTTTCCTGATGTCTGGAAAACCGCGCGCATAGTCCCAATTCCCAAAAAAGGAAACTCGAAAAACCTTAATGAGCTCCGCCCAATCTCTCTTCTGTCAAACCTGGGCAAACTTTTCGAAAAAATAGTCCGCCAGCATATTGAAAATACCTGCCTCGACCTAAATATCAGGCAAGATACCCAATTCGGCTTCAAGCCCCAGCACTCCACTTTTCACGCATTGCTCAAATTCCTCTCTGATTCTACAAACGCCCTCAACAAAAGGGAGCAGACAGTAGGCTGCTTCCTTGATGTTGAGAAAGCGTTTGACTCAGTCTGGACAAACGGGCTAATATTCAAAATTATAAACCTTGAGTTCCCGCCTTATCTCACCCGGGTTATACATAGCTTTCTGTCATCACGGAATTTCTACATAGAAATCGAGAATGTCAAATCCCAGGCAACATCAGTCAGTGCTGGCGTCCCCCAAGGTTCGGTCCTCGGACCAACTCTCTTCAATCTATTCACCTATGACCAGCCTGCCAACGACTCAAATTCCACCACACTACTATATGCTGATGACTCCCTTACGTACGCCCACTCCATGTCATCCAATTTCGCTGCTACGAAAGTGGAGCGGCATGTCCTCAAACTTGACGAGTTCTACAGAAAGTGGGGCATAAAAATTAATATTAACAAATCTGAAATGATTTGCATCCGAAACCCCTCCACAAGGGGAAGACCCAATCTCGCCACACGAGCCAACAATATAGAAATTGAAGTCAATAACCAAAAGCTCCAGCCTTCAAAGAGCACCAAATATCTTGGTGTCTCTTTCAATAACCTGTTGAAATTCAACAATCACGCCAAGCTAACCATGAGGAAAGCCAACTACGCTTACTCCCTGCTAAACCCCATTATCAGAAGGAGAAACGGTCTCCCGAAAGATACAAAGCTGCTTATATACAAACAGCTCATCCGCCCAATCATCTGCTATTGTTTCCCCATCTGGCACGACATTTCGCCATCATATATGAAGCAAATCAGCGCCCTCGAAAGAAAGATCTTAAGGTCCTGTACAGGAGTGTACAGGAAACCTGACGGACACTACTTTCCCAACACCTTTTTGTATGACAATGCAAACATCACTCCAATCGAGGACTATCTCCTTTCTCTAGCGGTCAAACAACTTGAGAAGATCTCTCAACATCCTAACCCCCTCATTAGCCAGCTTTCAACACAACTTCAAGTTGAAAACTCCCACTACCTATCACCTCTCCACCTAATCAACTCGGAAACGAGAAACATTTATTACCTGGGCGAAAGATTTACTTTCTTCACTAGTTCAGGAAGCCACCATCGTGGATAGGACAACATCCAGGCATCTCGATCATCGTGGGATTTATCAACGTTGGACCATTCCGGACTTTCGGGATAATTCTCACCATGCTGGAAGAAACGCCGATCTTCAACTCAGAACAAGTTAGAGAAATCTCTAACATTCCACAACTTCCCACACCCATCCAACTTCCTTATTCCTCTAAATCCGAAAACTACCAAACAACAGACAAGAACACAGCCTGCCGTCGCGCAACAGGCTGTAATAATTCCGACATCGTGTAACCTTAAGTTAATAAATATTCGAACAATTAAAGTGTGTAAAGTGAATCAAAGACAAAAGTGAATCCGAGGCTAAAATTAAAGCCTGTACGTAAACAATTTCAAATATCCCGGGATATCGGTTCGGTTTAAAATTTCGACATAATTCGTTAAAATTCGTTAATCGCGTGTGAAGTGCACTTGACTTGACTTGACTGACTGTAGGAGCTCTTCTACAGGAATCTCTTCGCTTAAAATCAGAGAATAGGCTACACTCTGCATTCACTAGGGATAGTAATATGCATATCAAATTAACACAACATAGCCGTGCGCTCATAGTTCCAAATAGTGATGAATTGATGTCAATATTCTCCTAGCCGGATTTACAGTCTGGAGCCGAAACTGTAGCTGACGTGGGATGCTAATGCTGAACGCGAACGATGCTTGGTTTTAAATGTGTATTTCTGTTGATTCTCATTGATTTTAGTTTTAGCAAAGAACATAACTTAACAATAAGCTTCATCTAGCCTCTAAGAATGCACAACTTGTATGGTTATTTGATGATGCGGTTGGGAGGTAATAGACGGGAAGAAGCAAAGATTTGAGACTGAGAGAATTTTGCTCTGTTCTCTCTGTTCTCTACCACCCCAGCCCCACAGCTATACATACACCGACGCCAGCAGCTATGCACAGTTTTATGTTTCACTATGCTGTCTCGCTGAAGAGGCGAGCCGGTTTTCCTATTAATTTAAGAATTTAAGAACTTTTGCACAGCATATTTCGGCTAGACTGCTTGTCGCCCACCAATTGCTATCCCATCCGCTCATCTTACTATTCTCCTTCTGTTCTGCTGCAATGCAATGTAAATGAAAATTCTCTTAAACAAAGTATTCTTGATGAAACCGCTTTCTTAGAGTAGAGATAAAAGAAGCAAAGAGAACGCGCAATGCAATGTATGAGCATGATGCGGAGTGCAGGTAATTGTTAGTGAATATTAGCGTACTCCGTTTTAATTCTTCTTATTATTAGCATAATCTTAGATTGTAATACCTCGCTTAAGCTCTTCGTTAAATAGTCGTCCCATTCTCATGATCGTTTACTAAACTAAACTATTTTGCCATTGCCCCTACACCTGTTCATTCTCTTTAGAGGTCAGGTTTCATGAACGTATTTAGTAATTCCATGCCGCTGGACAATGTGAGAGCCTTACTAAAAATTTTGTATATGCTAACACGGTTATTCATGTCATCTGCATCAGTGAAACCTGGTTAAATGAAAACATACCATTTTCATTAGTCTCCATACCAGGGTTCCAGCTACTCCGTAATGATAGAAAGTTACAAATTGGCAGTGGAGTTGACATCTACGTAAAAGATCACCTAAAGGCCAGATTTATTTACTTCTCGATTAGCAGCGACACGGAATTTTTATGTGTGGAGTTGAATAATGGGATCGAGAAATGTATGCTGTCAGCTATATATTGTCCTCCTGAATGTTTTTCTGCTGACCGAGCTTCGGAACTTGAATCTGTGCTTAGTAATTTGTCTCGTCAATGTAACAATATTATTGTTGCCGGCGTTTTTAATATCGACTTCTTGGGTTCCAATAATAGATCCATGGAATTTATGCACTTCATGCAGTCGATATATCTTAATGCCGTCAACTCTCTACCAACATATTTTAATACTTCTATGCCATCACTCTTTGATTATTTTTACAACCGATAAACGTCGACTCCTTTTTTATAATCAAATCAACTCCGCTAGTTTCCTCGATCATGATATATTCTTTATCTGTTACGACTTTACTACCCAGTGTCCGGAGCGTTCAAGTTACTTCTCATTTAGAACTTTAATAATTTTGGACATGGACAGCTTAATTCAGGAGTGCTCTGACCGGCCTTGGGATGGAATAAGAGCTCTTAGCTCTGTCGACGATCAAGTTGCTGTTTTTGCTTTCGCTATTATGGCAATAAATTCGATGCAAATCTTTCCCCAAAAACGTTGTAGAGGAATCTGAAAAAATCTGGTGTATTATGCAGACAAGGCAATTTGAACAATAGCAACTTTGATTCTAACGATTTAAACGAGTTCTTTGTATCCTCTCCTGTGGCTTCGTCTAATTTACATAATAGCACTTCATTGGTTTATCCTGTGAACGATTGCTTCTCCTTTCACGGAATCGATTACCAAGAGCTCGTAATAGCACTATTCTCTGTCAAATCTGAATCTGTAGGCCCTGATAGAATGTCACCTAAATTCATAAAAATATTGCTCCCCTGTATAGGTCAATATATCCTGCACTTAATAATCATTGCCTTACGTCATCTACTTTCCCTACTAACTGGAAATTGGCAACGATTTTGCCTATTCATAAAAAGTCTTCAGTCGCTACAGCATCTGATCTTCGCCCTATTAATATTTTGTGCTTCTTAGCCAAAGTGCTAGAAAAGATAGTGTATGGGGAAATCCTAGCATATGTGGAAAGAAATAACATGCTGATACACTGGCAGTCAGGTTTCCACGCAAATCGCAATTGCAAAACAGCCATATTAAAGGTTACTACGTACTTGCGGAAAAGCCTGGATAAGGCTGAGGTCGGCATTCTCGTGCTACTACTTGACTTCTCCAAGGCTTTTGACAGAGTCAACCACTCAAGGCTACTCTTGAAGTTATTCAATAATTTTGGTTTCTCCCAATCGGCTTTTAACTTGATCCAAAGCTTCCTCACGGGAAGATGTACCTCTTGGCATTCCTCAGCTGTCTGCGTTAGGACCATTGTTGTTCACCTTATACATCAACGACTTACCTAGTGTTATCCAATAAGTCAACATCCACTTATACGCCGACGATGTCCAGTTATACAGTAGTAGACCGATTGGGTTATTCGAGGATTACTTCGAGCGAGTCAATGAAGATCTTGCCAGAATCTATGACTGGTCTCTAGCTAATGACCTAATCTGACAAGTCTCAATACTCATTTTGGGTGGTGGTACCTTGACCAGACCTATCCCCTCCATATTTTTCGGAGAACAAGCCTTCACATATGTTGATGAAGTGTTGGAATAAGGCTCATGCAGATATGAAATGTTGTGGTTATCTCAGATCAGTTTTGGGAAAGGTCTCTTGTGGACTACGCAGGCTCTGGTTGTCCGCACAAATTCTAAGTTCGAACACCAAACTGAAGCTCATCAAAGCTCTGATTTAGCCACATTTTACCTTTGGGAGCCTGATCTTCCCAAAATTAGACTCTACCTACCTGCGCAGAATCAACGTTGCTTTTAATGATTGTGTGAGGTTCTCCTTTGGTCCTCGTAGATTTGACCACGTTTCTGGCTTTCAGACTAGGTTAGTCGGATGTACTCAAGATATATACTTAAAGCGCAGCTCACTTCGCTTCTTCCATAAGCTCATCAATACGGGACAACCTGATTATCTTGCGAATAACATTCAACTCCTGAATTCGTCACGCGATCGTAAGATTCTAATTCCCCGTTATCGTAGAATGGTTCAAGAGGGCTCTTACTTTGTTCAAGCGGCAAGAACCTGGAATTCTTTGCGGTACTCTATCCAGAGTGTAAGAGCTTTGGGTGCATTCAAGAAATAATTATTAACAATATAATGTGTTGCTATCAGTGGGACTTCTACTTCTATTTCTTTTAGGTTTTGTTTAATTTTAAGTGTTTGTAAACAATTAATATTTGTAACATCAGTAACTTTCTTTATTTTATACAATTAGATCTGCTACCTGTGTTTAGTATGTAATTTATAACTTAATTGCTTTCGCCTATTAGTTTTTCTACCAACTAATAGATCGTTTCTCTCTTGCATATCTTTAACTGTATAATCCATTTAATTTCAATATTATTTATTATACCGCTATGTTAGTTAAATTGTAAAGGATTTATACGTAGTTGGGTAACTTGCACACTAGTCTTAACTTTAATTTTCTAATAGTTTAGCTATTCTCACAATATTCTGTATCTTAGATTGTACTTCAAAAGACTGTAAGTCTTGTGTACTATACCAAAGTATTTTTGAATAAATTGAATCAAGATAATTAAGAATACCGTCTGCCAGCTTCTTTGGAAGGTTATCACTTGGCATTGTAGTATCGATCAGCAAAAATAAGGCAAGGTAACGTTAACAGCTGAGAGAATAGACCTAATACAAGTTCAAACATGCGCGTAGCTAGATGGGGGCATGGGTGGGCACGACCCCCACGAACCCGGTGCCCCCGGAAAAAAGCGATCCAAAATTATTAAATTCAATTAATCGATCAATTATATTTAAGTTTCAACTAAGAAGACTGAGGACATACATTGAAAGCATAACGAAATTATTTAAGAGTGAGCTGTCGCTCCATCTGGAGTTCCAAATTTGTGAAAAGCGGTTTTAACAACGGAAAAAAATTAACAGAAGCCTTAAAAAAGCACTCAGAATCATCGCCTCACTCTGAATACAGCCAAATGTATGTGTCCTATCGTCAATCTCTTACATTTGGAGATGCTTATCAACAATTCAGCAAGAGGAAGAAATTGCTCAAAACAGAGAATACTTGACTAAATTTATTGATATCATACTAACACTTGTTTGCCAGGGTTTGCCTTTGAGAAGGCACCGGGAGGACTCATCTTATAAAAATTGGAGGTAATTTCTTGAAAATTGTTCAATTTTTTTATAAATATGATGACAAATTTTCAATCCACTTTGAAAAACACTACAACTGCTACAGGGCAGATATCCCAGTTATGTAATTGAAGTGATATCGAACCTCACTCTAAAGGAAATTTTTGAAGAAACTAAAGCATGTGGCTTTTTTTGTTTCAGTGTGGACGAGGCCAGGTAGTTTAAAGAGGAAAAATTGTCAATAACCATGAGATATGCGAACAGTCTCGACATAGTCGAAAGATTTCTCGGTTTTATAAATTGTTCCACCTTCACAGATGCGCAAGGACTGGCAAACTAATTTTGGATACATTGAATAAACACCTTTTGGGATATATTCCAATTCTTCCACAGTCTTATGATGGCGATAGTGTCATGTCTGTTAAAAATATAGGCCTGCAAGCTATTATAAAAGAAACTCACCCTTACCTAATATTCATCCATTGTTTAGCGCACGAAGTAAATCTCGTGATTGTTGACTCATGCGTAAATATTTCTCTAGCAAATATGTTTTTTAACAGCCTCAAAGCTTTGTATATTCACTTCTCACAACCTGATCATCATGCGAGCCTGCAAAAATTACAAGGAACTCTCAGAATCCATACCAGCCATGAAATAGAGTTGTCGCTACGAAAACTGCGAAGCAGTATTTGCAAATTATGATACCATTAAATTAATTTTGGAAAAAGAAATTAATAAAAACCGTGACAAGCACATAGTGGAAGCACTTGGGCTGCTAAAGATTATTACGAAAGCAGAATTCGTCGTTTCCTTACATATATTTCACTCAGTTTCTGCTATAGTGAATATATTGAGAAAATTTGTCCAGACCCAAAATGCCACTCTTGGTCAAGCTAGTGACCTCGTAGCAAGTACTATATAGGTACTTTCAAAGCATGGAATCAGTTCAAAATTTGGACAGACACATTGAGTTGTTTCTGAAAAGCATAAGATTTCGCTAAAACCTGTTCGAGTCTATAAAATGCGTCAACAAAAGGATTTTAATACAGAGTCGACACTGGGCGAAAGCATTACATTAGATTTGCCAGCCGATAGAATATCGGAAGATCAACATTTACTACCAATTAACAGACAATATCATAGTAAATCTAAAACGCCGATTTGAAAACCTACCGTTAGCTCGAGCTGTGGACGCATTTCTTAAATTGGACATGAATAACGGAGTGGATTTCATCAGTAATTATAAAAAAAATCTTACAAATTGTATCAGCCTTGGAAGCTGAAGCGATGGTGGTGTTTTTCATATGCTTCAAGTAAAAAAAATTAGATGAATGCTCGTGGGAGCTCCGCCGGCTGTGATAGAAATTCTTCTGCTATGAGGTGGGTAATCACGTGGCTTAGAAGCAGAAATCTTCAAGAATTATTCTCTCCCAAGTCACTGCTAAACATAGAGAATACCATTGTTAAAAGGAAAAAATTACAACTGAAAAAGTGTTGAGCCGATTTGCAGAAACGAATAGAAAACTAAAGTTTATTTAATAGGTTTTTGGCCATTTCTGTTGACAACATTATAACATCATCAAGTAAGAAATAAAATAATAGTTGTATTCCCTTCTAGCAGCATGATTATGACGATATTAATTTAGAAGATAGTGTCCTATGATAACGAATTCAAATTAAGAGATAATGCACTGAGAGAAATTTTTACTGAGAATAAGCTTGTACTATGTGAATCAAGGAAAGTTAGGTGCGATTTTGAGCTTAGCGGACATTTTGTGCATGTAAGAAAACAAATTGTTTCGTCGAATTCTTAATGAATATAGATAAATTAGATTAATAGTAGTAAACATATTTTGTAAATTATCTGCGATTATGTTAATAGCAGTAAATTTTCATACAGAAAATTAGAAATTCTAAGAATTTTTCACACTTAGTTGATTTGTACAACAAGATTTACGATCTTTGAGATATGTACAATATAAGACATTCAATTGCATATTTCTGAAATATAAACAATATACAGACTGAAAGTTATCAGAGAACAGGAAAATGAGAGAAAGAAAAAAATAAAATAAAATAAAGATTCAAATTCAAATTTACTTAACTAACCTAGCCTATATATCAAACTACTATTGCCGAGGACACACTATCCCCAGGATATATCATTAGTAGTCAACAATTCAAATACTTTCTTCCGGAATGCACCAACCATCCACGTCCGCTGAATCTCAACTGGCAAGGAATTCCATATTCTAGGTACATGGACAAAATAGGAACGAACGCCAGTCAACGGTACAAATCGAGGTATAATTAAATTTAAATACCTTGGAGATTGAGAAAGTTGTATAAGTTCCCATAAATAATGTGGCTTACAAGTATATATGAGCCTATATAAAAATATTAAAGCTTTAAGCTGAAGATACGTATTTAGGGAGCAACCCAGGATTACGTTTCGGTAAGGACTTACTTACATGATCATATCGCCGTAACCCATAAATGGAACGAATACAACAGTTAAAAGCTACATTAAATTTACGAAAACAATTATGGTCTAATGCCGGGAAAACAAGGTTTCCATAAGTGAAAAGCGGTATAAGCAGAGTTTTTACTATCCTAAGTTTACCACTGATTGAGAGAAGATATCCCGAAAGCTAGAGTCTTCTCAAGGCACCATAAGCATTATTTAATATTTTCTTAACATAGTTGCAGCATGACATATGTGAGTTAAACATCACACCAAGATTCCTAACACATTTAGAGTGTGCTTTATCAGATGAGTTCATAACAACCGGGGGAAAGTCTGTAGGCTTGAATTCCCTCTTGTATATGATTGTATAACTAGATTTACCGGTATTTAATAATAAATTGTTAGTAACAGACCATTCACGTATACGTTCAAGGTCCCTATTTTATCGACAAAGACCATCCTCCGACATACCAGTGGGGCAACTCAGGAAAACCTGCACATCATCGGCATAGAGATGCATTAGGTAGGCCATTTATGTACAGACTGAATAATAACGGACCCAAGATTGATACTTGCGGTACACCGCATCTAAGCTGTATTGGCTCAGAAACTCGATTTCCAAGTTTAACCTGCTGTGAACGTCCCATCAGGAAGCTATTTAAAGTATTGATAGCAGAGGTAGAGAAGCCAAATTCATTAGCTAACTTAGATTTTAGTTTATAGATTATTATGACTTACACTATCAAATGCTTTGGAGAAGTCTAGTAGAACAAGAATACTCTTTATCAAGCGCCAGACGTATATCTGAGCTCACTTTTAATAAAGCAATTTCACAACTGTGATTTCGTCGAACATCAGATTGCAGAGGTGTTATAGTGAGGGTTCTTCAATATAGTTAAGTATTTGAGAAGCCAAGTTTTTCAATAGCTTTGGCAAGAAAACACAGCAAACTGATAGGACGGTAATCAGATAAACTGCTTGGAGAGTTATTTTTAGGAATAGCAAAGCTTTCCTCCAACTAATAGGGAAATTAGCAGATGTTAAAATTGTAATAAAGGCGTGAGTTATTACAGGCAGCACCACAGGTACGAGTAGCTTTAGGAAGTTAGGAGGAATGTCGTCTGGACCAATCGAATTAATGACAATCAACGTCTCGTCATAGTAATACAGCGGAAGGCAAAACCATCAGATGCAGATTGAAGAATATCACCATTGTTTCTATCAGCCGGCACCGATTCATGAGACATAGATAAAAAATATGTATTGAGTTCATCAGGATCCAGCTCACAGCCACGATCTTCCTTACCATGTATGCCCAGGCGCCTTAAGTTACTCCAAAATATTTTAGGAGATAAGTCAGGATTAAGCTGTCTTTCGAGATATCTCCGTTTAGCTTTCCGTATTTTTAGTGTTACAATATTTCGTAAAAGTTTATATAATCGGTGTGACTCAGCAGTTTCGCCTCTTATATCTCCGAAATAGAAATTCCCGTTTGGCAATTAAGTTTTTAATTTGTTTAGAAAACCATGGAAATAAACTGTTGACCAAGGGAGCTCTGAGCAATCATTTAACAAAACCTCATGATTTATACGACTATTATTGCGGTATGATTATAGTATATTAACATTTGTTGTAGTTAATGAGAATCTGAATGTTCAAAATAATAAATCATGGTCCACAAAAATTGGTGGACTAAGCTGGTTGAAAAATAAAACCTTATCTTCCTCTGTCACAAAAAACATATCAAGATGGGAAGGATTCGCAACGGCACAATATGTCGGCAGCATATTGACCCTCTTCAAATCCAATGATTGTAACATGTGTAAGAGATTATCAGTAACAGAATTATCAGCTAAAATATTCACATTAAAATCGCCAGCAATAATCACATTATCACGGCGGTGTATGATTGAAGCTACGGTGCTCTCAAATTCAAGTGCATTCTCCAGACTAAACATATTAGGAGGGAAGTAAGAAGCGACAAGAACGCACCTATCAGAAGTAGACCTGACCTCAACACATATAAATTCCAAAGAATGGGACGAAGAGAAGCCAATGGTAACCGAGTTAAGACTATCTCTGATATATATGTCAACGCCTCCTCTGACGCAGCCAATATGGCGGAATGACTATGAAGCCAGGTTTCTGACACCACAATAGCGTGTATTTCGGAAGCAGCAAAAGCCTTTCTCCTTTCATCAATCTTAGGCCGCAAACTACTAGCATTCAAATAGCAAACATGTAGACCATCCACTCTTGAGCAAAAAATGCTTAGCATAGTTCCTATCTGGTCGATGGTAATATACTACGTAAAGTTCAATTCAGACAACGTGAACAGGGGCACATACAGAAAGCTACCGCTTAATAGGGAAGGTAAGAGTGTGTAATCGGCAACAAAAAAATTAGCAAGAAAACAATACATAATAAATGATTAATTAATAGCATACAGTATACAAACTCTTGGTAGATAATCTATAAAAATAAGTGAAAGCTTCAAGAAAAAAATTATAAATTTAACACCAGATATTATTAATGTAATATAAACTAAAAGCATGACACACATCAGATGCATTAATATCTTTGAGAAAACTACATATGATTAATAGCTACTCAACTTCATCCATTTACGCAGTCGAAATTCCTGTTGCTGTAATCATACAATTTCTGTCCAAAGCATACAAATCTTCTAAGATCAATATACCCAGTGACGAATCATCTTTTCTCCTTTTTACATAAACAAATCCATTTCGAGAGCTCACCGAATTGCTTAAATGTAGTTTACTTTTCGTTATTCTAGAAAAATTTTTATTTTAAATGTTCCAAATGTAAAATGTTCTTCTTTGTAGCAAGTCAGTTTCGTTGTATAAGCGATAATTTTCTTATCACACGAAGAATTTTTCTCAATAGGTACCAAAAGTGTTTCTGCATATATTAATTAAATTTGGCGTCTATTAGATCTCACTCCAGTGGAAATCGTAATGTTAATAGATTTAAAAAAAAAATAAATAAAAAATCAAATGTATTTTGCATTCGATCGAAATGAAATCCAGTCAAATGAATAGGCGATATTTATTAACCCTGCATTACTAACCTAATAGTATGTTGCATTCTTACTAACCATGGGTGTAATCCACCCACGGCTTTATATTCACGTATACAAGGCACCATTACATTAAAATTTAAGAATATAGTATTTTTAAGTATAAGTATATTTAATAAGCCAATAATAACCAAAATCTATAGGGCGGTTCAAAAGTTATACTCATTTATTGTCACGAATATTGGCGAAATCTTCAACTGGCCACAACTCCTAAAGAAAGGTTTCTAGGGGGGGGGGGGGGGGGTATGTGGAACAATTTTTTGATCAGCTTACCTCAAGCAATCGCGTAGTATACCGGAAGGTATCTTGATTGAATCACCTTGTATATATTGGCCAAAGCTGCATCTCCACGGAAACTTTCTACTTTTCCATCGACCGTTATTATACATATAACAACCAACATTGTAGTTACGAGTATTTACACAATCTTTATTGAACTTATCAAAAATTTAGCGTATAGACGCAAGCTTGTCAAATTAACGACGTTCTTGATGTGATTCCACGTCATCAAAACGTATGCACTGCATTAAAAATTGAAAGAGGTTGTAGCTCATTGTGGCGGGAAAAATTTCCAATCCGGTGTCATCTGTAGTCCACAAATCTCTTACATGCACGTGAAAAGATTTGTGCAATCCAGTCAGACATAATACTTACCAATGTTGTCTGTAGACCGCGCCTGTTTCGTATTTGTGTAATTTATTCGCTGCCTTGTAATATATTTGTTTGTATATATATTGACGAAACGGAATTTTTTCCAAAGCGACCCATCTTTACCAATAAATTGTCATTATTGGGACAAACTTCATTATTTTCATAATCAGATTCGCCTTCTTGTTCTGTTTCCGATTCATGATCAATTCCTATTTCGAAGTCAACTTCATTATTACTTACTGCACCACCGAAATACTCTTCTTCATTTATGTCTTCTATAAGCGCAGCCAATCTGATTTGTTCTCTTCCATAAATACACATCCTATAAATTGTTTGTTGGTCTTAAGGATAAATTGTGTAAAAAGTGCAAAAATAATTACCTGTCTAAAATTCAGTATACACAAGCCAGAAATATTATTCTTTAATTAGAAACGTGTCAAACACCGAAAAATATTATACTGTTATTACTAACGTGGGTGTTAATCACCCAGGCACTTTTTGTAAATAACGGTGTCGACACTTCGCCTATAGAAGGAATACTGAAAATTATTTCAAAATGTTGTGAAATAAGTTTACTAAGATTACAAATTAACATGAAATCCGCTGATTTTGTTTTACACTTTGTTTCTTGAACATAATTTCAAATTGGGTGGATTACACCCATACGTTAGTAATGCAGGGTTAAAGAATCAACCCTTGCTCGAAATGAAACAACGTTAATCAATAAAATAGTTTGCTTGACGTAAGGAAATTTGGCTTTAATACTGATTAACGTTTTAGAAAGTTTTACACATTTTTGAAAAACAATACTTGCTTGAAGAATATTCTTATTCAATTTTGTGTCAGATTGGCCCCTACCAACCCCCCCGCCCCACAACAAAACCCTAGTTACGCCAATGAGCATCACCCATTGCAAACATCCGGCTTTTGATAGAATTTTTCCTAGTTTTCATAGAGATTACACATATAACACACAACTACTGGAAGAACTTTCGCTAAGGCAAGGTTAAGTGCGTAAGAAGAGATAGAAACAACGCAAATATAATTCCTCGCTCTATTAGTCCTTGTCTCTAACATTTCCAGTTGTATTTTGTGTTATAGTGTTCTTTAATTATTCTAATTTCTAGATCGGTTGGGTATATTGAAAAGTTTTCTAACTGCGGCACTCAGTCTCCTTACTTCTTTTTTGTATGAAGACATATTTCATATTTTTTGACTCTTTTTTGAAAGGACCCCTTGTTTCGAAGATCATTATTTCGAAGACATTTCTGCATTTCATCGTAACCGGTAATGAAGTAATTGATTCGTGCTTATTACTTCGTCCAGATATGCTTCAGATTCACCAGCAAAGTGAATCGATGTATCTCTACTACCACCACGGTAACTATGTAGGTCCATTCGTTTGCATGCTTGGTGTAGTCCGGAACTACATTCAATTACACCAAACCATTCGTTTGTAAGGTGTACACTAGATTGAATTACACCAAGCCATTCGTTTGCTTGTCAAAATGCGGTGTAGTGTACACTGAGTGTAATTTTTCTGCACCATCGAAATTATGAGTGTAAGCAGTGTAGAAGAGATGATTTGAAAATTGTCATTTGCTTAGACTATAAGGTAATTTTTAAGCAACCGTAATAACTGAAGTTAATAAATTGATTTAAGTAAAAAACAAGTGCGCTTAGTAATCTAGATAATTAAATCGATATGAGTAAAAACAAGTGCGTTCAGTAATTTAAACAATTAAATTGATTTGTGGTAAAACAACCAAATAAGTGTACTCAAGCAATTAAATAGAATTTTGACAAATATAATAAGTATTTTTAAACAATGAAAATGAAAATGAATACAGTGACATTAGTTGATCCGGTGGACGGCTCTGCGAACCAAAATATTTATATCTACACTTTTTACCACCACTTCATTCGTTTGCGAGAACCGCACTGAAAAACAGCGGATTTCTGGTGCTGGTGTAGAAATACACTTGACAATTCTGAGTTACACTTGCACCGAAGCAAACGAATGGACCTAGTGCTGAGCGTTGAATTCGTAAATGGTTTTCAACTAGTTTGGGTTTCTTGTTGGAATAAGAATTTGTTCTGAAATTGAAGTTGCCTCTGTAAAGTTTTTAAGCAAGATTGTCGTTTGTGACATTATGATCTGTAAAAAAAAATATTGAGCATACTTTGTTTGTGTGTATATTATGATTCAGTTCCACTCTTCTAATGGTTGCAGAAATAAGGATTCACAAATTCCATCTCATGTCCGGCTCTTAGATGTTCTTTTTGTACATATGCAACAGAAAGCTAACGTTCTGTCCTCGGTACGTGAAGAATGGAAAGGTAGTTTTGTATGTGAGAAGAAAAGGAAAACACTAGTCGATATGTGTACAACAAGAAGCCATTCTACTTTAACTTATATGTCTCCAATAGAGCTATTTATGCGGTAACTTAAGCAATAAATCATCTAACCCCTTTATTCCACTGAAGGTACGCTCCGAAAATTGAGGCGTTTTACCGCCCGAGTAAACTCTGACCGATTCAGATGCCTTGAAAACCTTTTAAACTTTTGAGAAAAATTCTTGGAAGAGAATTTCATTTACTCAGCAGAGTACGACCGTTCACCATATCTTGAGGATGGATGAAGGTCAAAAATTGAATGTTTTCATAACAAACATGAATGCGGGTATTAAAATTTGCGTATATTAGTGCAGCTAAACTAGATAATAATATCTCGAATGTGTAAGAACTAATCGAAAGACGAAAAAAATCAGATGAATAGCAACGAAGGAGTTATTGTTCTTATTTTCGAACTTAAATTTTCCTTTTTTTAAAAATAGGTCCATGTACAAAATTTCAGCTCTTTACGTCGACGCGTGAGGCAGTGTCGAAAAGCTAAAGTTTTGTATGGCAACACCAAGAAACGGTTGCCCGATTTTATCCACGTTTGGACCTGTATTTGAAATTTTTATGAAAACGCTGTGTACAAAATATGAGCTCTCTACGTCAGCTCTCTACGTCAGCTCTCTACGTCAGCTCTTGTATGGCAACACGAAGAAGGGGTAACCCGATTTAGTTCATTTTATTTACCATTGCTATGAAAACATGTACCAAATTTTAGCTCTCTACGTCGACGTGTTCTCAGGCAGTGCTCAAATATTTATTAAAAACGAAATTTTTGTATGGCAACCCTACGAAGGAGTTGGCCGATGGTCTTATTTTTGAGCTTAAATTTACATTGTTTTAAAAAACGCCGTTTACAAAATTTGAGCTTTCCACGTCGACGTATAGTGAAAACCCAAAGTTATGTATGGCAACACTTAATAAGGGGTTGCCGATTCCAATTTTTTCCCTAAGAACCTTATGGGACTATTATGAACATAAAAAAAAAGAATTAGCCTAATCGCTCCAGCCGTTCTCAAGTGATGCGATTAGCAACGAACAGCATTTCATTTATATTTATATAGATTAATACATTGCCTACAGATCACCGGTTTTTGTGAGTGTTCATTGCACACTGTTTTGAGGCCCGGCCCCTCGTAGGTGGTCAATAGTGACAGCGCCTTTGTTCTTGGCAAAGACAATTCATCAATTTCCCAAAACTTCGTTTATTGTTGTAAGAAAATATTTTGACAAGTGCTTTGTACTTCTCCATTGAATATTTGGAGTTCCTAAATCTTCAAATAATTTTTGCAAAAACAAGTTTCTTCGACTATTTAATTTTGTTTTGCAGCCACTGCGCATATGTCGATAAGATTATAAAATTGATGGCTCATTTTCTAGTTTTTCGCTTTAAAGAGAAGGAATGGCATAATTTATTCAAAGTATGACCCTTCCTGGTAGAGTTGTAATAAACGTTAACTTCAGTTTTGTTTTTGATCTGTATATCTATAAAAACAAAGCCAAATATTTTTAAGACCCGTTATCTCGGAAACCGTTCTCCTCTCACCCATACAAGTTTTTGCTTGTCTAATTAGACTTAACCATAGCCTTTGGGTGTAACACCACATACGCGACACTCTGTTTTTTATACCCTAGATGAAATCTAAAGGGTATACTAAGTTTGTCATTCCGTTTGTAACACCTCGAAATAATGATGGTAGAGCAAAATGAATTGGACACCCACGCATAATATTAAAAATTATTTTGATTTTTGCGTGTCCGTCCGTCTGTCCGTGCGTTAACTCGAGAGCGCGTTCACTTAGAAAGCTGAAATTTTGTATACGGACTTTAAAAAATAAAATAAAATTAAGTTCGAAAATGAGACAAATCGTGCAACTCCTTCGTGGGGTTGTCATACAAAAATTTCGGTTTCCACTATATATTTGAAAACTGCTTGAGAACCAGTCATAGAGAGCTGATGTTTTTATAGTATTAACAAATAAAATTTCAAAAGTGGACTAAATCGGACAACCCCTTTTTGGTGTTGCCATATAAAAATTTAGGTTTTTTACATATACTTTATTGTACTAAAAATATATGCGAAAAACCACTTCAAAAATTAAAATTGCACAGATGGGTGACCCAAAGTGGGCGATAACGCCCCCTTGGGGGCGTTTGAAACCTAGAGGGGGACATTAAAGGGCCCAGAAAAAAAGGGGGGCGTTGATGTGGGTTAGGGGGCGATGTATAATTTGTAATTTCATTTACTTTATATAGTATTTTAAATTTCACTAAAATTAAAACCCACCTACTTCACAATAACGAATAATTAGTTTATATTTCTACCCTGTATGATGTTATAAAAACTTAAAATACTTAAAATAGATTTCGTAGAATAGCCCGCACACCGTACGCAATCAAGTTGTAACAAGTTTCTGCGGATAAAGGAACATGATCGATGATAGTTAAAAAATTAGAGCAATTTTACCTTAATTACATTGCACCAGAAATTATTTTAAACATAAGGAAAAAAACTGATAACTTGATAATTCATCAGGTAACGCTGGGAGCCTTTTTCCCTTTTTTTGAAAATTATCAATTTTACAATAACAAATAGGTTGATTTTTTTCAGCGAAAATCGCATTTTTGACTTCAAAATGACGCCAAAAATTTAAAAATTTAAAAATAAAAAAATGCTGCCCGCGTTACCTCGACAAACATCTCCTTTAACGAATGCCGTTTGAATTTTTGGTTTCAGATAATCCTACTTCGAGAAATTGTGTGCACGGCAAATCAACTTTTTTTCGATACGCTTCCGGAGATTCCCTGCCAATCACTTGTTTATTAATTTTTTTCCATAAAAATTTAACATAATATTCTTGAAATGTACCACTATTATATAGAAAAAGACTTGATAAATTATCGCTATTTATTTCGCCTCGAAAAATCCTCAAAAAATGCCCTTTTTTCACTGAAAATACCTTTTTTTCACTGTAAATATGAGTTTCTCCCACTTAATCTCTTCAAAGCAAAACGAATGTAAACAGAGGCACGTGCTGTTAAAATATCATAGGATTACACAGCAACAAAACTCTGGAAATTTTCGGTATTTCTCTCAATATTTCAGAAAAAAACCGTTTTCACAAAAGCGCGGAAACATTTTATGAGCGTAAAATCTGAAAACTCCGCCCCTTCTCGGTTATTTACGAAAATTAATCATTTGCCATTCTGTTTCGTTGTATGTAATCTGCGCTTTCACATTTTTTGTCTTTATTAGAAAAATATTTAAAGAGAGTTTGATTTTTTTTTTATTTTTTCTTCTTCTTTCTTCCTTTTCTAGCCGTGTACGTTTTAAATGTAAAACAATCGGAAACTCTTCTGTGTCTTAACTTGCCATTAGGTTAACTTTGCTTTCTCAATACGATTGAGCGTCGAAATAGATAAAGGAGTTTGTGCGTGTTTGTCTTATTCCTGTCGTTACTTGCTGTATTTAAATCCTATATAAAAGCTCGTAATTTGTCTTATATTTTCATTTGTGGTTTCGCGCGCTGTCTTTAAACAAGTATTTAAGTTCAACACTTTATTTACATATTTTTGAAAACAAAGCCATGTCGGAAGCAAAAAAGAAGAAACGGCAATACAGTGTAGAATATATTAAATATGGATTCATAGAAAATTCGACGAACCCATCTTTGCCTTTGTGCCTTCTTTGTTCAAAAACATTTTCAAACGAAGCGATGAAGCCTTCAAGACTTCAAGATCACTTGAATAAAATGCATGCGGATAAGAAGGACAAAAATGTAGCCTATTTTCAAGATCTGGAAAAGAAGCATAATGCTCAGCCAAGTGTATCGAAACTTTTTTCGATGGCCGCTAAGCAAGACGATGACGGACTTCGAGCTTCATACAATATCTCTCTGTTAATTGCTCAAACAGGTAAACCACACACCATCGGAGAAAAGTTAATTTTGCCGGCGATAAAAGTAGTTATAACTACTGTGCTCAATAAACCGGCGGCAGATATAATTCGAAAAATTCCTTTGAGCAATAGTTCTGTCCAAAGACGAATTGATGAAATGGCTGAAAACATTGAAAAGTCATTGTGCAATCATCTGAAGACTAGTAAATTTTCAATTCAGTTGGATGAGTCCACTTTACAACTAATGAAGCATTGTTGTTGTCTTACGTGAGATTTATTAAAGATGAAAAAATATGTCAAGAACTTTTATTTGCTAGAAATTTAGAGACAGACAGAAAGGAGAAACCATATTTAAAACACTGGAAAAGTTTTGTGATGAAAAAGGAATCCGTTGAAGAATATTATATCAGCTGCTACAGATGGTGCTCCAGCTATGACGGGGTGTCAAAAAGGCTTCATATCGTACTTAAAAAACAAAATTCCTGATGTGCTTGCTGTACATTGCGTTATACATCGACAGCATTTAGTTGCTAGAAATTTAAGTGAACGACTATTTCAATCATTGCAACATGTCATCAGAGCAGTCAATAAAATCCGAAACAACTCTTTAAATGACAGATTATTTAATCAGCTTTGTGTTGATAATGATGAAGATTTCAACAGATTGATCTTTCACACAGAAGTGCGTTGGCTATCAAAAGGAAATTGTCTGACTCGTTTTTACAATCTGTTTGACTCTGTCATAGAGTTCTTGGAAAACAAAGACACAGAATTGCGCGAAAACCTCATCACATCAAAGAAAGATATCGCATACCTGACAGACCTTTATACATTGCTTAATGATATGAATCTCCAACTTCAAGGCGATGACTTGAACTTAATAAAAACAAAAAATGTCGTCGCTGCTTTCGTAGCCAAGCTGCTCTTACACAAAAAGAATATCGGCAGACGTGAGTTCCATAATTTTCCCAATTTATCAGTATCCTGCAACAACGACGACTTGCTCGTCTACTGCCAACATTTGGAAAATCTTCACAGTGATTTCATTGAAAGATTCCAGGACATTTTAAAATTGGAAATACCAGACTGGGTGTTAGATCCTTTTTCAAATGTCAACATAGCAATATCACCCCAGTTGGAAGAAGAACTTATAGAACTGCCAACGAACGAGGAAATAAAAATCAAATACAAAAATGGTTACCAACAATTTTGGCTACAAAAGTCAATTCCGCAGTTGTACCCTGGATTGTGGTCTATCGTTGAACGATTTTTGATAGCATTCCCATCGTCATATTTGTGTGAACGTGGATTTAGCGATGTGACAACGCTGCTGACTAAAAAGAGAAATCATTTGCAAGTTACCAAACGCGGCGACTTACGACTGTTTTTGAGTAAAATCGAACCTGATATCAACAAACTTATTAAAAATCATCAAATTCATCCATCTCATTAGATTAGTATAAAAACGAAAACTGATTACATATTTATATTGTTTCTTTTAATTTGATTAAAATATATTATTAATATTATAAAGTTGGGTTTTATTTGCTCTCACTGGTAAAAATTTCTAGTTTAGAATGTAAGTTTAAACATCAGAACCGACTAATATAACTAAATTAATTAAAGTAATGAAATTGTGGTTTTTAAGTTTTAGGGGTGTATAAAAAATGGGGGGCGCTGAAAAATAATTGTTTTTCAAAGGGGGCGGTAAAAGAAATAAGTTTGATAATCATAAGAATTGGTCTTAGACTAATTATAGCTTTTTTACTTGTTTTATATTTGTTTTTTCGTAATTTTCACATAATTATTCTACAACTCTTTGGCTCAAATTGATTCCTCTTGTGGGACCGTCCTGGTCGAGGTATGGTATTCCGAACAGAGGATAGCTTCCCTTGCTGTCACATATCCACCAAATTTTCAGCCCATATTTGTCGGGTTTGGACGGCATATATTGCCGAAATGACACTATTCCTCTAAATGGTATTAAATGGCTCATCAATAGTCAAATTATCACCTTTTTTTTCAAATTAGAATTGATCAGATCCCAAATCTCTCTAATTGGTGCAAACGTATTTCGTGCTGGCATGTCATTAAATCGCAAATGACGCGATAATGCCACAAATATGTTTTTCACATGCACGCACGATAGATTGGACTACCAAATAACGGATCCCAAAATTCTTTGTAATCAACTCCACCCTGTTTCACTATCTGGGCATCCATAATTAATTCTATAAATGCTCGCATTTCAGCCAAATCGGTTAGCCTCCATGGGTTGCTTAGACAGTTAGTAGTAGTATGTACATTGGTGTATTTCACAATGATTTTCATAACTTTGTCATTGAAAAATAATGAAAATCTATCTACTTTTTTATTGAGTGATCCTAGGATAATATTATGGCTTTTAGCTAATGTTCTAACTTTATTGGATAGAATGAGTTTTTGTATAAGCTGCTAGACGCACGACAATTTTCACAGCCACCTACATAAATAATCGATTTTCATTTGGCCGAAGTAATTTTTCTAGAATGTGTCGATGGATCACATCGTAATGGTTTATGTTAGTTTTATCTACATATAAAAGACTAAAAGTATGATCTGAAAGTATTTAAAAATAAAATTGCTATTTTATGTAATTAAAAATGAATAAATAACAGAATACGTTTTACGGAGGAAGATAAATAAATTTATTTAAATAAATGTAAACTCCTTAAAGATGAAATGTGTCACAACCTGACAGGAATAGGGTTAAAGAGTTTGTTATGAGAAGATATTCGGAATAATTTTCTAAGTGAACTTTCATCCTCAGAACTGCTAAGATTTGTTAGTAGAAAAGGAGCCCTTATTAACTAAAGCTCGCTCGTGCCGATGGAAACTCTTGTTATTTTTTTTTTTCTAAAGCAGATTCCGCGATTTCTGTTTCAACCTTTCTCACTTACACTCTGCCTTTGGGCTAATGTGCACAATACTGTTTTTTTCGTTAGATTTTACTTTTACTTCATACAACCGCAGTCCTTATGAAAGGACAGAATTTCAGTCGAAAGTTAGTCCCGAGCATTAGTTCCAGCAGTTCATAATTAGTCAGAGGCATTAAAACTGCATTTATCCTTGGTGAATTTTGAAAGGTTTTCATTCTCTTTGATTTTAATATAATTAGTATTATTTTTTTTTGCCAGTTTTTCCCAAAAAAATGCAATAAAGGCCGTGAATGCAGCCGATTATACAGCCATTCCATGCAAAATTGATCACTTTGGACTTATTTTGGAACGGACCATTTCCAATTTTAATGAAACTTTCATAGTTTATATGGAATTCGAAAATAGCTCACGCCTATTCTTTTTACCTTTACCTTATCTTCCCCTCGAGGGGGCAGAAATTTCGTGATTTTACGGTGAAACGCCATTTTTAAAAAATCATATCGAGAATGGAGAAACCGATTTTTCTGATCAAATGTCAACTAAATAAAAAAAATACGATAACATCGAACGAATGTTTTTTTGTTAATATATATTTTTTTTTCCAAAAAATTTGAATTATTTACATTGAGGACCTCTAGCACTTTTTTTATACACCCAAAACAAAGGATTAAGCGACTCAAGTATGATGTCACATTTTCCGTAATTTCAGTGAACTGAAATTCAGTTTCAGTATGGAATGATACAGTTTTACCTTAGACAAACTTAATATATTTAGTTTGTCTAAGGTTTTACTGAATCTTAGTGTCGCAGAGATTTTTATTGAGTGGAAATTTTCACTTAGTGTTACTAGTCTAAAAATTTATTTTGATGTTAGTAAAAATGAACTCTTTAAATTTAACAGATTAATGGGTACATATAGTCCTGACACTTTACGTCCCACAAACCCTCGCTCTTTTCTACATATACCCGAAATGATTTTCTCCGCCTGAAACATTTTTACAAAACCTTCTGAATTAGCACTAGCGCCACTGACAATTCAGCAAAATTCTTAAAAATCGGAAATGTGACAGGACCCATAACTCTCAAAGATTAACCGAAATTAGAAATCTGAGAAAAATCAGCAAACTGAAAACTGAAAAATCGGAAATGCTATCGGAATTTATTTTTAACAAAACTGAATTTCAGGGGAACTGTTACATGGCTCATTTTATTGCGTGTATTTGTTTTCATAAATCAGCATCTATTACGCAAAATGTGACATAAACCTTAATTCGGGATGTAAAAACTCCTCGGTATTTTTGCTGGACGTACCTGTCGAGCCCACCATGGGTTGTTTTTTTGTATATGCAATCGTTGCACTTTGTACATGATTTTTTACTACCGCTCCCACCTATTCCGAATTTTCGCGCGATTAAATAAATAATTGTCACTAACGATCCGAAATGAATCACTGTTTTTTGGATTGTTCACAAGCATTTCCACATCATTATAAAGGGTTTTCCAATAAGAGGTGTTATTTTAATTAGCCCGCTATTTCGGTAGATGTCACTTTTAGAGCTGTCATTTTTTGACATTTGACAAGTAGAAACTACGCCATTAATAAAAATGGAACGATACACGATTCAACAACGCATTGAAATTATTAAAATTCACTATAAAAATGGTGAAAATGTGGCAGAGACGGTTCGTAAAACTCGAACATTTTTTGGGTCGTCGTGAAGCACCTTGTCGGACCGCAATACAGAAATTGGTAGAAAAATTCGAGCTGTCGGGACAAGTTAGTGATGTGAAGAATAAAACCCGTGCACGTCGCTCAAGAACAGCCGAGAATATTGCTGCTGTAGCCGAAAGTGTTGAAGAAAACCCAGGTTATTCCATTCCTCGTCATTCTTTGGAATTAGGCATTCCACAAACGTCATTACACCGTATTTTTCATAAAGATTTGGGTCTTAAGGCTTATATAAAGTTCAGTTAACACAAGAACTCAAGCCGGCCGATCATCAACAACGTCGAGTCTTTGCTGATTGGGTCCTTGAAATGTATGAAAATGATCCGGAATTCCATCGAAAACTCATCTTGAGTGATGAGGCCCATTTCCACCTCGATGGCTTCGTCAACAAGCAAAATTGTCGCATCTGGGGCTCGGAAAACCCAAGAGTTATTGTTGAAAAGCCTCTCTATCCTCAACGTGTGACTGTTTGGTGCGGTTTATGGTCCCGCGGGGTCATTGGACCTTACTTTTTCGAAAATGAGGCTGGAGCAACAGGTACGGTGAATGGATTGCGTTATCGACAGATGATTAATGATTTTTTATGGCCGGAATTGGATGGTATTGATCTGGACAACGTTTACTTTCAACAAGACGGCGCTACGTGCCATACAAGCAACGAAACCATTGATCTTTTACGGGAAAAGTTTCCGGACCGTGTTATCTCTCGAAGAGGTGATCACAATTGGCCACCGAGATCTTGTGACTTAACACCTTGCGACTTCTTCCTTTGGGGCCACGTGAAAGAGAAGGTCTACGCCAACAGCCCAGCGTCGATCAAGACCTCAAAGATGGAATTCGTGAGGCTATCGAGGACATAGGGCAGCCACTTTGCGATTTGGTTATGGAAAATTTCATGAAAAGGATATAGTCTTGTAGGCGTGGTCGTGGTGGTCATTTGGCTGATGTTATTTTCCATTCTTAACGGCATACCTTCTTCTTTATAATGAAATAAAGATCCGATCATTTATCTGAAAAAATGGCATTTTTCTTTGAATATCAAAATAACACCTCTTATTGGAAAACCCTTTATCTATTACGCAAAATGTGACATAAACCTAAGTCGGGATGTATTTTTGCTGGGCGTACCTGTCGAGCTCACCATGGGTTGTTTTTTTGTATATGCAATCGTTGCCTTTTGTACATGATTTTTTACTACCGCTCCCAACCTATTCCGAATTTTCGCGCGATTAACTAAATAATTGTCACTAACAAAAAAAAAAAAAAAATACTATTACTAACAAAAAAATTGGTGTTGCTGTTTTTTTTTATGGAAAATATAGTATTTAGTACTTAGCTTCATTTGAAATTTGTATTAGAAAAATTGTTTACTTCATTAGCGAGATATGATTTTTATGAAAATGAAATCACGAAATTTCTACGCCCCTCTCCTCCCCCCTCCTCTCCAATACTGTTTTCAGCACAAAGTTCCTTCTCAAATCAAATTCACACAAGGTAATTTGTCAATTTGCTTCTTTTTTCAGAAATATATGCAAAGCACAACCGACCCACAAATGATTAAATGGTGGGGCCAGTATGTTGAAAGTACTGGTGACATGGATTCTGCCTTCAAAATATATCAAAAAGCCGAAGACTGGTATTCGCAGGTATTTTAAAATATTTTGCAAACTATTTTCCAATTACTAAATTCTTTTTAATGATATAGATAAAAATTCTTTGCTTTCTCGGACAATTGTCGAAAGCAGATTCTATTGCTCGTCAGTGTGGAGATAAAGCAGCCTGCTACCATTTAGCTCGCCACTATGAAAACATTGGAAAATACCAAGAAGCAATCCAATTCTATACCAGGGCGCAAACCTATAGCAATGCAGTTCGCATCTGTAAGGAGAATGACTTGCAGGATGAATTGTGGTCTGTAGCGAGTTCAGCCCGAGCTAGAGATAAATCCATAGCAGCCGCTTATTTTGAGGAGTGTGGCATTTATAAGAGAGCAGTTGAATTGTATCATCGAGCTGGGATGCTACATAAAGCTGTTGAAATGGCTTTTGCATCTCAGCAACCCGAAACATTACAGGTCATTGCATCCGAGTTGAATGCTGAATCGGATCCAGATTTAGTTAACAGGTGTGCGGAATTTTTCACTAGCATCGAACAGCACCAGAGAGCTGTGCAATTATTAGCTAAAGCGAAGCAGTTTGAGCGTGCAATTGAGATATGCATCGAAAAGGGGGTACCGATTACTGAAACACTAGCCGAACTATTGACTCCTTCAAAGGATGAAATACCAGAAGATAGCCGCAATAAGGTACTATTTCAATTGGGGGAACTTTTACAGGAGCAAGGTGATTACCATTCTGCAACTAAGAAATTTACGCAAGCTGGGGACAAAATTCATGCCATGAAAAGCCTTCTGAAGTCAGGTGACACGGACAAAATAATATTTTTTGCTGGTATGTCTCGCCAAAGAGAGGTTTATATTATGGCTGCCAACTATTTACAAGCTTTGAATTGGCAAAGCGATCCTAAAGTGCTGAAGCACATTGTCACGTTCTATTCTAAGGGTCAAGCTCATGACTCCCTTGCCAATTTCTATGCAACTTGTGCGCAAGTGGAAATCGATGATTTTCGTGACTATGAGAAAGCACTGAAAGCCATGCATGAGGCAGCAAAATGTTTGTCAAAAGTTCCAAACTCTCAACGTGCTACTGATAATCTCCAAAAAACAATTATAGAAGTCAAACACGTTTTGGACATTCAAGAAGCTCTTGAGAATGGTGATAATCAGGCAGTCATTGCTGGGTGTCGGAATATGTTAGGTGAGCACATTCACATTTAAATTTTACAGTAATGAATTTTTCAGCATATGAAATTTTCAGTTAAACCAGAAAAACCTCCAGTACGTCATTCAGATGTACTCGCTTTTCTCGTTCAAGCTCTGGCTGCATCAAAACTTTATGTTGAAGCTTGCGGAGCTCTAAAAGAATTGGCAATGAAAGAGCCCAGTTGGAGCAGTCGAGGATTTTTGGATAAGTCTTTAGTACAGAAAATAGCGAATGAATGCAATTTAGATTTTGACTTGATTTGGGTATCTGGTAGTAGGAGGAAGGTTGCAAATTCAGAGGAGGACTCAAATGATAATGAGGAAGAAATTCAGGAGGAGTTTGAGTAGAGTTTTGAAATATCCAAAGTTTTTAATTGCATGCCTTGCGCAGTAAAATAATAATAAATGGAATGCAGCTAAAGTTAAAGTTGTAAACTTTATTTATAATCTCAAAAGCTAAGAATTTGAAGAAGACATCAAGATTCATAATAGTAACCGTGAACATATTATGAGTAATGTATATCGTAGCTTGAATTTTGCGTAACTTCAGTATTTTAATTATAGTTTAAAAGACAATTCTGTATTTGCATGTTTTAATTTTAAATTCCCTATAAAGGAGAGTTGGGCATTTTAATTATTCAAAAATTTTAAAGCATTAAAAACTTATAATTATATGTAGACATACTTTTTTTGGTAATGGGAAAGGAGAAATAATGAAGAGAGTCTTTTTGAATGTAAAGGAAAACACTCTTACTGCACTTTCAGCGCATTTTAAAATAAATTGAATTGAAATGATTTGATTTGAATTATATTTTATATGTCCCCGATAAAAAGAAAATAATTAAATTAATTATTTGATTAAAGCGTGTATAAATTAAGTTTATGTGTCAGTACTAAGGGGTCATTCCATATCAAATAGGCGACATGCGTGACATGACTATCATACATTTTTTTGAAATATTTCGTACTTGGATGGTTTGTGGAAACAAAAATACAAATTTAAAATTTTCTCTATAAATTGCGTATTTAGCGAGTTATACCATTTTTCAAATTTCGAAAAAATTCTGTCCTGGTCTAGAATAGTTGTTCAATGAATTAGATGCACATGTGAAAATTCTGAATCTTTAAAGATATGTTATCTTTTTTCCTTGAAATGATTTCTAAATTGTATTTGTCAGTTTAAAACTTTAAGTGCCTTAAAAATCGAAAATACAATATTCAAGTGATTCATTAAAATGAAAAATTATCAAATTTTATACAGTGTTTGTAGTTTATTGAGTGTAGAAAACAGACAACATCTAAAAACAAATGTTTTTTTTTAACACGGGCCTGTAAAAGACGTTAGCCGTGATAAACGACAAGCGATTTTGGCCGTATTGAAAACTAAGATTTTTCTAACCGGGATATAGTAAAGAGAAAATATTTCGGTTTCCACAGTCGACAGAGTATCAAGAGATTTTCGGTTAGGGGTCTCACCGCTAGTAAATAAGCGGGTAAATTGCCATAGAGTTAGGAAAACGACGGAGAGAATGGATAGGAAAATTATCCATAATGGTGCTATAATGTATAGCATCCGCTCCTGTTTTAATATGTAATGAGCAAGGAGTGGACATATCCGTTATGACATTGGGGCGTAGATTGTATGAGGCAAATTTAAGTATAGGCGTCCCGCAGAAAAGACTAAGCTGACGAATTGAATGAAGAAAAGGTGATTGTTATGGGCTCATCTTCACCGGCATCTTACAGTTGATGACTGGAAAAAGGTTCAATATTATTTTTTATTACACTTTATTTCCCTTTAGTTTTCTTAAATCTTTTAGAAATAAGCAAAATTTTCCAATGCCGCATGGAGACAGTGACGGAATCTTCCCAATTTGTGAGAAGAATACTAGAAGAAAGATACAAAGATGACTGAATACTACAAACTCTCAAACATCCACCGGTGCTAATGATTTCAAGCTGCATCAGCGGAGATTGTCTTAGTCCCATATATTTTGTTGAATGAACTATGCGCCAGGATCAATATAAATTGGTCCTATCCAAAGTTCTTCCATATATTAATCCTCTCTACTATACTAAATCTTATCACACTTTTATGCAAGATGGAGCTCCCTGCCATATTGCAAGCTTCCTCACAAACGAAAACCTCTGATGAATGGATTGAAATGAGGTTCAGTCCCCCGGAGGCCGGGGGCCCTAGAACGTAGGCCACTACAAGGCCCATTGTTCACTCTCCGGACCCATGAATAAGTTCATAGGTCCCAACCAGACGCTCTTACAAACCATAAGATTGGTTCCCAACCTCCTTACCTGCTTCATGCGATTCATCCAGGAGGTGTGAGCCAAGGAATCTATAACGTTTTGCGGAGAGAGCCGAACAGTGACAAAGAAAGTGAGTCACCGTTTGAGATTCCTCTCCACATCCTCTGCATGTAGAGTTGTCAATCAGTCCTATCCTATGTAGGTGACCTCTGAGAGAACAGTGCCTAGTAAGAATAGTCACCAGAATTCTCATGGTAGGTTTGCTCAGTCTTAGCTGCTTTTTTGTGAAACTTGGGTTAGGTTACCCCATAGTTCTTTTGTTGTTCTACTCGAAGGGTCGTCTAACCAAAGACAACTCTGTTGGCAATCTATCCAAACCACAAGTGTAGAGACATGGTGTCACGGTGTGATCCCATTTGTGGAGGGAGGTGCCTCCGAGGCACTCCAAGACGCGCCAGTTAGTCCGCTTTTTCGTTTCCACCAACATCCCTGTGACCAGGCACCTAATGAGCGAGTACCCTGTTACAGTGAGAAACGAAAACCTTAGAATCTTTCTTTCCTTGGTCCGAGAATTCTCCTAACCTAAACCTGATATAAATTTGCCAGGTTTACCTCAAATCAAAAGTTTATAGTGTAGATACGAGTATTCTTACAAAAAATATAGAAAACATTTGAAATAATTGTGAAGATTTGAAAAAAATGATAAATGCCTGTTGTTGCATACAAAAATCAAATATACTTAAGACTTGAAGAAAAATAGAAGTTTCAAGTTTCAACCCAAGTCGTGGTTGAAAAAACTTCCACGTCAAACTTTGCCTTCAACACTCTCAGGCGCTCGAACACAAAGTTTTTTAGTCAGTGGTTTGTGAGTTGATAAAAGTTTTTTAATAATAGTACATCGGTATGGAATGTGCGCAACGGATAATACATTGTATGTATACGCGCAACAATGTATGCGCCGCGATTTCAAACGCCAAGACGGTGGCTGATGTTTGTCTGATGTGATATTTATGGGCAAGTTTAATCCATTCCAAAAGAATGTTAACATATTTTCAGGGTAAAAATGCTAATTAAGCATTTTCGACCCTGAACTGACGGATTTAATCGTCGTAGAGGCGATAGCAAGTCGAGCTCGGTTTTTAGATTCAAAAGAGTAAAAAAAGATTGGATGTGGGGATGCTAAAAATAAGAAAGAAAGAAAGGAGTATTCAGTTAATTTGGAAAAAAAGGATCAAGAAGGTGTGAATTAAACGATATAGATGACTACCTGTGTAAATGCAAAAGAGTGTTTTGTTAATTGCAAATAGGATACAAAAAAATATTTAAAACAAATTGATTGTTGTATGTGTAAATGAAGTGGAATAAATGACTAATTACAAAGAAGTTGATTAACAGACTGTGTTTGATTTCTGGCGTAACATCATAGTGATTGGTACACAGTGCTCAATATTATCCACTACAACATATCAGAATTTCAACTTGGAATCTTAATAGGATCAGGGAATAAAAAATCATGAAAGTCTCACCAATCATTCTTTCGCTCATCATAAATTCTGTTTCTTGAAAATTTCATAAAAGTTAATTAATTATATGTGAAAGTGTTGCGAGTTGATTCAACAGAATTCTGCATTCTATAGAAATTTTGTGACTCATTATACCGATGATAATGTCATAGATTTTATGTCATTGAATTCCTTTTTGATGGAGTGCTATGCTGAAGTACAGTTGAAGTGATTCACTCGACTATGAGGAATAATAGAAATGAATCCCTTTAAATAGACGTCCGAAGTCCCAAGTTGTTTAAGAAAGAGAAGGGTTGAATAGAAGGTGGTACTTAGTTTTTTTTTTTTATATAGTTAATTATAGTCATTTTATTATGAATAGTCATGTCATTATTATGATGTGAATAGTCATGTCAGTGATAGGGAGAGAAATTGAGAGTAAATACGCGAACGACTTCGAGTAAAAACTTTTATAACGCCAAATAATTAAAGTGGATTACTTGATTTATTATTTAAATTTTAGAATTATTGTGCTCTCATTTGAAATAAATATGCATGCTGTAAAACAATATACAAATTTGATTTACCACTTTGAATACATTGAAATGTTTTTGGATAAAATTCTACTCATACTATAGGAGGAGTAGCAGATTTTCCATTTTATTTAAAGTAAACTGAAAACTTGAAGAATAACTAAAAACATGAAAAGTAAATAAAAATTTGAAAAACAACTACAAACCGGCGGCAAGATATCACTTCTGACACTTCAAGTTTTTACATGACGATTTTTCTCTAGTTAAATCTTAGAATATAGAGACAATAAGAAGTGTTGATACCTGTAAAATTCGTGTGCATGAGCGTAGATTTTTCAGGGTACCGTGGAGTAGGTCAGCATTATATTGAAGAAAGAGACAAATCTATTTTCAGTTGTCAAACGTCAAAGTTTGTCTAATTTAAAAGAATTTGAATCTAACTTTTGATAAAATTGAAAAGTGAAAGATATTTTTTTTAAAAGTAGTTTTAAATAAAGTAAAGAGTGTAAGTAATTACCTGTTTATATTATAGTGATAAATTTCTAAGTGATGTTCATGTATTTTCCGAATGATGTGTTCGGTGAAAAATTGCCACAACAGCACCAAGGTACGACGCAGGAAATCATATTTTAGACAAGTATAGTTATAAAATATGATTTTGTAAACTTTACACACCTTTTTATATTAAATTAAATTAAAAATACATAACAAAAACGATGAACTATCGAGATTTGTTTATGTTTGTGACAGCTGAGAAACTCCCTGGGTAGCCTGGCGTAGTGACATCGAATAAGAACCTTTTCGGTGGGAGCAAACGCAATATTTTCAACCATATATCTTATTTGTTCCGCTCTCTGTACTGATTGTACTACATATACGGCTGTACTGAGGTTTCACTACACAAATTTGGCGAGGTTTTGCCAAAAGTAAGGAATAAGCAATAGTTGTGAAACAGGGACAGCATTATTGCCATAAAGTCTGTATATGATTGCCTCTGTTTCAACTATTGCCCATTTCTCATTTTTAGCAATTTTCGTGCGAATATGCATTATTTCTTCTAACAAATTCGCTCTTATTAAATTTTTCAACAATGCTTTTAAACAATTTATTACAATTGCTGACGCATTTTATTTTCCAAGGCAGCGGACTTAATTGTAATAAAACAATAATAAGATATTGCCGAAATATTTAAAAAAGATTGCCCTTACTTTTATGAATTGAAAAATGTCAATCCAGACATATTAAAAATAAGTTGAAATTGGTAAATTTAAAGTAATTTACTCAACCCTCGCAGTTCGCAAGTATGTATATAAAATATGTATACTTGCTTTTGGTAAGGAAACGGCGAATTACTTATAAATTACATTTTTTAGCTTGCTTTCTTATGTCCGTTTAGTCCGCCGCCTAAATTACAAACGAGCATTTGGTAATATCGCTTTCGAGGGCTATGCTTGCCCATGGTAAGTTACTTTCGAGTTATTTTCGATTCAATTTGTTTGCTGGATTAAATCAAGTCATAATTGAACGGAGGGGAAAGTGACGTCAACAATTTCTCTCTCAATTTTCCAGTACACGAACGCCTACGAGTAAAAGCTTACAAAACGTTTTACAAGTTTGTAATGTAAAAATTAAAATGGGATAAAAATTACTGCGAATTAATAGAAAGCACAAATCTTCAATTAAATCAACTTCCATTTGTTATTTTGTTTTGTTTTTAGCACTTTTTAAAACTGAAAACATTAAATATATATTATAGGTATATATAATAACCCTTACGGAATGTGATATCTATTTAGGCTAAAAATATCAATTTTTCGTAAATGTAAGAACTTTACTTTAGTAAAGATACTTCAATTGTACTTCAGCCCTTTTAGTGCACTATACTTCGGAAAATTTGATATTTAACTTAACGAAAGTTTTCCTCTGACGAGTTAAAGTTAATTTGGGTACGTCTGTTTAATTTAAAGGGTGCGTTCGACACACTTAAGTATATCTTTACCGCTATTGTGGTTCATCCGTATTGTCGGATTCTATGTTTATTAATCTAATTACTCTTTGAAATGCCGTTTTTTTTTATAAAATGAAGTCGCATTTTGCCAAGCCATATACCAGCTGTGTATAAAGATCATCCGTGAATTAAAGATTAGATTCGTATTTTATTTTTAACTAGGGGTGTCCGCCAGTGTTACCGGCCGATAATATAGTGCCTAGATGGGTGGGGGTTGAAAGGGGTGGGATGGTTACAGATCCATAATATCTAAGCTATCATCTGACTTGATTTCGTACTCTAGGGTTTCACTCTGTGTGTGTGTATGCGTGTGTATGTTTTGAGTGTGCATACGTTCATATGCGTAGCTCTCTACGACGACGCGCTGTCCGGTAGTGGACAAATATATTGTTGCGAGCGTGGCCTTTGGTTCGCTATTTAAAACACAATATTAAATATTTAATATGTGTTATGGTCGTAGCATACTGCATGCAGTAGTATGCTACACTGAAGCTAGCAGCAGTATGCACTTTGTGATACACGCTGACGGTGCTGCCACGTTTGCCACGACCACACGATCTGACCCTGGCTGAGGGATAGCCCCGAGCGAGAGTGACAGATTGGCAGAGGACTTAAGAACAAAAGTAGCTCGACATTTATTGAGGGAAAGAGATCTCAATAGTTGAGAAGAGTGAGTACATTTTTTTTATCGGAAGAAGACGAAGGCTGCTGGCAGAAAGTGGAGAACGAAAAAGATTGTTGGTTAAGTGGCGAAAAACCAAAAAGTGATAAAACGAGGAAAACGAAGCGAAGAATAATCGCGGCATCCAACAAGTTTTTAAGAAACAGCAGAAAGTGTGACTGTATAACTCCTAGAGCAAAACGAAGGAGATATAAAAGCGCTCCAGCAGGTTGGAGAACATTCTTCGGATCTTTAGCGACGTGGAATCCATTTCCATTTCTACGAAAATATTATTGCGACCAATTATTGGGGTGGTTGATGAGGACGAATTATTACTCTTCCCGAAGCTGTGTCACATACTCAGAGTTGTAGCTGCCCAAATCTTGGTAAAAATAGCGGCTGGAGATATTTACAAGAAGGAATCGAGCACGAAGAAGTTAGCAGGTACAAGGTGGCTAAAATGGTGGCCCTCTACAAGTTAGTAATATGAAGAAATCACCGCTATTGTCTTAGAGTAGTTTTTATAAATTAACAGAAAGCACCAGACGTTCGCGTATAGATAAATTTTGTTTTGAGATAATTCTTTGCACAACGAGAGTTCCAAGTTTCACCAGTATTTCTAATTTCTAACCATTATTAAGCAACTCATTAACTCAATGCCAATTGGAAGTTCCAGTTTTGTTAAGCATGTAACCTTGGCATTAATCCTTGCCAGAGAAACTTATTGAAACCATGGTTCTGAAAGATTTTGTTAGATTTTAGTATTGAATATAATTAGTTATTTTTCCTAGAATAAGTAAATTGAAAACTAAATGTCAAATGTTGTTAAACAATGACTACAGGAGTTTGCTAAAGACATTCGCTACCATAAATTTTTCTAAAATTTTTTTAAATAGTTATTCCAAGATATTTCATTAGTTTAGTTGGTACATATAGGGAAGTTGGAAGTTCAAAGATATACCACGGCATTGGATGGTGGGTGGTGCTATCATAAAACTTGTGCCCAATTCTCTTCTCTGATATAGTCGAGTGATTTACTAGATATTCATATGGACAATTCACTATCAAAGCTCGGCTACTATCGTTAGCTGAAAGAAAACTTTACCGACATACATGTGGGAAGAAAGCATTATCTAGTTAGAATCTTCAACAGTTGCATATCGGAACAGTCATGGAGACGAATCTACGAAGGGCCCCAGCACAAAAAAAAATGTCAGTGATACTTTCTGGTTTTCTTTCTTATTTATACATGTACATATATATACATATATATCTATATCCGCGATTTCATATACGGGTTGTAATTTTCATATCGTATATAGATTTAGGTAATTTTTTTGGTATTCTCGCGTTCAAATAAGATAATGTTGCCGTACAAGTATTAATTTTGTTGGGAATTTTCGACCAAATTTAAACAGAAGGAACCTTGTGCCATTTCATAAATGGGGAGAGCCCAAGCTAAGTTTTTTTGAACAGATTGTTGATAACTATTATCACTTGTAGACAATAAGTAAGCGTTTTCTTTGAACTTTAGTAAGAATGTACCCCAAGAGGGAAGTATCATTAACTCATCCTACAGTGTTTCACTTTAGTATATTCCAGCCATTGCATACGACATGTTGATAGTCCCATAGCACTCTACTTTGTAGTCTTCAAGCACTGTATGAATTTTTTATGTGAAAAATTTTTAACTAAAGAATTTTTATAACGTTATGACGTGTTGAGTTTCAATTTTTCCTTCACTCTCCTGGAGCCCTTTTCGAAAGGAGAGTTGAGTAGGTCCGCTCGTCCATTTCCCTTTTACAGATCATCAATAGGGACACTGAGAATAATTTGCTGCCCTCAGTGGCGTATGTGCGGATGGGGCAAGGAAACTGAAGGCATACCACCTGCGCCTTCACGTGGGTAATGGTAGTTGTTGTAAGGGTTCCTTCAGGGCCGGATGTCTGCTTCTTTTTTTGTGTGAAAGTCACGAATTTTATTTTGTATATGGCAGGCGAAAGCGGCAGGTTTTCGTGGAACCCCCACACTCTCCACCAATAGCCGAGGCGAGCTAGCGTGCTGCCCGGCACTTCAACGCTGTCCGCGGAGTGATATGTCAACTCATGCTGGCAGTTAGGACTTCGCGTCCAATCTAGTCACTCCATAGTTTCATAACGTATACAAGTTCTTTACTTCAATTTAATCTTATACAATTCACAAACCTTCAATTAATCAACTCAACCTTAATTATCGCTAATACTGTACTTTCAATTTATCGCAATCCAATTAGAACACTTTCGCCTGTTTATTACTTTCACTTGTTAACACTGCAATGTCTAAGACAAGACTCTTTCTCTGGCGATGACAACTGTTATATGTATTTATACCCTAGAAACTCTCCAGATTCTTCTGGAGTGTTCTATTCTAGAATCTTCTTGACTATTCTATTCCTGAACCTTTCAGAAGATTCCATCATCGATTCTCCGAACCTGAAGATATTTATTCTCCATTTCCAATAGATGTCACCACTTGTCTCTTTTTGTTGCACGTAACAATATAAAGGGTTTTCCAATAAGAAGTGTTATTTTGATATTCAAAGAAAAATGCCATTTTTTGAGATAAATGATCAGATCTTTATTTCATTATAAAGAGGAAGGAATGCCGTTAATAATGGAAAATAACATCAGTCAAATGACCACCACGACCACACCTACAATAGTAGTAGTAGTAAAAAACGAAATTTTTGTATGGAAACCCTACGAGATATAGTGAAAAACCAAAGTTTTGTATGATAACACCAAGAAGCAGTTGCCGATTCGAATTTTTCTTTCTTTAAAAACCTTATTCAGACTATTACAAACATTAAAAAAAAAAAAATTTGGCAAATCGGTCCAGCCGTTCTCAAGTGATGCTATTACGAACGAACAGCATTTCATTTTTATTTAGATAGATTATATTTACCTTGAATTATCTTAATCTAAAAGACATTACCTATAACTAAGTGAGTAATGCAAAGTGAAAGAACTCCATGTTTATTAATAATGCACATAAGCGTAGAGGTGAGAAATTACAAACGGGTTGGAGCTTATACGTAGAAGGATAGAAATATAGACTACATGAAGGAAAATAAGATAATATATGTATGGTTTTTTATTTTAAACAGAACAACTCAACTTCACATTAGCGCACAAAATTACTAGGTTGCTCAATACAGGATTATCTCAAGCAGAGAGGACTGATTGACTTTTATAGCTTTTTACATACAAATACACCGTATTATCTGCGTGAATTTTTCCAGTACACAGCTTCGGAACGCAATCAGAATGTGATAATACCTCGTTTTCATAAATTAGTTATGGAAGTATCTTATCCTGTCCAAATATCCCGTCTCTGGAATAGTCTTCCCCCAGTTATTAGAACGCGCGATCTGTCGGTGCAATTAAAGATTTTATCAGGGTCCACGTTTTCAATTAATCTTCCCCCTTTTTTCTATTCCTTTGTATCACGGCGTAGCTTATTTTCAGTTATTTTTAATAATAATTTTGTTTTATTTCGTGTATTTTAGCCATAATTTTTTAATTTTCTTTTTATTTCATTTTAAGTTTTATCTGCATGTTCTTTTTAGCAGTAGGTACTTATACTTTCTCTGTTATTTTTATATTTATTTCCAATTTTTGCTTAATTTCAGTAGGGTTTTATTTTTAAATTTAATTTTCAAATTTTAATTTTATTTTAGCTCTTTTATATTTTCGATATTTTCATTTATTTTATAACATGCACCTAAATGTAGTTCCGATACTTTTTGTAATAAAAAGATTGTGAAATCTTGTGTACTTTGCCAGAATAATAATATAATTAATAATAATTTGAACTTACAAGCTCCTTCACTGTAGTAACATTTCGGTTTTCAGATTCTTATTTAAGTACGATATTAGCGGACGAGTTGGGGAGGCGAAGTGAAGATTTCTGTTAATCTTCCTGGTAAGTGGTAAGTTTGATACTAAATTGCCTGCCACCAATAAACCACAAAGCTGAGAGTTTTACTCTAAGATGTAAAGGAAAATAAATTGTCCGTAGAGAAAACTAAAACGAGAAACACATTTAAAAGGAAAGAAATAAGAAAATCTGTACCCCAAAGTAATTTCTAAGTCATTAGAGAGTAAAAGAAATTTCTTTTCAACAATAATAAGAGGAAAAAAAAAATAAATAAAAACAGAAAAGAAAGCAAACCCCTTAAAAAAGCCACAAAATTTGGAATAGCGATGAGGCGAAAAGCTGGCAAAGTGTTTGTCGGAATTAAGAAGCTGCTGGCGCCCTGGTCAGGAAGCCAACAACTACTATACACAAGAGCCCCATACCAGTCACGAAAGCTAAACACTTACTTCAGGAGAGTCCAATTCAGAAAATGTGAGGGTGAAAAAGGAATTAGCACACGTTCAACAAGCCTTTTCGAAAAAGGTAAAATGTTCGCTACGAAGAGGCTCTGTAATATCCTTTTAACATCCTAGTGTATGGACTGCACCTTCCCTCAGGAAAATTTATTGTAACAACAAAATTGCTTCCTCCACGCAAGAAGATAATGGAAAACAATTTAGCACCGCGTTCACTTTTCATTATTTTTTTTTTTCAATTTTTATATTCATGTTTCTTGAAACCGCTATGAGTTACAAGCAGTGTTAACTTTTGACCTGCCTTCAATGGGAATGCATACAACCATACACATAATTTGGTTTGGTTTGGTTTTGTTTTCTGTCTAAAAACTCCTTTGCTCCTGCGAGAACTATAAAGTCAGACTGCGGTATAGTAAGACGATATACATAAAGTAAGAAGCTGATCTGAATTTCAAATGGCTGAAATTAATCTGAGGACAGCAAGGTACCTAAGCTACTATAACCCGATTGATTTGATTTCCACTTCCGCGATTTATTTCAAAGAAAACGACTTCATGAACTTAATGGATTTAATTTCGGATAAATTGAAAATACCGCAGCACAGATTACGGAAAAGTTGAATTCTGAATGACGGAAGCTCTCATTTATTTACTATTACGTAGAGATGGGATGAGTTTTCGTAACTTACTTGCTGGAAGACGTTCTTTGCATACTTGCATTAGAATTAAGCTTTCACGATTATTGGAGTCTTTGAATTAGTGGAAATGGATGTCGAAATGCATTTTATCTGAACTCTTTCATGGGTACTAAAACGAAGTATTTTTTTCTTATTTATTGCATTAGTTGGGGCAGTAACATGTATGTATTTTAGTGAGGTCTGAATCAGGTAACTCTAGCTGCCATATGATGCTAGTCGCGATATAGGAAATACTCAAGGGATATTCACCATATAAGTCTATCTCTTTTAGTTCTATATACGGATAGTATTATTATACGCCTATGTATCAGATTGTGGTCATGTCATAATCCAGAAATGCTAAGCTTGAAGAAAAGAGCAATGCAATTCTGTTTTGATCAATTGAGAGGAAGGTCTTGATCGAATATGATCGTTTTTATATGGAGAGCTCATATCTTATAGTTATCTAACTGCTGCTGATTTGAAGACACACACTGTTTCCAGGCTAAAGTCTTCGCCATCTCAATGGCAGCGAAGATAGCCCTTGATATGCAAATCAAGGGGAAGGACATTGCTATCCTTTCGGATAGTCAGGCAGCCTTGATGGCACTGAGTGGCCCTCGGATAACATCTAAGTTACTGCAGCATTGCAGGTAGTCTGTGGATAAGTTATGTATCCACAACAAGGTTTCACTACTGTGGTTTCCTGGTCACATGGGGATCATGGAAAATCAAAGGGCAAACCTTTTAGCTAGGGCTGGCTCTGATTTTCCGTTTGTCGGACAAGAACTCGCCGTAGGCGTTGCCACCTCGAGTATCTGGTCTCTCATCAAAGCATATGTTCATAGGAAGCATCAGCAGAGATGGACGAACCTGGTTACTTGCAGGTGTGCACATAACTGTATCTTGATGAGTCCAATAGGAATATCTCTGATTTTCTAATGGGGCTCGGAAGGAAACAATGTAGAACTGTGGTTGGCATCATCACCGGCCACAGCTCGCTTCACGCTCATGTAACAAGGATGGGAGTTGTTGACAGCCCTGAGTATCTGTTCTGCCTGGAAGAAGAGCCTGAGACAACCGAACACTTTTTGTGAGCTTGATCGGCCTTCACCCAGAGCAGGCTGGATACTCTAGGGTCTGCCCTTGTATCTGTAGATCTCCAAGACCTGATGCACTTTACTAAGAGGAGAGGAAGGTTTTGATAAATGGGCTTCTACCAGGACAGCACAACAGGTCGCTATGGCCTGCGTGCTTGGGTTAGGATCTCCTGTCCCCTGCCTTACAAAAAAAAAAATCTTCTCCTCATGGCGGTGTATACTTGGGTTAAATTTCGATGGATCTGTTAAGGAAATTCAGCTCCAGGATAGTTACCTAGTTGAACTGAACTGAACTTTTATTGTTAGGAACCATAAAATGACCCTGCGAAATCAGACTAATAAATTCAAAGTTGACGACCTTGGTGTAGTGTATAAGGCCACTATTTGAAGAAGAAATAGCACTGGTGCTGCATATTGAACATCGATTAATGGTGTTTTCTCGATTTTTCTAATCAGATTTCTTTTGCTCCGGATTAAGTAGGTATAACCAAAGAACATCTAACAGAAAGAATACGCATCTCATATATTGAAAAGTTTTGTATGGCGGGTCGTTCCATTACGACCCGCTCTCACAAATTGTATGAAAAATCTCTGCTTGCTAACGATCCGCCACTCATCGGTGGTGATAATACGGCCCGCTTTCACAAATTTTATGCGAACTCTGCTTTGAATGACGGCCTGCCGTCAGTCACCAGTGGTGAGTGGCGGCTGGCGGATGGTCATCGTCAAAGCACCAGCACAGCACCAGAGGCAGTACCTGTGCTCCGCATCATCCTCATGCATTGCATTGCGAATTGGTGGGCGACAAGCTGTCTAGTCACAGTCAGTTGCATTGATTGTGTGATTGTGTGTTCGGAAATGGGACAAATCGGATAACTCCTTTGTATGTAGGGTTGCTATACAAAAATTTCGTTTTTCACATTTGGACATTGCCTGAGTACGCGTAGATGTAGAGAGCTGAAATTTTGTACATAGCGTTTTCATAAAAATAGTAAATAACATCTCAAAAATTAACTTAATTGGACAACCCTTTCCTGGTGTTAGTTTGTTTTTTATTTTAAACAGTTGACAGAATGACTCTTCTCTACTCTGTTGTTAGACTGTCTTACAATAATGCAAACAAATTTTCAGGGTATAGATAAGTCAAAAGTTAGAATATAATATGTATAAAATATAATTAATCAGTAAGAATTTGTATTTTCCTATGTTTTTTCAATTCATTTTTCTCCACTGCCCAGATACAATGCTTTCTGAGAAGAACTAAAAGTAAGAAGTCCAATAATATAAGTTTATGGTCAAAACAATCGCCAGAAAACCATTCCGGAGTTGCAAGTTTGCACTTCTCCGTGGTAAAATGTTTAATTCCCACTATTTCCGGTTGTGAATTAAAAATTTTATCAAAAACTAGAATGTGTTTTTTGCTTACTTCCAGAAATTCTTCTGACGGGGCATTTATGTTCCCAAAATCGGTAGCAGAGCTATAATTTTTTTGAAATATGAGGAGTTCCGACGGAGCAGTTAAGACCTCATCTTCTTTTCTGACTTTACGCTTACATATATCACAATTCAATTTAGGAAGAATCTTAAATGCTACATAACCTATGAAATACCTCATTGAAAGCAGATCCGTATTAGTACTAGCGCTATTTTCAAAAGTGTCTTCTAAAAAGTAGTTAACATATTTATCGGAGCTTAAATCGATGTCCGATACTAATATTTCATTGTGAAGGGATATTTCGGTTTCTTCCAATGAAACCGGGAAGCTTTCTTCAGGGCCTATGTTTAGGCTTAAACCACAACCTTTATCCTCCTCACAATTACCTAAAGAACTTAATTGGATAATGTTCGTACTCATAATTCTGGCCAAAATATTATTGAATTCAGCTAAAGATGGGTTCTTATTATTTCCACCTTTTTGCCGAATAACAGAAAAGGTGTTTTCATGGGGATCTTGATTTAGTCGTTTTGTCAATATGAAAAATACTTCCGTGTTTCCATACAAAATCTCATCAACCAACTGCAGTAAAGAATGTAAAGTAAGTTTCATTCCTTCTAAAAAGTATACAGTTTTCTTTTTATAAATAAATGAAACTTCTTCTAAGTATTCAACAAAAGATTTTATAAAATCATGTCCCTGGTTATTTAACTGAATGGCGGATTATAAAAGTTGTCAGAATGTAAAGAGAATTCTAAAATGAGTCACTAACTCTAGTTTTTATTTTACACACTACAGAAATGATTCAAAATATTGATAAAATAACTTGGATATATTGTTTTCGTTCAACCAAATTTCACGTTCGATAGTAATCTACTTTTGCGCCTCAAGTAGATTTAATTCCTAGCTAATTCTGTTATTACACACCCATAAGCTAACATTAGTCAACAGCCGGCATACCTTTCGTAGCAATTCATGCATACCTCACACTTGGGAATATTCCTTGTCCTTGATGTCTAGATGTGTCCGCCTTTCACGTTAAGTTAAGTTATATGTTCTTTGGTATAACATATTATGATTCAACTTGAGCAGTTAATATGGTCGGGTTTCATACGGGACAGAATGAGGTGTTTTATGTATTTCTTTCCTAAAGTCGATTAGGTGATATATGAGCACACATTGATAGAATTCTATGATTGGATACAATTGCTCAAATCAACCAAATTGACCAATGACAATATTGATTTCTTCATAGAAGTTTTCATTTAGATGTTGTTGGCTATACCTTTTTAATTCACAGAAGAAGTACTTATAGAAACTAAGATCTCGATATTACTAGACCGGAAAAATCGTATAAAGGAGCTGTCAAGGTTAGTGAAACATTTTAAAAGACTTTGGATCATTTTAGAGGTGCAGATGCTGCAAGTGACCACAAGCTCTTTGCGGTTAGTAAAAGGTTAACGAATAACGATAACCACATTAAAGAGCGTGAAGTAAAGCATTATACTTACCACAAAAAGTTTAAATTGAATGACTTACACGACAGAATCAAATTATTGGTGCCTGGTATAGAAAATGTTGACCGGAATCAAATGATTGGCACTTGATTCAGAAAATGTAGAAAAGATAAAGGGTTTTCCAATAAGAGGTGTTATTTTGATATTCAAAGAAAAATGCCATTTTTTGAGATAAATGATCGGATCTTTATTTCATTATAAAGAGGAAGGTATGCCGTTAATAATGGAAAATAACAACATCAGCCAAATGACCACCACGACCACGCCTACAGGACCATATCCTTTTCATGAAATTTTCCATAACCAAATCGCAAAGTGGCTGCCCTATGTCCTCGATAGCCTCACGAATTCCATCTTTGAGGTCTTGAATCGACGCTGGGCTGTTGGCGTAGACCTTCTCTTTCACGTGGCCCCAAAAGAAGAAGTCGCAAGGTGTTAAGTCACAAGATATCGGTGGCCAATTGTGATCACCTCTTCGAGAGATAACAATGTCCGGAAACTTTTCCCGTAAAAGATCAATGGTTTCGTTGCTTGTATAGCACGTAGCGCCGTCTTGTTGAAAGTAAACGTTGTCCAGATCAATACCATCCAATTCCCCAATTCCGGTCATAAAAAATCATTAATCATCTGTCGATAGCGCAATCCATTAACTGTAACTCCAGCCTCATTTTCGAAAAAGTAAGGTCCAATGACCCCGCGGGACCATAAACCGCACCAAACAGTCACACGTTGAGGATAGAGAGGCTTTTCAACAATAACTCTTGGGTTTTCCGAGCCCCAGATGCGACAATTTTGCTTGTTGACGAAGCCATCGAGGTGGAAATGGGCCTCATCACTCAAGATGAGTTTTCGATGGAATTCCGGATCATTTTCATGCATTTCAAGGACCCAATCAGCAAAGACTCGACGTTGTTGATGATCGGCCGGCTTGAGTTCTTGTGTTAACTGAACTTTATAAGCCTTAAGACCCAAATATTTATGCAAAATACGGTGTAATGACGTTTGTGGAATGCCTAATTCCAAAGAACGACGAGGAATGGACAAACCTGGGTTTTCTTCAACACTTTCGGCTACATCAGCAATATTCTCGGCTGTTCTTGAGCGACGTGCACGGGTTTTATTCTTCACATCACTAGCTTGTCCCGACAACTCGAATTTTTCTACCAATTTCTGTATTGCGGTCCGACAAGGTGCTTCACGACGACCCAAAAATGTTCGATTTTTACGAACCGTCTCTGCCACATTTTCACCATTTTTATAGTGAATTTTAATAATTTCAATGCGTTGTTGAATCGTGTATCGTTCCATTTTTATTAATGGCGTGGTTTCTACTTAATGTCAAAAAATGACGACTCCAAAAGTGACATCTACCAAAATAGCGGGCTAATTAAAATAACACCTCTTATTGGAAAACCCTTTATGTAAGTTAACACAATAACATGTTTTTTTGCAACTATGAGACCGACGAAAAACGCTACTAACTCTGCTAATATGAAATTTTAACAATGATCGTGGGAGGGGGGGGGGGGGGGGGACTTTTTGAGATATGTCTTTATAAAAATGTCACCAAACTTTTGAAATTTTTTTTTGAATCCTTCCGACTATATCCGACAGCTTTAAAAAAAATTTTTTTAAGGGATCAAACTCTCTCCTACACTGCAAAAAATAATGTATGGTTCCCTATATTCAGTGCAAGGAATTTCCGTAAAATAAGTCTAGTGTTCTCTTAAAAACTGGCAATATACCTTTCGGCTACCTAAATTTAATCAAATAATACATAAAAAACATATTCTGGGTAAATTTCTTTTCAAATGGTGTAAAGGATCCTTTTTAAAAAGAATTTGTAGATGAAAAGGTACTTCTACATAAGCTGTGCTATTTTCCATATATTTTATTATTTTGTGACCAATATGTTATGAAATCTTAAAACTAAATAGAATAGAAATATACATACTCTCATTTGGTAAATTTGGAAAAATAATATCAATTCCATAATGTTATGGAAAAACGAAACCCTTCGCTTTAGTAAAAATACCCTAAATACAAGGCATACATTATCTTGTTATAACCCGATAAAATACGCATGTGGCACCGTATACCTTTGTGTGGTTAAATTGTGCACGAATTAATAATTTTAAAAAGTGTCTTCAAATTTTTAAGAATTCAATAATTGTGAAAACTTAAAGTTGTATACGGTACTACTAAATAATTGTGAAGAGTAAGAACAATTTGTGCAACAATTCATCACTCTGTACAAAATTCTGTATCTATATTTTGTTTTTTGTTTGAAATAAACTTGTTTATTTTGTTTGGTACACTATTTTTTTTCTTTCACCTATTCCTTAATAAAAAAATGAATTATTTTAGGAAAACTTAATTTGAGGGAAAAGTACCACTAATGGATGTATTTGTATCTATATATTAAAGAGATATTTTTAGACACCAATTGTGCAAAATATCATTCATTATTTCTACAATTCACTATGTTTATTTCCATCTATAAGAATGCATTATTTACATTTGTTGAATAATTCAGCAAACATAGTGCATTGAGTATTACCTTGCTTCTTTGGAAAGAATTCCTACATTCGGCAGTAAATTACTCAATACGCATCTACTTATGCTTATCATAGGTACTTCAAACATCTATTTTTATTTCCACAAAATTTGTCGAAAAATTTACATTAATTTAATGGAGCATTTAGTTTATTTATTGAATATCACTCAACTTGTATGTAAACAATTTCCCTTCTCCCGATAGAAAATTTATTAAAGCCTATTGAATTCAAACTCTCTACACTCAAAGAAAAGTTGTATAGATTCGCATAGGTGTAGTAACTGTATTATGGTTATCCCAACTGCATATAGTTATGAATTCCTAAAAAATAGACAAACATTTTATTATTTAGCTGTTGCATTTATTTTATAGTTTTATGTGGATGAGACAACTATAACAAAGTAGATGGATGATATTTTTTACAATGTAATCTTGTAACGGGGATAGAGAAAATGCTTGTAACTATATTTGATAGTTACTAATATTTCCAATTTATATAAAGTTAGACGAGGCAATTAAAATATTCAACAATATACATAGTTGCGCTTTTTAAAAGATGTTCTGTAATGGAAATTTCTATATATAGTTAAAGAAATGTAAATAAAATAAAATTTGTGTGAATATGTGGGCTACCTCTTGGATTTGAATGGGACTTTCATATATTGTGATACAGTTTAATGTGTTGAATATGGATTTATAGTTAAAATTTGTCAGCAATATTAATTAGAAGTCAAAAGTCATATAGTTAAGACTCATCCAAGACACATAAGAAATTAGTCCACTACTACGCAACTAAAAACTTAGGTGTAAGCAACTATATTCATGGTTGCTTGTGAATATAATAGGTATTTAAGCATAGTTGCTAGTGACTATTATATAGTTACTGATAACCATAACTATAGCGGGAATAATAAAATGGTGGAGTCGAATTGTTGTGAAGTGAAATGTAAGAGTAAAAAAACATCATTTTAGTAAATAAATTGTAAACTGTAAGTAGGATCTGTTTAAATTATTGAAGTGAAGTGATAGATATATTAAAAATAAAATTATTTTTTTCATACATATGTATACCTACATAGCACACAATATTTGCACTTGCACTTCAGAATACAACAAACAATTCCTAGCATGACGTGAAAAGATGGATATAAACTTGTAAATAAAATTAGCTTAATTCTTTAATGCAAACAATTTAATTTAATTTTTTTAGTACATATTTATGAAAAAGAATAGGAGTCTTTTTCACAATAAGGTAAAAAGTGTTCATTATTTAATTTAAAGATAAATTAAAAAATTTCGAATACTAAGTAATCTAATTTTATTTGTAATCCGCAGACTTACCACGCGAATTTTGGAAAAGTCCAAATGAAAAAAAATCAATTCAACCAAAACTGATATTAATTAATTCTTAATTATATTTAACAATTGAAAAGAAAATATTTTTATCAATTAGAATAAGCTCTAGTAGGCATATTTTTGTTTACCTAGAAATTAAAATATCCGAGTAATGAATATTTTTAATCACGAGGTAAATAAAATATAATTGCTAGATCGACCTAATTTTATAGTTATGATGTCTAAATTAAGAGATGGTAGCAACTACAATAAATGAATGCGAGTATAAAAGTAGTTGGTAATGACTATACTTCAGACGCAACCAACTAGTACATTATATTTACGCGGCAAGTAAAAATGTAGTTGCTAGTACTTAACTTCCAAGGTGTGTTGTCTGAAATATAAGATGCAAGCAACTACAATATAGAAGAATGTGTACGAAGGTAGTTGCTGATAACTATAACTTAGACACAATCAACTTTAATACAGTTGATTACAACTATATTTATAGCTAAACACAACTGCATAATAGTCGCAACCAACATAATAATTAGTTGCAGACATTAATAATATAGTTTTGACATCAAATTAGTTTTGTCCTACGAAACTATATTATTGTCAATATATAGTCGTGAAATCTAAAAACGTTATAACAAAAATAGTTATGAAAACTATAAACCATGTATAGATTTTAGAACTATATGCTCATAGTCCAGGTGTCAAATTTTTATAGCTGTTTGAAATTATAGCCGTGGCATATAGATTATTCTTTCAGTGTATAGATAAGTGAAACTTACCTATCTCCAAAGCCCAAAGTGTACTTCTCCTTCAAGTTAACGAAATATAGTGTGTCTAAACTTTGTGGCACAAATTGTTGCCACCGAATTTAGGGAAATATTTTTTATAGTGTTTGCCAGAATATTTTATAATCGTTGACTCTCGAAATACAGGGTGTTTCCTCAATGGTGGTCAGCGGAAGTCAAACAAAAAATCGTATGGCATGTGGGGGGGGGGGGGGGGGCATATCAACCATTTCGAAGTTATAGGATGATTTAAAAATTATGCTAGTTTTTTACAAAACACCCTGTATTTTAAAAAGTACAGGGTGTACGGTCACCATATACAGCTGTTTCCCTGACATTTGGAAAGTTGCTAGGGTCATACCTGTACCTAAGAAAACTTCCCCTGTCAGCTTGTCTGACTTCAGACCTATTAGCATTCTTAGCTTCCTAGAGAAGGTCTTGGAAAAACTCATTTGTTATCAAATTCAGGAGTTCTTAGATCAAAATAATCTGCTCACGAGATATCAATCTGGTTTCCGTGCAATGCAGTCTCACAACTGCCTTGCTAAAGGTAACTAATGATCTCCGTTTTGCTCTTGACGCTGGCGAAATTGGCGTGCTTGTCTTATTGGATTTTTCTCAAGTTTTTGATAGTGTTGTGTTCTCTACACTACTCCGTAAATTGTATGTTAACTATTGCTTTTCTTCTTCTGCGGTCAAGTTAATAAGTAGTTTCCTCACAAACCGTTTTCAACAAGTAACGTTAATGGTATTCTCTCCTCCTTCTTACCTTTGTCTCAGGGTATCCCGCAAGGATCTGTATTAGGACCTCTCCTTTTTAGTCTATACATTAATGATATCGCTGATATCGTACATAATGTACAGTTACATCTATATGCCGATGATGTTCAATTGTACTTGAGCAAACCTCTTTGGTTGATTGAGGATTGTATTTGCAGACTCAATGATGATCTTGCTGCAATTCACAAATGGTCAATTGATAATAAGCTTTCTCTCAATCCTAATAAATCACAGTGTTTGGTGTTGTGCAGCTCACCTCTTGATTTCGATGATATACCCTCAGTTATTCTCAATAACGTCACGTTACCTTTTGTTAACTCGGTGGCAATTCTGGGAGTGAAGTTCAACAGTCACCTGAAATGTTGTGATCATGGCTTGCGAAGACTGTGGCTATTTGCTAATATCTTACCAACAAATTCACGTTTGAGATTGGTTAAGACGCTTTTGTTGCCTCATTTTACTTACGGCAGTCTAATTTACCCAAAGCTTGACTCCCTGTGCAAATGTAAGATGGAAGTGGCTTTTAATGATTGTTTACGATTCATTTTTAACCTACGCAGATCTGCCCACATTACTCCTGTCAGGTACTCATTACTGGGATGCTCAATTCAGACTTATTTAAAACGGAAGGCATTAATCTTCCTATTCAATTTAATACAGACTAGGAAGCCCATGTATCTTTATGAAAAAATAGAATTTCTACATTCTAGGAGAGGAATGAGCTTACGTATACCGCGTTTTAGTACATTGACTTATGAGGGATCTTACTTCGTCCAAATTGTTCGTCTATAGAATTCCTTTCCTCACAATACTCAGTGTGCGGCTTCTGTCAGCGAATTCAAGAAATATTTAGATGATTGTATACTTTGAGTACTATGGGATGTTGGATATGACTGCAAGATTTTCTTATTTACATATTTCTTATTTCTTTCATAATTTTTGTTATTAATCATGTTTTTATTTAGTTTTAATTTTCTTTTGCCTCGTATATACTATATATGTTGATTGTCTTTACTTTTTCTTAGTTATAGTAGGCACTTTCTAAAAATCATGTTTTTTTTTATCTCTAATTTTTTCTTTTCTTTTTGATTTCCGAGTAGCTTGACTAGTTTGTATAAAGTACTAATTAAGATTTACATCTTGTGTACTTAATTTCTTTAATAAATGAACTTGAATTTGAATTTGATATGCAGAACTTTATGGCCTTTTTCAACGACTACTCAACCAGCCCCTTACTCCTCTTCTCTCAGGAGCTATGGGGGTCTAAACTAAAAATTTCGGATTTTCTTACCTTTTTTTATAATTTGAGCTTCTTTTTTATAAAAACTATAAACTGTAGACTCTCATTTTTAATTCGACCTATTATATTACAACCTATGTGCTATCTGTATGGATTAAATAGTTATTAGCTCACAACCTATTCAGGTCATACCGAAATTGACCGATATTTTTTTTAAATGATGTGTTTTCAGTCACTAAGGGAACAAATTATCCTAAAGAATAGGGTTAAGAATAACTTTGGGAATATGCTACAAGACAAAAACGATAACATTGGATGAAAATTCTTTAAATTTCCTCTACATTTAAGAATTAGACGGATATGATATGCTATTATTATTAATAAAATAACTGTCTTGACTTAAACTATAAATTAATTAATAATACAACCCATGCCGTATACTTTGTTCTCAACTTTATGTTCTAGCAGAAAAAATGAATTCATACTCAGCTAACTTACCAGTCTGTGGTTAGTTTAAATTAAGGCAACTATTTTAATGATATATCATATCCTATATCCGTCTATCTCCTAGATATATACGAAGTTTTTCTAATTTAAATGCAAGTCCTTGGAGAGTCGAAAGAAACTCCTTGTGCTCTCTTAAACTCCTAAAATGCATTCTTTGAAACCTGCCATGGCTTCTTATAGTTTTTATAGAATCTAATAAAATAAGTAAAAAAAGAGTTTTCAAAAAAACTGAGGCCAAGCCGCATGAAAAAGTAGAAAATAAACTTTTCTTCACACACAGAGGTGGACTCAGATCTTATTCGCTGACAATCACCGATATATTTCAGTATGATCAATCAGAGGTAATAAGTGATTTGATTCATGAAGAGAAAGAATATTCAAGAGAAATGTCCCAATCAAAAAATCAGAGTCCACCTCTGTGTGTGAAGAAAAGTTTATTTTCTACTTTTTCATGCGGCTTAGCCTCAGTTTTGTTTGAAAACTCGTTTTTTACTTATTTTATTTTCTGCCTTTTTCACGTTAACTAAATTGTTCTATATCAATTTAACCGAATTTACTTTCTTTTTAATTTTCCGTTTTCCTTTTAATTTTCCGTTTTCCTTTAATTTTTCTTATATTTATCATTATATTTCTTTCTTTCTTCTTTATTTTGAGTAAATTTTTGAATATTCGCAGTGAAATTTTTTTGCGTCCCTACGACTCTAGAGTTTCCAATCGACTGACCGTACTTCGAACACAATCCGAACAGTTTCGATAACTCAGACTACGGTTTACCGAGGTTTCGAAAAATTTGAATATTTGAAGGCAGTTACGATGAGATGATTGGAAGTCAGCACCGTGGTTATTTGGAAGTTTTTGTTCAGCCTATCATTACCGACATTTTAAGTCATGTTTGGTGCCGATCCGAAAACAAAATTTTTTCTAGTATTAAATCGTTGAAGTAGGTACTGGAACGGTTTTCCGTAATTCAAATTATGTTTTAAACAGCGCTTTTTAGCTGTATTCCAACTTGATCCCATATAACATGAATTTTCTCGATTTTCCATGTTTTACACAGACTTTCCTATTACTATGAATTTTTTTTAAAATTTTACATGAATTTTCCTCGATTTTTCATGCAAGTTTTAATGATTGTTGAAGAGAAAGTATTGATGCCAGTAGGACGGAAAAAAATGATTCCGCATAGCTTATAAAACTTTTTTGTCGGAAAATTTTTCGGAAAAGTCGAAAAATTACGGAAATTTTCGGAAAATTTTCCAGATTTCCGGGTTTTTCATGGAGTTTTCCACAAAAGTAACTTTATGCAAATCATTTCGCTTTACAACTTTGTCTTAGGTTGCAAAACGCTCAAACGCTTCCATGGTCGGAAAAACTCTGGAAAAGCGTTTTACATGAATTTTCCTCGATTTTTTCTGCAAGTTTTGACTATTGTCGGAGAGAAAGTAATGATGCCAGTTGATAGGGAACTTGATCTTGCATAATTTAGAAAACTTTTTACCGAAAAATTTTCCCTGAAAAGTCGGACAATTCCGGAAAATTTTTGCGGAAGAATCGGAAAACTGAATTTTTCCTGAAACGGATTTATCACTAATCAAATTTGTACCAAATTTTTAAATGATTTTTCCCGATTTTCCGGGTTTTCCATGGATATTTCCGGTTCAAATTTTGATAGATTCAATTGTTACGCCAGATGAACCTGTGTCCCAAATTTCATCTCGCTGTGATGACGAAAAATGGGTCTACGAGAGTGTCGAAAATAGTAAAAAAGAAATATATAAATAGACAGACAAATTCGTGTACGAGTTAAAGGGAATGGCTGGCCTCAAAAACAACAGATTTCCCGTTAGTTGAAATGGCACTGACGCCAAAAATTGTTTGAGATGATTTCAGGAAAATTCATAAAAAGTCTTCAACATGATGACGATGATCAAAAGAGGCAACAACTGAAGTTTGCAGGCATAATAAAAACTGTTGATTATAGAATTTAATTTTTCCGTAATACGAATATCTAGTTAAAAACACTGTAATACTTAATATGATGCCTGTACTGTATATACGTTCACTTTACGTTACCCTAACTTAATATATGTACACCATACATTCTCTGTAGACCTACAATTCCTGAGTACTTAATAAGAAAACAAATGATTGAAGCTAACAGAAATGCGATTCCATAAATTTAATCCCTTTGCTTCATTAAATTCATCATCATCAGGATTACCATAATACTCCTCTACCGGTTCTACACCCTCATTTGTAAAGGTAACACCACCCCATGCCTATTACATCCGTCTTGTCTAACTTGGCTGTCATAATAAATCTACTGGACCCAAACGGGGTAGAGTTGATGACATCGGCCGTACATAGTCAACTCTCTGCAGACATTGAAAGTGGCGTTTCGTCAGCGATGGAGTCTGACATAAAAAAAAACAAAAGAAGGAAAAAAAATAATAATAATTTTACGCATATACGTGCTTATTACCCTAACTCGTGTTTAATTTACTAAATTGGAGTTGAAATTAATGAGCACACCCGAGTTCTGAACAAGGAGCCCATATACATACATACAGGAGCTGCCTTCAGGATTATATTTACTCCCCTACGGATTTGTATTTGGCTTGTGTGGCTGAATTTGTTGATGTTTGCTTAAGTCTCATTATTATATCTGTCTAGTGGGAAACGTATGGCACACCAGATTTTCGTAATCACCACTTGAGGAAGGGATGATCGGTATAAGGGATGGGATGCAGGATACAGATCTCTGTCAATTTAAACAAAACGAACTCAACCATCAACTGCTTCCATTGCACAATGGAATACGCAGATGTCTTGTATTCTGAACTTAGACTGTTTACGTGGAGCTGATATTAATGATATCCTATTAAGCGGTTAACTGAAATTATATAGCTCCTTACTGACGCATTATTGCTGTACATGTGTCTTTGAGTGGGGATGATTCAGTCATTCAAATTGGTTATAATAAGGCAGGCGAGATAATCAGACCATTTCACATTGCTAACTTAGGAGAGTTACATTGATGATGCGCGGTTGTGCGGCTTCATAGTGTTATTCGAAATTCAGGAGAATATTATAAACTGCCTTCGATGTTAAGTATTTAGGAGAGGAGTGATTATTTTATTCTCGTAAGCACAATTTAGAAACTTCGCCTGAGAATAACTTAACTGTTTAAAAGGAGTCAGTGGCGTATATAGAAATTCATAATGTGGTGGGTGAGGGGGGGGGGGGGGCTTTAAAAACTTTATGTGATAAGGAAAACAAACAAAAAATATATCCTTTTAGGGAATTTCTATTATGGAATAATATTTTTCCGGGTTGTTATGAGATATGAATTCAAGTAGTGACTTAAGTTTTAGAAGGTAGTCCCCGTTCAATTTCTAGCTTTAGAGATTCCACACGTAACTTGGTGGACAAAAAGCATGTTCGAGGTGGAGTTATCTCTGTGTGGCAAAAGTTTCGCTGCGGAGCAGCTGCTCTAAGGTTTTATGAGAATTCTGACAGAAGTAGCAGGATGCAGTGTAAGCTAAATCTATCTTGCTTAGATGATACCGCAAGGAGCAGAGTGGCCTAAGAAGAGTTCTGCAATCATTTGGAGCTCTGTTTTCATAAGGAGTAGGTTTTTCCACCAGAGTTGTCGATAACCTTTTTTACCAGACGAAGTCCTTGTAGCCTTTCCCAATAAAGGGATTTTTGTTTATGCTCTCCCAGTTATTTAGGGTAGCTCTGAGGAAACTCTTTGAACTGCCACAAATTGGCTTTGGTTCGGCAAGGGAAGTCTCAGCGCCTCCTTTGGGTAATCCGTCAGCAATTTCCTTACTTTATGGCCACACGGTAAAAAATATTGGTTGAGTTTTTAATCCAACGAAAATATTCTGTAATTTGTAACAATTCGGTCTTAAATTTGATATATTCCAAAATATTAAAGATATCTTTAATAAAATTAGAGTTAACAGTTATGCTTATGATACACATAGGGTAAATTTAGCTGGATATTTGCTTCAGGATAATTGAATTACCTAGTTAATTGGAGAACCCTGATGCACATAAATCGGGGCATGCTTGACGCTTAGTATGGATATATAATTGCATTAATTCAACCGAAACGTCAGCAGGCGATGCAGATAAATATTTTCGAATTGTCACTTTTCATTTCCACTTTGGTTTTGATTTTCCACTGGCTATCGCTGAATATTTGCTCACACAAATTTTATATTTCTAGCGACTACCAGTTGGCGCTGTTATCAGGGTAATTGCAATTACCCAGCAATTTTTGAGGATATAGAATACTCCGAAATTACTTGCTTGTTTTTTGGGGTATTTTTCAAAATACTCGCGGTATTTGGTGATACGTAAGGAGTAAAAGTAGGCTAATTTAATTAACCGGATAAATTTACCTCATGTGTATCATAAGCATTACACAACAATGTATTAAGAGGGTCCTCTAGTTTCTAGGCTGTTTTTTTACGGCTTTTTCAATAATTTTTTACGGGCAAACCATCGAAATAATCAATCTCATTGTATTTGCATAATCTTTACTAACATTTAAATAAACTTTACAAATTTTTTGAAGTCCAAATATATAATAGAATAAAAGTTATAGTGGCCGACAGGAAGACATCAAGTAAAAGAGGTGCTTGACGGTAACCAAGATTGTGGCTGTTCTGCTTATCTGAAATCAGAAAACCAAATGGCATTTTAATCTTCATATTTAAGACTAGCGATTGCACTAGAGCGAATTCTAACTTACAAAAATTGACTTTTTTATACACTTTTGAAAATTACATTCTATTTTTTAATCATTTTTTCTTAAGTTTTTCGCTCATAGAAAAAAAAACTATCAAAGCAATCATGATGATCCTAGTTCAATCGCTGCCTTATAACATATTAAAGATGCTGTATAAATTTGAACAAAATCGGTGCAGTAGTTTCTGAAATATCGTGGTCACCGTTTCGAAAAATGGTGTTTCGAGAAAAACGCGTTTGAAAGCTCGCGCAAGTGAAAGCGTCTGTCAACGGTCTCGGCTCCTCTTTACTCGAGCCTAATTCGCGCTCCGTATACCTGCTCCGATCCAGGGCCGTAACTTGTGAACCAATTCGAATATCGAAAAATCCTTTGGCACACATTTTCTATACATATTGTAGATGTGATTTATAAAAAAAAATCGATTTTTTCGACCCGAGAAACTAGAGGACCCCCTTAACTTATTTTTGTCCGATCTAAAACTCTAGTCGTATACGATGTGCGTATAACTTCTGTTCAAGAATATATTACATTTTCTTCTTAATGGATTAATTTTAATCGACTAGGAATTAAAACTTAATTATTATTAAAATCTGATCATCCCGGATCATATTTCAACCCTGCATTGAATAAAAATTAACTATCGGTGCATTAAAGTTCAACTTTGTAAGATCGAATTTTATTCTCGGTGGGAATAAAAATTAACTTGCTTGGGTTAAAATTTAATCTTCACTGAGTTAGTTTTGCTGCATGTGCCGCGTCATTTTCATTGTGTGACTTTAAAGTGAGAGTGAAGTTTAATTTTGCAGCAGACGTTCCTTAAATAAACAATGGTATCTTTGCGAGAGGACACTTTGTTAAAAGTTATTTTTTTAAGGGAAGGATTAATAAAGGTTATCAAGTTAAAGAAGCAAGTTGAAGATGAAGGAGATGATTTGCAGAGCGATGACATTTTCATATCAGGTTAGTTTGGTTACAACTGTCTCTGAAATAAACGTAGGTATATTTTTCCGTACAATATTTTGCAGTTGTATCTCAGCTTGAATATGCACCGGATGACACGTTCTTTTTACGGATAGAGACGGTACGATCATCGAATACGAATACTTGGGTTTAGCTGTAAATCAGCTATACATAATATAGTTTAAATAGTTATCCAGAGCTTAAGGTTATCCAGTAATCCTTTCGACCTTCCACAGAAGATAATAAGGCCGGAGTTATTAGGTGATGCAACGCAATAGTTGGACCAAGCTTAAACATTAACAGTCAGGTGAGGCATAAATATCATGAAAACTTAAGTAGCCTAAATCAATAAAGATCTTTTAAAGACACTAGAAGCATTTATTCGCGATAACGATGGAAACTATTTATTAGATTAGAGGAAAACAAATGGAAAAATTCTTTGAATGACAACAGCCCAAGGTTTTTGATTTCATTAGCAGTGTAGACTCTCCTCCTTAATATGACCCAATGTGCTATCTGAAGTCGTTTAAGAGTTATTAGCTCTAAACCTATTCTCAAACCTATTTCAAACCTATTCTCAATGATAATCTGTTCACTTAGTCATTTTACAAAATATCGTCTAATTTCGGTGTGACCTGAATAGGTTATGAGTTAATAACTGTTTAACGGCTACAGTTAACACATAGAGTGTAATAGGTCACATTAAAAAGAAGAGTCCCTAGTTTACAGTTTTTATAAAAAAAAGTTATGTTAACGACCTTTTTGCAAAAATAATAGAAGTTAAATTAAAAAAAAAGGTAAGAAAATCCTAAATTTTTGAGTTTAGACAACCATATTTCTTGAAGGGAGAGGTCTATGGGGCTGAATGAGCAGTCGCTCGAAAGGCCATGGAATTCTGCATACAATGAGCTAACTATGACCATGCACCCTATAGTTTTTAAGATACAGCGTGTTTTGTGAAAAACTAGCATTTTTCTTAATCACCCTGTAAATCCTAAACGGTTGATATGGCCCCCCGGCATACAATTTTTGGTTCGTCTATGTGAGTACTATCACCTCCCGCTCTATTGACCTCCTAGTGGGAAACACCCTGTATATTTTTTAAAAGTAATTTCACACTTAAGCTTTAAGTATTAAGCATTGCTGTGTAATTATTTTTAGGATATATTTTACGATGCTAGAAACAACAAGGGATATTTTCTGTCAAATCTAAAAGATTTCAACGTCACAAGGCATCGAATAGAGGCCGAGTGCTCGTCTTCGAAGAAAACAAAGCTTTCTGTATCTTCATTATCCATAGAAATGCATGAAGACTAAAGTACCGAGGATATGGAGTCTTTGTGTCTTGCTCTGCTGACGAACAAGAAGAACTGATAAAGACTGCAAAATACTTTGCATGCAAGACAAATGTACTGCAAGGAGCCCGTTGACTTATGTATATCAGAATTTCCCATTTTTCTTTTTTAAAGCGGAATTGGTAACTTTCCTCTAACTACTTTTAAAACACTACTATAAATTTTATTTCTTTACAGATACTCTTTGACTTCGACTTGCGTTATGAAGATAATTCGCAGTACAATATGCTGATTTTGTAGATGAAGTGCTAGTAGAGACTTCCATTAAAAAAATCAAGCTAGAAGGTACTCGCTTTTATTATACGCATGAGAAAGAAGATGTGATATGAATTTTAGTTTAAGACTGGAATACAACTACAAAGGGCCTTCCTCAAGCTGTTGAAACTTCTACCCCAAACAGTCAATGGACCGAAAAGTAAGGAAACAAAGAGGTCAAACTTTGAGAAATGTATTCCAAAGTTTCTTAAATTCACAAATGCAAAAAAATCTTATCCTTCAAATGTATTAATTTCTAATAAATAAAATTTACGATTTAATCTGTTGAGGGTTATAAATTAATAGCACGAGATTTATTATCTTAATATTCGTTGTATTTATTTGTAACTTTTTTCCATTAAAAACTGACAACTCAAATTATTCACTAAGGATTAGTTTTTAATCTCCAAGATATTAAAGAAGATGTTTTAATATATAATAAATATAAGATATGTAAAAATTTTTAAGAATTTATCAATCGTGACCAACTCGACGGCCCGCCCGACAACAATTTACCGCCTATACTTCCAAAACAAGACTGTCCTAATTCTACCTCTCAATATATTTCATATCTTGAACTTTACATTAAAATGCTTTCGATGTTGCTAATTATTCCTACCCTATCATAAAGTAATCTAGCTACCCTGCAGCTAAACCTGGAGCCGGTTTGGACTTATATGTAACCCAAAAAAGTTTAAATTTTTAATCAATATTTTTTACCCTGCAACATGTCCCGGAGAATTATTAATAAAAGGGAGAACATTTCACAGGAGCTAGTATGTATTAGGCATTAATTGGTGTCATTGGAGTGTTGTCTTAATGGACAATAACTAATTCCATTGAAAAATAATAATTCCACGGAAAATTATAATGAAATTTTTGTCTCGTAGTTATTTCTAATCGTAAATTTGCTGCTCACTTTCAATTGTGCCAATAAAAAAGTTATATATGGGGTCGGCAACTTTACAGAAAATATGTAGTACCAATATAAAGGCGCTATATCTACCTTGCTGCGCCCACTGATATACTCTGTGTCCAAAAAATAAGGTGACATTGAATTTATATTGAAAATTCTTTATTTATTCTTCCAAATCAATTTCATCGCCTTCAAAGTAATCCCCTCCCGATGTAATGCACTTATGCCAACGGATTTCCAATCTTCGAAATAGTTGAAAAACTCGATTTCAGGGATGGCCTTCAGCTCCTTCTTCGCGGCGGCTTGAATCTGCCCTATCGTCTCAAAAGGGTGTCCTCGGAGATGTCTTTTGAGCTTGCTGAACAGCCAGAAGTCGCACGGTGCCAAATCAGGTGAATACGGCGGTTGCGGAACGATATGAGTCGAGTTTTTGGCGAAATGGTCACGAAGAACGAGTGCAGTGTGAGACGGCGCATTATCGTGGTGCAAAAACGAAGAGTTGTCTTTCCATAATTCCGGCCTCTTTTGGCGGATAGCGTTACGCAAATGACGCATAATGTTCAGATAATATTCCTTGTTGACTGTTTGACCCGGGGGAAGGAACTCAGAATGCACAACACCACGATAATCGAAAAAAACAGTCAACATCACCTTGATTTTTGAGCGACTTTGGCGCGGTTTTTTTGGTCTCGGCACACCCTTGGCACGATATTCGCTCGATTGATCAGTCGTTTCGGGGTCGTAAGCATAGATCCAAGTCTCGTCTCCAGTGATCATGCATTTCGTCTTGTCAATGTAGTCAGAAAGCATTGTTTCACACACTTCAACGCGACGCCTTTTTTCCAAAAAATTCAATGATTTCGGTACCACTCGAGATTTGACGCGTTTGAGGCCCAAAGCATCCTTCAAAATGGTATTGACTGAGCCTTTCGATATGCCAATATCATCAACAAGGTCTCTAATCGTTAATCGACGGTTTTCCAACACCAAATCTTTAATTTTTTGGACGTGAGCTTCGTCGGTTGAGGTTGATGGTAGCCCAGGGCGCTCTTCGTCTTCGACACGTTAAAAAAAAAAAGAAGTAAACTTAAGCCACACAAAAATGTTGTTTTTCACTACATATTTGGACACTGCTGAGAGCACGTCAACTTAGAAAGCTGAAATTTTGTATACGTGTTTTCATAGAAATAGTTTAAACATAATTTCAAACATAGTTTAAATCGGACAACCTCTTCTTGGTGTTGCCATACGAAAATTTCATTTTGGACTATATATTTGGGCACTGCCTGAAGTCCTCGATGTTTTTATTTTACTGAAAAATTCTTCAGAATATAAAATCCTATTAAATTAGTTATATTCAGTTTTACTGTCCGACGAACCGTTCTAGAAATATATACGAAAAGCCACTTCAAATATCGCACTTGCACAGATGGGTGACCATATGAAATTACATACGGGCATTCATCGAGGGTAGCATGTGAATTGGTCTTACAATTAGACGAATTCTAGAATTTTTATTTATTTTTATTTATTTTGATTAAATTAAATCAGAAAACCTAAGGAAAGCAACGCTTCTCTTGCTTCCAAAGACGCCACGCAACTGTAGTAACATAGCAACAGTTGCAATTTCGTATTTTGTTTTTAATGCATTTGGAATTGTTTAACGTGACAGTCCACATATTAAATTTAATAATTTTCATTATGTTCCGTTCTATCGTGAATAGTATGAAACAAATTACTAAAAAGTATCCCCTGAGCTTTCTGAAGCCTTCAAGTTCTTTAGCTGGATTTCCGGGAGAAGAAGATTTAGAAAATTATGCGGATTTGAAGTTTGAAGAATATTTCAATCGACCAGACATTGACGGCTGGGAAGTGCGTAAAGCAATGAATGAAATTCTAGGCATGGATATGGTTCCTTATCCTACAACGATTATCGCTGGAGTAAACGCTTGTAGACGAGTTAATGACTTTGCTCTTGCAGTCAGGTGGCTTGAAGGCGTTAAACACAAAACGGGCAATAAGAAAAATGAAATTTGGCCGTATATACTGCATGAAGTTAAAGGGTGTCTTGATGAACTTGGAGTTAATACACCCGAAGAGTTGTGCTACCATCGTCCAGAGCTTGCTTTGAAGTCCGTTTACGATTTATAAGTACCTAAGTTGTTAATTTATTATAAAAAATTGAATTAAATTTATTTTTCTTATCTGTAATAAATGTATATTTTGTTTCTATTCTTTTCTATTGTGTTCAAACATACACGCAGCTACCCAAAAACATAAAACTAGGAATTTTAATTATGTTGAACAGCGGCCTGAACATCTAGAGATTTTAACTTGTAAATGTTAATCGGTGCCTCTTATTAATCTCGGTGGAAATAGAAAATATAGTTGTTTGGAAGGCGTCAAGACAATTACTTTCCTCATGAAATTTGCACAATTTTCCTTTTTGTCAAGTGATATTATTACAATTTGTGGCTAACATTACTGATCATTGGTGATTACATCACACTCGCATGGCTCTGCTTTATCTCTTTACCTTTAATTGTGAAAATTTTTATATTTTTGCACGTATTGTGTTTCTTTTCCTTGCGGATCTATCACACGAGCAAGTTTAGTTTGCATGAAAACCTCTTTTTTAACGGGTTTTGTTCTGGTAGGAGAAGATAATAAATTATTCGGTCCTTTCGTTTCAAGCTTGACGTATTCCGGAACTGCACTAAACTACACCAAACCGTTCGTTTGTAATACTGATTTATAACAATGGCGTATTGCCATTTTCTTATAGGAAAGAATGGCACAAGTTTTATTAGTTTGTTTCTCGCTTAAAAATTTTCAAACCTTAATTTGCTTTAAGCGACATGTGCTTAAAAAGTAGCAGATTTTGACCCTATTACTGCAAATCAAGCCGAAGTTACTGTAAAAAGTAGAGGTGTTTTCAATGGCGTAAATTATTTTGTTTTCATCGTAGAGATATGAGAACCAGACCATTCAACGCAGTTTTTTTTTCTGATTCAAATGGTGTATATAACATATTTTCGATATTTTGGTCGGTTACGACGTTTATGTTTCCCAGCGTCGTTATGATGAAGGCGCAGATATCCTGCCTTCTTTGTCGGGCCCCATCCACCCAATGACACTGGGGTCAACATGTTATCAGCGTCCCTATGATGACCTGAATATACAGCGGAGTAGTTAACCTAGTCAACCTTCATTATAGAGAGTGAGAAAAAAGTCTTTATCGAATCATTGCATTGCAAATGATACTTTAATCAGTGTGACATACTTCATAAAATCTTTTCACAGAAAAAAATTACATCCGAATAATAAATTATAGCAAAAATTCTATATGCAGCGCGTGGTAAGTATACTAATAATTGATTCAACTTACACGCTCAAATAGGGAAGTGCTTAACTGAGCTATACGAACCACGACAAGTATTTTTCGCTAAACATATGTAAATTAGTATTCAGTCAAACTTAAAAACCAATCTGTGGACATGATAGCTGAATTAGAAACTACAAGTACTTAGCGGTCAATACATATATGTACTATTAATCTATCCCCCTTGAACTTGTACTTAGTGCTCTGCTAGACTACGAGCCGTATTCACCAACCTGTCTTAAACTAGTATTATGTCTGTGACGGTCTTAAAAATTTTATCAAATGTGGTATTCAACAGCTATGTTTTTCGAACATAATTTCGAACTACAATATAAATGTCAAAGACATCTGTTTTACTTCTGACATTTCTGATAAAGACGGAGAACAATCGTCGAACTTAAGTTTTTAACTAAATCCCTTATTAAAATGGCAGATAATGCAAGGTGCAAAAATTTAACTAAACAAGAAAAGGAAAATATAATAAATATTGCTGTTAAACACAAAGAAATGATTGAAAGTAAACGTACTGACAGCGTTTCACTTAAAGAAAAGAATGAAGGTTGGGAAAAAATTGCGATGCCGATTAGGGAAATGAAAATGTAAGAGCTCTTTAATAGGTCTGTCTGTTTACTTTTGAGTAAAAATCTTTGCGTAAAAATCAAGTAAAAACTTTTATGCGGTAGAGGGGATAAATCAAGAAAAGTTACCAGACACTTTTCGAGTAAATTTTGTTTAGCTTGTCATGTGTCAAAAATTTGGCTGCTACCTTTCCGTCTGAAACAGAAAACAATTAATTAATTTGAAATACGTTTTAAAAAACCCACCCTCTTTAATATTTTTTTTTAATTTCGACTCTTTAGATTATCATTTTACATTCTTTCGATAACCCAACAAAGGGCATAACCTCAAATTTAATACTTTTGACAGTCAGCTGATTGCATATCAAAGTTAAACATCCTCTTGATCATGAGTAAAAATGTGCAACTTTGTGCAAGAGGGGAAACGTAAAAATTTACTCGATTTTTACTAGTTAAAAGTAAACAGACGGTTTGTGAGTAAAAATGCGTAAAAGTTTTTACACCGAGTAAAAACTTTCGAGTAAACAGACAGACCTAATATATTTCTACTGTTTTAAGGATTTTTTTTTCTAGATTACTGATGGATGAAGATATTTCTTATGAAATTGAACACTTGGATGACACGGAAAATAGTCAGCTAAATATTGTTGAAGCGCAACACTCAATTCAGAATCATCTTCTAGCAGATCTTATAAAAGAAAGAAGAAAACAAATGAGGAGGTGAAAAGATTTATTGAGAATGTAGCTGTTTTAAAAAGGAAGAAATTGGAGGTGGAAATAGAGAAAAACAAGGCAAAGGCGCTTTGTATAAAAAGAAGCTAGAAATTTTGGAGAAAATTGAGACAGATACTCGTGAAGACTGAAGAGAAAATTTTTTTTTTCCATTTTGATTTTTATAGTTAGTAAGTGAATTCTTATGCTGTTAGGAACACTTTAATGAATTGAAAAAATAAGTGCTAAAAATCCTGAAAAATAAGTAAATGCTATTTCTGTGTGTCGATTGGTGTAAGTGTGGTGTATTTTTTGTTTTATGAGCCATGAACTTTATAAAGATTTTTTTAATTTTTAAGACGGTGTTTTATTGCGAGTAATTCAGAAAAAGTTACTGATTATGAAATTCCTTTTTGAAAAATCTGATTGAGCGTTATTCATAACAGTTGGCGGATCCTGAAAGTTCCCGGTAGCATAAAATCGAAGCGCCATCAATAGTTGATCAACGACAGGAATTGGATTATATCTATTACTTCAAAATCTGAGCGAAGGTTCTAGCTGCTCAGCTAGCGCTAAAACCATGTATTTGGGCATTCTGAATAGATATTCAAATTGATTCTAACTGAATTCATCAACATAGGACCGTCTTTTTTTAAATATTCTGAAATCCCTTGCAGTTAATAAATAAGTCCACTCCAATGCGAGGATTAATGGTTCATCATTTGAGCTTCCAGAGGAGCCACTACTGCTGGTATCAAATAAATCATTGGAGGCTAAAAAATGCTAATATTACTTTACTATTTTATACAATATGATAAAAAAATTCCCATCCATTCTTGACTGAACACAGTTGACAGTTCTTACTTTCGAAGGTTATTTAAGACTACTTTCAACTGGTTGCAAATTCATTGTGACCGTCTTAAACCTGCTTGGTGAATACACTTGAGACCGTCGCAAGCTTGCGACAGGTTGGTGAATACGGCCCTACGTATGTTAATAAGAGTAGCAATGAGTATTTTGCGCGGGATAGATACGTCGATACATACTTCCATGCATATATATGTGATTCACTGTCAAATTCAACCATTTACGACATATGATAATAGCTGCGGTTGTAACGAAGTGCAACTCAGTTAGTAAAAACTGGCGAAATATACTTGTGCGGAATTGAGACTTTTCGAGTACTAACTTATTAGCTAAAGATTTTGTTCAAACTTAATAGATACTTATTTCGTTGTATACTAACTACTAAATGTACAAAAGCTATATAATAAAATACAATATAGGTAAATATGTAAAAATTTCAGCAATAAGATTTGTACGTGTGGAAAATAAAGTTACCTACTAGATCTCAGTTCCTGAACAAACAATTACACGTTTATATTCATTATGCTCCCATGTCTAATTAGAAAAATTCCAATAATCAAAAAAATGATACTGAAACGCATGCTGATATTATGCCCTCATGACCTTTATTCTCATGCTCTTTAATACAGAACGCGCAGGTCTTTTTTTCCGCGGACCGCCAACTTATTATATAGTATGCCCTAATTTTTCGCACTTTCTGCATCTCATTTGGTTAGCGATGTACCCTTTATCATACACAATTTCGAAACTGATGGTGATCACCTCAGAAAGGGAGAAACGTTCGACTGCTAAGAGTATTAGCCCTGCTTTTCTATCTGTTTCACCGTTTTTTGATTTTATGTGCACAGTTTCAATCACTTCATAGCTGGACATATCAATTTCCAAAAAATTTCTTTCGATGCAAAAGATATTAACGCGGTGTTATGAATAATTCCTTTGGTTTTATTGAGGGTTTCATGGTAAGAGCATTTGATCGGAATATCTTCTGGAAACTTGCTCTTATTTATGAATTTCTCTGTCAACAACTTGTTTCCATCTCTGTGGAAGGAAGAGGTTGTGTAATGGGTGGAAATACAATCTGCAGCAAAGGGTTAACCTCTTTCAATATTTTGTTGGGAGCTATGGTCTGTACTACGACAAATTTGGCTTCACCTGCTGGGGTAGGATCTGTTTCTATTAGTGCGAAGAACTCCTCAGCTGGGCGATCCTTTCCTCTTTTTTTTCAGAATTACGGGCTTCTACCAATTTTAAGTTTCCCATCAACTGGTAGCGATTTTGTCCTGTTGGCGCGTAGGACATGGTGCCGAGGTAAGTTTCCCTTCGCTAAAAGGTTTTGTGACCCTATCTGTGTGAAAGTTTGCTAGCACTCAACTTCTCAACTTAAAAAAAACATCAACTTTGAAGTGGGATTGGATCTTAGAAAGTACTAGAAATCGTAGCCTATGTTGATTTGAAAGTTTCTCGCTTTGAAAGTTTGGTCCACCTTTGGAAATATTTGTATCGTCAAGTTTGCTGAATACTCTAGCTCCGCTTATGGTGTGTGAATGAGATGAACATAAATTCTGTTATTTCTATCCCACAACGTGTTTAGTGAGGGCCTATCACCTGAACTTTAGCATGAGGTTTTTTTACTTTCTAATTCACTAATTCACTGAGTTTCTTGTACACAAGAAAATTTCCGTGAACAGTATTGCACCGTGCTCAAGATGTATACACGTTTTCTGCTTTGTTACTGCCTAATCCCACCGTAAATTCAGAAGACGCTCTCGCTATGAAAGCATCCGGATGACCACATTGGGATTCTTTTTAAGCTGGAGTTCGGGACCAGCAGGATTTTCTGTAGACTGCTTCAGGATATAACTTTAAAATCTTCCTAAGTATTGGCATCTTTTTAGGTTATTTAGTGCCACGATTCCCTTAACCAGATATCTGTGATATTCTGAGTTCGGATATGACTGTGTTATGTCCAGCTCACTCACATGTATAATATGGACTGACTACGTTAATGGAAATGCACTGCAAAAAGTGGGCTCACTTTTATATTGCTGACTCTTTCGGTCTAAGCACCAAGTACCAACTGAGGAGAACTGTAAAAAACAAATAAATAAATGGGTCCGTCGAAATAAATGTTTTTATATTAATTAGTTAGGGTTATTACTGATAAAATTGTTTTACCAAAGACAATATATTCATAAGATATGAAGCAGAAGTTCGAAACGTTTTATTATAATCACTTTTCGAGCTGCGCGCTTATTTTTCAACTTCCCGCCAATGATTTTTTCAATGTTGGCACCGGCGTAAGAACTTTTATTGACATAAGCAATTGAGCCCACATGAAATAGAAAATTAATCAGTCCATATTATATATGTCGGTCTTCCAGCTTCATTAGGGTTTCCATCGCCTAAGAAAACCAGATTCAATATTAAATTGGATATGTCTATTGGCTTTTGTTTATGGTGACAAGACTATGGTCTAAGATTAAGACCAATTCTTATGATACCCTAGATGATTGCCTGTATGTAATTTCGTATATAGTCACCTACCTGTGGAAGTTTATTTTTGAAGTCGGACAGAAAAAATGATTATGACAAATTTAATAGGATTTCATACTTTGAAAAAATTTTCAGTACAATAGAAACGTCTTGGATTGACCGTTTTCATAGTATACGTAAAAATCCTAAATTTTTATATGACAACACCAAAAAGAGGTTGCCAGATTTAGACCATTTTTGAAATTATATTTACTATTTTTTATAAAAACGTCGTGTGCAAAATTTCAGCACTCTCAGGCAGTCTCAAAATATGTAGTGAAAGACGAAATTTTTGTATGGCAATCTCACAAAAGAGTTATCCAATTTGTCTGATTTTCAAACTTAATTTTACTTTTTTTTTTGTAGAGCCCGTGTGCAAAATTTCAGCTCAGGACGGACGGATGAACAGATGGACGGAGGGAATGACAAACTTAGTATACATATATCCCAAGGTATATAGAAAACAAGGTATTCCCATTAAAATTTTGACATATTGCAGCGGATAGCCTGTGACGTAATTCTGTGACTAATGTATATACATTTTTATAGGAAAGACAGAGAGAGGAGAGAGAGTATTGTATTCTCTGTACCGTACATTCCTATACATTTCACGATATTTCGTCACTAATAGCGGAGCGTAGTTCGTTATGGGAATACCTTGGTATACCCTATGCGTTCATCTAGGGTATAAAAAGACATTCTGGCTACAGTCTTATCAAGGATAAAAATTGTGCTAAGATACCTGAAATGCGTACAGAATACCTCTATTGACATCATAAATCCCACAATATCTCTTAAAAATGTGTATTCAAGGCTTCGGTAATTGGATTTCAAAATCCACATTAATGAAATTGAGTTTAACATAATTATATACACAAAGTTTACCTACTTCGACGGTCATTACCAAAAACATAGCCGCATTATACAGAAAACAAACTTTCGAAAAGTGCCTAGTCTAACGATAATCCATAAACTATCAAAACTAACATCAACACAAATAGCCTCCAGGTCATTTGGCAGTGTTCAACCAATCGTGTAACACATTTTTAGTGCTTTTCCCTACTTCCCCTTTCTGGATTGGATCCGCTTATGGAGTACTGAAATCTGCCTAGTCTTTTCGCATCCATCCAATTCCGAAGGCATATTGAACCGGATAACAATGATAAGTGCGAACTCAAACGTCAATTGTAACAATTTTTAGCCGTTTCACTGTCTCTCGTTGCCCCGTGGTGCCCGACTTGTGGAACATATCATGTGGTATCTCTGTATGACTTTGAGGGCCAATAAAAAATTCAAATCACGTCTCGACTTGGATAAACTCCATACGGATATGATTTATCCATATTGGGCCAAGGAGAGCGCTTGTATTAGCTTGTGAGTAGGGGTGCCGATTTCACATGACTGCGAAGTAGATTTCTTGATTTGATATCTCATAAAATCGCAGATAAAAAATTCATTTGATGGCCTTTATACACTTTATTATACCTCTTGAAACTGGATTACTTCTTTCCCGGAGTGGGAAGATAGGTGGACATGGTAGGTCTGGTTGCTGCTTGGTTAGAGACCTGTCTGCACCATATACAATAAGACCCGCTGGGATCTAGTTTTGTACACTCTCTGTCCCACATCAAACACTACTACAGGTAGGGTGTGCTTCAGGTTTCAGGAATGCTCCTGGAATCTCCTTATAACCTTTTGGGGTTATGTAAATCACAAACACACTCCGAAGCAGCACAATCACATACATAAATCTCGAATACTAGTCAGCCCATGGCAAAGGCAAGATTTATTGATTTTTATTTAGCATATTTGACTTAGGTGAAATGGCGTTTGGTCGTAAATATTCAATGCTAGACAGTGCATTTAACGGAACAAAACGTGATTTGGTTGATATTCAAATGAGGCACCTTGAGTAGCAAATATGCTAGCCGTGTATTGCTGCGTTATGGTTTGTTATTTGGAACGGGAGCATTTAGGAAAAAAAAAAAATCAGAGAAACGTAGACTGCAGACTGGCAATTTCAGGGAATTGTACACAACTTTTCACCTTTTTGATTTTATCGTTGTTTGCAATCTGTTTCTATAACGGGGCTTTTGTTGCACTTGACTAAAAACCTTGAGTATCTGAGAAGATTTATTGCACAAATTTGTTTAAAAGTTAAAGAACAATCGATTCTATGTACCTACATACCCACATGCTTATTTAAATAATAAATATAAAAAGTTTTTGTGCACTCTTGACCATATCGCAAACTGGACAAGTTTTAAAGGGTTTTCCAATAAGAGGTGTTATTTTAATTAGCCCGCTATTTTGGTAGATATCACTTTTGAAGCTGTCATTTTTTGACATTTGACAAGTAGAAACTACTAAAACGGAACGATACACGATTCAACAACGCATTGAAATTATTAAAATTCACTATAAAAATGGTGAAAATGTGGCAGAGACGGTTCGTAAAACCCGAACATTTTTGGGTCGTCGTGAAGCACCATGTCGGACCGCAAACAGAAATTGGTAGAAAAATTCGAGCTGTCGGGACAAGTTAGTGATGTGAAGAATAAAACCCGTGCACGTCGCTCAAGAACAGCCGAGAATATTGCTGCTGTAGCCGAAAGTGTTGAAGAAAACCCAGGTTTGTCCATTCCTCGTCGTTCTTTGGAATTAGGCATTCCACAAACGTCATTACACCGTATTTTGCATAAAGCTTTCGGTCTTAAGGCTTATAAAGTTCAGTTAACACAAGAACTCAAGCCGGCCGATCATCAACAACGTCGAGTCTTTGCTGATTGGGTCCTTGAAATGCATGAAAATGATCCGGAATTCCATCGAAAACTCATCTTGAGTGATGAGGCCCATTTCCACCTCGATGGCTTCGTCAACAAGCAGAATTGTCGCATCTGGGGCTCGGAAAACCCAAGAGTTATTGTTGAAAAGCCTCTAAGTGTGACTGTTTGGTGCGGTTTATGGTCCCACGGGGTCATTGGACCTTACTTTTTCGAAAATGAGGCTGGAGCAACAGTTACGGTGAATGGATTGCGCTATCGACAGATGATTAATGATTTTTTATGGCCGGAATTGGATGGTATTGATCTGGACAACGTTTTCTTTCAACAAGACGGCGCTACGTGCCATACAAGCAACGAAACCATTGATCTTTTACGGGAAAAGTTTCCGGACCGTGTTATCTCTCGAAGAGGTGATCACAATTGGCCACCGAGATCTTGTGACTTAACACCTTGCGACTTCTTTCTTTGGGGCCACGTGAAAGAGAAGGTCTACGTCAACAGCCCAGCGTCGATTCAAGACCTCAAAGATGGAATTCGTGAGACTATCAAGGACATAGGGCAGCCACTTTGCGATTTGGTTATGGAAAATTTCATGAAAAGGATATGGTCCTGTAGGCGTGGTCGTGGTGGTCATTTGGCTGATGTTATTTTCTATTATTAACGGCATACCTTCCTCTTTATAATGAAATAAAGATCCGATCATTTATCTCAAAAAATGGCATTTTTCTTTGAATATCAAAATAACACCTCTTATTGGAAAACCTTTTATTAATGTTTTATTTTTATAAATAGGTGAACACCGCCAGTTCTGAGCCTCTATGATTTAACAGTAAATTTATTCATATTACAAGAAAAGTTTTTTTTTAATGTGTAGTTCAAATATTCTAGATTAAATTTCTTTAATTTTTTTACTCAATTACCTACTTAAAAGTACGAAAAAGTTGAGCTTATCACAAAAACACCTTTTTCCAGTAATGAGCCCCAGTTTTTCTAATCCTAAGCAATGTTCTTACCAGTTATGAGACGTAGTATTTCGTTCCAAAGTATATTAAATAAAAGCAAAGTTTTGAAATTTTGTGAGAAGTATTCTGCCTATTTGTTTTAGTTTTCCTTTGAATTTTTAAAAAAATTTAGTTTTATATTTTTATAACTAAACAATTGTTACTTAACTGGAGTATTTTTTATCTGCAGAAAATTTTAAGGTACATACATATCTTGTGAATAGTTTTATCACAAAATTTGTAGTCAAAATTCTTTTATTATCCTCCTGGATACTTTATAGCAATGAATATGATTTTATTAAGGTTGTGTCTAAGTGACATCAACAAAGGAAAAAAAACTATTTTTCATTAAAATGATTTGCTTGAGACGATATTTCCAATGTGACTGGAATAGTTTCTGCTATTATTTATCAAACTCATCACACATAACTCACCGTCTTCGATCTACATCAAAACATCGCCTGCAGCAATATTCAGCGAAAAACATCGCATCAATTTATGATATGACTGGAATTTGAAATTTCGATCTGGCTTGTGGTGGGGATACGTCAGCACACTATACACTGAGAGAAAAGTCGTAGGTTAAAATAACTAAAAAAAATGTTGTTTAACTATTTTGTTGAAATATATGGAAACATTTACAAGCAAATACTATTCCTCCTGTTATTATAACCATTCTAAGATTGTTATCATTAAATGTTCGAATATTAAACGCAAAAATAGTTTAACAAACAAAAAAGTTGTAGGCCCACAATTTTCTCCGTTAAACAAAACGAAGAAATTGTAAGCACTTACAGTTTATCAAAAATAGACAATTTTACTGAATATTTTAACTATTTTAATAGTTAAATGAAAAACTTGGGGAATGATCACACCTACTTTACAATTTTACTGTTTGTTTCTATCGAAAAAATAGTCGAAATTCATTGCACTCCGTTAGGACAACGTTTTTTTTACCTACTTTCGTAGTACGCTTACAATTTTTTCGTTTGCTTTTACAGTGTTCTTGAAATAAGGAAGAAATTATCGTCAGTTTGTAGTGAAAATTCTTGGTGAAAGGTTGTGAATGCAAGTGCGGTAATAAATTACAATTTAGCAAGTACCTATATTATAATATGGATCCTAATATTATAGGAGCAATTCAAGTTGCTATTGGTGAAAGTGAAAGTTCTCTTACAGGTGAAAGTTTCAGTGAGAGTGTTTTATGTAACTTGGATAAAGAAACTAATTTAATCGAAGAAGATCAGAAATTGCTAAGACTTCTTTCCGAATGGGGATTTGAATTTATTTTTGATGAACTAGTAGGTAAGAATTTTTGTTAATGAAATTTTTGTTAATGACAATATTAGGATATAAATGGCGGTATATATATATATATATTTATATATATATATTGCAAGCTAAAAAGTCCTTTGTCTGATATTTTTACTTCGTCTTATTTAAAATAACTTCATATAATTCTGATTTAAAATGTAATATATTAATATTTGCTTAACAACTGGCTCAAGAAGAAAGTTAAGTAATTCTTTGTTCATTTGAAAACTTAATACTTTTATAATACTTATTATCTATGAAAATTCCGTTTCTTTAAGTTTAATTTTCGGTTTTAGCACATGGTATATCTTTAAATAGATTAAAATATTTAACAGAACAAGATTTAACGGATATTTTTAAAAACTATAAATTGGGAGCCAAAGTTGAGTTTCGATATCAACTAGTTAGTTGGAGAGAAAGAAACGTAAGTGAACTTTTCATTTTATTTAAAAAAAAATAAGAATACAGAATATTTTCGTAGGGATATAAAAATCCATCATGTTGCGACACAGTCTCAGCAAATAGTACTGAATTCAGAGAATTTATACACCAGTGGCAACGTGAAAATGTGGCTAATTCTTCAAGATCTTGCTCTCGTTCTCCAACGCCATTGAGAGATTCACCAACTTCTCGGTTGGCTAAAATAACTAATTACTTAATAAAATAAATTCATAAATATGGTTGTAGAATTTGCAAGCTGCCTTAGACGAGTTTCCCCATGGAGATTATGTGTTGCGATTTCAAAAGAATTCTCAGAAATTAGACGATACGGCAAGAAAAATTTTAATTGATGCCATTATAGCTTGGCACTTGAAGAATAAAATAAAACTGAGAAGGGAACTATTTGAAGCTATTGCAAATGAAATTGAGAAAACATTTAAAGACGACAAGGTAAATGTTTATTTAAAACTTATTTCATAACTCAATAGAGGCAAAATTAAATTTTATTATACATTTCTAGAATATTAAATACCTAAATATATACATATCCTCTTTACTATAACATAAATTTTTATTCACACTTATAGTTGTCAATTTTTTAGTCTATTTACTACATATTAGTTGGACCAAAATTAAAACCATCAGGCCGATTATACGAGAAGTATTATAATAATCTAAAACGATTACGAAATATAGGCGAGTTTGAATCAAAAACGCCGCTTTTACCATCCGCTTTCAATGAAGACTTAGATATCCAAGAGGAAGAGAGTGAAGGTATTTGAGATGTGGCATAATGTTTTAAAACGTGGAAGTAAAAACTTATACCCTTTCAGCCGTTAAAAAAGCCTACGGATGGCTTCAATTATATGATTGTCCATGGACTGATGTACAGCACAATTGGCAAGTAACTTTCAAAAAGCGAAGAAAGGAGATCTTGGATGAAACAAGCGATGTCAAAATAACCAAAATTTTACATAATTGGCGTAGCTATAAGCATACATTGGGATACAATCTGGTGAGATGAAACCAACTACATACTAACATTTGCATTGTATTTCATCAATATTTTTATAAAGATTTGTGTAGATTTCGACTTGTTATTTCCGACAAGTTTTTCTTTGAATGAAAAGTGGCAAGATTTTCGCAACAAAATCATACCTTTGTTAAAAACAAAAGTCAAGGACAAGCAGAATTTGGAATTGCTTAAGAAGCTCAATAATTCTGAATGTAGCGAAGGTGTACTTAACTTGAAACGTAAATTTTTATAAATTGTATTAAGTTTTTCGTTTTACAGATTCAGCTGATCCCATAATTGCCCTCTTGGTACATGCGATATTACCACCAAATATTAAGCATTTATACAAATCTGAAGACAGAAAAATCATTAGTAGAAGCACTATAAAGGATTCACAAACATCTTTTATTCTTCATATAGTTACTCTGAGCGACCTTGAAATTCAACTTGGTAAACTTAAGGCATCCCTTCTAAAGCGTGGAGATACATTGCAGCCACTTATAGTAGCTATTGGGAAGGATATTTGTGAGTAAAAATTTTATGTTTACTATGACGATATTAAGTATGAACTTCCCAACTTTCTAAGCTCATTAGATATTTGCTTTAAAGTATTTCATGTACTAAATTTAAAGTACCCAAAAGATAGCTTAGAATTTTGGACATTTATTCAAAGATTTTTTTACGGTATTGAGTTAATTGATGATAAGACTTCTTCAAATGTATTGTGTCTATTAACTGATTTAAGTTAAGTTCCTTAGCTGTATTAACCTTTGCATAATTTAGTTATAAGAACATAGTCATATTTAAAAATTTCAAAAATGGTCTTGTGCTTTAAATGTCGCGAAAATTTTTCAAATGAAGATATTCTTACAAAACATTTTAAGTTCTTTCATAGACTCGGACCATACGATAACTTTTATTGCGTGCATTGCGCTGCCACTATTTTCAGTGTTTGCGTACTTTTAAGAAACACTACAAGAAAGTAAATTCATGTCTTCCGACTATTTCTACAATGGAAGTTTCTCTGGATATAAACAAAGGAGAACATGTTTCTCACAGGGAAGAGATAGATACTCAGGGTGAAGGAGCTTGCTATATTGACTCTGCCATAGACACTTTTGAATATTTGGCTCTTTCGTTCGTAAGTAAGTTGCATAGTAAATCTAATTTAACGAGAAATGATGTTGAAGTAATTATAGAAGATATAACTGAATCTTTATTTTCACCTCTTGTGGATTATTTTGAAACAAATTTCTTGCCTCAATTAAATGAAGAAAATAGAATAAAAATGAAGTCAATTCTGTATCATATGAAAGACCCATTTACAAAATTCAAAACATTCCATAAATTTTTAAAAACACTAAGGGACAAAAATGTCTACGCAGATCAAATAGTATTCGATATAGATAATAAGATCGCACCCGTTGTAATTAATAATGTGATTTCTTTATCAGAGAAACGTTGCAAAGGTGTTTTGATGCCATTAAAGTTTCACTTTAAAAAATTCTTTGAGTTACCACTTGTTTTAAAGGATACGATGAAGAATATGGAAAACCTATCCCAAAAGGAGGAACAATTGGCAAATATAATAAATGGAAAGTTATGGAAAATGAAAGTAGTTGAATTTAATGGTAAAATAACAATCCCATATATTATTTATTTTGATGACTTTGAGATTAATAATGCGTTAGGATCTCATAATGGAGAGCAAGCTATAGCTGCTTTATATTATAGTTTCCCTACCCTACCACAACATCATCTATCTTCTTTAGAAAACATTTTTCCTGCACTTTTATTTAAAAGTAAAGATAAAAGTCACGGTAATGATGCATCTTTAAAATTTCTCATCGAAGAACTAAAAAATTTTGAAAAGGATGGAATTGAAATCGAAGCAGATGGATTCACATACCGCGTACATTTCATATTAGCTCTTATAACTGGTGACAATCTAGGCCTTAATGCCTTGTTAGGTTATACAAAAGGCTTTACCGCTAATTATCCTTGTAGACTTTGCAAGAGCCACAAAACAGAAATTGCATCTGGTTGCAAAGAACTTAAACAAAAATTTCGAACAGATATAGATTACGCGATTGATATCTCCATTGAAAGTGCACCTGAAAAACGAGCCAAATTAACATCAATAAGAGAAAACTCAATTTTTAACAATATTGACTCTTTTCATGTTATTACTAATTACACTGGTGACATAATGCACGACTTGTTTGAAGGTATTTGTGAATACGACGTGTCTCAAATTCTTTATAATTTAATTGAGACTGATAAACTATTTTCTCTGGATGCTTTAAATGAAAGGAAGCAATTATTTCAATACGGTGAAACAGAGTTAGGAAACATATCTCCACCATTAAAAATGATCCATTTAAAAAAACAAAAGCTACATATGTTGGCGCGGGAAATGTGGACGTTTTGTCACTTTCTTCCGATTATGATCGGAGACTTAGTCCCAGCGAATAACAGATACTGGAAGCTTCTAGGATTTCTCACAGAGATAATAGATGATGTTTTAAGAATTGAATTTGATAGTGAAATACTCGAAAGATTGGAATTTAAAATTACGCAGCATCACAAGTGCTATGTAAAACTTTTTGGAAAAACACTTAAACCAAAGTTTCACTTCCTTCTTCATTATGTTACAATAATAAAAAATGTCGGTCCGCTTAAATATTTATGGTGCTTTCGTTTTGAATCTAAGCACAGGGAGTTAAAAATATACACTAACTCTATAACTTCCAGAAAGAACACACCTCTGACAATTGCAACAAAATGTTTGCTTAAAATTTCTTACCGACTACTTCGTAGTGAAGGCTTGCAAAAATGTTTCTCTTATAAAGATTTTTCGAAGGTAAAGCTGGAAACGAAATACTACTTTGATAATATACAAAATATACTTAATTCAGATATAACAGGAAACGACATTTTAACTTTTACTGGCAAAATAACTATGAAAGGAACTATATATAAAATCGGATATTATCTTTTATTAAAATCATTGCGTTTTTTTGAAATTGTAGACGTGGCAATAACAAAAGATGAAAGAATCATTTTTGTCTGCTTGGAGTATAAATTAGGCACGTTTTGTAAACATTATCAATCCTTTCCTGTATTAAGAAGTGGAACAGAATATTATTTAGTTAATCCATTTGAATGCTATTCTTCCCCCCTTCATACATATTGCTTGCCGACAGGAAAAACATATATTCGACCAAAATATTTCTAATTATGTAAATATAATTAAATATTACATTGTTCTAAAGCAACTTTGAAGTGCAAGATAAAAATTTATGAAGAAAATGTAAATAAATTAAACTTAAAATATTATATGTACTTGTGAAATGTAAATTGAAAATAATTATATTTCAGCTTTAACAATTTTTGTAATAATGAATATTTTGAATAAAATTTTTAATTTTAAATGGTTTTCAACTTTTTTCTATGTTTTGTAGAACATTATTTATAACAAGCATTATTTTTTTACTTGCTATTTTCGACCATCTACCACCTGTTGTGGTTTGTCATAAATTGTTGGTACTGAATGTACATTCTTCATATTTAGAAGTACAACTATAATTGTTGAGCAACTATTTATCAGTAAATTATCAACAATTCAACAATTTGGTATAGTAAGTGAACTCTTTTTTAGGGCGTTGAACCAAAAGATTGTTCGATAACAATTTATTTGGTTAGTTTACCAGAAGAAGAGTTCATGTACAATCTCTCCATAATCTGACTATTTTTGCAGGTTACACTACAATTTAATATAGTTCAATGGATTCCTCCGTCAACTAACAATTTTTCTTTGTTTCTTTTTACCAACTTTTTCGTTTGGTGCATTTTTAACCCATATTTTTGTTTAATTTTACCTACATTTTTCTTTCAGTGTATAATGGTTAGCAGAACACGATTATTTATTTTCACGATCGAGACATTTAACTCTTTGTATCAGTTCCTACAGTCCGGGCCACCAAAAATGAGCTACCAAGGTCACCAAAGGGAAATTTTATATGCTTGTACCATTGTGTATATTCCAAATGGTAAAAGAGCTTTCAAAAGGCATTGCCATTATTAAATATAAAAAATTGATAGTTTTTAAATTATTATTGTATTTTCTTGTCATTTTAGTAAATTTTTATGACGTCATAATATTTTCTTTTCTTTTGTTCATGTATTATTTATTATAAATGAATTTCGACACAGAACTAATAAAAGCAATTTTTAATTCTAGAATGCTAGAAGAAACCTATCGAAAAATAGAGTTCAATAACTCTCAAGCAAATAAAAATAGTACACTAAATCCCTTCCTAGGAAGACACCCTAGTAAACCAGATACATTCGATAATCGGTTTGCCTTCAGATCTACCAATTCAGTTACCAATATTGGGAAAAATAATGCCGGACAGGCCTTGAAAGCTAATCCAAACTATAGGTCAAATAATATCCAAGCCGGTCAAAATGTAGGACACCCTAGATTAAGTAATTACAGATATCAACACAAGGGTTGGCAGTTTCCTCAACCTACGACGAACAATTTCCAGAACAATTTTCGTACAAAACCAGGTAGTACCAATCAACAACTTACAAATATTCCGAATACTTCTAGTTTCAGGGTTCATAATTCAGTTGCCCCAATGGAGTTAAACTATATCAGTAATCAGAGCAGCAATGCTGATGTGGAGATTAATAATCCCCCTCATAAAATGGAGAATACAATCCATATCAGAATCATCCTCCAATATTTAATCATTCTGAAAACCCTCAGTCGAGACATCTATCTGATTTCGTAGAATAAAATTCGCAAAACAGTTAAGGAACTATGCAACCGTGGATCGGTGTAATTCCCAATGACCCAGATCCACATCCTCCCACCAGCAATTACGCAATTTAATAAATGAAAAATATGGGAGTTAATAGACTACATGTACCAGTTCCAATTTTCAATCTCTCGTTTACCGGCCTATTGGATAGTGGTGCGAGTAGTTCCATTGCAGGAAAAACTGGAATTCAAATCTTAGTTTCCTTGGGATTACAACTGCATAAATCCAAAATAATTGCTGAAGTTAAAACAGCTGATCATTCACGTCACAGTATCAAGGGTATCTTTTACGTGCCACTAAAATTTCAAAATCAGTTCAAAGTTATATCAGTTCTAGCAGGACAAAGCCTAAATCAAGGATTTATATAACTACCGAAATCCTGAATAAGCTAAATGAAGCGAGATACCTCTCATCCAAAGATTTAAAGGATGCATTTTGGCAAGTCCCTTTAACAGAGAGATACAAAGAAAAAACAGCCGTCTCTGTTTCTGGCTATGGCTTGTGGCAATTTATAGTCATGCCATTTGGTCTTACAAATAGTCCGGCAACTTAACAAAGACACTTTTCGGCCCTACAGAAAAGAGCATATTTAGATGACCTGATCATAGCTATAAACACCTTCGATGAACACATTGCGATGCTCAAACGTGTGGCAAAAGCGTTTGTTGGAAGCAAATCTTTCCATAAATATAGAAAAATGTCAATTTGTTAGAAGTAGTCTAAAATATCTGAGGTTCATTGTAGACGAAAAAGGGCTGAAAACTGACCCTGAAAAGGTTCAGGCAATGTTGAACTTCCCTCGCCCGAAAAATTCTACGGAACTTAGACGACTCATAGGCCTTGCGTCTTGGTATAGACGTTTCGTTTCACGACTTGCTGAAATTGTAGCACCATTACATGAGCTTACTAAGGGAGGATGTAAACGTAAGAAACTTATTTGGAACACTAATGCTGAAAACAATCCTTCCTTGACCTAAAAGCGACACTTATAGAAACCCCAGTGCTTACCACACCCGACTTTTCCAAACCTTTCTATGTTCAATGCAATGCATCTAGTCATGCAATCGGAGGAGTACGTTTCCAAAAAGATGATAATGATTTTGAACACCCATTAGCATATGTAAGTAGGAAACTACGCGGTGGAGAATTAAACTATTCTGTCACAGAAAAGGAATGCTTAAGCATTATCTTTACCATAGAAAAACTAAGAAGATATCTCGAAGGCTACCAATTTTTTATCCTCACGGATCATTCTCCTCTTACTTGGCTATTTCGCCAACAAAACGTGTCTGGTCGACTTGCTCGCTGGATATTGCGACTACAACAATTCGACTTTGAGGTAAATCATGTTAAAGGAAAAAATAACGTTGTGCCAGATGCACTATCTCGAGTCACTGAAATCAATCTATTACAAAGTATCCCTAAAGATACCGATAAATGGTATTTGAATATGTGTGAAAAAGTAAAATCATCTCCTACACGAATGAAAAACTGGAAGTTAGAAGAATTAGCCTTACATATTAAACTAAACCAAGAATCTATTAGAAGCTACGAGAACAGATGGAAGAGAGTAGTGCCGGAATCACTTCGTAATGAGGTCCTTCAAGAATGCCATGATTTGCCGATGGCAGCTCATTTGGGAGTTTTCAAAACGCATAAGAGATTACTGGAACGATATTTTTGGCCAGGCATGGCAAAAGATGTTGCTACATACGTAAAGAAATGCGAAACTTGCCTAAAGTAGAAACCTACAACCAAAGCTCCCTTTGGATTGTTGTCAGGTAAATTTAAAGAAGTTTCCAGGTCATGGCAAATGATTGCTGTGGATTTGATTGGACCCTTTCCACGATCCACTAAGGGCAATACTTGTTTACTGGTAGCAAGTGACTGGCTCACAATAATACCATCATTATTTGCAATACGTAATGCAACAGCAAAAAAAGTATCAGAAATAATTGAAGACCGAGTATTCCTCGAATATGGCGTACCCGAAATTGTGATCACAGATAATGGTCAGCAATTCGATTCCCACGAATTTCGGAAACTGTTGTCCAACTACGAAATAACAAAATTTTGGCTGAATTGTAAGTATCACCCACGTAATAATTTTGTTGAACGTTGGAATAAAGTCATCGGTAGCGCGATAAGGTCTTACATCTCAGACGACCACAAAGTTTGAGACCAAGAAATTAAATATATTACTGTTGCGCTGAGAACTGCGGTTAATGTAATCACCGGATATTCACCATTCTTCCTCAATTTTGGGAGAGAATTCGTATACTCAGCAACTGACCATAATCTGTTTAACCGACCAAGTTCTGAACAGAAGCCCATATCAGACAGAGTAAAGTTCCTATTTAAAATGGAACCTATTTACACAGCCATTGTTACGCTTTTAATAAAGGCTTACAATAAAAATAAAAGGTATTCTAACAAGGCTAAGGTAAATTATAAGTTCGAAATTGGAAATACTGTCTATAAAAGGAACTATATATTGTCAGATGCTACTCAAAATTTTGCAGCTAAACTAGCTCCGAAATTTATAAAGTGCACCATCCTACAAAAAAAGTCAGACCTATTTTATCGATTGGCTGATGAAAATGGTAAAGATATTGGATGGTGGCATATTAAAGATTTAAAGAATGCAAAAAAGGCCCTTAAAAAAATATATGTATATATATAAAAAGAATTAAATAAAAAATATGAATATATTCAACCAGCTACATATATTTATTATTTAACTTAGAAACCAAATAATTAATAGAGAAATGTACAATATTGAAGTCATAAGAAACCTTGAATTACATAGAACCTTAAGAAGATTAATTGGATTATTAAGATAGCTTAGCACAATACATAGCAGTAGTTACAATTTTTTTTCCTGAACTCCCTATATTTATTAGTAGTAAATAAAATCAATGTAGTTCACCCTTTGATATACAGTCAATGGCTGTCATGATGTTTCAAAATTCAGAATAAAAATACCAGTTAGGCACTAATATAACAAATTAATAAAAAAAATAAAAACGCTTCGTGCAAGCAAATTATGCCCTATAATAGTCTATCCAGTATCCAATACTCACTTGATTATTAGATTTCATATTATAGAGTTATGATATTCCATTCTTAAACTTGGTTCATAAGTCAACACTTATCACAAGTAGGAATTCCTAACTGCCAATTAACTAATACAATAATAACAAATGTACATACAATATAGCCACCATTAATAAGTTCATAATAGAAGCCTTAAGTTCTTCTGTACATAAAGCTAGCTCTTACTCAGGAAAAGCACGTTATCTTACAAATGAAGAGAATACATTTCACTGCTGCATAATTTTATTATTTCTAACTAACTGGTATAATATGAACGCTTCATGATTGTTTAATACTGGGATATTGGGGCGTATACCTAAGGTTCGAAAAAATATCATTGGAAATTTTTTTCTTACTCACCAAAGGGGGGAATGTAACGCTGGATAGTGGACCCACACTATTTCCACGAAATACCTACGCATATGCATATATAAATTATGTACAAGATTTAATAAGATTTAAGAGCCACTGCAATTCCCATATGAAATTAGTAAGTACCAAAAATTCATGCTCTTGATTATTTTACTAATTAGATAATAAATTAATTTAACTAACATTACAATAGTATAAAAATAAATAATAACTAAATAAATTCTAAATTGAAATAAAAACAAATAAAAGAAATAAATAATAATAAATAAATCCTGAAAAGAAACAAACAACTAGACGATAATCTGTGTGGCAGTACAACTATTGAACGAAGCCAACGATGATTATTATGTGGATGACAGCCGGATTGTTCTGACGTCTCGGCCATCTTGTGTTTTTTTAGGTCGGCGAGTTGCCTTCTGTTTTTTCATAGTGAGCGATTGCGGATAAGCTGAAGTTTTTGGAAGTAAATTCAGAGAACAACAAAATATTATTTTTCTTGTGTACAAGGCATCGACCACAATCAAGGACACCTCAGTTCCGGCAAAATAATTATTAAGATCAACGAGGTAATGAAGAATCGAGAAAGTAAGGCCACCCAGCGCGAGGAGTAGCAGGCTTACTTACAGACCACGAGGAATTCAAATAATCAACGCAAATTAATCAGGATTATTCAGGGAAGTAAACGCCTTATGGGCCCCAACGATTCACCCTACTAACTTTATTTTAAAATAAAAAGAAAATAATTAAAGAAAACTAAACTAACCTATACTAATCAATAGCTAATCATTTTATTGAAAGTAGGACGGACGACTAGGAAAAGTACTTACCGTGTTAAATGTAAAAAAACAAAATGGTAATAACCAAGGGTATGAAATCTCAATATAATAAAACTTAAACCCAATCAAATCTTTTCTTTTGCTTAATTCCTAACTGCAACATAAGCTGGAAATAGTTCAACCTTACAAACTCTCCAACTTAAGTAACACAACGTAAAACATGTTTGGGAAATGAAATTTATCTGACGTTGTAGATAATCAATAAAACAAGTTAATTGGATTGGGAAAATTACAAAATTTTGCTCCAAACTGAAATTTCCTTGACCTTGATAGCTCATTTTTCGTGGCGCGGACTATAGTCGTACTTTCCTGAATTTTTCCTGTATTGGGTTGAAAGGCATTCTTGGTATCAGCCCAGCCAAGAAACTCCCATTGTTTTTTGTCGCCTCCCGTTCAGAGGCATTTTTAGCATTCACTTTTTCTTCTCTATCTCCTGCCTCGCGTTGAGAGGTATTCTTGGCTGGGTTTCGGTCCGCTAAGCATATTATCCAATTGCTATCCACTTATGAGTAATAATATTATTAGTATGCTTTAATTTCTCAGACCTAAGTTTGACTTATATCTTTATTTAACTATATTTAGTCTCAGACCTATAATCATTGTACAAATTGGATTGGATTTAAAATTCCAAAAGAGGAGATTCACCTTTTATTTAAAAATCTGTCCCTTTACAGATCATTGTGTTTTTGAGCTAAGGCAGTTGAAAGACGTAACTTTTGTAATGAGTCTCCAGACATGAGTTATTTTTAACAGAGCTGTAAAATTTAAGTATCATTACTATTATCATTCAATTCCCAGTACTAATACTCCTGTATTGGCATTACAATTTTACAGTCCTATTCCTGGAATGGCAAACAATACTTTAAAATACCGGAAACTAACTGTATTCACCATTCCATTGCAGAAATACTTATATCCAAAAGTTTTGAAAAGTATTTGGCTATTACTATATAATTCCTTCCAATTCTTTTCAAATACTTGCAATTACTTTTAATTCCTTTGAAAACTTCAGTATTACACATGATATTGTACGTAGTAGTAGAATTTGAAAAGAATTGAAAGGAATTATATAGTAAAAGCCAAATACTTTTTAATTACTTTTGAGTATTTATAAGTATTTTTGTAATAAAATCGTAAATATAATTACTTTTCGGTATTGCAAAGTATTTTTGCTATTCCGGAAATGGGACTGTAAAATTTTAATTCCAATACAGGAGTATTACTGCTGGGAATTGTCAATTTTTAAATACTTGGTATTGATAATTAAGATGTATTAAGTCTATTAAATACTAAGTATTTTACAGCTCTGATTTATAATAGACACCACATCACTTTATTTTTGCGATAAACATTGGGCTTCTATTTATTTAATAACTACTTAAGAATCAGCCTTTTAAATTTCTTATTTATAAATTTTCAGGAGTTTTTATCAAATTTAGTTTTTTGTTAAAGTTTATTATCAGGCATCGATTTAGTCGTTCTTGTAATTCCTCATTCTTCCTTTAACTTTTCTATCAGGGTCTTTTTCTCAATTATGAGTTTCACGTTTTTTATTCGTTCTTCTTTTAGTTGTTATATCCAAACTTTTTCCATTTTTAGTTGTGTTCAAGACGTTTAAGAACTATACAGCTTGAGCAATTGGTCTCCATATTATCTTTTCTTACTGGTATTTTTACGATGTTAAAGATGCTTCCTAGATCTGTGCTTACGTAATTATCGTTATCATCAATGTATATTATTGGAATATCTGAAACAGTAAGTACATTCGTGCCCGTTGCAAGAACATTTGAATTATAATATGGATTTTGAAATTAGTATTTTTGGAACATCAAAATGAGAAACTTCCTCTAATGAAGAAAGTGTGAACTCCTGCCCATCTTTAAAATTATGGACGTCATGGGTGTGTAAAATAAGGTTATCCGCTTCAGGAGCTTTTGAAAAAAAAAATGGCTTCATGTTTTTAATAAAAGCTTGAACCTGAAATCATATTAATATATATGTACGTGATGTGTTCACAACAATAATAAATAAAATTAAAAAAAGGGCTAAATCGGGTAACCTCTTCCTGGTGTTGCCATACAAAATTTTGGTTTTTTACTATATATTTCGAAATTGTCGGAGAACGCGTCAACGTGGAGAGCTGAGATTTTATATAGGGTGTCTCATGAAAATTGCAAATACAATTTCAAAAATAGGCCCAAAACGGGCTATTCCTTTTTGGTGTTGCCATACAAGGCTTTAGTTTTTCACTATATATTTAGGAATTGCCTGATAACGCGTCTATGTGGAGAGCTCAAATTTTGTACACGGAGTTTTTTTTAAAAATATAAATTTAAGTTCAAAAATGGGAAAAGTCGGGCTACTCCTTCGTAGGGTTGCCATACAAAAACTTTGTTTTTAACTATATATTTTGGAACTGCATGAGAACATGTCGACGTGTAGAACTAAAATTTGGTACTTGGTGTTTTCATAGCAATAGTAAGTAAAAGTACAAAAATAGTCAGAATCGGGAAAACTCTTCTTGATGTTGCCATACAGAACTTTGGGTTTTCACTATATATTTGGAAACTGTTCGAGAACGCGTAGATGTGGAGAGCTAAAATTTGAGTGTTTTCATGAAAATTGCAAATACAAGTTCCAAAATGGACCAAATCGGCGGACCGATCTTGGTATTGCCATACAAAACTTTAGGTTTTCACTATATATTTGGACACTGCCTCACACGTCGACGTAATGAGCTGAAATTCTGTAAAGGGAACTTTCTTCAAAAAAAATTTAAATTAAGTTCAAAAATGGGACCAATCGGGAAACTCCCTCGTAGGGTTTCCATAAAAAAATTTCCTACATGTTGTTTTCATAGCAATGGTATATAAAATATCAAAAATGGACTAAATTGGGTAACTCTTTCTTAGTTATGCCATACAAAACTTTTGTTTTTCACTATATATGTATTTGGTAGCTGCCTGAGTAGGCTTCGAGGTGGAGAGCTCATATTTTGTACACGGCGTTTTCATAAAAATTGCAAATGCAGTTCGAAAATGGGACCACCGGATAGCGCTGACGGCCTCCCCCAAGTAACTATATAAATTATTTTCAAAAAATTCTATTATAAAATATAAATTATTTTGCATAAACTTGCCTTTAGTTTTGATAGATTTTATAGCGTAAAATTGAAGTCAATTACATTGGTCAATCATATCAAATTGATATTTTATCTCTGGTACTACTATCTTAATTAATTCGTCAACCGTTTAGTTTGGCACTTCATTTATCGGGTTCGTTACATTTGTGGCGCCATTAGGAGCTAAAATTGTTTCACCTTTTGGATATAGTACAAATCCGGGTCATTGCAATTAATAATTTGGGTTGTATCTTTTATTAATGTCGATTTCGATGGGACATCAGTGCATCACCAGTATTGCACTTTAAAAAGGACTAAGGGTACGTGAAACGTAGGTTTTTACTAAAACAGTTATACCTCCTAAACGACAAACAGTAGAAAGATGGTCGGGGTGCTAATTTATAGAGAACCTCCTGCTCTTTTGATTCCATGTGTCAGTGCTTCTACAGTATGTAGTTTAGAAGAAACGGTCTGTCAAACTTGAAGTTTCAGCTTTTGTACCTCATTTTTTTTGTGTTTGAAGCAAAAAAACTAAAATAAAAACCTTCTAATTTTTTTTCTGTCTTACTCCTGTTAGAAGCTAAGATTGTTTTCTTTGAAACACACTTTGTTTTCATTTTGTACCTTTCACCGTTTGTGAGTTATGACACAATGCATGAAAAGTCTTCCTTGCAAGAAAATATGAAATAGTATTAAAACCATAAACAACATTTTTATATTTATGTATTATGATCGGGCTTTCATCTAAAGACCGAAATAAAATGTTGCCGACTCGACATTTACGACGACAAATTAAATGTTGAACATATGGCAATACAATGCTGCTGTACCCAATGGCGCCGACTGAATTTGTCGCCGTAACCAAAGTTGGAAGTAATTGAACTTATATCGTCGTTGTCGTCGTAGTTTCTTTGATTTTGATAGTCTAAAATCCATGAGAAAAAATGTCTTTCGAACAGGAATTAATCAATGTAGTAACGGAAAGACGTCTTCAATATCGAAAAATATATTTAAAGGAAAAAAATGAAAAGAAATTGGAGAGAACCTGAAAATAAGTGGTAGGTGATATTTTGTAATTCACATAAACTCAGCCTTAATTATTATTTATTACAGAAATTAGGTGTCGTGTGAAATGTGGGAATCTCCGTAACCAATTCATGACAGAATTGAGGAAGATGGAGATCCTCTCAGGAAGTGCCGCTGAATTTCGAAGCAAGTGAAAGTACTTCGACAATTTATGCTTCGTGAAAGAGGCGAGCCGTCCGAGAAAGTATTATATTACAAATATATTTATGTCATATGTTTTACATTTTTTTGTTATATGCAGGAGGACTAGTGGAAATTTTCCATCTACGGATGAATAATCGACTTCAGCAAGGGTTGAAACAAATGTAGAAGTAGACGGCTTGGTTAAGATTTCGGCAGAAATCGCATCGTCGGAATTGCAGGAGAACGATTCATGGTGACGGTTTTCGATTCGCCAGAGGCCCATACTTCTGGCAATTTTCGTCGGATGCGTGAAGTCTTCATCGGCAACCCCTTCAATACCAGCAATTCGATGAAAACGGTTCTCTGAACATGACACACTAAAAGCAGGGGCAGATTTCTGTATAGGCCGAGTAGGCCCGGCCTTAGGGCGGGAAATTTCATGCGTGAGTTGAGCGAGTAATGCTTATGATACACATGGGGTAAATTTATCCGGTTAATTAAATTAGCCTACTTTTACACCATATGTATCACCAAATACCCCGAGTATTTTGATAAATACCCCAAAAAACAAGCAAGTAATTTCGGGGTATTCTATATCCTCAAAAATTGCTGGGTAATTGCAATTACCCTGATAACAGCGCCAACTGGTAGTCGCTAGAAATATAAAATTTGTGTGAGCACATATTCAGCGATAGCCAGTGGAAAATCAAAACCAAAGTGGAAATGAAAAGTGACAATTCGAAAATTTTTATTTGCATCGCCTGCTGATGTTTCGGTTGAATTAATGCAATTATACATCCATACTAAACGTCAAGCATGCACAAATTACCCCGATTTATGTGTATCAGGGTTCTCCAATTAACTAGGTAATTTAATTACCCTGAAGCAAATACCCAGCTAAATTTACCCTATGTGTATCATAAGCATACGACGTGTTTGTTTGTTGTAAAAGTTTAACTTATGATTTTGCTGGTAATACGATAACGTTTTGGTTCGTAAAGTTTAATTGATAATTTGTGCTGTGTCCGCCTAAACACGGTGTTAAAATTATTAAAAGTTCTCAACTTAATTACTTATAATCGGCATTAATTTTGGTGATCTACGGTTATCCGGTTATCGCTGCGGTATCATAATATTGTAATTGCGTTCTGTAACACAATTGCATATATAGTAACACATACTAATCTGTGCTAATGGGCGATAAGGACAATGCAAAGAAGGGAAACGAGCGTCCCAGGAGGGGAACGGCTGAGGACACATTGGAGAAATCTTCCATATCTTCACCCGCACTGACTGCAGTTAAAGCAGAAATATCGAATATTCACTCCGTTATTGAATCTAAAATGACAAAAAATTATACAACACCTCGATGAAGCTATCAGTGCTGCTATCAATGTAGCTGTTGCTGATCTAAAAGTGGCTGTCACTGACTTGAAGACTCGGCTTACCCAACTTGTCCGTGATAAATTTGAGGTACTTAATGCTAAAATTGTGTAGCTGGAGACTAATTTCAGTCAAGTTAGCGTACGTTTGGAATCCATTGAACATCGTCATAAGCTGTGTGATGCGGTGATCGCGGGCGTACCGTTTGTTAAAGGCCAAAACTTAATGGGAATATTCAAATCACTCTCTCGTTTCGTTAGCATAGATCAACCTATTGTGCCTATTAATATATTTCGAGCCAAAACATCAAATAATAAGATGAGTGTGACCTAGTCGGTTATCGTTATGCAGTTTAGGTGCCCCTCTGACAAAAATTCTATACTGGCTGCTGTGAGGAATAAGTTGAAAGCTGCACCTTCTGGGTCCAAAATAATACGGCTGCATGACCTTTGTATTGGCAATGTCGGTGATCAGTCTTCTCCTGTGTATATTAATCACAGCCTTACTTCTCAAAACTATCGTATTTTCCGTGAGGCGTTAAAACTAAAGAAGGAACAAGAAATTGTTACTGTAACTCGTATATTGACGCTTAATAATCTATTATACAGCACCTGGTGATTATGCTGTGCTTAACTGAGGATGACGGACTCGATGTTCATAGTTATATAAATTGTCATTACACTATTTTTGCTAAGTTTTGATTTTTCTTTTTACATATTTATTAATTTAGAATTCTTTTGGTTTGGTTTTTTTTTTTCATAGGTACATTAGAGTTTTATTTGAGTTTATCTGTTATGTTTTTGTACTTTATACCCGATTTATTTTAAGCTGTGTGTGCGTGCTCCCATTATGCTCGTAAATGGATAATGCTGATGGTGTTGACGAAGTTGTGTACAAAAGAACCTTAATTAATATATTATGTAAACAGAAAATTGGCCTCAGGATTGCGCATTATAATTCAAGAAGTTTGCAGGCGAAGATGGATGAAATTCGTGTAATGTTGTGTGGTTCATTGCTCGATGTGATTTGCGTGTCGGAAACTTGGCTGAAACCTGAGGTTACTGACAGTTTTATTAATATTCCCGGATTTAAAATATACCGTCGTGACAGAACGAAAGGGCGTGGAGGGGTTGTCGCTATGTACGTCAGAGATGGTGTAAAGTGTAAACCGGTCTTACGAAGTTATGATAATCATACTGGAGCAGAGTACATATTTTGTGAGCTTGGCTCAGGTCCTACTAAAATCTTAATAGGGCGCGTATACAAACCACCGCTATGTAATCATGTTAATCTGGAAAATGATTTATGCCATATAGTCCCCCGCTTGGAGAATATCATTATGAGTGGTGATTTTAATTACAACTTCCTGCAGCCTTAAGGTCCTGATTGTTCTTTTAACGCATTAATGAACCACTCGTCTTCACTTCTCGATGCCTTTTTTATCTCCTCATGAGATTCGCATTTTATTTCATGATCAGATTTCTCTTTCAGGGATACCTGATCATGACTTAATATATGTATCTTAGGTATGATATACTTTTAGATGTAAAAGATGTTCCTCGTACATTTTCCTTCAGATGTTATCAACACATCAATCTACAATTCCATGGCATATGGTTCACTCATCTTCATCTGTCGATGAGCAGGTTAATTTCTTGTGCTCTGTCCTGAATTATTTGGATGACAGGCATGTACCCCTTGTTACTAAAACTATTGCCCATGGCTGTCCAATGGCATTCTTTCTCTAATCAGTGCACGAAACCGAGCTTATAGTCTATGGAAGCGGTTTTGGTCGTCCAATTTTTGGGAGGAATATCGTATTCTACGTAATCGTGTTTCTTCTGCCGTTAAAATTGCAAAGAAAAGGTACTACTGTTCGTTTTTGAACATCAACCTTCCTACAAAACAGTTTTGGAGCAATTTAAAGTCTCTAAGCATAAATTCCAAGAAAAAGATTCGTTGTGAGGCTGATCCCGATAAATAAAATAGCTATTTTCCCGCTAACCATCATTCTTCGTCTTCCGAAGTCGTCATGGATTTCTCATCACTGGTTTCATCATCCCAATCACGTGAGAGTTTCTTCTTTTTGAGGGTGATTAAGGCGGGTGTATTTGAATCCTTTAAGTGCATTAAATCGTGTTCTACCGGCCTCGACATGATTAACCCTAAATTTGTACGATTACTGTTGCCCTTTATTCCCTCTCCAATTGCTCATATATGTAATACATGTTGCATGACCTCAATTTTTCCTCGTGCCTTTAAATACTCTAAGGTAATATTCATTCCGAAAAATCCATCGTCAGAGTTTTGCCATATCTCTATCCTTCCTTTCTTATCTAAAGTTATAGAAAAGATTATATCTGCATAAATCTCAACCTACGTTGTGACCAATGGATTATTACATGATCACCAATCTGGATTTAGAGCCAATCATAGCTGTATGACTATCTTATTAAAAATAACTAATGACATTAGAATCGCATTAGATGACGATAAGTTTACTGCTCTTGTATTCCTGGACTTTTCTAAGGCTTTCGATTCCGTTGATCGTGGAATTCTTTGTAAAAAACTTGTCAGAGAATTTAATTTTAGTTATCATGCTGCTCGTTTGATCCTAAGTTACCTGAGTGGTCGGTCTCAGGCAGTATTTTCCGATGGCAGGCTTTCTTCTTTTTTAGCAATAAATTCTGGAGTACCACAAGGCTCCATATTACGACCACTTCAATTACACCTTTATGCAGATGATGCTAAGCTGTACCTGTCCAGACCGGTTGGATTGGTTGAGGCTGCAGTATGTTGCCTGAATCTGCATTTGGAGGCTTTAAATCAGTGGTCAGTGGATAATAAACTCCTGCTAAATCCTGATAAAACAAAGTGCTTAATGATTTACAAAACGCTGCTCGATACTAGCTATTTCCCCTCTTTAACACTCAATGGTGCTGATATATGCTTTGTGAATTCCGCTCGAAACTTAGGAGTTATATTCAATAGAACGCTATCGTGGAGTGATCATGCTGACAGTATATTACGGAAGTTATATGGTGGTCTTCGTGCACTATAGGCATCTAGTGCCTGTATACCACTATCCACACGTTTAATGCTTGCCCGATCAATGCTTATTCCGATAATTATGTACGGATGTGAAGTGTTTAGCGAACTCGATTCGCAATCGTCATATAAGACTAATATTTCTTTTAATTCAATTGTAAGATATGTCTACAGTTTCCGCAGATATGACCACATTTGTTTCATCCATCTTTGGTTGCAGCTTTGTGCTATATTTAAAATTTTGTATTTTGTTCTTGGCTAAAATTATTAAATACCGTGTACCTAAATATTTGCATGACGGCTTGCATTATTGCAGATCCAATAGAACAATTGCACTTATACCGCGATCCACCTCACTAACTTCCAAGCGCCAATTCTTTGTCTTCACCATTAGACTTTGGAATAATCTTCCAATTGCTCTAAGAAATTCTTTGGGAGGTCGCACACTCAACAGTTTTAAACACTTGCTTTTCCTTTATTTAAACTCATGAAATGCTTTTGTACTTATACAGCTAATACTACTATTTCTTTTTTTCTTTACTTTCATTATCTTATTAGTTTTCACTTATATCTTATTTTACTTTATTTTTTTTTCTTTATTCAATTGGATTATTACAGATTTGCTCTGAGTCGCTTGGCTAATATTATTTTTTAGCTTTTTAGTTTTAGTTTTTTTTTTGTAGTTTTTAGTTTCTTAAATTTTGGTTATTTCATGTTGAAATTATAATTAGAAGCTTGTACTAACTTAAAGACTTAGCATCGTACTTGAACAATTGGCAATAATAAATGTATTGTATATCTATCTAAAAAAAAAAAAAATTGGGGGCGGCAAAGCTTGGTGAGATTTTTTTTAGTAGTCGCGCCCTCTGTGAACCCACACGTCAACATTTAAAAATTCAAAAATGTGTCCATAGCACCCCGCAAAGAAATTTACACGTATGGAGATTACGATTATTAAAAGTCTAAATCATCGAACTGGATCTTTGCTTACTAGTTTACTCCAAGTTCAAGCGTATCATACTGGGTTATTTCTTATTTTCGCTACCAGTATTTTTCGAGCCGAATGACACTCCGATAACATTGCTGAAATGGCTTCATGATCAAGATCTCCACAGCATTTATCCTAACATTGATATAGCTCTACTCATGTGTGTTTGTATCCCGATTACGTACTGTTCCGGTGATCGCGGTCTCTTGTCTTTGCGGCGAGTGAAAAATTACTTACGCTCGAAAATGAACGAGGACAGGTTGAATCATCTGGCTAACCTTTGCATTGAATGACATTTGCTACGGTCTTTGGATTGTGATGATTTGATAAACAAATTCATTGTTCAGAAGGCCAGGCAAAATACAATATGTGAATAACCATTCATTGTTACTCACAAATAAAAATGGTAATCATCACTATATAAAGACACTGATTGAGAGAATTTTATCATTTACAGACTTTCGTTGTTTTATACTTTAATTTAATTCTTATAGATATAAATAATTCAACTTTTCATGTTTTACAGGGAGTAGGGGCGGCAATTTTCTATAGGCCTAAGGCAGCCAAGTTATCAAATCCGTTCCTGCCTAAAAGGTTTTTTCAAAAAACTTCTGCACGAAATGAAAGAGACACGTTTTTTAAAAGTGCAGCACAAGTAGTGAAGAGTTCAAACTTATCAAAAGTGGAAACTCTAGAGTTACAGGTTGATGTCCTCAATGGGATTAAAACTAAAGTCAATAAATAAAAATTGTTTTTATATAAAATTTCACTTTACAAAACATTTTCATGAAAAAGATACTGTGCAAAGTTTTCTCTAAGGTGAAATGCCTATCGGCATCTTCCGACCTCCATTAGACAGGTATTAATGTTTCATCTACGAAATAGTCTGTATATGTTAGAGAACAATATGTATACACTGCTGTCATTTAGCTTGACGTAGTTGTGGAGAGCATCTACCGCTTTAATTATTTTATCCAAATTCTTGGGATTCAAAGTATAACATTTTGCAGCACGCGCCATCTACTTGCAAGGATCCCTAAAGAATTTTCTATTGTGATCCGAGCACGTGAAAGCCTTTTATTGAAGTTTTTATGTTTGGTTGATAGTTTATGTCCTGGATAAGATCTCATGAGATTTGGTTTCAGGGGAAATGCTTAAAAAATATTCCTTGGTGTATAAATTTTGCGGAATAAACACATCATATTTTTGTGATTCTGTATTTTTTTTTTTTTTCAAAAATAACCAAAACGCTATTGACGAAACAATATTAATAATAATTTTTGTTATTAATTTCTTTGTAACAATTTGTTAAATTCACTTCACTTTATTCCTTTTCTTTTCCGAGTAGACCTACTGACGAGAATAGACAAATAGTCTCTGGAGATCTGCAGACAGTGATGTTAACTTAAAATTTCAAATTACTGTGCAGCTGGAAAAAAATTACTGTTTTCATGGAAAAATTACTGTGTGTAAACGTCGTTACACAATAAGTACCAAATTTATTATTTTTACAGTTTATTTCAAACTTGAGTTCAGTAAAAAAAAAAAATAAAGAAATTTCATATTCAGTTATTAACATAAACATGTACCTATTAAAATGTTCAGTATTATTAACATGAATATAATTACCGTCTGTATTGTAAATACACATATTTATATTTTGAATATATGAAAAACCGGCTTCTCTTTCATATTTTAGTGGTTATGCATATATTTATCTAATAACTTTAAGTGAACAGGCTTTATTTCCATTTCGTAAAAATTTGTTTTTTTAAACAAATTTTTAGTGCGCCAAATTCCCTGTAGAGTGCTGGTATTTAACCTATTCCTAATCTCCGTTTTTTGAGATTTATGACAGAAAAAAATATTTTGAGAACTATGAGGTCGACAGAATAAATGTGAAAGAAGTTTCTTCAAATAAGGAAATATTAAAGATGCCTCTTTCTTTTTGATGTTATGACAAATCCTCCCCTAAAACTCGATTATTGGCAAATTACTATCAATTTCTCGTAATTCCCTAACAAGTATGAATTCTGAATCTAAGACCCTAGGCAGATGGACAAAAAAAATATTCATTCATTCGTAATTGATTTTTTCAAAACTCAAGTTACCCAAGATTTTGTAAATTAAAACGAAAGTCCTGTCAATTTTTATATGTTATTGACAGCATATTTTTAATAACTGAAATTCAAAGGTAAAGCAATTTTTGAAAAATTCAATTACGAACGAATGATCATTGATTTTGTCTGTCTGCCTAGGCTCTAGGATATAAGGCATTAAGAATTCTATAGTCACATAATATATGTATTTCGAAAATGATTTGCCAAAGGAATAATTGATGCATGTTTTTTTAAATTACTAGAATCTAAAATTTCAAAGTATTTAAGACATTTCATGGCATCGAATGGAAACCATTTTTTTATTTGTACCGCACTTTCAATAAAAAATTTTAACCAAGTGTTTCTGAATTCTAAAATTTCTTTAGAACTTAAATTATTATCTTCTAAAAGACATGCTGAGACCTTTCCACCTAATTATATCGCTTCAATTGGAAAATGTAAAAATTCTGGCAAGCACTAACGAAAATGGTGTGGGTACATTTTTGTTAAAAAGTTACAAAGCATCGTGTTGAAATTACTTCGTTCCATTGAATTTTTTTAATCAATTAATTTCGCGTGGTGTAGTAGAAGCACAACTGGAAGATATTTCGAGCGGTTGATATTTCAGCGTTAAATATGTTCAAGTCAAGCTCAACGCTGGTTTTTCCATATCCCAGATAACAAAATGGAACATGTTCTAAAAAGATACTTTTTGGTCACAGACGATCGGGTCTAAATCGGTAAACTTCATTCAATTTCGGTAAAAGTATTCCACTGGATATGAATTGAATAATTTTTACCATGAATTTTGGAAAATCGAATTCTCGTTCACAGCAGCGTTCGGATTTGTGTACGGTCGGACATAAGAATGATACGTTTTCGATACCTTATTTTAAATCGAATTTTCGTTTCGAAACGTAATCTCGGTTGTAATGTCTAATTTTTAATGGTTTCTAGTGAGTAATTTTGGTAGTTTATTCTTTTTTTTTTAATTTTATATTTATTTGAAAATGTCCCGAATATGGATTTCACCCATATCTATTTAATATCGCTTTGAATACATTTTGACTATGTTTATGTGGCAGCTCACTTATATCAATTTTATATTCTTTATTCTGAATATGTTCTTCGGATACGCACCGATTATCACACGATCATTTTTGACCGACGATTTCGCTCGGCAGGGCGGACATGAGTCTTATTTAAAAAAATGCATATGGAAAGAATATATATTTTGATATCAATTCGTGTAATCAGAGAACATGTTATCATATCCTCTGGAGTATATCGTGAAGATGGTCAGACAAGTTCTGTGTTATCTGAGATGAAAATTAATATTTTAAATTAGATGTTTTTCAAAAAGAAAATTGCAGTGCATCCAGAGGAAAATTTTATGCATATTTTTAGATGACAACTGGTGGTTTTGAGTATATTTTATTTCTATTGCAACTTCATCCCATAATTCTCTAGATCTCGCTTAGAATAATTACTTTTTTTCATTATTCCACACAGCCAGGCGGTTACGAATACTTTAAATCAGCTTATCACAGAGTACGTTTAGATCGCAACTATTTAGAACTAGTTTTACGTAATTCGACTTACGTAGGACTAATCAGGCTGCCGTTTAGTCCACTCGTATTAAAGCTTTGACAGTTGTCAAATTTGTCAGATCTGCTTACTTCTTCACGAGAAAAATGACAAATAATATTTTAATTTAGTACAACAGAGAATAGAGCGTAAGAAAAAAATTGAATTTTCAAAATTTGTAATTTTTTTACCATCCATTACGGACGGAATACTTTCTTCAATAAGTCAAAAGTCTATAAAAGAATTTGTCTATCCCTCTGACCAGTCGCACATTTTTCCTTCTTAATTCCACTTATTTTCATTAAAACAAAATAGAAATTCTGTCTATGAATGAATACACCACATTCAAGTCTGTAAACAATTCCTTATCTGAGGTTTATGTCTACACAGAAAAAAACATGTATGTAATTTTAGCTAAACACTATTAGTTAAATTGTAAATGGCCGCTTTAGCAAAATCATTTTGAGATTCCATAATAATTTTGGACGAATCAGCTATCATACAATAGCTATTTTAACTAATTTCGATTTGCTTTTCTAAAAAAACCAACGTTCAGTGAAATCAGCTAAATAACAACAAAAGTTAGCTAAAATTTTCGACGAAATAACTAATAAGAGATCAAGTAAAACACGGGATATTTTGTCTAATTTACCTAAACAAAGTAGTTGATTTTGGCCTAAATTATAAATAGTGAAATGCTGCTTTGGAAAAACATTTGTTAGTTTTGCAATAATTATATGCGACTTATTAATTACATATTAGTTTTTCCAGCTAATTTCTATTCGTTATTTCGAAAGAAATTACATTTAGTTAAGTCAGCTAAATAATGCTAAAAAAATTTCTAAAGTAAAGCTAACTCATATTGTACTATACTTCGGTTGTATATAATTTACTCAAATGTGTGATAGTGGTCAATTTTACCCCGAATTTATTTTGATGGGCTTTCTGTATTTCAGCTAATTTGGTTTTGAAATTACTAAAACTGTACATGTATCAGGAACACAAGGTTGAAAAGAGGGAAAAAAGAAGGAAGATAAAAATTTCTCAGCAAGCTTTTAGCTATTAATAATTTGTAACATTATCTAAAATTTCAGCTATTTGGATTAATTCTTTTACTAAATCGGGAGTTAAGAATTATTCATATTTGCGAAAACACTTCGTACATTTAGTTAATATAAATGTACAACTCAGCTTTTGTTTTGGTCGAATTAGTCATTCATGTTTCACTTAGATTAGCAATAACTTTGATATAAATTTGCAAAACTTTCGCTAAATCAATGACAAAGATTCTTTCGTCAATTAGCTAAATTGAATTTTATAAATTTACGAATCGAATTGGCAGGCTAAAAAATAGCTACGAACTTTGGTTGAATCAGATATTTTTTTTGCAAATTTTAAAAATCTTTTTTTTTCAGTGTACGTTTAATACTAATTTTGTAGGTCAATACCGCATCAAATACCGGATTAAAGTAGGACTAGTTTTTCATAATGCGGCATGTTTATACCACTTCATATTATTTCTACGTAATTCGACTTACGTAAAACTAGTTCTAAATGGCACGGTCTAAACGGGCTCACAGTATCCATATTGTCGAATATTTCCACAAATGAGGATTCGCAAATTGTCACTCACCCAATGTACAACCAGTTTCACGCGAGTAAAATCTAAAATTTTGATCTCTCATTTAACTGCCTCTAAACGCTCTGGAATGAGTCGTAACCGTGTTAGTATGAACACTCGCATTGTTTGCCATATCTGTGACTTTTTCAGCCGAATGCGAAATTTTAAAATAATTATAATTTGACCAATCACAGGAAAAATTACTGTATATTGCATGGAATTACTGTTTTACTGTACGGGACTCGAAATTACTGTCAAAAACAGTGATTACTGTACGGTTAACATCACTGTCTGCAGACGACAAATAAACAAACTTCGGAAACCGGAAACTGAGCCTGAAGATCGGTTTGTTATAAAATACACGACGAGAGATCGGAGACCAAAAAAGTTTCTATAGAGACTAGGTCTTTTTAGAGATTTGTTGCATCTCCGAAGTGTATACACGGGTCTCTTGGAGTCTCTCGCCGTGTAGGTTCACCTTAACTCAGTAGGATGGATTAGATATCTCTGTAAGAAGGAAGAGGTGGTAATGGATTGTTATATATTAAGCATGCTCTAGACTTAGGGGATCCAAGGAAGAAATATGGAGATTTGTCACATAAAACGAACCTACATTAAATAGACAAATCGTTGCGAAAACTCAAATGATGACTCGGAATTACCTGGAGGAATAGGAATGGGGTGATTGAGATTTGAACTTTGATATATGATTGGACATCATGGATATAGAAACTCCTCTAACAGCGCCTTGCCAGATTCTCTGCATTAACATAACTTTTGCATAGAGAAGTTATGATCCCCTGCCATCTTAAAATAACATCTGTCCGTGTCCTCATATCTTTTTCACACATTTTTATTGAAGGTGTGAGATTAAGGAAAAGTCTTCTTAATTCCGGTTTAGACCTTAGTTGTAGGTATAGAAGTAAGAAGTCCTGAGACTCGGGCTTTCATAGTCTGATTTTCTACTTGCTATTATTGTATTTCGATCCAATGATGTAGCATTGACTCGGATTAGGTTATTTTAATGAATGAAAATCTTTCTTTCATACACTTTCATCGTATTGTACTCGTAAAGCCCTTTCATTTGATACCCAAGTCAAGGGGGTTGTGAAGTAAAAAATAGTCCGCCACATTGAATTTAAAACGATATTTATTAGACATACTATATTGCATTGTCACGGGAATTTTCACGTGTGCAAAATTTCAAAGCTCTAGCTCAATTGAGCTAGTCAAAATTTTGATTGCAAGATTTGTAGCAGACAGACATCAAAGAAAGTTTAATAAAAGCTTATAATAGTTATTATGTCACCTTCGATTGACACTGCTTAAATGTATAAATTTTATATGGTTTCATTTCAGTGAAATTCGGAATATACGAACACTTATTTTGGCTTATATTTTACATCCTATCTACTCACGATACCTATCCAGAGTTTTTCTTTATTATCTTGAGCATATTAAACTTAGCTTTGTTTTTTGCCTACAAATTTCTTCAGTTAAGTAAGTTTTCTTTGTGGTGAATATGCTTCATGTTCAGTGACGTGAAGTGAGCCTCAAAAGAACTGAAACAAGTTGATGAGCAAATTACTTCCGCAATTGCAAATGAAAGTTAAATGGCATTAGTTTAAGGACTGCACTGTAAGAATAGCTAAAACACACAAATTATAATCAAAATGGTTTTAGTAAGTAATGCAATTTTGCTAACTTTCGGGATGACTAAATTGACTTGCGGTGTAGTTGCTTAAACAGCCATCTAAGAAGAACAAAGTTAGTGAAATTGTAATCAAGCTGCCTGCCGAGTAGAAAATAATATTGTTGAAACTCTAATAAATTAGCTAGAGTAGATTTATTATTAAAGCTGAACCGGAGAGAGTAGACAATATAGCTAGTAAAGTGTCTTACTCAATACATTAGACTAAAATCGAAGAAGATATATTTTGAGTTGAAAACAGTTTTGACGTGTATGAAATCAACTATTGCATATGGAACCGTACAGATGAGGATAAGTCATTCTGAAGACTTATTCAGCGCGAAAATTAGACATTGCCAATTAACAAAGTCACAGATGAGGCAAAGATAATAAAAGTTATAAGACGAATTATAGAAATGAATCGTCACACATTTAAATAACATTTCACATTATGTTAGATAAAGCAAATTATTTCTATTTGCGTGGAAAGACATGGATACTATGGAAGTCGTTTTATTGCAAATATCCGGATTTTTCAATAAGCCTCCAGACTTCTAGACTTTCGGTCAATATTTCCAGACTTTTAAATCCACCCATAAATTTCACGAAAAAAAATGCCAACTCTTAGGGCCGTATTCACCAAGCCATTTAATACAAATTTAATTTTAATTTAATTTTTATTGAGAGACCGCAATTAAATTTTTGTAGCTATTCACCAACCTTAATAAAATAAATAATTTCGGACATTTCGGACTATCAGCTGCAAGATTTCCGAATTTGGCAAGTGACAGTTCTCGTGAGAGTTCATGTAATTTAAATATTATTAAAAAAATTAAAAGCAGTTTTAATGTATTATTTAAATAGAAAGTTTTTATGTATTATTAAAAATATTTTATAATATATGTACAATTCATTTTAATTAAAAATAGCCCATATTAAGCAATTGCTTATTCAAATTTTTAAATGCGCTATTAAAAATATGACATTTGACTGCATGACACTTCAATCAGCTGATATCGAAATTGAATTTATTTAAGAGAGGGTAAGGCCTCACTTAAAATTAAATTAAAATTAAATTTTCATTAAATCGACTCGGTAAGTGTGGTTGGTGAATAGCTTTAATTGATTTTTTTTTTAATTTTGCTTGGTGAATACGGCCCTTAGGATGAAAAATATAAACGTACACGCAAAAGTGCAAGTGTAAACGAACCTTACTTCAAATTCAAAAACGCGCCCTAAACTGGTCTTTTGCAACGTTCGGCATGCTTAGATGTGTCATTTGTCATGGCTTGTGGTACAATTTTGTTACATTTATGAAAAATGAATCGATTTTCAAGTTAAACGCAAAGAAATAAGTAATTTTATTTATTAATGCGTTTATTATTTATTAACGGACACCGTATGTAGAAAGTAGTGTACAGAGGATGGAAAATATCAAAAATCAGGAAGAGGAAGACATAACTGGAATATCTGAGAGCAAAAGTAATTTAATTAGTGAAAAGTATCGGTTTACTTATTTTTCTTACTGTTTTCTGTATTATTACTTAAAAAAATAGTCCTTTCCAACAAAAAGAAAAGGTATGAGCAGAAGTTTAGTACTTTGTAGAGAACGGATCCAGATCTAGCGAACTGGTTAAATGAAATCCTAAAACTGTTGCGTACTGCAAAATTTGTACAACAAACTTAAAAACTGGGACAGAAAAATACCTTTCAAATAAGCGAATTAAACAGCAAGGGCAGTAAATACCAACCAGAATAATCCATATTCACGTGTAATGCACAAACACCATTCAAGATTACTCGCGATTTAATCCATCGTATTACACCGGTGTAATATTTTATCCGAGATTTTCCGGGGGTAAAATTTCTATTCGAGGATTATTACGAAGAGGTGACGGAAGAGCAAAATTTGAGTTTAAGTGACAATGACAGCAGACAACAAAGAATAGCATGTTTCCGTGGAAACGATATTTCGGTTAAATGCACTGATCTTAAGTCCATTTTCTACTAAATTTTTTTTTTAATATTATGTGAAAAAGAAAACTTGAAATTAAATTAATTTTGTTCATTATATTGCTTATTCAACATTTCTTATTTTAAAACATAATACTCTTTTATTTCAATATACCGAAAATATCCGAAAGTAATGCCACATAAGCAAAAAAGTCATTGTTTTACACGAGTTACGACCAAAGCAAGCAGGATTATTTTCGGATAGGAATAATCTTTAAACAGGATAAATAAGATTACCTCTTTGGTGTTTACGGCCCTAAGAGTAAAATATTTTGGATACCTTTCGCCCTGCTATAAACTTTAAATGAAAAGAGAATGGGTTGGCGCTACGACTAATGGTGATTTCGAATAGGAGATCTAAATTTAACCTTGCTCCGAGGCGGCTTTTAACTCTACTCTAGATGCGGTTCGTTTTCTGCTCTCCGATTGGGGAAGATATAAACGTATTCGATTGTGATTGCATGCATTCTTGTAGTCTAGATGTGCTTTTGACATAAGTAAGAAGAAGATTCTTGTTTGAAAAAGTATTTTTCTAACTCTGGAAAAATGGGAAGTGAAGATATTGGTAAGAAATTTATACACGACTACTTATTTGCAAAACATTTAAAGGAAATTCTTTTGTAGATTGTTATGATTACTCTTTCCTAGAAGAAAGTCATCCGATAAAAATGGGTAAATTTATAATATGACATTTTAGAAATTGACCATAAAATTAAAAAATATCCTTGTTTGTTCGTAGCTTGGAATGATATAGAAACAAAAGCGCTCCTTGAAAAATATTACAGCAATATTAGTGAAATCGGACCATTTAAAACGTTTAGAAATAAAAAAGAGATGTGGGCAATGATTGGTGATGAATTAACAAAGCAATTTGAATCATATTTTAACCCAACACAGTGTGAGAGTCGGTACAAAACTGTGATGAAAAGAAAAAAAATTGCTATTGACAATAATAAAAAGTCTGGATCTTCTCGAGCAACAGTCCCTTTTGAGGAAAAGTTAAGTCTAATTATCTCCCTTGATAACAGCATTGAACCTGAGATACAAAGAGGGATTGGTACTGTTATTAAAAAAGCAAAAACGCCAAAACTTTAAAAAATGTAATAAAAGATACCTTGGTAGAGCTACATAACAAAAAGGAAGAAGCAAAAGACCGTAGGCACAGGGAGAAAATGGAACTAATAAGACAATTATATGCTAAAAGGATTTAATATTTATGAGCAGCTCTATTTTATACTTCACATATAAAAAGCAATATTTTTTTGAACTATCTTATGTTTGATACTTTTAGTTATTTGACTGTTGAAAAGTTTTATTTATAGATATATACTTTTTGTTTATTAAAATGAATTCACATAAAATATGTAGCCTTTATTTCTAAACTTAAATTTGTGGTCTTTCCTCAACAATTACATTTTTCAAATTATTTCTTTTTATTTCACCTTTGTTACGCAAATGCTGGGTTCCAGAAACTGTTATTGTACTTGATACTTTAATATGTGTGGTTTGAGAATCTCGTTCATAATTTTCTTCCCAATTGTCATCATTATCTATACACATATTATGTAATACGCAGCAGGATAAAACAAATTTTGACATAGTGTCTACAGTGTGGAAATCAAGGCGAATTAGTTGTCTAAATCGTTGCTTTAGAAGGGCAAATGTATTCTCGATTATATAACTCTAGTTGCACAGAAAGGTTTAATAAATTCTCTATGCGTTTCGTCTAAATTTGGGCTCTCTTTATATGGAGTAATTAACCATTCCCTTAGGGGATACGCTGAATCTGCTAAAAGGTGATATTTTGTTCCACATATACATGGTAAACATTTAGAAATAAAGGAAAGATGAAATATTTGCGAATCGGGAATTTTACTTCGAGGTCCACAGAATACATCCAAAAATCTTCTTCTAGAGTCACAAATTCCCTGAAGCGTAATCGAAACCATATCATGCCTGTTGATATATGTACTCCGGATTTTATGGGCTGGTGTTCTACAGGGTATATATAAACCATCTATACATCCGATTATATCAGGTATGCCAGATATCTGAAAATATCAAAACGATAGGAATAGGGTCAACTTAAAATAACTAATTTTCTATTTTACCCTTTCGAATTCACGACTAGCCACTTCCTTTTCTTGAGTACTGCGTGGAAATTTTATAACACTGGGTGCCAATTGTATGAAAAAGTCCATTACTTTATAAATATATTTATGACATGATGACTCCGATGTGTTGAATAAATTAGCGACTTCTCTTATTGTTGACTTGTTGCCTGCAAACCTATACACATTTTCTTAGTACTCCAACTAAATATTTTTTATTTACCATAAAAAAGAAAGGATGTGAACTATATTATCAGGTTGAGGGACACCTCCATGGTTCAAATTCTGCGGATTGAATTTCGCGTAGCGCTTTGCAAGAAAATCTAGCGTTGTTCTTGAAACTCGAAAATGTTTCCGGAACTAAAAGAATGCACAAATATTAAGATAAATAATACTTAAGAAAAATTTATACAACATGATTGTACCTCTTCATTGGTGTACGAAGAAATTGTCGCCCCAAAATTATCCACTTTTATTCTTTTGGTGACGCTATTGAATACCAAAGCTATCACGGAAAATACTTCTTCATCATCACTTGAAGAAGATGAGCTTAATAGCTTCGCCAACTTTAAAGCATCCATATCTACAAAACCAGAAATAGAAATAATATTTCACGAGTAACTTTAAACATTCAAATATAAATTCCGTTTTACTTGTCAAATTTTATATAACCTGAAAGAGCAATCTCAAATCTCACTTCACTTTACAGAGTTGAAAAAGTGCTCTTTTCGCTCTTTCTGCGAGCAATTTTTTTTTCATTCGAACACGAAATCTGACAGAGAGCAACTTGAAAATGTCATTCGAACACAAGTTCTGAGGTAGAGCAATTCTAGAGCACATAGAGCAGCCCATTCGAATTCGCTGTAAGAGCTTTTTGTGTAGAGCATAACATGCCATTTGCAATATTGGATCATCGTGTACAAATTTTCACAAATTCTATTTCCGAGTCTGAGGTTATAAAAAATTTAAAATGTAACCGGACTAATTCTACTGCTATCATGAAACATGTTCTGGGTGCACAACAACTGCAAGATGTCCGTACTTATTGGAAAAACTATAAGTTTTCATAGTGAATAGATGAGTCTACAGACAAAAGTACGCAGAAGACTTTAAGTGTAGTTGCACGAATTAGCGTAGATTTAAGATATACTATTTTTTATACCCTAGATGAAATATAGGGGTATACTAAGTTTGTCATTCCGTTTGTAACACCTCGAAATAATGATGGTAGAGCAAAATGGATTGGACACCCATTCATAATATTAAAAGTTATTTCGATTTTTGCATGTCCGTCGGTGCGTCTGCCCGTCCGTCCGTCCGTCCGTCCGTCCGTCCGTCCGTCCGTGCGCACGATAACTCGAGAACGCGTATACTTAGAGAGCTGAAATTTTGTACACAGACTTTAAAAAAAAAAAGTAAAATTAAGTTCGAAAATGAGCCAAATCGGGCGACTCCTTCGTGGGGTTGCCATATAAAAATTTCGTTTTCCGCTATATATTTGGACACTGCTTGAGAACGCATCGGCGTAGAGAGCTGAAATTTCGCACATGATGTTTCTAATACATTAGCAAATAAAATGTCAAAAATGGACTAAATCGGGCAACTCCTTATTGGTGTTGCCATATAAAAATTTCGGTTTTTTACGTATACTTTGAAAACGATCAGTCCAAGACATTTTTATTGTACTAAGACCTTCTGCAGAATACGAAATCCTATAAAATTGGTTTTTACCATTTTTCCTGTGCGACAAACTGTTCTAGAAATATATGCGAAAAACAACTTCAAAATCAATACTTGAATAGATCGGTGACCATACGAAATTTAATACGGGCATTCATCTAGGGTATCATAAGAATTGGTCTTAGACCAATTCTAGATTTTTTACTTGTTTCATATTTAAGTTCCGGTACCGAAGGCAGATGCAATCACAGTGCATAGAAAACTAACTTTTTTTTTTAGTATTGAATGACATAGATTATAAAAATAATTTAATTGGTTTAGCTGCGGATGGTGCAACTATGATGACCGGGCAGCATTATTCCGTTGCAAAATTCTTAAAAGATAAATGCTCTAATCTCTTCGTTTTAAAGTGCACTTGTCATTCTTTCAACTTATGTCCATCTTATGCTTGCGTCAAGTTACCTAGTAGTGTAGAAAGCCTCGCGCGTGACATATATTCTTATCTTGAAAATAACCCTAAGAGGATAAATAGTTTAATGAAATACAATGCCTTATTGACTATAAGCCTTATAAGATGTTACATCCCGCACAAACTCGTTGGCTCTGCTTAGAAGCGCTAGTTACTCGGCTTCTAGACAGATATGAATGTTTGAAAATATATTTTGCCTTCGTTGCATACATTGATGAAATATACAAAGTTCGGGATACAATTAAAGGTTTATAAAATATTTTGAGTAATTTGCAATTTTTAGGTTAGGTATTGCCAATAATAAACAATTTAAATAAACTCTTTCTAAGCGAAATCGTATTCTGAAACAAAACGACTTGTCAAGACTATTGTAGATATTTACATTCAAAAACAAATGTAGACGGACTTAGTCTTGAAAATGTGGATTTTGAAAATAGAACTTATTATTTACCCTTGATGAGATTTATTTGGGAGCGGATATAAATAAGCCCTAATTCAAATTGAACGATAGAACATATAGAGTTAAGAAATTTTACAAAAATTGGCCTGGATTGATCCCGTAAATGTCGCTCAAATCCATTAGACTCCATTGCTCAACTTTGTAATTTATTTCTTAATTTGGTAGATAGTTTAAAGTTATAAAATATTAGTTCTGAGTGGTGCGAAAATAGAAATATGGATTTAAGCTGTGTCGATGCTCAAAAGGGTGAAACATTTTGAGCGACAATCTTAAGAACGAAAAGAGGAGATGGCGAAATAGATTTTCCTCTCTTCAGACTATTATTTTTCGAATTCCTTAGGTTGTGTGGAAAGAACCTTTCTCAAATAAATCCCAACAAGACCAAAATGAGAAATCTCTTACAAGCAGATATTGTAAGCGCAATATTACACACAAAAGATTATATGAAATTTTAAAATATTATTGCAAATATTATTGGAAAAAATAATAACAATTGCGAACAATAGACTGTATTTTTCTTCTTTTTGTTGTACGCATCTTATTATGAATTGATTAATTTACGTTATGTTTTGTTGTGTTATGTTATTTTTACTATTATAGACTATACTAGGGCGATTCCGTACTCTAGGGTTTCACTCTGTGTTTATGTGTGTATGTGTTTGCGAGCCTACATTCATATGTGTGGAACGCGACGCGCTTTTAGGCAGTGCCCAAATAAAACATAAAATTTTTGTATGGGAAGCCTACGAAGAAGTTGCTCGATTGGTCCCATTTTCAAATTGTATTTGCAATTATTATGAAAACGCCGTGTACAAAATATGAGCTCTCCATTTCGACGCCTTCTCAGGCAGCTACCAAGTACATATGTAGTGAAAAACAAAAGTTTTGTATTGCAACACCAAGACGGGGTAACCCGATTTAGTCAAATTGTGAAATTTTATTTACCTTTGCTATGAAAATACTACGTACAATTGTTTTTTATATGGCAACCCTACGAAGTAGTTGCTCGAATGGACCCATTTTTGAATTTAATTTACATTTTTTTAAAAAGACTCGTCTACAAAATTTTAGCACTCTACGTCGCCGCGTGAGGTAGTGTCCAAGTATACAGTGAAAACCTAAAGTTTTGTACGGCAACACCAAAAAAGGGTCGGTTGATTTGGTCCATCGTTGAACTTGTATTTGCGATTTTCATGAAAACGCCGTGTACAAAATTTGAGAGAGTTGTTCTCAGAAAGTTTCCAAATAAATATGTATATAGTGACAAGCCAAAATTTTGTATGGTAACACCAAGAAGCGGTTGTCCGATTTAGTCCATTTCTTAAATTGTATTCGCTATTGCTATGGAAACACTACGTACCATATTTCAGCTCTCTACGTGTAGTCATTGTCAGGCAATGTTCAAATATATAATAATAAATGAAATATTTGTATGGCAACCCTACGAAGGAGTTACCCGATTTAGTCCATTTTTAACATGTATTTGCAATTTTTATGAAAACTCTGGGTACAAAATTTCAGCTTTCCACGTCCACACATTCTCAGGCAGAGTTTAGATCTCGACATCAGCGCCATTCATGGTGCCCCCAACTATCCTATCTTTCAAGCTAGAACTAACCAACCATATTCACAGAATTTCATTGAAATCGGTTGGACAGTTTCGGAGATTAGCGAATACGAACACAGTGACACGTGATTTTTATATCTTTTATATTAACTTCACCGCCGGGTTCGCCTGCAAACTTAGTAAAATTGACCAACTTCCCCGTATCCAATCGAGATGAAATTTTCCACATCGATGTGTCGTCGATGATAAAAATTCTCCCACTTCCCGGTATCCAATCGAGTTAAAATTTTCCACATCGATGTCTCGTCGATGATAATGAACTTTGGCATAACACACACACAAGCAAACAAACGCGCGCACCCCCCCCCCCCCCGCCCTCCCACATACACGCACACACACAGTAGTGGTAGTATCGGGGTCACGAGCCACAAAGCTTGAAATTAGACCAAACGTAGGCACAGCGTGGCCTCGAATGTCACTTTGGTAATACATTTCCATTGCTTTAGACGCGGGTATCCAGGGGCCTTTGGCCGCATATATAACTTTGGAAAATCATTTCCATTGCTTCAGACACGTGCATTCAGTGGCCCTTGGCTTGTGACTGTAAATGTGTGTTGGGTCTAATACTTGATGCACTAGCGACTAAAGGTAATATAATAGGACCTTGACATAATAAAGTGTGACATCACGTTGACATCTCATTAGTAAATTTTGTATTGATCTTCTTAACTGATTTGCAGATAAAAACGATAATAAAATTTAATGTAAGTGACAGAAAAATGCAGTTTTGTATCATGAAACGCAAATACTCAATCAAATTTATCTTTCTTTATATTTTAGTTCATTAAATTCAGAAAAATATAAAAAATGACTTTTTTTTTATATTTTTCTATATGAAAAATAATTTTTTGATATTTCAAGCTTTCAAAGATCACTTTGTCAATGAAAAGACTAAATACGTTGCTCTTGCTAATTCTCATATATTCTTCTTATTTGAGCCAATACTGACTCTTCTAATAATAATTATAAGTTGTTTCTTCAAATTATATTGACTCATTTGTACAATTTAAGAACTTTTTAAAGTACTTTTTTAGAATCTTTGTACGTTGGCAGTAATATAATGAAGTTTGTCGAGTTCAGTTAATAGATGTTGAAAACTTTAGTATGTATAGTAACCAGTGGCTACTATCTATAGTTTTTCATAGTTTTCCGTGCTGCAAGTAGAGTAATACTTTCACTTCTCCTTGCTACACACACAAAACCTATTAGAGGTCCACGCAAGCACACCCATTATCGCCTCCAATAATGCATAACAATTCTAAGGAAAAAATTTCCATTCAATTTCTAAGAAAAAAATGAGGCCTTCCCTAAATCAGGTCGAGGCATCGTTGATTTTATATTGGAGTGAGGCATTGCTTACTTACCCTTGGTTATGTCCACTGACGTATATAATATGGACTGCTTACATTTCTATTTTACGTGGGCACAATTGCTTGTGTCAAAAAGAGTTCGTACGTCGGTGCCAAAATTCAAAAAAATTATTGGCGGGAAGTTGAAAAAGTGAGCACGCAGCTCGAGAAGTGATTTTAATAAAACATTTAGAAATTCTTCTGCGTATCTAATGAATACATTGTGTTTGATAAAACATGTTTTGTCAGTAAAAACCCTGAATGATTAATTTAAAATCATATATTTCGACGTATCCACTAATTTACTTGCTGTTTTCAGTTCTCTCTCAGTTGGTACTTGGTACTTAGGCCGAAAGAGTCAGCAATATAGAAGTGAGCCCACTTCTGCAGTGTATTTCTATGAATGTAGTCAGTCCATATTACTCATGTCAGTTGTTAAGTCATCAAATCGAGGCATCGTTGATTTTATATTCGAGCGAGACGTTACTGGTTTTTGTTCTACTTGCCTAGTCTTGTTTGTGTTATTAGTTTGTCTAAGGTTCTGTCTTGACGCGTGAGTACGGCACATGCTTTGAAAGTTCTTCGCATGCTTTAAAACTCACGAACACAAATGGAGTTGCGCTAGAGATTGTGCTTACTTTTCTACGAAGAGTTAGATATTTGTTGGTACTTAATAGACTCAGAAATACTTAAGTAAAAATCTTGGTACTTAAGTACAAAACTAAGTCTAAAGTACAAGTAAATAGAAGCAAGTACTTATGTTCAAGTACTAAGTAGGGGCATTTGAAAAGTATTAAGTAATAAGTCTTAAGTAACGAAAATGTACTTTAAGTAGTGCTTAAGTCTTATTTTACTTAAGTATTGCCCAGCTCTGGTTACACCCTATGATGATGATTCGAAATTTGTTAGATTTATATTCGTTGAACCTTTCCAATGACATATAAATTCCTCCATTCCTCTTCTTCATTTTGAAGTTATGGCACAACAAAACATTTTGGTATTTAAACAATTTTTTTTTATTTAGCTAATATTTTTATCAAAAAAAACAAAACACGCAATCAACAAAAATTTCTCAGTATTGGATTTAAGAGACCCAAAAGCTTCCTTTTAAAATGTTTTCAGCAAACACAAAATATTTTTTTGATATGATTTGTTTTTACAAGAAAAAAACAACTACATAATCCTTTGAAATTAAGACTTAGTTGCAGGGTGCAGTAATTTAAATAATGACATATCAAATTATAAGCAGTTTTTACATATCATAGCAGAGCATTCCATGCAAACTGCATGCTGGAATTTGACACATTGGTACCAAGTTTTTCTATCTTTTGCAGTCGGACAGAGATAACAACGCTTCCTTTTCGACGTTTTTGAATTCTGGACGGTTTTATTGGTTGTTTTCGAACACACGCCGATAAATTTTCCTACGGTTGTCCTGAAAGGTATCTGGATTCCTTTAGAGTAATATCGCCTTCGCATATTTGCATCAGTTAATTGGGATGCTTACAGTTTAACAAAATCAAACCGTTCCGTCTTCATCTCTGTAGCTTTGATGCAAAATATAGAAATTTACCGAGTTTATGTTTACTATAGCGTAAAATATTGCGATGCGCCACCTATTTGTTCTACCCATTGAAGAATAAACTGAGCATTTTAGGTCCAACAATATATTAGATATTGCCTCACCAGGGGCTGGATTCCGCAATTGTGAAGAGAAAAACAAACGTAAGCGCAAGTGTACACTTTTGAATTTCAAGCGATTCCGTAAGAATCTGTGTACACTTAAGTGCTGAATGAAAATTTGTCTGTGCTGAATGTTGTTTGAGTGGGAAAATAGTCTTTTTGAAGAATTTAAGTTTAGTTATAAGAAATGAGTTACATGAGTTCACTAATATTAAGGCGACTACTGCTTAGAGAATGCTAAAATAAATAACACAACATATTTTGAAAATACCGCTTGACAAAACTCACAGATACTTCTTCAAAATTCATAACCAAAATGGCCATGAGAAAAAATCATTTAAAGTGCACACAATTTTGACAGTAAAACTCATTTCCACTTTTGCGGTATCGGAACAAGGTGGTGTACACAAAATTTTATGTACACGCGAAAACTCAGCCCCAGGATCCGTCACGACCCGACCCGTCTGAAGAAAATAATGATGCCAACCTTTTCTATCAACTCTGTCGAGATCTGTTCGTTCAGCTCTATTTTTATCTTTAAAGGCCGGTAGCTCGTAGCTGACGCGGTAGCTAGACCTGTCAAAATTTTAAAGCACGGAAAGTCTATGATGGCGCTCTAATGTGTAGCTGGCGCTTGCGCAGTAGCTCATTTACACCAAATTTTAATTTTTGGCGCGCGCCAAATCTGACAGTCTTTGGAAATTAATGTTTTTATTAAAAAGTTCGTCATCATTCTCCTTTATATATTTAAATGTTTTTTCGTAGAATCCTGAACTCATTCTCTGTTGATATAGAGGTCTAACCCACCACTTTCTGCGTTTTTTGTCTTTAAATATTTATAAGTGAAAAAGCACAATTGCACTACACATTCTAAAAAGGCCTTTTCTTGTAATTCTTCCATATTAAATAATATTTTCAATTTCCATAGATCAAAGTAAAAGTAAATAATGAGGTATTTCACCGTCCGTACCATTGGCTATAAGCTACATCATTGTAGCCAATGTTAGCTACATGGCGTGCGCCAGTGCAAGCTACAGCACCAGCTACCGCACCAGCTACGAGCTACTGCGCCACATTGTGTTCCGGCCTTAAATCTGCTCCTGTCTGTTTGATATCCCAATGCAAGCGCTGATTTGCGTAGACCAGGCAAATGCAGTATGATATTTTGTTTCGATGTTCTGACTCTTCGGCTAGGACTAATCTTTGCCCACTTGTGACGATTCTTTACACGATAATACCTTGAAGTTCTCTGGTCTCTCCCCCTGATTCCTCCTCCCGCAAGCTACAGCACCAGGTACCGCACCAGCTACGAGCTACCGCGCCACATTGTGCTCCGGCCTTAAATCTGCTCCTGTCTGTTTGATATTCCAATGCAAGCTCTGATTTGCGTAGACCAGGCAAATGCAGTATAATATTTTGTTTCGATGTTCTGACTCTTCGGCTAGGACTAATCTTTGCCCACTTGTGACGATTCTTTACACGATAATACCTTGAAGTTCTCTGGTCTCTCCCCCTGATTCCTCCTCCTGCAACTGTCTGAATCTAGGATAAGCTCTTTAAGATACAGCTCCAGAAGGGTCTTTCTCGTAAGGAAACTCTTTTCCGTCGATATCATCTTCAGATGTGCCTTGCTCAGTTTCCGAGAATTATGAACGCTGTCCAAATTGCAGTTTTCATCGAGTTGCATGTCCTCTATATCACTCATATCGCGCTCTACTTCCTCTAGATGCATCGAAATAAATTTCTCTAAATAGTCAGTCATCGCCAAAATTCTGTGATGACTCATTTTTATAGGTTTTCCTAAAAAAAATTAGAAATAAATATAATTACTTACATACTGATCGTGGGTCTAATAGACCTTACCTGCCTTATACCACGTCGTTGCAGTCACTCGACACAACTTTTCACACTGGCACAAAGTCGTGACTGAATCAAACAAAGGGTACTGTGGCGACTGAGCGAAACGAGCCGGACGAAGTAAATAACTTTCAATATTGAACGAAGTTTTCGGTCTATTGGACCCATGTCCGGTAAGTAAAGGTTAAGTATATTGAGGTGTAATTTGGTAAATTTTATTAAAAAATTTTGAAGAATCTTTCAACAGATACTTATAAGCCTCTAGGTTTACACGGATATTGTTCACAACGAATTTTCACTCGAAACTGGAACTTCCTTAATGCTTGAATCTAGCATAGCCTGCCTTTTGTAAATAGTTCGATTTAATAAAATTTTCAAAGTTTACAACATTTATTTTTGTAAATGTTGGCAATGCTAACTTACTAACTTTGCTTTAATTTCATTCAGTAAATCTTTAGATTGAGTATTTATTTCTATAGCCACCAAGATTTACACCTGGGAACTCATTTTCGTCCAACTGGCAGCTGAACTGCATTTACATATATTTTACTAACAGCTTTTTTCTTACGGTTCCAAGGCTAAGCAACAAAAAGCTGCTACCAATGCTACATATGTATCTTATAATCGAATACAGAAAAAAAGTATCATGGTTTTAGAAATTTAAAACATCTTTTGTATGCAAAAGTTAATTAAACCACTATCTGGAAAACTTTAGTTATTTTGAGTGACACTGATGCTTACTACCCCGGGAAAAATGTAAGGAAAGAATAACACAATAAATCTTAAGTTTCTGGAAATCATATTTATTTTCTTAAAATTCCCCACTATGAGAAAATGAGCTCTATTTAGAGTAATATATCTTGGGTGAGGGACACCTGCTCTTAAATGGAAAATTAAATATTTTATTACGTCTTGCTATTTGTAATGATGCACATCTGCTACTTAAGTAGGTATGGACTGAAAGGGAACTGTGTGTATATCTATGAAGATGAAAAATATTTTAAATTCGGGAAAATTAAACTTGGCCATAGAATGTGGGCTCTACTGTAAGAACTAGAGTAGAGTTTTACTATTTTATTCGTTCAACTTAATCCCGGGATTAAGACCAAATGAAAGAATGTCCTGTTTCATGATAGTCCTTCTTGATTCTGGGAGGACAGCTTAAATCGCAGGGTTGGTGATATAGGATGGGTTCTGTGTTTTACTTAATCTGGATTATGGTTCTTTTTGCCGCTTGCATTTTTATTTCGCACGGAAAAGTGCAGAGTTAAAGAGAACGGTTTGCAGTAATTTTCTCGTGGAATCAAGTTTTCTGGTTTTAGAGGGAGAAATATCACACTTAATTTGAGATAAAAATAAGTAGAGACTTTTATCTGTGATTGCTTTGTATTATCTTGAAAGTTGTTATCGGGGTGTGAAAATTCAATGTATGAAAACATTCGGATTATACTCGTAATTAAAGATTGCATTAAGTTGTATTTTAGAATTTGCATAGATACTTGAAAATGTGTGCACATATGCTTGTTTGCGGATATAATTAATACGTTTGAAATTATGAGTTTTTTTTATGTTGGTGTGTGATACGTTTCGGGAGGTAGAAAAAATTAATTTATTGAGAAAAAAATAAACAATTAATTAGATAGATCAAGAAATAAACAGTTGATTAAACATGATCAAGAACCAAAAAATTAATTAATGCTTGTGGCGTCCAAATATTTATGTTGTTGTGTGGCCCTTTTTTTTGTTGTTTGTTTTTACCTTCAGCATGCAGAATGTCACTTTAGATTTCTGCAATATTCGCGGATTAAGAGCAAATCGGTTTTCGGTGTACTGCCACTTTAACTAAAAAAATCCGGCAATTCTTGTGCTAATGAAACCCAGGTCGTTTCTGATGCTGATATTAATCAGTATCACGTCCCTGGGTACTGCTTAGAGGGATCGCAATATATATTCGGAATCATGTGCCCTTTATCATTCTTCAAGATTTTCCTTCTGCCAATCCAGAGTTTAATTACATCTGGTTTAGGTTCAAATTTCACAAGCACATCATCTACTTATGTTTCCTTTATCGCAGCCCAAATATGTCTGATGACGACATGGTATCCGTATTTGACAATATCTCCAACAATATTGATCATTTGCTTTCTGTCTCCTTCTCTTCCGAAATCGTCCTAGCAGACGATTATAATGTCCATAACAAACCGTGGCTAAGACATTCTTCTACCACAAATCATGCGGGCTGTTTCGTTGAACTCTTCTGTGAATATTTTAATTTGCAACAGCTAGTGGATGCATCAACGCGAATTCCTGATCCAGCTGGAGATAGAGCTAATTTACTGGATTTGTTTCTTACATCTTATTCTAACAAATAGTCCATCTCAGTCGGTTCCCCCTCGGTAATTCAGACCATTGCTTAATCACGGCTAAATTTACCACCTCAAACCTGTACTATCCTACCTTCCCACCTACAAGTAGGCTGCTTTGGCACTATAAGAATTCTGATTGGGGAAGCCTCAATCAGTATCTTAGAGAAATTGATTGGTCAGTCGGTTTTGCTTTGAGGGATGTTGACGAATGCATATTAGTACCATTCTAAGTCTCGTCATGCGTGAATGCATTCCGCATTCTTACAGGAGATCTTAACAACAGCAAAAGCCTCTTGGTTTAACGATAAGAGCAACCAAGCTATAAAAGCGAAAGAGTCTGCTTTTCGCGCCTATAAATTACATTCATAACCGGAACTGAAACAAGTCTGCAAGACTGCACGAAACACCTGTAAGTCCATTATCCAGAAACAAAATATTTCTGTTTGACCAGAATATTAAACAAAGTAGCTTGGCAACCCACAAAGGTAGCAAAGGTTTCTGGTTCCTGGTCAAAACCATCAGGGACAACTTCACTAGTTCCTCTATACCTTCACTATTTAATAATGGCGAAGTGATTGTTGACTCCCTAGATAAAGCTAATATTTTAGCTGCTAGATTCGCTTCAAATTCTCGTCTTCCATCTACTTCACAAACACCTGTTTTGCATCTCCCTTGTAGATGTGTACAAGAGGCAATACACATCCGTACGAAAGATGTGTTCAAGGTCCTTAAGGGGATCATCGTCTCCAAAGCTGCAGGCTGTGATGGTTTTTCGCCCCTGTTAATTAAAAGCTGTGCCTCATTCTTGGTTAAACCTCTGCGCAAACTATTCTACTTGTCTTATTCGACAGAAAAATTTCCAACTGCTTGGGAAAGGAGAGGGTAGCGATCCCTCAAATTATCGACCAATTGCAATCACTCCGATTCTTTCAAAGGTTTTTGAATTTATCATTAACTCCAAATTAATGAAGTATCTAGAAACTAATCATATCATCATCAACGATCGCCAATATGGCTTCCGAGCTGGACGCTCATCTCAAGACTTGCTGAATTTTCTTACGGATCGTTGGAACCGTAATGTTCACAATTTTGGTGAGTCCAAAAGCAAGTCGTTGCCCTAGATATTTCAAAGGACTTTGATAGAGTCTGGCGTCCAGCCCTTTTAGCTTAACTTAAAGCACTTCGTCGCCAAATACGTGTTGTATTAGATGGCGTTACATCTGAACCGCATCCCATAAATGCCGGTGTGCCTCAAGACTCTGTTATCTCTCCAACTCTCTTTTTAATCTTTTTATTTTCATTAATGATGTGCTTTCTCTTATTTCAATACTATCCATAGTTTCGCTGATGAGAATACCCTTGATTTCGCTTACTCCTATGACACTCTTGCGGACTGGACGGGGACCTTGCATGTGTTGAACGAGACTAGATCATTGAATAACGACCTTAAAAATATCCTCGCTTGAAGCAAAGCGAATCGCGTCGAATTTAATGCATCTAAGTCCCAAAGTTGTCTCGTCTCATTAAAACAAGACCATAACTTAACCACTCCCGTTTATTTTGATGGAGCATTAATTTATGATTCACCGTCACTAAGCATTCTTGGCATTAACATTTCAGTAAGTTAAACTGGACAGATCGCATCTCCTCTGTTGCCAAAGAAGCATCAAAATGTCTTAGATTTCTGATTTCTACCGCTCATCTACCCATCTCATCTTCCCATATATGGGCTGGGGATTGTCGCACAGCCTTAGCTTCATTGGTTATTGTCCAAAATAGAGCCCTCAATCTCATTGGCGATGTGGTAGTAATTTGTAATATCGACTCACTCGAGCACCGTCGCAATGTTAGATGCCTTTCCTTGTAGAGTGATTCCTGCACGTAATACTCGCGCTGCAAATCGCGCACATCCTTTTACCCTTCAAATTACTTTCGGCCGTACAGTAAAATTCCTTGATGCTATTTTACCATCTTCTGTTTTTATTCTGGCATACAATCTGTGGAAGTTTAAGGGCGACATACATCGGTATCTCCGCCATTCTTCCCATATCCAATAATCCTGTCCCTATCTTCTTCCTGTCATGCTATGCTTTGCACCTGAGCTTGGCTTAATAATATAAAAAAAAAACCAAGAAGAAAGAACATTAAAAAGGAAAGAAGGAAATTCAAAATACGCTGTTGATGTTTCTGAATAGGAGGTTTTTCGGCTAGTAGCGTGTCATTGCCCACACTTCTTTATTATTCAATTTTTATGTTGAAAACGCACATTTTAATTTAAAAAAAAAAAGTGCAGGAAGGACCATGTCAGTTTGGCTGAATTAAAATTTTTCAGTGAAATTCCCTAAAAATATATCGAAGTTGCCCTGGCTCATTGGTGCAATAAAATTCGTTAGTGATTTTTCGCGGCCGATTTGCCCGAAGCCGCCTTCAATTTTATCAATACTTTCATTTTACCTTCTGGGTAGTACTGTTATACATACTTAGAGCTCATCCATCGGGACAATTCGTGAGTAAAAGTCTTCTGAACTTTCTACAATCCTGAGGCAAGAGAAGCATCAATTCGTCGCATACATTACATACTTGCCGGATTTGGTCCACAACATTTTGATCTTGGGCTATCATTATATCTTTGATTGATGTCGAGGATCTTCCATAGGGAGTATCACCTTCAACGCTCGTTTTTCCTTCTTAATTCTTTTGATTCACTCAAAAATTGCTGCATCGACAATACTCAATAAAAACACTATGATAAATAAAATTTTTCAGAATTTGTACTCGACTTTAAGAACACCTAGAATAAATTTACAAGAATTTATCACACCCTGTACCAAAAATGTAACCCATTCTGCATTTTTCCCCCTTTTTTAAGCATATCCACCGACGGGCTCAAAGAGCTCATTTCCAAGTTTTTCGCTGGGTATTCTTAAGAAAAAGTGCAAAAAAAGCAGACAGGGCTACGTTTTAGGTACAGAGTGTGTTTTTGTCATTTTAAAGGGAAACTGTGGGCATTTTAAATCCTATATGAAAAATTGGTGTTAATAACGAGTTTTTTGATAAATATAGTAGTTAAAAAACCGATTTAAAAATCTGGAATTTTAAATTTGTTGAACCATAACTTCAAAACGGAGAAGAGGACGGGTAAAATTTGTACACCATTGTAGAGGTTATCGATCGTTATCGATTATCAATCTACGAAATTTTGAATCACCATCATAGGCTGCAAAGTTAAGAAGTTATTGTGTGATATATAAAAACCCAACCTTACATTGTTATATCCCGTTATCTCGAAACCCATAAGGATATCCTTCAGATGCAAGATTGTAGATAGTTATAAATGTTATGTAGATAGTTATAAATGTATTTTTGTGAAACTTTCTTGATTTTTTACTCCTTGATCCCGTTGAGATCGCAAGTTAAAATTTTAATACGTTTTAGTGGATAATATAAGGTATCAAATATAAAAAAATGATGGATATTTAAGGATAAGGGGTAAAATCCTTGTCTTTGATGTCCTTATTCACATATATTTTCAAAATTCTATTTTTCTTATATAACTTGAAATCCTATCTTTCAAATGAGTCATATTTCACTGTCCTAGAGTAAATAGAAAAATATATATGAATTTTCAAAGAAGACTAGGGCAGCATTTTTGCGAAATTTTGAAAATGTCATAACTTGTGAAATACACACTGTAGAAGGAAAATTTTTAATCAGTATTTTTTTTTTCACAAACCCTAAAAGTATGTAAAATTTCAACAAAATTGGTGATGTCATGTCACACCTGTTGTCTATTTGATATGGAATGACCCAGAATTCACAGAATTCAATATTAAAATATAATTGTAGCACGCCACTCGCTTTTTCAAGCTTTGTGATTATTTTCTTATTCATTTTCACAGTATTGCTGCTGTTTTTGTTGTTGCTTTAGGTTGCGAATGATAAAAACACCGATCCAAGTAAAAACTGACTCTATATTTTCTATTTTAAAACTTTACTATTATAATTTCGTACACGAATAACAATACTTATTCTACTCTCCTGTTATAAGTCTTTTAGCCGACTGACTTTACTGTGCTCTGACAAATTTTCTTGACGAACGGCGATTGCCAATAATGAGGTCTGATTTGTATGCGTTAATATGACGTGTATCTAACCGTATGCGTTTATATTGCATGGATGTACATTATTATGGATGTATATCATTCTTCGTTAAGCGCGTAGTGGCGAATACTACATCACCCCCTTCCCAGTCGAAGACAATTACATATTAGATTATTGTTAATTTAGGTCGTTACTTCGTGGATGTTTCGTTGATTGCAAAATGCACTAATCTTTTTGAGTTCCTAGATTCGATAGATTCAGAGAAGAACGCGGGTTTCAACCGGTCGATCGATATCGTTGCATTTTTACCTCTCCTGCATATGACAAAGAACTTGCGACATCTACGCACTACGGAATAAGGTCCTTCGTACGGTTGCCTCAGACTTCTCGTACCGTAATCTGATCTTACGAAAACGTGAGGTCTTTTGTCATATAAACTGCTGTGTTAGTTTTCCTTGTTTCGGTCAGTCTTAAGTCACGTATTCTTTCTCTTAACTTCTCCACGAATATTTCGGATACAAAGTACTCGGCGGGTAATTTTAGGGGTTGGCCAGAAACTAACTCCGCTGGCGAGCAATTGAGATCGTTCTTGTGCAAAGCCCGTATGCCAAGTAAAACGAGTGGCATGTCTTCTCTCCAACAGGTGATCTTTTGTCTTTTTCTACCATCTCATTAGCTTGTGGGTGGTAAGCAGTTACTCGAATTCTATGTGAACCTAAGAATTTGGTCAAATTATGGAATAGTTTTGACTAAATTGCGATCCTTGATCTGTTGGTATTTGCGCCGGGACGCCGAATCTGCTAACATATTCTCTGACGAAAGTCTCCGCGACCGTCGAAGCTGTTATGTCCTGTATTGGGTATGCTTCCGGCCAACGAGTAAACCGATCTATTGTTGTTAGGATATATGTATATCTTCCCGATTGATCTAGTGGACCTACGAGATCCATATGTATATGCTCAAAGCGATTATATGGCATGGGTAAATCTAAATGTGGGCTTTTGGTGTGTCTTTGAATTTTGGCTCGCTGACGAGGAATGGAGGATTCAACCCATTGTTTAATATCTCCATTCATCTTCAGCCAGAAGTATCGAGTTGTGATCATCTTACGTGATCCGCGGAATCCCGGGTGCGTCAGAGAATGTAGTGCGTTGAAAACTGTTCGTCGTAGTAGCTTTGGAACAAACGGACGGACCTGTTGGGTGCTGACTTCACACAATAACGGTTCCTAATATCAGAGAATGAGTTCTTGTTCCAATTTGAAACGTGACTGGCTTTTGGAGATTAGTGATTGAAGGTCGGAGTCATCGTTTTGCTTAGTTATGAGGGATGATACATCTAGTTTAAGGGTATTAAACTCGCAACTGTCAGCATTGTATATGCGTGATAGATAATCGGCCGTATATCGCTCGTGAATTGGGATATAAAATCCAAGTGTCTTGTTTGCCTAGGGCTTCGTTCTGTGCTCGAAGTTAGGGCTTTTGTAAGCGGTTTATGGTCCGTATATACGACAAAAGACCGACCCTCTAGAAAATGCCTGAACTGCTTGATAGCTAAATATATCGCAAGCAATTCTCTGTCGAAAGCTGAGTATTTACTTTCCGCGGGAGATAATTTTTTGGAGAAAAATGCTAAGGGTTGCCATACGTCACTGTCACTTCGTTGCTCTAAAGCTCCACCAACTGCTAAGTTAGAGGCATCTACCGTAAGGCGAATATCTAAATTATTAGATGGATGCACTAGAAGAATCGCTGAGGAAAAAGCTTCCTTAATATTAATGAAGGCTTGCTTACAGTCTTCCGGCCAGTTGAAACTATTTATCTTAGGTTTGTTGGCCAGGGTTTTCAAGTGAGCATGCAATGGTATGAGCATATCTGCCATTTTAGAAATAAACCTATGGTAGTAATTTACCATTCCCACAAATCTTTGAATCTGTTCGATTGAGGATAGTGGTGGAAACTCGCGTATAATTTTTATTCTATCCTTTGCCGGTAATATTCCATCCTTATTAATCATTTGTCCCTGGAAACTTAGTTGCTCGACGCCGAATACACATTTATTTAAATTTATTTTCAATCCGAACTCAACCAAACGTTTTAGTACTTCTTTAACGTGATATTCGTGCTCCGCATTATTCCTACTGGCTATCAAAATGTCGTCTATGTAGATGAAAACATAATCTAAGCCTCGCATAACCTCGTTTATGAAACGCAGGCGAAGCAGATGGTCGGCAAATGCCTAACTGCTACATATGTTCAAACTCTAATAAAGTCATCTTATGTTTCGTAGCATCGAGTCTTCTAGGTTTCGAAAAAGGGAGTGGGCCCGTGGTAACGATGTGGTGAACAACAGAGTGTCCGACTGGTAACGAATAATCGGGCGCGCTGGTTAATGTTGGGTAGGTGAGAGGCGTAGGTGTCCTTGAATTTATTATGCTTCCTTGAATATTGAAGTTCGTTAAAGGGTCTATTAGTTTTCGACTTTTTAAATCGACCAATAACCCAAACTTGTCAAGAAAATCTGCACTTATAATTGGCTTATTAACCGATGCCAGGACAAAAGGATAAACGACAGCACGTCTAAAACCCAAATCAATTTTCAAAATTTTAATATCGTATGTGCTTTTTAGTGTGCCATTTGCCGCACTGAGGTTGAAATCCGAATTTTTTATACATTGCTGGGGAAAATGTTTAGCGGGAGCGACAGAGATATCCGCGCCTGTGTCGATTAGGAAATCAAATTTGTTAACAGGGAAATGGATGAACAGGCGACTCGAACACCCTCTGCGCTTACTGGCCGCCTCAGTAAGCGTGAGATTCAGTTGAAAGGAGCTAGTGATGTAGTTTGTTGACTATTCTTGTCGAATTAACATGGCTTGGTGCACATTGTGGCATGTATTGCGAATTGTCGTACGTGTAAGACTAGAAGAATGTTGTACCGGCCTATTACGTGAGTGAGGAGATTTGCTCCTCCCTCGAAAAGATAGTTTGTTAAAAGATTTCCTCAGTTCATTTAGTTCTGATCTAGTCTTTCTTAATTCGGCTTGAACTTGTTGTAGATTGTTAGTTTCGCATGGATTCGAACTCGGTTGAAAGGAACAAATACTTGATGTTTGTGTAACCTCCCATATCTTATCGGACAGCTCTAACCTTTTACTGATAGCGGCTGGTAACTTTCGTTCCCATAATGACTGGACCAAACTTTCGTTTACTACTGACATTGAACCCGATAACATTGTCATTTGTATATATAAATCGGAAGGCTTACGATCGCCGAGGCTTTTGGAGGACAAAAATTGCTCCAATCGACGTTGTTGCGACAATGAATGTCGCTCTATCAATGTTACCTTTATAAGTTTGTATTTATCCTTCTCGGGCGGATTTTTTAGTATATCAATAATATTGTTTATCGCTTCGACTGGGAGAGCAGCGATTACATGTTGAACCTACTCTCATCTTTCGTTACTTTATTAACCGTAAAATGCGCTTCGACTGCTAGAAACCACGCGGCAGGAGCTTTCTCCCAAAATGTTGGTAATTTAACAGCGGCTATATTACCGCCGACTGAATATACATGTACATCACTCGCAATTTCGAAGGTTCTTTGCCTTTTTTCTTGTTACCTTCTTCATCGGAGCTCATTCTTTTAAATATTTAACCGGCTTCGAAAAAAACGGAGAAGTAAACGAAATAAAAAGAAATTAATTATAATAAAGACACCACGCTGCAGTCGTCGTTCGTTTACAACGAGAATTTTCGTATGCAATATTTCAACCTAACCTATTTGTACGATTAATCCATAATTTGAATGAATAAGTTTATAACTAAGAATATTTTGATTTCACTTGTTAATTTCTATTACATATCAATTATTATAACAAATCCACTCATATAATAATCTGGCAAAATTTTGAGAATTATTTTCTTGTTCTCGGAATATTCACGTTGAATTTTAGCTATATATGAATATATATGTGGATATCTATATAATTATCAAAACGGCTAATTTCTTATATTTAAAAATTATTTTCAGTTTCATGACCTATAATTACAGTTTATATCGTACCAAAATCAAGATTTTAAAAAAAATGTTCGCTTTTCTAGTCGGTAATGAAATTTAGCAATTGCTTACTACGTCGACGACGCCGGCGATGCCAGCGTGGGTAATGTAATGAATTTCAGACATGCAGTACTGTAAATATTTTTGACATAAAACGACGACCACGCCGGCGTTGTTAATATAATCCGGCCATCTCTATTCTATTAATCTAAAGAGAGCGTCTAAAATACCATAAAAATAAAAATAAATAAAATATCCTTGTTTACAGCTGCGCCCATCGTACCTACTAACGGACATCTGCTGTTTACAGCTGCGCCCGGATTAGTAGCGGAGGTCTGCTTTTTACAAAGCTTCTCCTATCTTCTCTACGGTCATCTTCGCGATACATAACGACGAGCTTTCTTCATCTTCATCTACTACCACATGGTGACCGTGAATATATACATATATATTACAGTAGCAATATAATTTTAGGCAAGACGGTTTTCTAGATTTGGTGGTATAAATGCACAAAAAACAGCAAGAACTACAACGTCCTTCCTATTTAAAGATGAATTATTAGTTCGATTTCCGTGGATTGGAACATCCACCAAAGAAAATTTTACCGCTTTTAAGGAAATTAATACCCTTTTGTGCAGTGTCATCAACAAAGGAAATCCACCTTTTACTGAGCACAATCATGCGAATTTCATGAAGGAATATTTGAAGCATTGAAAAACGAGGATGACTCATAAAAGGTACTAATTTTTATTTATTTTATCAACAAATTGTATATATATATTTGATCTGTTTCAGTATTTGCAATTGTCAAAAAAAGGACACAATTCGATACCGCCGCCTTGAACGAAAATAATTCTACCTATTTTCTCTCAAGTTTATTTTTTTAATCAATGAAGATTAGTTTTTTTTCTTTTGAATGATTAAATGTTATTATGGAAGGGAGTCATTATGAATTATTTAATTTTTGTTTTAAATTCTATGTTTAACACAAATTAATTAAAATTAAAATTTTTATAATATTTCAATTAAGGAACGAAGATACATGAAGATGTAATATAATTTTTATAGAACTTATTTTATATTACTGCAGAGACTGTACAAATATGTAGTTATGTCTGAAAATTTTGTATTCAGTTAGTTGCTAATAAAAGTTTTTTTGAAGTGAAAACTTCTTTAGCCGCCTTTTTGGTAGGGGAAAATGTTATGGGTTCGCGTCACCGACATACTCATGACTGGCGCACGCGCAGCGGCCGTGTACTGTGCGCGTTAGACGCTTTTTGGATGGGTGAAATCTTGTGCGTTCGCGTCATCGACATGCTTATATCAGTATTTCTGTAGCTATACAGCTGACGTATTGTGCATCATTAGTGCTGCGTATATATTAAGGCTTAAACACAATTGCGAAGACAGAGCGATAGAGCGACAGACGACAACGAAAAATTCGCTGCGAAAGAGGCAGTCAAAAAATTTGGAACACAATTGCAACGACAGGCGATGAGCGACGATTGTGAAAGAAGAAGATATTGAAATTTCATTTGTTAAATGTTTCGAGCGTTTTAAAAGGAGATTTTTATCGAGAATATTTTAAATTATATTGAAAGAAATGCAATGAACCAAAGTGTGGAAAAAAACTGAAAATGCGGAAATTAAGTAAATTAAACGCTTTGAAATATCCATCCAACCCACGTCTTTTTTGTCCACTTATCTTGCCTGTCTTGTAAACTATAAATTGTTTTATGGATTTCGCATTTCCTCGATCAATTTTTCCTCAAAGCTCATTATTTTAAAATTACCGCGGCGTACTACCACCTAAAAAAGACAAAAGTGAATGCCACAACCATTTCATTCGATTAATTTTGTTGGTAGGACTGCAGCGACGACGGCAAAATTAGAAACTGATCAATCCCGACGATAATATCGTCGATCGCTCAACGTCGCTCGTCGCAATTTGGTGCATTCGCATAAGATGCGGTGCTTTTAGAAAATTGACAGCGATATATCGTCGTTGTTTGTCGTCTGTCGTCGCAATTGTGTTTAAGCCTTTATAAGTGAAATTGAATGGATTTAGTGAAAAGTTCAATGTGTATATGCTGTGCATTATTGAAATAGTGTTTTTGTTTAATTATTATTTGAATTGTTTAATTGTAGAATCATTGTGCAATACAATAGTGAGTAGGTAAATGCACCAATTCGCGTCCACTACCCAATTCGCGTCCACTTCATTTTATAACATGCCATAAAACGACGTATTTTCCTTAAAATGCAAATATTTCTTTATCCTTATGTTCGTGTATATGTCTGCTACCCCTAAAGTAAGCAATGGGATGGTTGAGTTAAATCTGAGTCTTCAGAGCTTAGTTCATTAGGAGTCGGCATGTAAATAATGCAAGAAAACATATTTTTTTGTAACGTAGTGCTATGAGTTTAAAATGTAAGAGACTGAGTTTTTATGCCATTTTTATTTCGTAAGAAAGTTTTTTAAGTAGTTATATTTCAAATAAATATAATATTGTTTGAAATTTAAGTAAATTTTCGGAATATTCATATTAATTTTAGTGTCCGCGAAATGGATCAATGATTACTATCATTAGGCAGTTCGCGTGTACTGGTGGCCGCAAATTAGAGCTGAATTTTTTTACCTTGTCCAAATTGCAGCCTACAAGCAGCTCTTCATTAATTAGCCTGATTTAATGCATTGAATATAAGAAAATATGGAAAATATACTGCTACAACACTAAATGAAGTATTGTCAGACATTCGACAAGGATAATTTTCTATTAACAGCATCTAGCATCAAATAAAATATTCCACAAAACATTACAGTATAAATTGTCTGAAAGATATCCTGAAGGTGTAGACAAGCTTGGACCATGAAGTATTTTAACGGAAACCGAAGAAAAAACTAGTTAAGTGATGCGAGTCGTTAACCACATGTGGGTTTCTATTAAGTCCTGATAACTTTTTAAGCACAGCGAGTCGGACTCGCACACGAAGGGTTCCGTACCATCGTGAAAGATTTAACACTATGTACTTTTTATTTTATTATTATTTTTTTATTTTCATTATTTGTTATTATAGCAGCAACAGAAATACACACTTATTAAAAATTTCAACTCACCACCTATTATGGTTCATAAGATACAGCCCACTGACAGACAGACGGACGGCGGAGGCTTAGTAGGGGTACGGAACCCAAAAAAGGAGCAAGGCGATAGCACGAATACATCCTTAAAAAATAAGCGATCAGGGCGAAAATGTTACGACCTTTTCCTGACATGCAATCCAGAGCTAGCACATCCAATTCTCGAAGGCCTAACCGAAGCCAGAGATACTGTTTCTGAAGAGGTTATTCGAAAATGGTTTGATGAGCTGCAAAATTATATAAAGGAGATAAATGCAAGAGACATATTTAAAGAAACAGTTGTTTTCCCTTACATATGACCACTTAGGGATCTAGTCAATAGCCATGCCAGAAGCCATGTTCTTAGTTCGTTCTGAGTCTGGATGCATGAGAATATTCGCGAATGGGGTTAATGGTTACATGGTTAATTACTGAACAAATGCAAAAACATGTGAACTTTTTTGCTGAGGGCCGCAAGTTCCACTTAAAATTGGAGCTATGCGAGTTTTTCAGGCAAAGGGGATAATTTTATACGCACTTCCTCCTAACACAATACATATGCTACAACGAGCAGGTGCTAATGTTTTCAACTAATGCTTCATCAAAAGTAATGGGAGTGGTTAAGTGATGATCTTGATTTAAAGAGATGAGTTAGCTTTTGGATCTTAGGGGCATGGAATTCGACGTGATCACCTTGTACAACTGAGAATATTGTCAAGATCGTTATTCAATGATCTAATCATTCAATCTCGTACAACACATGTGACATTCCCTCGAAGTCCGCAAGAGTGTCAAAGAATAAACGAAATCAAGAAATCAGCAAAACTATGAATGGGATTGAAATTAAGGCAAAGCAGATCATTGAAAATTAAGAGGAGTAACGGAGAAATAATAGAGCCCTGCGGCACACGGCATTTATAGGGTGAGGTTCAATCCATAATAAAAGTGGAGAGAAGAGCAAGAGGTTCAAGTTTGGCCAAAAAGCATATTGAACTGAATATAGTTTTAAGGCAAAAAAATGTTTTTTTATTCTAATTTATAAAACGTTGAATTTTATTATGTTATATAATTCCTTCTTGATTTGTTGCTTTTAATTTAATGAAATTTAAAAGATGCTGTTATGTAAAACAACACAGTTTGAATTGAATTACATAGTTTTAATCTGAAGAATGTTATGTTTTATGTACTGTGAATTAGATCACAACTTTTATTTTTTAATGGCTTTTCAAATCAGAAATAACGAAAACTTAATAAAGTCGTATCTTTCAAAACAATATGTATTTAATACCCCATATAAATGAAATATTTTTTAAACTGGCCGCGAATTGGCACTTTGGTGGACGCAAACTGGTTTAGACTAGACGCAAACTGGTGATTTCCGCATACACAGATATTTTCAATTATTATGCAGACTAGATAAATGTTTTGAGTTTTTAATTTAAATTAAAAGATATATATTCAACTTAGTATTGTACTACAAAAGTTTAAACAACGACATTAAGTAAGTTCTACTAAAAACCCTGCTTGTAAGGGTGGCATTTCCTTAAATGGCCGCGAATTGGTACGTTTACCCTACTCGTATTTATTTTGGCGTTTGAATTTGATTATTTATACAAAAGAAGGTTCTGAAATACTCGAAAAAAGATTTGGCGAAAAATATGATAATGTACCGATGATTTTAAGTGGAGACTTCAATATTAACTTTGCAGATGATAAAAATCTACCATTAATTGAATTTCTAAATAAAACACTTAATTTAAATATGTCGAATAATCGAAAACTCAGTGCTACAAAATATAAAACGACGATCGATCCGGTTTTTATGCGATACTTAGATAAATTTCAATCAAACATTTTCATTTCTTACTTTAGTTACCATAAGCCTATTGTATCTTTTTTAGAACATAATGAATTAATTGAAAGTACAAAAAGTCTAAGTATTGTTGAAATTAATGATGACAATGATGCAAACAATGAAAACAATGTTAAAAATCAAGTACATTGAAATTTATGTAAATACAAATACTATCCATAAATCATATGATTGTATATTAATTGTTATTTCAATTGAATTATATCTATATTTTGTCATAATCTTGTACAGCCCGTAATATATTGAAATAATAAAAAACCATATAAACATGCATATAATTGTTGTTCGGAGTGTCAATAGATGTGACAACCAACAAACATTATGAAATTTCAAATTTTAATACTAAAAGTTCTAAGTTTTCACTTCTATCGGCAGTCCCTATGACTGCCAAGTTTTTTTTTTTTAATTTTCGACTTAAATGAACGTTTTTCTTCCATTCTCAAATTTTTAATTAATATTGATGTGTATAAATTATATCGGACGAACTCTGAACTGACATAATTTTGAGGCTGTAATCTAATGATGGTCGTAGACACTCCATATTTATTAGATCAAGGAGACAGTTATAATTTTCGGTGACAGAGCCAAAATCTGGAATCAAAGCTAAGATTATGGATTTTCATAAACTTTTTGGTATATAACTTAATAGTCTAAGAGCTAGCAACGTTTTCGAGAAATGACTTTAGTTCGCCTAGTTTTTTTATATGCCTTTCCTTAAAGCATATCAATACTCATGCAGCCCATCTGGCAGGTGAGACGCGTTGTGTTTACTTGTGCGCATTCCATTCCACAGGTAAAAAAAGCAGTTTTCAAAATGATTTTAGTTCGATTTTTGTTTTTTCATCTGTTTTCATAAGCATCGGACAATATAAATTCACTATTCCCAGACAATTACCTCGTTGCTAGCACCGTGCCAGACGTGTTTTTTTTCATTACAAAAAAAAAAAATATATTTTATTACGGCTATAATTTTTACATGAGCTAGTTTAATTATCGAACCACATGAAATTAATTTGCCAGGCGATAACTATGTTGCTTATTAGATACCATAGTAAAGTGGTTTTTTTTTCGCACGATAATGTTTTGAGAATATTTCATGAACTCAGCGAGAAAGCACAATTTTGTCCTATTATTTTTTTGTAGAGAATTTCAGGAGCTACAGAAAAGACTCTGGGCAAAATTGAGTTATCTGGCTCAGATATTCTTGATAAAATACTGGGAGAAAAAATCCGCTATTATACAGATCCGCTATTGAGTTAGAACTTGGATAGATTTCCATGGAAAAATTAATAAAAGCAATTATTTGGAATACAAAAAATGACAAGTTTTACGTTGAATACATAGATGAGGAGATTTAGAGTGAGCATTTCTCCAAAATGTAGTTACGTATTGGACTCTCAATAAATGCTGCCGTAATTCACCTCTGCACGGTGGTAAGCTTGATGGATTGAAATTTCTGCAAATTTAACTTTCTTCTGCATTTAACTTTCACTGAAATTTTTTACTGATACGTATTAGAAAATAAATGAAATCTGACATCGTTGACGTTGTTAATCTGCCGAACTGCCGAAACAAATCTTTCCAAGGTGACAAATGTACTCTTCAGTATATTTTCATCATCAGTGGCAATATTTTGAAATGCAAGCTGATAATCTTCCGCGTCTTCTAGTAATTTGAATTTCCCTTTGCGAAAAAAAGCTGGAGTGTAATCACAATATGTTATAGCCTAGAATCCTCTAGATATGGACGGAAGAACCCAGAGTTTTGTACAATTCATTGACGTTGATGTAGCATTCATGATTATCCACGCCCATGTTGATTCAAAATTTTAAGGAAGCATTAAAATTGTCTATGTTACCAAGAAGTATAATGAGAATATCAGAATCTGAGCATCTTATTACAACTTCAGCGTCGATATCAAATATGGTAGATAATCCTCGAATCTGCTTCTTCATGTTCTTCACATGATAATGACTCTTCCGTTGCTTTAATGACTTTATTTTTTTTTACCCGATAAAAGAAGCATTTCTTGAATTTTAAGTGAATTATTTTATCACCAATACATATAAGACGCCATATCATCAGTCCAGTGGTTGATCAAAAATTTAACTAATGGTTCCTTGCACTGAACATTTTTTAGTTGAGCAGTGAAATTATGAGGATGAATTTGATTTGGTCATATTGAAACCTCGCTAGCCGATTCATCTCGACGTATACATTCACTCTCCTTGATTGATGGGGTAAAACATCAACGCCAGTTTCTTTCAGTTGAGATAAAATTCACTTTTAAAGCTTTTCCAAATTTTTCGTTTAACATTTCATTGCATAGTTATGTATAGCCGCTACATTTACTCCCATGCAAGCAGGTTTGCTCGGTTTACCTCTTCCCTAGAAAACCGGCTTGCATACTGCATCAAGAATACTCGTGTGGGATGGCACATTCCCTATCACACTCGAAACAATTTGGCTATTGATAATTAACTGAATTATCGCCTGGAAAATTAATTTCATGTGGTTCGATAATTAAACTAGCTCATATAAAAATTGCAGCCATAATAAAATATTTTTTTTTTTGTAATGAAAAAAAAAACACGTCTGGCACGGTGCTAGCAACGAGGTAATTGTCTGGGAATAGTGAATTTATATTGTCCGATGCTTATGAAAACAGATAAAAAAAACAAAAATCGAACTAAAATCATTTTGAAAACTGCTTTTTTTACCTGTGGAATGGAATGCGCGCAAGTAAACACAACGCGTCTCACCAGCCAGATGGAACGCATATCTATTGAGATAGTGACAGAGTGGTGATAGCAAAGAATCAGCCGAACTAAAGTTCTTTTTTTCGTGACGTTGCTAGCTCTCGTACTATAAGGCTATAAAACATTTCCATTTCTAATTCTACCTCATTATATATATATTTATTATATTTTATTTCATTCTCCAGTATAGTGAAAGTCAGAATTTATGACTGGTTGGTTTCGTACGGCCCTGTGAAGTTGTCTTGAAAAGTATTTAGATAAGATTAAAGAAATTTGAAAATGACGTTGCGATATAGGGCTAACAGAGTCGTATCTGGGAAACCTTTAAAATATAAAAAGGGTTATTTTTAGACATTTATTGACCTAGGTTTCAATGATCCGTTAAGAATACGGCTTATAAATTGGTTACAACCCCGTTGTATTTTTGTTTCATTTACACCAAAGTTGTTTAAGTACTGGTAAAATTCAGTTGTATACATGTTCCTGTAACGTGTGCTAGGAAGTTTTAACACCATATAATATTCCCTTAAGTTACAATTCTCCGTCACCAATACCTCCTTCGGTCTAGTTTTGAGTCCGTTTCATATATGAGGTCAGCTTGGCTGTTTGCTTTGGCGTATACGGCAGGCAGGAACCAAGCCGTGCTGACGATTATACGGTTCCTGCTTATATGAAACTCCCTCTTTTTGCAATGAAATTTTTTTTTTAAAGATTTTTCGTTTGCATAAAGAGTTTTTTCAACGTTTCATTTTTGTTACATTTTCACGGAGGTTGCTTAAAAACTGGCCCAATTCGGTTGCTTATTCGTAGAACATGTCTGAGGAAGTTTCTAATAACAATTCAGAACCTGTGTGTACTTTTAATGCATTTGTGAAATTAATTGGGCTTTTTAATTGACATGAAGATCACAAGTTTTATATTAACCTTTGTGTGATAAGGGCAAATTGTTCAAAGTGTATACAGAATTAACTAGGAGTTGAGAATCTTTTCTCAAGGTCTAGTCTAAGTACGCTATAATCCGTAGCTCCCCGTATGGAAAACTCAAAATTTGTACACAGCGTTTTAAAAAAATAGTAAAAAAATTCAAAAATGAAATAAATCGGGTAACCCTTTCTTGGTGTTGTCATATCAAACTTTTGGTGTTCACCTTATTTAATTTTCATTTTCATCTAATTATTAATCTTAGATCAATTATTGGTCTTAGACCAATTATAACTTTCTTTCTTGTTTTTTTATACCACATGATTTCACCGAGGATATATAAATCTTTCTGATATTTAAGAGTTAAAATGAGGAGGGAAGTAAACAAGAAAATTGATTTACTGTTATTCACAAATATATCTATATAGATTAATTGAAATTTAGAAAAATTTTTAAGCAGTGGACCATTCTTATTGAATAAATAGAAAGAAAAATATTTCTTAAATTGAATTTGAAGTAAAATGATTTAAAATTGAAATGACTCGAATGTATGAAATAAGAAATTGGGTATTTAAATTTAATGCCGTAACAAATATATTATAACTCAAATGGGGAACTACTCCTTTTATTGTTTTCCCCGGGGATTTATAACTCATGAAAAGGCGCTAACATAGACTTTATGTAAACATTTTCCATGACAACAAAAGGTGCACATTTGTACAAACATTAATCTTAATTTGTAGTTGAACTTTCATTTTGTCATAAATTCATCATCCCAGAGAGAGATCTCATATTAAGGCATAAATTCATAAACAATTATTAGCTGAAATATATTATGTCTCTGCTGTCGTCTCGCCAGCAGCATTAATGCTATTAAAGTCCTCACTCTTCACTGCTGAAATATTGTTGTACAGAAGGGAACTGTACTATTAATTCAATTCAATTCAATTTTATTTGACTCAAACAAAGTTTCTGTACCAGTTCTCAAACAGATTTTGCACAAAAGAAACTTTTCAACAAATTGCATGCATGGAAGCGTACATATTTATTAGGTCATATACTCGTACTGGTACTGTGGTATGTACGTACATACATTCATATATGGACAAGTGCAAGATGTCATCTCAGGCAAAACTTCTAAACATAATGCTTCTTAGTTTTTAGAGGATGATTCTGCATTTTATGCATCACATGTCACGTACCCATGGAATAATCTCTGGGGAAGAGAAAAAGGGAAACAACCATATGGAGGGAGCCAAAATTCATATATCCAGAGGAACAGCAGGCACACATTAGAATTGCTAAATGGAGCGTACAAGACCAAATTTAAAAACGTTTTAAGATATATAAGTGGATATAAGGAGGCATCATGTTTTGTTTTTGTGGGTGGAGTAGGTACTATGCCAAACACCTCTGAAGGTAGGTCTCATAGTTTAGACAATTTTTAAAACATGGAAATTCTTTTAGTGGAAAATTTTACTTACTTTAATACTTTTAAATGGCGACGACATGTGGGTAATGGGGGGGAGAGAGACCATCAGAAGCTTAGCAGTAAAATCAGTGAAACAATTTTGCATTCTTCGTTCTACTAATACTAATTGATGTATTAGACGAAGATATGTGTTCCATTTAAGTGTGAATAAGAATTTTTTAGGGGGCCTTAACATGTTACTAAGTCCTAGTTAGCTTGGTCTGGGAAAAGTACGTACCTACATAGTGTGCCTCGGTTTACTTAATTATTAACCTTTTATTATTACCGGGGGTCGAAAATGACCCCAAAAATAATATATTTATGTTTTTATCTAAGAATTATTGCAAATTTTCATCGCTCATTGTTTTAAAAGTGTACTATGGCGTATTCAGCGCCAATATAAAAAAATCAGGCCTTTTTCTGAGAAATATAAAGCGGCTGGGGTCCTTTATGTGAAATCTAGTCTCGGACGTGGGAGGGTGTGCCGGTTTTTAAAGAACAACTCAGTCATTAAAATTTTAAATATAAAATTTTATTCAAAAGATAATTGATTTTCTTAAAACTAAATATCACAGTAAAATTCACAATATAAAATTGAATAAAAAGAAAAAACTTCAAACAAAAAAATAAAATAAACAAAAACAAATTAAAAATTCAAATTATAATTCAATTTCAACTCTAGTGACGTTTGAGTCTTATTGACTCCTTCGCTTCTTCAGTTCTGGAAAAAGAAGAAGAAGACCAGAATTAGTTATCTGTTAACAGAATAAAAATAGAAATGTTAATGCTGCTATTGAGTGTGAGCAGCAGGGTAGTAGAATGCTTTTGCTAGAGCGTGAGAGCACAAAAGTAGCAAAATGCTTTTTGCTAGTGCGTGAGAGCACAAGGGTAGCAAAATTCTTTTTTGGATAAAAGTGTTGCAGATTAATCTCTGCGCAGAATTATTCTTCTGCTTAGGTGTGGGAAATGATAGGAATTTTCAGATTAATCTCTGAATATAGAATTAATTTTCTATAATGGAGGTTGGGAATATTATTCTTGTATTTAGATTAGTCTCTAAACCAGATGAGCTCTGAACCCAAAATGATTTTCTGCTGCAGCTCGTCGACTTTATATAGCCACTGTATCCAGTTATGAGCTATTGTCTCTTGTCTAAGTTTTTGCCTAAGGCGAAATCGGTTGACTGCGTCCATTGAATAAATAACTAATAAGGAAGCGGGGTACCGTGTGAATACAGTGTACGTGTTTAAGCAATTCAATGACAGTATGAGCAATAAGAGGGGGGGATGACAAAAGGGCCTACTGCCTACTGTGCATCAGTTCAATATTTCTGACATTTCATGTTTTATGAAATTGTAATTGCTGCCTAAATTAAGTATGTCAATCATACAAAGGCAACACCAAGAAATATTATCTGAAAATAAGGGGGCGCTAAACATTTGTTTATTTTACATAGCAATTTGGATTATAAAAAAAGGCCCCCTTCAAAGTGTCAGGATTTCATTACTGCCATGAAGAAACGAAACAAACACAGCACATTAATACTTACGGCGAGTGGATAGGCCGTTTCCTTATTAGTTATTTATTCCATGACTGTGTCATGACATTTTGACATGTCAAATGTAAATACACTGGCGGAATGTAATTCCTGAGGTAAGTTGATCATATTTTTATAAAATTTCGTTATAAATAATAAAAATTTTGTATGTTTTAGATATTTGTGCTATTTGGTGGAGTGTATGGACATCGCTGGACCAAAGGAAGGAAGTTCGTGGTTTAGATAAGTGCTTTTTCTTTATTTATTTTTTAGGTGTTATGGCCCAATTACGGAAGATTCTTCCAGCAGCCAAGGGCGCATTTTAGTGAGATAATTAGCAATGGCTAAACAGTAACCTCGCATGGCACTGTTCTGCAACTGTCGGTTATTTTGCTGATTAGCTCAACAGCTGGCTGAGATGAGCGCTTAGTGGAGCAATCGGAGATTACAATAATAATTAAATACGCATGGTAAGTATTATGTAAAGCGATTGTTTACTATTGAGCGACTCAGGTGCTGCAACCGGTAGAACAAACGGCAAGTTGTTGTCGTTTGTTACATCCGCGTTCTTAAGTAAAGTCTACTTCCGAATATTGGTGCATAAAAGACCAATGACTGGACTGGCGAGAGCCGTAAAGTGTACAGTCTTATCGTGATTAGAGTCGGTTAAGGTTACCTAAGCGCCAGGTAGCTTAGTTATATGGTAGTTAAGATAGGTCAGCTCGGAATAATAAAGTTTAGTCTTAAATGCAATTCGTGTGTTTTATTGTTTGATTGATTCGTGAGTTTGATTATTGCTAGAGGGCACGATATAGGTTTGAATTCTTTGGGTCTCTTTTGCCTTTTTTAGGAGGAAATATTTCGTCGCGGGAATGTAAATACCTTGGTAGACCGAAGATTTATGATCCATTCCAGGAATTTTTTTCAGGGAAAATGAACATGAAATTCTAGGCCCGCATAGGCCTAAATCTTGTTAGGCATTCAAGTAAATACGTAGTATTTCGCCTTATATAATTCACACTTAAAATTTATTTTAAGTCTATATATGAGGTCAGCTTGGCTGTTTGCTTTGGCATATACGGCAGGCAGGAACCAAGCTTATATGAAACGCCCTCTTTTTGCAATGAAATTTCTTTTTTAAAGATTTTTCGTTTGCTTTACATAAACAATTTTCAAGCCATAGAACTGGTGCGGGCGAGCTGACGGGGGAAATTTGTTTTGGCTTGCAAAAATACAGAAAAGAAAACAGAGAAGGGTACGCCGGCAATGCCTCCCTCCAATATAAAATCAACGTTGCCTTGACCCGATGAAGGGAAGGCCACAATTTTTTCGTAGAAATTTACAGAAAATTTTTCGGCAGAATTAATTCACTATATATGTATATATATATGTATATGTAATATATATTAGATAAATATGAGATTGGTACCCATGGAATCCGTTGTTTACGTAACACAACAGGTTTGCAGTTTGAAAGTGCACAGGTTATTAATAGAGCTAAAGTGTAAGCGTTTCAGCGGTGTGCGATTGTCCGTGTTTTTATTTTTGGCATGTTACTTACTGATAATAATCTTAAGTAATATAAACTTCCTCCAATAATGAAGGTGGAAATACAAACAACAGGGAATAAAGGAGGTAGAACTCCCAAGACAAGAAAATACGATTCATCCTATTTCTCATTAGGATTCATAAGTGATATAATTAATGGTTTGGCAAAACCAATGTTGTGTTTGTTTTGTACAAAAGCTTTGGCAGCAAATAGTATGAGACCAGGCAAATTAGAACGACACCTTAAAACTGTGAATTCTGAATATGTTGGGAATTCTAAAGATTTTTTTCAAAGAACATCAGATGATCAAAAGCATATGTTCAAAAAAATTGTTTCGGTTCCATCCAATGTATTATTAACGTTATACCACATTTCTTATAGAATCACGAAATGTAAAAAACCACATACAATAGGAGAAACTCTAGTTTTGGCAGCAGCTATTGATATGGTTAAAATAATGTTCTGCGAATCATATGCGAAACAGTGGCAAAAGAAACCGCTTTCTGATAATACAGTTGCCATTAGAATCGATTATATCTGAAGATCTTTGCGATCAGTTAATTTTTCGGCTGCGTACTTCAAAATTCGGCATACAAGTAGATGAGGCAACTAACTAGGCAACTGATGTAGCTAAAGGTGCTCATTTAATTGCATATGTTCGGGCCGAAACCAATATAATAGAAGATATACTATTTTGCAACCCCATTGTTGGAAGGGCTACATCCAATAAAATTTTCAATATAATTGACACTTTTTTTTATGAAAACGACATAAACTGGAATAATTGCATTGGAGTATGTATGTACTGATGGAGCACAGTCAATGTCAGGACACAGGCGGGTCTTCAAGCATGACTTAAAAAGAAAGCTCCTGAAGCTATCTGGACTCACTGCATGCTTCACAGAGTAGCTCTTGTGTCAAAAAATATAAATATAAAAGTTACGAAAGTTGTAAACAAAAAACAGTCCTTTAAAAGTTAGGTTGTTTGCAAAACTGTGTGAAGATATGGATGCTAAATATATCCCACTCCTATACTATTGTGAAGTGTGCTGGCTATCTCGTGAAAAAGTAATTAAAAGGGTTTGAAAATTCTGTGTACTATTGTACGTGAGGAGGGGTGCCGGTTTTAATAGACAACTCAGTTTGGTCAGCTCAAAAATATAAAATTTTATTTATTTCTGTGCTTAATCCAGTTTTTCTTACATCTAATATCGCAAGTTCAATTCAGACTTAATACTGTTTAAAATTCAACGGTCCCGTGCCCCGTTTTTTGCCTTTCCCTTACTCCTGTAAAGAAGAAGAATATGTGTAAATTTAATTTGCCTCGAAAGTGTGAAGTTTTTTGGTGTGCTGTTGCGTGAGGGTATGGAGGAGAAGTAACGTTTGTCGTGTGCGTACCTTTAGGTGCAGAAAATTGGAAAGCGGCTACATATGGGACTGCAGTAGTGGCAAATGTGACGTTTTGTTTTGTGCGCTTTTATGAGTGCATCGAATTGGAATGCTGCTACTTGTGGGAGTAGCTATTTTAGCACTTTGAAGTTTTTCATGTGCGTTCTTCTAGTTGCAGCAAATTGGGTTGTTGCTACATGTAGGATTGGATGATTTCCAATTTTGTCAGAACTAACTTTTGTATTTATTAATGTTAAGAATTAAGTCCTATGTAAAGTTCCTTGAGTTAACCTCACTTTGTGTGTAATGCTTAGGATTAAATCCTAGTCGAAATACTTTGAGTTAACCTCAATTTGTGTATTATTTAGGATCAACTCCTATAGTTAATAATTTGAGTCAACCTCAATTTCAATGTGTCCAGAATAAACTTCTGAATAAGGATTGAATTAACCTAAAATATTTGGATAGCCAGAATTAATTTCTGTTTTTAGCATTGAGTCAACCTCATGTTATGGATTTAGAATTAATTCTATATTGGAATTCAGAAGTAAGCTCTGATTTGGATTGGGATTTTGCTCAGAACAGGCTTCAAGGCTTAGGACTTGATCATATCAACTCTGATTTGGAAGTAGGTGATTTACAAGTCAAATCAAATCAAGAGTTCTTCACACCCAATTTACGAATTAGAACGAATTATGGCGAAATTATAAACCAAACCGATAACCCGGGATATTCGAAAAGTTTTTACTTACAGGCTTTTATTTTGGCCTAGGTTTCAAGTTGTGTCTTTGATAGACTTTGCACTTTAATTATTCGAATAACTATTAACTTTATATTACGCGATGTCGGGTAATTATTAATTATTGTTGCGCGACGGCAAGCTGTATTCTTGTCTGTTAAATGAGTAAGTTAATATGGCTCGCCGCCTTTTTATAGCTGCCGAGTGCGGTCGTGTGCTGTACTCATCATGGTGTTGCCCTGGAAACGCTTGTGCCAATTGCTGCGAGAAAAAACTTTGATTGAAATTAAGTTCAATTTGATGGCAATCATCGAGAGCTTTGTGATGGTTATTGGAGATAAAATTACTTGGAAGCAGCTTAATAATTAAATAAGTGCTTAAATTTGATTCTCTGTGGTTTTGTTGTTGTTTATTTTTAGCAAATCATAGGACGGGATCATTGAAGGATTTGTACTTTGGTGGTGGACCAAACAAGTTTTTGAGCTCAAAGAAGAGAATGTGATTTTTCTTGATGAAAATCTTAATGAAGAAGCACATTATTTTAGGGATGATAACATTATTGTTAAACTTGACTATTTGGTTGAATTTTTGGAAAATAAATTGAGTGCTTTGAATAAATCAATACAAGGACTGCAAATGCATTCACTGATTTAAAAAGACAAAGTAAACGCATACGTAAAAAGAATGAGGCTATGGAAATCAAATTAAAATAAAAAATAAGTTCGACATGCTTTCACTTTTAAAGGCTACAATATATACATACCTGTAAGATTGGAGTTTTAGAAAGGTTTCACTACGCACATTAGTAAGAGAACTTACCGTCATTGTTCGACGATGACCATTACTTCGATCTACAAGAGCGAAATCTAACATTGTATTTTAAAATCAGTACAAGAGATTTTACCGTACTCGTTGGCGATGACTACTAGGCATATCTATAAAACAGAGCTTCCAAAGAATTTAATAGTATATTCATATGAAAAGGATCATACAGTAGTCTACGCCGACCTAAAAGTGTAGCTATAAGAGCGAAGTTAGAAGACGTTAAGGATAGAGAATAATATAAGAAAATTTAGTGCGTAGTTCAACAATGGCCACAGCAATATTTACGAGAGGTAGAAGTAATATTATTAGAGTCCAACATTGAATTAGTCAGAATGAGGTCCGCACCTTATGGAGAAACCATTAATTGTGTCACGCGTTAGTGTAGGACGGAGTAAGCGTCCATTTAATCTTCGATCCAGAAGGCCTTTTGCGTATTAACTTCCGATAAAAACTTTAGTTTTGTTCCCCTTCGTGGGGTTGCCATACAAAAATTTCGTTATCCACTATATATTTGGACACTGCCTGAGAACGCGTCGACATAGAGAGCTGAAATTTAGTACATGGTATTTTGATAGTAATAAAAAATAAAATTTCAAAAATGTGCTAAACGGGCAACCCATTCTTGGTGTTACTATATAAAAAATTAGGTACTTTACATTTTTTGTAAAGAGGCAGGGAACAGGAGGAATGCATTCCAAGCACGGAGGCCAAAGAGACCCATTGTGCTATCCTGCTAGAGGCCCCATTCCCCTAAATCTTTCTGTCCTCTCGATGAAGCGCATCAGGTCTTGGTGAGGAAGGTTTTTCAGCTCATCTTCAGATAGAAGGGCACACCCTAGAGTATCCAGTCTGCTCCGGTCGAAGGCATGACACTCACACAAAAAGTGCTCGGTTGTCTCAGGCTCTCCATGCAGGCAGGACAGACATTCAAGGCTATCAACAACTCCCATCCTTGTTAGATGAGCGCGAAGTGAGCTGTGGCCAATGATAATGCCAACCACAGTTCTACATTGTTTCCCTCCGAGCCTCATGAGAAAATCGGAGATATTCCCTTTGGGCCCATCAAGAAAAAGTTTTGTACACCTACAAGTACTCAGGTTCTCCCATCTCTGCTGATGCTTTCTATGAACATCCGCTTTGATGAGAGACCCAATACTCGAGGTGTCAACGCTCACGGCGCGTTCCGGTTCGAGGAACGGAGAATCAGAGCCAGCCCTAGCTAAAAGGTCAGCTCTTTCATTCCCCATGATCCCAATGTGACGTTATCTGAAATTTGGTACATGGTGTTTTCATTGTATAGTAAATAAAATTTCAAAAATGGACTGAATCTTCAGAATACGAAATCCTATAAAATTGGTAATACGCATTTTTTCTGTCCGACGAACCATTCTAGAAATATATGCGAAAAACCACTTCAAAAATCAAATTTGCACAGATGGGTAACCATACCGGCAGTCATCTAGGGTATCATAAGAATTGGTCTTAGATCAATTCTAGCTATTTTACTTGTCAAACTTAAATTTACTCTTTTGTTTAAAAGCCCGGAAGGACGGGCATGCAAAAATCAAAATAACTTTCTACTGGATTTTGTTCTACCAGGATTATTTGACACAATGACAAACTTACCATACCCTATGATTTTATATAGTTTATAAAAATAGTGAGGATTTTTAGTGGTTATAACTTTGTGAAGATAAAGTAAGACACATCGATCAATATAAGAATCGGGGCAGCAACAAAAGATTTGATTTATTGTATTGGGAGTTATGATTACCCAGAACCCATGGCGTATAGTATAGTTAAATGCGACATTTAGTTTTCGATGCTAATCAGAATCCAACTTGTAAAAAACTTGACAACAAGAGCTCATTAATGGGACTGTTCGCGTTCGAACTAGACTTGTACAGGATCGTCTTGTTGAAGTTTTTGGCAATTTTGTTTTCTTTCAATCGATTTTTTCCATTGGTTTTTGGAACAGTTCCATTTCCAAGTTAAAGCAGAATACCAGTCAATTGCCTCATCTATAGATAATTGGGCCCGCATTATTATATAAAGGTAAAGCTTTTCAATTTTGGCTCATAACAACGACCGCTTCAAGCCAGCTTCTACTTATTTAATTAGTACGTACTCTGCGTTATATATAACCAGAAATATCTGCTGAAAGTCCCCTAAGTCAACAATTTTACGCCTGCCATTATTTCGTTATTAATTCTGAGATCGTTGAAGGCACGAACAAGATACGTTTCTTATAGGTTATCCTACTCATCCCAAACTACGAGGCTATGTATTTGGACATACAGGAATCTCGTTTGTTGCTATATTGAGCGGTAATTTAAACATATATTGGGATCTGCCACAGCTTCCAACAGCTATGTGTCAGTCTGATCTAAGCTTTGCTTTGCTTTGTATATTAGGTAGATAATTTGCATTTGGAATAATAAAAGCAATAACAAAAGCGTATGTATATATGGAAGTAAGCAAATAAATAGAATTGATGGATGGTGTTGATCAACTGCAGGATAAAAACCATTTTTATGGGTTACTTTTCAAAGATAGAAATTACTGCCACGGACTTTTGTGTAGAATATATTATACCCAAACCAGTTCCCATAAAAAGCTTAATATATCGCTAATGGTTGTGACAACATATTCAAAAAAAAAAAAAAAAAAAAAAAAAAATAACTATTCGGCCGGTTTTCCATCAACTTGTTACAGTCAAATCGTTCTTATGTTAACTACCGCAACAAAATTTACACTAAAAGCTGCCCTGAAAACATATCTATAAACTAAAAAAAAAATCATGTAAATCGAATCATAAGCTCACTAACGGACAGTCACAAAGTGAGGCCTTGCGTTTTATAATATGTAGGGATAGTGATGAGACTTGATTCCTTATTGTCTCGCTATAAGTAATCTCCGATCGATCAAGTAAGATTTTGGGAAAATTAGATGTGTCGACTTGAAATGGTTGAGCATTAATTTATTCGTCGTAGACCAATAAACTGCATTTAGGTCTTCGTTCATGGATAGTACAGCATAGTCGATATCATTATCGTTAACAGATGATATTCGGCGCTATGGATAACTCCCGAAAGATCGTTAATAAATATGGAGAAAAGTAAAGGTCCTAGAAGGGGGGAAGAAGAAAAAAAAAACATTTAGTCGAAACCAGTTGTGATAAGATGAAATTAGCGTGATCATTGCTCTCGAAAAACTGAATAAATTACGAATATTATTAACGAGAATTCGATGTTCTACCTTGTAGAGTGCTTCGGAAAAATTATTGCAATAGGAATATCGTCTTTCATCCTTAAATGTGTCGATGTGCAGCTGCAGCTGGGAATTGGTCTGAAGCCGGGCTGAAAATGACACAACAGGTTATTGGCGTTGACTCACGCAATCACCTTTAATACAATTTTTGAGACATTCTTGACATTCTTGGTGAGTATTCTGGAAAAACTAACAATGTAACGTGACAGTCGGAGATCGTGTATTACTACGAAATGGTAAATGGTCATAGCTGCTACTAATGAGAGCTACTCGCAGATGTTATTTAAATATGCTTGAAGCATTATATAAAAGCAGACAAAAGTAATAAGAGAAGTAGTAAGTAGTTCATTCTGGATAGAGTTTTCGGAAATAAAGGAAAGTCTAGTGAAAGCATAGAAAAAAATTTACCAAAATCCCATAGAAAAGATTTTCCCATCAACCTACACTTTAACCTACTATTTGATTTGAGTTTTTCTATCCATTCATCCAATCATCTCTCAACTAGCAAAAATTAAATTTTAAAATCTAATTTACACGCATTTTTCGACCATGATATATCCTATGAGCGCGGCCCCATCTCTCTGGTTAGTTTCCCAATTTTAAAGAGCCGAAATTACAATTTTGTTTACAATGCAAATGTTTATTCAAAAACAAAATTTGCATACGAATTGAGGTTTTCGCGTGTAAATCGAATAAAATTCTGTACGTGAACATGCCGGATGAAACTGAATCACCGATGTAAAACAATGATTCAGTTTATGCTGCGTTTGAAGAGAGGAAAGCGAAACAAATTGCTGTAGGCGAAATTGTCGATATAAAGCGCGGTCGGATGCTATCAAGAGAAGGATAGTTTCCGGCTGCTATTAACAAATGCATTAGTAGGATACAGGAAGAGTGGAGAACATAAAATTTTTGGAAGTTTTATTGCTGTGACGTCGTCCTCTCCAAGTTTTTCAATTAGATTGGGTCGGTGATTATTAATCTGTTTCTATTCCCTAATTTTGGGATAAATAATTAAATTTTCATAAATTTGAAGGGTATTGTCTGGATAATTCCAGCTTTCGCTGTTACATTCATAGCTTCATAGTTGAATACTCTAGGATAGTATGTATATCCTAATTTATAGTTGAGGCATTTTGCTTCTGAAATATATGGACTTATTTGGGAACCAGATCTTGCCGAGATATATATTATTATGTAAGATAGGCACAAGGCTTGGTGTCAGAGAAGAAAATAATATGTATACAGACCAATCAGGTAGCCAACAATGCATCCAAGAAGCTGGCTGTTAGAGGCAAAATGTTGTAAATTATCGATTAATGAGTATTGCAGAATCTGTGGCTTATTCACATACACCAATGACTTCAAATACCTCCAAAGAAAGAAGTCTGGAGCAGTCAAATCCAGTGATCTGGGTGTCTAAGCCAAATTGCCAAAACGAAAAATTAAACGCTACGAAAAAACTAAAAAAAAAAAAGAATTATTTTTGATAAGATAGGAATGCACAATTGCGCTCCCCTAATTCTTGTCGACATGTGTAGAGGTCAGACCTGTAAAATTCCAAGTACAAGTACCAGTATATCAAGGCCCCTGAACTTTAGGTATTTTAAGTACAAGTACTGGTACTGCAACTTAAAAATATTCAAGTATAAGTCCCGATACTGGTACTTAAAGAATTTTGAAGTACAACTCCAGGTACTGATAGGTACTGGTACTTATAAGTCTTGTACTTGTAAGTATTACTTACTACAACTACCGCCATAACGTGAAGTACTTCAGCTCTGTCCCTACCCCTAAACTTCTATTATTAAAAGGCGTATTTAAATAATTTACACTAGCTGAAGTACTTACTTCACATTATGGCGGTATTTCTAGTAAGTGCGTACTTTGCTATTTATAGGGTACTTAAGTTTATATATGGGACTTATAAGTACCAGTACCAGTACCTGGATTTGTACTTCAAAATTGTTAAGTCCCGATACTTGGACTTTGACTTGAAAATTTGAGTGAGCTATTTTCTTCCATTGATTGGGTCTTAATCTATCTTTACAGATGGATCCAAAACGCGTGCAGGTACAGGAGCTGGAGTGTACTCCAGAGACTGCCAGTGACGCGAGTCTTATAAACCGCAGGACAAATGTAGTGTTTTTTAAGGCAAATCTTGTAGCGATTTACCAGGCGGCAGTACTATGATCTACGTGCAGAGAGTCCGTACGACATAAATCTTCATATACACTGACAGGCAGGCAGCCATTAAGGCGCTGGATGCTGTGTTAGTTAAATCAAAATTACTGGGATATCGCAGGCAACGAGATGGCTGATTTGTTGCCCAAAAAGCGCTCTGAAATGGATAGCTCTGGAGCGATAACTTATGTGAGCTTCCCGACCGGAGCTGTAAAACAGGAGATCATTAGAGGCGCCTATCAAAAAACAAGCCTCTGGTTGATCAATAGGGAAACTTGCCGTACCGCGAGGCAATTATGGTCTGAATATGACAGAAAAAGGACAAGTGAACTGCTTATTGGCAGCAGAACACATACCAGGAATCTATTAGGGGTCATCACTGGTCATTGAGCCATAAGAGGTAAAGCCAGAAGACTGTGTATAGTAAGGATGTAAGGATTCGAAGGAAATCGAATCCATCCAACACGTGCTTTGCGAGTGTCTTGCTCTGATGAATAACAAAGCAAAGGGTTCAGATGCATTCTGAGTTTCCGAAGACAGGCAGGATGGATTTATGGCGTCTTTAAAGGTTATCACATGAGGGCAAGTTAGGCACTTCTAGCGGCACCCCTCTAACCTAACTGAACCTAACCTTGTGTCTTACGTATAAAAATGAGTTTGTTCTGAGAGTTCGATTTGGTGAGTTCGAGGCCAAGTAGTGAGTAAGAAGCATTTGCTCAAACTCACTCTTGCAATAGCAATGTTATGTAAAATAAAGAGATCAAACTCAGTTGTGTAAACTTATGATTAGTGATATCGATCGGTTTCAAGTTCGTCTTTATGACGCTTTCTCTTATTAGTAAAAGTATTATCAAAATATGGATCTCGAAGTGAATCATGGGAAGTTGAAGCAATTTACGTTTAACTGAGAATGGCAGCGAAAAGTGTTACAGCGTTTCCTTATCAAATGAAGTGCAAAGTTAAGCAAAAGCCTGATTTAAATAAGGTCAGAAATCCTAGTTTTATCAAATGTTGTACTCTAGCATACATGCATAGGGGTTTTCAAGAATACCCAGCTCTAATTAGTGAGATTCCTAGGAAATGCAGGTTGCAATTACACTAGGCATAGTTTCTGTGCAGACCAGGATGATATATTACGTTGCTGAAAATCGGTGCTTTAGCTGGCCACATCAACGTTCCAATATACTCCTTCGTTTGCTAATAATATCTTGTAAAAAAGTTTGATTCCTGAAAGATATCATAAGTCAAGAAGAAATGCACTCCCTTCATCCCAAAATAAAACGGCCTCGGTATTGCTGCTGTTTTTTAGTGTCTCTAGATCTTTGCTTTTCTTAAATATCCACAAGTCGTGCAAAGATCCAAGGTACTCATTCATTCACATCACGCGTTGTCTGCACATTTAACGAGGGATGTTCATTTTCGTCATATACGTGGACTTCTTGATTAAAAAGTGGTTGCAGTCAATCGCACATGAAAAGTAATAATTTTCTTCGCCAAATGACTTGTGCAGTTTTAAAGTCCTCATCTTGGGAATTTATAGTCATTTTTGGCACGATATGAAATTATTTGTGAAACTTCATGAATTGTTCTTGATACCGTCGGTCGCCTGGTAAAGGGGAATGCCCACTTTTCATACAACTTTAGGCCCGATACTTCCAAATATGATAGATGTACTAAGTGCTGCATTGTGATAATCTGAAGATATTTATTAACTATTTTATTTCTGTCTAGCGGGGGAAAGCTGTGGCGCTCGGATGTAGCTTGAGCCCCTTTTTTGGTGAAAACGTGGACTTTTCTACTTCTCGTGATTGTGCGAAATTGGTGCATCGTGGAAAATGACTTCCTATGAGAAAAATGTTCACAACAAAGCGCTAATGGCCACGGAAGAAAGAGCACCAAAAATATATGCGAAATGGAGTAGTTGGGGTGTATGTGACCAAAGTGTATGACAATGGGGTTTCCGGCGGCAAAAACTTCCCGAGAAAGTTTTCTGAAACGGGGGAAAAATTACACCACCCGATAGTACTACTCGGCGAGACCTCTAATATGATATGCAACCACTGCCCCCCCCCCCACGGGGAAGGACTTCCTACCCCATACCCTAAAAGAATGCAGAGAAAAATTTTCTTTTACGAATTGTAGCTGGTAAGTCGTTGAGGCGAATACTGAAATCCGTTTTCCGATCGGACATAACCCTAACCTATTACCTATTACCATCAGCAGTCAGAAGTCTTTAGGTTATGATCCTATTTTTTATCTCTATGTGCAAGTGGAGACGTGATAGGCTTAGAAACACCTCTAGAGGAGCAATATGAGTGGTTTGCATGGCCCATAATACTCCTACATATGCCAATTTTTGTAGTTTAAAGAGTTGTTCCATCATACAGATGATGAATATGTGGCGATTGGTACCCGTACATGGGGTGGGTTATTTTGGGCTTAAGTCCACATCAAACTTCTATAGTTTGGTATGAGATTTTAGTTTAACTTACCGTCTACGGTTAAACTCAGGAATTTAATCTCTTTAGAATATTTAATTGTGTCTTCAAAGAGTGTTGGGCTTTTTAATTGGTTTATGTATCCTCCCTTTGTTAAAGTAAAGATTATCGTTTTTATTTTAAAGCCAGTAGGAGAGATCCCAAACACGGAGGCTGTCCTGCTAGAAGCCCTATCACCAAAACCTTCCTGTGCTCTTAATGAAGCGCATCAGTTCTATGCGAGTCTTTCAACTCCTCAACAGGTAGGAGGTAGGTTATCACCTAGAGTATTCAGCCTGCTATGGCTGAAGGCTGGACAAGCACACAAAATTTACGGTTGTCTCAAGCTCTCCTTCAAGGCAGGACAGACACTCAGGGCTGTCAACCACTCTCGTCCTTGTTAGATGAGCGTGAAGCGATCTGTGGCAGGTGAAGATGCCAACTACAGTTCTATATTGTTTTATTTCGAGCTGCATGAGAAATTCAGAGATATTTCTATTGGACCCACCAAGAAAGAGTTTGTGCAGTTTTCGCCCATCTCTGCTGATGCTTCCTATGAACATCCGCTTTGATGACAGATCCGATATTCGAGGTGAAAACGCCTACAGAGGGTTCCAGTCCGAGTAACGGAGAGTCAGAGCCAACCCAAGATAAAAGGTCAACCCTTTCACACAACTTATCCAAAGACGAGCTGCAGTCCTCCATTTACTTCTATGTTATCCGAGGGCCACTCAGAGATATTAATACTGCCTGATTATCCGTAAGAATAGCAATGTCCTTTCTCGTCATCTCCATATTATTGTCATTGCGGTGGCGAAGACTTCAGCCTGTAAGACAGTGAGTACTCCATCCCAGTGTAAGGTTCAGAAAGGTAAGCCCCAGCCCCGGCTCCCTCATTAGTGAGAGAGTCGTTGGTAAATTTTTTTAGAGCGGATTAGAGAAGGCCCCAAAAAACACTTCCCTCATTCCATGATTCCCTTATAGGAAAACTCACAGAGAAGCGTCCTACCAAATCGTAGTATGGCATTATCATTAGCATAGCCTTAGGCGTCTATGTCAGATGCTCTGAGTTTGACTAGAATGTCGTCGACTACAATTACCCATAACAGGGAATGTTACACAGCCTTGAGCGCAACTTTTGATAGCCGCGATTTGATGGCTTGATGCTGATGAGAGGTATTGTTGGGCTGATAAACGTTGTCGAATTCATTTTGCAGTGAGTGCTGCACAATAATGAATTTTTACGTAAAGATTAACATCTACGACTGATAATTTTTTTTCAATACAACGTATATCCTAAATTTTCATATATTAACACCAAGAAGGTCACCCAATTTAGTCCATTTTTGGTAGTGCCAAAATATGTAGTGGAGAATGAGATTTTTGTGTGGCAACCCTACAAAAGAGTTACCTCATTTGTCCCATTTTCGAATTTATTTTTACTTTGTTTTTAATAGCCCATGTGAAAAATTTCAGCTGTCTAAGGACACGCGCTCTCGAGTTATTGGGAGGATGGACGGACCCACGGACGGACAGAACGACGAACAGACATGCAAAAATCAAAATAACTTATTATATTTATCCACTTTGTTCTACCATCATATTTCTAGGTGTTACGAATGTAATTACAAACTTAGTATACTCGTTATTTCATCATCTAGGAACAAAGAAAAGTCCAGACTTAAGAAGTCCAGCATGCTTTTTTTCTTTGCATTAAAAAAAATATATAAAAAATCCCATTGTGAGAAAGGGAAGAAAAAATGAAAAAAGAGATGGAAAAATTAGATTAATTCGAATGAATTACGACTGTATAAGCCCGCAGTGGGCTGTAAAAAGAAAGAAAGAAAACCAAGCGTTTCATATAGCAGAAACCTTATACTTATACTCATCAGTAAGGGCTTCGTTTCTGCCTGCCGTAGACGCTTGAAAAAGATCAAACTGATCTCATCTAATATTAACTAAGAATAAATTTTGACATGAATTATATGAAGCAGACTTGCTGCCCTAAATCAATAAATTGTGTGATGAAATAAGAGAATCCCAAAAAGTAGCTATCTTCAACAAATATTAAATTTACCGGGTAATAAATCATAGTTATTTTAAGTTTAGCTTTATAACAAAATTTCCTCTAGATGAAAGTTCTGTTTGTGTAAATGTTTATTTGCCAATACTAAAGGGAAAACTATGTCATGGACTACTATGGACATGATAGGAGCAAAAAACACTCGGGACAATTTGTACCGTCGTAAACTACGAAATTATCTATGCATTTCTAATTTGAGTTCAAGTACAACGAGAGCTATTTTAATTTTTCGCTGTCATATGATACCCGTCTAATATCCAGCCCAGATTCCTCCCTATATAATAAAGTAGGGTAAATGTTATTAGCAAGAAATTCTTTACGGTTATCAAACAAGCAGAATGACTTGGGGCAAATTTATATCCACTTTGGATACACATGCTTATCCGCCTGATCTGCATCCGGATTTTGTGCTCGTAAATCCAACGACGTCTAAGTTAAATGGCATCCTCAAATGCACAAAGAGCGATGTGGGTGGATTACAGTCAAAGAGCACATCGTTAGTAGGAAGAACCAGCACCCTACTTCATTTGGATATTATACATACATACAGCAATGACATAGCAGTCACATTATCTGATTGAATGGATCCCTCAGCATTTGGTCCCTCATCAATCGTTTCTCATAACAGTGTGATACTTACTATGCTCCGTCTTTTATTCGTATCTTCAGCAATAGTTGTCCATTGATTTACATCACAGAAGGATTTGAGCACGTTCGCAACCTGGGTTAATAGCCGTAAGAGATTTGCTTTTTAGCCCAATTAAACTTGCTCGTGTAGCATCCTTTGAGATCATGTAAAGTCTTCCAACTAAAGATTAACTTGGGCTTTACTTGGGTTATGATATCAATTAATGACAAAATATACCTAATTGATAATCTGGTCGCGTGTATGCTCTTTAAATGGTACTTCGCAACCAGATCACAGAATTTTGGGTGCCATTGATAGCTTTGCATTGAACGTTTGCTTTATTAAGAGCATTAACAAAACAGAAGCAGAAAATAAAAATAAAGCAAAACAAAAAAACCTACTCGTTATTTGGTCGGAAACTCTAATCAAATACAGGCCATTTTCAACTATATTGCTATACCAACAAGAGTCAAATGGAATGCAGGTTTTGTTTGTGTATATTAAAACTTCTAACTGTGTTGGAGGGCGCAAATATGAGAGCTCTCATCTACCTCAAATAAATTTCTCACAATTCGTCCGACTTCCATTTCATTTTCAGTATTGTACATAACAGCCCCTGTCTAACCATCACCGGGAGAATATGTGGAAAAGCGACAGTTTTTCCAAACGCGTTTATTTGATGAACTCTGGGGCCCTCGTTGCTGTACAATTTCATCCAGTTGCCTGGTTCTAAGGCATGAAATTAACTTTCGATGTTTGATGAAGGGAAACGCCATGAGCTTTGAAATGGGGCTGCCCGGTTGCATTACTATTCCGGATGCTGATCGTAAAACGCACTTTACCGGAGCTAAAGTTGAGTTGATGGTAAACACTAATCGTCCGTTGGAGGCTTCCTATGCTATCACCATAGACCATACAGCATAGGCTATAATATGGAGTGCTCTTTTGGACTTGTGCTATTTGGATTGCAGGCAAACGGAAATTGTTCAAGAAGACGATTTTGTCTGGAAGTTTGTGCTGAAATTTTGGTAGTTCTTGGTATTCCTGATTTCGATGTATGTTTAGATAGCTTTAATTAAATACTAAGATAGCAATCATGTCAGTCAAGTCTCTATTGATTGATACTGAGAACATGTTTCGAATTTTAATCTGGTTTAAGTGAAACCTTACCTAATGCTTTAATGTCGAGTCCGGAAAATTAATATTATTTTCGTTATTGTATATCATTGATTGAAATAAATGAATCGACAAGGTAATATTTCCAAACGTAACTTCTCCATGCTGAGGAGAATGGCACTACTATAGTAGCATTATCTGGGGCTCCTCAACTCCATGGCACCAAGTTAGCAATGTCGGCTACCCAATTGGTATGGCTTCATAACACAAGGCCATAAGGTCATGAGTACTCCCTGTGGTATGTTTGCATGCAGATATACTTGTAGTAATGGGACTAGTTACTCCATTTGGGCCTAAAATCTTATTTGCAACGTCTAAAAAGATTGCATATATCCTATACAGGTAAAACACAACCATAATATCCGTTATCAGCGGGGACTAGGAGAAGATTAAGATATGCCCGTATTCAAGATTGGAGGGGTTTAGAGACTACCACCAGTAATCTTATAGCATACCATGCCTATAATAAGTATATAAGCATTACTAACTACTCGATCGCCAATTTTCATCATTTCTTCGTTTTTCGCCCCGTTCCATTGAAACTATGTCTGAAATTTTATTTTTCTGACTATCATAAGCACTAACTTCTTTGTATAATGATCTCTTTGGCATTCATATTACTACAGTATACACAGAGTCAAAAATCTCAATTTTTATGTCACTAAGGTATAGTTATCTCGCCGTAAGATATCTTTCAATCATACTCTACCTTACTGTTGTACCTTCGTGGGAGATTCCAAAGCGATCATCTGTACTTCTAAAACTCCAATACTCCGAATCAACAATTTTCTTCCATCAAGTATGCATGTTTCTTCGCAGTCTTCTTTTCAGCTGCCATTTGAAGATAGACTGTCAGAAGTACTGAAACTTTGTTACCAAAACCACACAATGTCTTCAAAATTTACATAATACTTAGTGGTTTCTAAGGCCAGAAGAGATATCTGCCATTAAAATATGTAAACAGAATTTTGTATTTGTTTTAGCTATTGGACACAGCTTAAGCTATGATCATTTTCTGGATGTACTTTTATCGCAATTTTACACATTTCAAACATAGCCGCCAGGACTGATCAGGACTGTATAAAATCTATTCTACATTTTCATATATATTGTAGTGAATGTTGTTCGCATGTTTTGAGTTTGAACCACAAACCGAAAGTAATCATTATTCTAGATTTTTGAATCGAAAAAACCACATTGAAATAATGATCGGATCTTTGAGGACCAATCTTATCCTCATAAGAGCAACTTTCAATTTCTTGTGTTATTTAAAAAAGTATGACCAAAAAAATAAAAGTTGTACTTTAACGACTAATTTTTAATTTTTTTTTTGTTTTGTTATCCGATAACCATTATTTCACAATTTATTTATTTTGTTTGTGAAATTAGAATTATGTAATTATCAGTAGAAATAAATCCCCATAGGTTTCTTATTCCTAACAAAATACTGCTCTCAACGTAAACCCGTCGTAGCGGTGAAATAAGTTGGCATCGCCGTCATCTGCACTTTTATCTTTGATTAGTAAGTAACTTGTTTCCCAAATCCTAAGTTGTTATGGTCGTAGCATATTGCATGCAGCAGTATGCTACCCTGAGGCTAGCTGCGTCATATATGCGCGGACTGTTTTCTGTATGGACGGAGAGTCGGTACGCACCGAACGCCACCTAATTGACAGGGCAGCGCTTCCAGATAGAACGAGTTTGTTGAAGGAAGAGGAAGATTTTTATTCTGGAAAAAGGTGACATGTGATTTGACATCCAACCAAAAATGAATCGAGTATTTTTACAAGAATCGAAAAAGAAATTCGATCCGTGCTGGACAAGAAAAAAAAAGCGAAGTATATCAGCGAGATTTGAATTTTCATCAGCGTGGCTGGCATAAAGGATTTATATATAAATCAACAAGGATAAGTCGGTCTCTTCACAGAACGTCTGACAAAATTTTGGCTGAGCCTATCTAGTGGAAGTGAAAGATACTCCAGAAACTCTTCTATTAGGGTCCAAATGAGATCAGTTATCAGGAAATTTAGTGAAAATCCGTAACATCACAACAAACGGAAACGACATATAATAAAAAGGTACCTGTGGCGGCAATTATATGTGTCAATTAAGAAAACTCGTCCACGGTTTGGTCTACAGTTGATGAGTTCAACAAAATCCGGATTTGGAGCTGATACGTCTGATGTCGATATGTATCTTGTATGGCGAAATGCATTCAATATTGATCCAAGAATTGAATCTGTCTTAACGTAACTCTACTGAATGCTTATGCAATTTACATTCAGGAATGTTTTAAATCTAAGATATTGTGCCACTCCCGCGATAGTGCACTGCGTTGAGGTTGATATTGGGCTCGATAAATGCGCTCTTTGCTCTGTCTACTGCCTGCCAAGATTATTTGATCCCGACAGTGTAGGCATCTTCGATGATTCTCTGTCTGCTTTATCGCACAGATACTCTCACATTATTGTTGCTGGCGATTTCAATGTCAATATCCTTCGTAATGATAATCTGTCAGATGCATTTCTATCTTTCGTGCAATCTTTACATCTCAGAGTAGTTAATTCTTCCCCTACATATTTTAATGCTGAGTCCCCTTCTCAGTTAGAGCTCCTACTCACCACTGACCCATCCCGTATAATACGCCATTCGCAGCTTTCCCTCCTGCCAACATCGACCACGACATCTTATTCCTTAAATATAATGTACCCATTCTAGATAAATCTACTCCTTTTCGTCTAGTAAAATAACTTCAAATCTATTAATACTACTTGTTTATTCGAGGAGTGTAGAAATATAGACTGGAACTTAGTATTGGGACGAAACGCTACTTCTCTATCACACTCTCTTGATTTAAATGTACATGCTTTCAATGAAGTGCTCTCATACTTGCTTAATAAATATGCCCCTTTCAGTCTAAAATCATAAAAACAAAAGGTTGCCCCTGGTTCTCTCCGGAGAAAAAAAAATTAATCTCTGAGCATGACTTCCTATACGGTCAGTATAGAAGGCTTAAATCTCCAAATAGTCTATCTGTATTTAAAAAATTGCGAAATCTTGAAAATAAAAAAGTGAGAGATGAAAAGTCCTTATATTATTCGTCCAAGTTAGGTTGTGATGTCCCACCTAGGAAGCTTTGGAGTGTCTTGCGTGGCTTGGGAGTCAGTGGTGGTGATGCTTCTGCATGTGACCTAGACGCTGATGAGCTCAACAAGTTTTTTACCTCTAGAAATGGAAACGAAATCAGTGCTGGCTCTTCATCGGCCTTCCCGATACGCCTATCTCTCACCCTGGATCAGAATTCTGTTTTCGTTGCGTCGATGAGACTGAGGCCGCCTCTGCTATGGTATCTATTCAATCCGAAGCTATTGGACCTGATGGTATCCCTCCGCGTTTTGTGAAGCTTATCTTACCCTTCATTATCCGCCCTATCACCAAGATATTCAATAGCTGTTTAACTTTCGGCGAATTTCCCTCACTTTGGAAGGAAGCGCTAGTAGTTCCAATTGCTAAAAACCCTTCTCCAAAGGACGTCAAGGACTTTAGGCCAATAAGTCTACTATGTTTTCTTGCGAAGACTCTAGAAAAACTAATGGCAAATCAAATTTCTGAACTCTTAGATCATATAAATTCCAGACAGCTCTTCTAAAAATCACTACGGACATTAGAAAAGCTTTGGACGATGATCGTATTGTTCTCTTGGTCCTTCTCGACTTCACGAAAGCTTTCGATAGTATTGACCATATGATGCTTTTTAGCAAACTAAGGAGCTTCTTTGCTTTTGACTCGCCTGCGCTGAAGTTAATTAGTACCTTTTTGGAGAATCGCTCGCAGCGGGTTAGAGTCAATGAAGTTACTTCCACCAGGCTTCGCTTGACTGCCGGTGTACCACAAGGATCAATATTAGGACCTCTTCTTTTTAGTTTGTTTATTAATGATTTGCCTGCTGTCATCAAAAGTTGCTCCGTCCACTTGTACGCTGATGATGTGCAAATATACCTTGATCGTACCATTGGTCTCTTAGAGGACTGTGTTAGTAGAATCTACGAAGATCTTCATAACATCTTAGACTGGTCAATTGCAAATAATCTGACACTTAACCCCCAAAAGTCTCAAGCACTATTTCCCCCGATAGAACTCAATCTCTCAACCATACCATATGTACAGAAAGTGAAAAACCTAGGCATTATACTCAATTCTCAAATTGGTTGCTGTGACGATATTAAAATGATCCTGAGGAAGGTTTATGGGGTGCTCCGTCAACTCTAGCTGTATGCTGATCTGCTTGCCACCAACCTTCGCATGAGGCTAGTCAAGACCTTGGTATCACCGCATCTAATGCATGGTTCAATCATCTTCCCCAAACTCGATTCACGCTGTAAGCGTAAGCTTGAAGTAGCCTATAACGATTCCATTAGGTTCGCGTTTGGGCTACGTAGGCATGATCACATCTCTCCTTTTCGACATATAATTTTGAATTGCTCCTTGGAAACGCATTTGCAACGGAAGGCATTACTTTTTCTGCAAAACATAATGAACACACGCAGACCGGCTTATCTGTATGAATTTTTAAACTTCTTGCGTAGTGACAGACGTCGCGATTTACTATTGCCTCGCTTTAAATATTATGTTTTAAATGCTTCTTACTTTGTTCAAACTATTCGCATTTGGAACGCTCTTCCAGGTTCCATCCGGCGCGAGAGTTCGACCTCTAGCTTTAAACGGTTACTCTGGCAGCACACATCATATGGATGATGATTTCCTCATCAATTGCAATCAATCGACGGCACCTGCGGCGGGATCTTTCCTCTTTTTTTTTTGTATTATTTTCTTTTGTTAGCTACCGAATTTACGTAATTTAGTTACCCTTATTATTTTTTTGTCTATATATTTTCATTTTTATTTTTATTTTGGTTTGCTTTACTATTATTTTTTTTATTTATTGTTTTCTCTTTCTCTTTTCTTTTGCTACTCTTGTTTGTTATTTTCTCTCATTTCTATATTTTTTAGTTGTAGTTTTAGAATAATGAATTTTTCTTTTTTTTCTTTTCGATAGTAATTATCATCTCTTTGATTAACTTTAATCTTAGTGTAATTTAGTAGTACTAATAAAAGGCTTTTGTCTTATTGTACTTATGGTAAATAAATACTTACTTACTTACTTACACTCGCAATCTGATGTTTTTGAGCAGTTCCACCTGGTAGAGCAAAGTTCCTACATTGAGAGTTAAAGATTCTATGCATAAGTTAGAGGTAGATTTAAATTTTAGCAACTGTGTGGGCATACGAATCACACATTTACTTCATTGTTAATCTTAAAAAAAAAAAAACTTTTAAAATAGAATCCAGTGGCGCAGTGGAACCTCTCAGAGGCGCCTCGGTGAGGGATTCTCATCAACAAAATTTATGTAAGTTGCTGCCAAATGTTTGTTTGATTATTTTATATTGATTTTTGAGTATATATATTGACTGATAATCCGTCCAGATGGTTCTAAGTAATTTAGTATTTATTAAATTATTTTCTCAACACACACATATATATATATATATATATGTAAAATGTTGCTTACCTTACTACATATTAGAATGAATGTAGTGAGCTCAGTTAGTCTTCATAAATTCTTTTATCGCTACATGCATATATATATGAAATGTTGCTTATCTTACTAATACAATGAATGTAGTGAACTCAGTTATTCTTTTCTCACTACATGTATATATACGGAAAGTTACCTTGTAGTACTATTAGAAATAATATATGCACTCAGTTAGTCCTGATGAAATTCTTTTTCTCACTACGTATATGTGAATGAATGAATATAGAATGTTGCCTTACATTACTATTAAAATGAAGGCAGAACGGAGGATTTAGGATTTATTGAATTCGTTTCTCGCTATATCCATGTATAAAATCTTTCTCCACATTATTGTAAAAATAAAGCATTTTTATAACGTGATGCCACGGTAGAGTCTATTGCTTTCTCCTCTCACTCTCCCGGAGCCCTTTTAGTATGAAGGTCGACTAGGTCCAATACTGCTCACTTTTCCGGTCAACACAGGGACACTGGAAATACTCTGCCCTCAGTATCGATTGGATGGATGGGGTGACGGCAGCTGAACGCATACTATCTGCGCCTTCACATGGTTAATGGTAAGTAGTGTAAAGCTCCATTCAGGACTGGATGTGTGTGACGGCCTTTGGCTTGTCAGGCACGATTTTTTTGTATATGGCTCATGGCAGCGGAAGGTTTTCGTGGAACCTCCCCACATTCTCCGCCAATAGCCGAGGCGAGCTAGCGTACCGCCCTGCAGTCAACTCTGTCCGCCGAGTGATCTGTCATTTCATGCTGGCAGTCTGGACTTCACATCCGATGTCAATTACTCTACATGCCACCATAAAAAAGTAGCCAATTGCCTGTGATACAGGCAATGATACGCACCTAACAGGTACCAAAAATTAAAGAGAAGTGTAGTGACGGCAAGTGCCAAATGGAAATCCGTAAGGGGCACGATAGCGGGTTGGTCAACAAATGGTGAGTTCGTTCCTTATTAACAGTTGTCAATCACCTTTTATAATTCTTTTCAATAATAAGAATTATTTACGATTTTAAACTATAAATGTCACTGTGTCTCTTATTCAATTGGTATTTAAACGTCTGTACCTCGTACTTCCACATTATTTTGTGTCCAGGAGAAAGTTTGTTCAAAACGTGTCAACAACATTCCAGAAGAACATTCTATTATATAGCATTACAAATCTGCATATCTTCTTAATATATAAAAATCCCGTGTTACTGTGTTCGTACACGCTAATATCCGAAATGGCCCCACAGATTTCAATGCAATTTTGTGAATGTATTTGGTTGGTTCGAGCTCGAAACATAGGATAGTTTTGGACACATTAAATGGCGCAGTTATTGAGGTCTAGAAAGCTGCCTCAGAACGTTTCGATCTGGAAACCAGAAATTTTGTACACGGTATTTTCATAAAAATTGCAAATACAAGTTCAAAAATGGTTTAAATCGGGCAACTCCTGCGTAGGGTTGCTATACAAATATTTTGGTTTTTAGTATATATTTGGGCACGTGGTACGTGGCGTTTTCATAGCAATTGTAAATAAAATTACAAAAATGGTCTGAATCGGGCAACCTCTTCTTGATGCTGCTATACAAAACTTTGGATTTTCACAATATATGTATTTGCAAATTCAGCTGAAATTTGGTACGTGGTGTTTTCATAACGTCAACGGAATTTTCTGTTGGTACCTAAGCACAGCTGCTAAGGTCAACGTACTTTGGTTGCTATGCGCAATGTAAAATAATTTGTTGGTGCCGTGCGCAATTCAGAGGTAATACAAGTCGCAGGCCAGCTTAAATCTTTCTCTTTTTGCATCCAGCACGTAGTAAGAATACATCGGAATCGACTTAGCTACCGTAGAATGGGGTGGAATTGATCAAAATATAGATATAAAATCGATTGCATACAAAGTCTTGGCTCAATTCGGCTTAGCTAAAGTGCTAAATGGTGTATCTTACTTTTGTTTTCCGTTAACATATATCGATTGTATCTTTAAAGTACTTACACAACAATTTTTCGTTGGAAATTCAGGTGATCAAATTCGCCTCATTAAGTGGGAGCACATTGATCACCCCATTTGTACTATTCTAAATTAAAGCTTCTATACATGTTTGATTAATTTCAATTCAACACAAAAATTGGTTCAGTCGTTTACAAAAAATTCCTAATTGTGATCAGTGGAGTGATTTTGATTGTTGATCAATTTCATCCTTTTCCACGATCAGAATAACCCCCTCTAATAAAAATTGAGTAAATTTTGTAAACGACTGAACCAATTGTTGTGTTAAGCTGAAATTCATCAAACAAGTTTAGAAGCTTTAATTTAAAATAGTAAATATGGGTCCATTTAGCGAGGCGATTTTGATAAATGTTCATAATTTATAGAATTTTTATTTAACTCAACTAAGTCTGTGGATTTAAGAGAATAATTAGGTTTAGTGAGCAGATAATTAAAAATTAAGTGGAACAAACGAGATTGATTCTTAGTTTGAAATTTTATTTTTTGTTATTATTTATACTTCGTTAACATCAAAATGGGAACTCATAAATGTTTGTATCAGATGCCTCAAGAAGTTTTGGATCTGGTAATATAGCAATGATGTCTGTGAAACTGTTAACTTGGGATATATCTGCTCTTACGAGCTTAAATGTTCTTTTATTTGTAGTTGACTTGGAGCCTACCAGCTCATACTCATTTTCCTCCAAGATCTGCGCCACGATACACAAATACGGAAAATATATCGTCTTCTTTCTGACTGAGAGAAACCTTGCTAGTAGAAAGCTGCCGACCTTAATATTTTCAGACAATACCGTACTGTATTCTACATTCTCTTCTTGACGGTCTTCTGATCCTACAGACGATTCTGCAAACACTATATCGTTCTCGGATTCAGAGGTCATTTCTGACTGTGCTGCTACACTTTTTCCAGGCTAAATATTGACTATAGTTCGCTTTTGTCTATGTGGCCTTTGTATGGTTCCAAAACGATTTTCTTTTAGAAATTGAACTATTGTTCTTTCAATATGCTGGGATGTTTCCGGGTTTACAGTGTCTGTATATCCACCTGGTATTTTGTTTAAATTTTTCCAGGATTAAAGGAATATATACAGGATTTGGATGGATATTGCGAGGCGTTTAAATACAAATGGTAAAGTTGTGATGTTTTTCATTTAGTTTGATTTTAATTTAGTTAATTTTTGTATTTTCAGATGATATGTGCAGAAAAAAATGGGAGAATTTCCGCGACACATATAAAAAATTACGCCGGCAAGATTTCTTACAATCAGGGAGCTCCGCACCTGAAGTTAAGATGAAGTGGAAATACTTGGAGCTTCTCAGTTTCCTCGACGAATATAACGTTCCCAGACCGTACATTTGTTCATTGGAAATTTAAGCTGTTATAACAGTATTTTTATTTACAGAACTTTTGGAAATGTTCCTCCTGAAGAGAACGACGATATGGATATCACGTCGGAAGACTCCAATATTTCAAATGTGGATGCAACTATCCATGGTGAGGATCTTTGCGATACGCTTCCATTGTCATCAGATTCTTTCATTGAAAATAGAGATTCCTTGCAGAATTCAAGACCAAGTACGTCCAGTTCGATGTACACAAGAACGCCTACGTCGAGGGTGCCATAGAAAACACGTGCGGATGACGAAATCAATAAAAAATGTGTGGAGTTCATGAATGTGGTTTCCACAAATATTACCGAAGCATGCAAGGTGCAGCCGAAGGATAGCACATCGGTATTATTCGAGTCGCTAGCAGCTAAAATCACCAAAGCAAATCTACCAGAAAACGCTGTAAGCGAGATAGAGGTAGAGGTTACTGCTATCGTATATAACAAATTAGCGGACTATAGAAATTAAATTAGTTTTAAGTAAATAAAATGTCTGCACGTGGACAGGCTGTAATTGTTGTTTTTGTACTGTTTTCTAGGCCATCTTATATTTTAATTTTAATTTACAGCTTTGGCAAAATTTAAAGATTTTTTTCCCGTTTGATTGATAGAGGGAAAAGTGGTTGTTGGTGGTACAGGTAGGAGCTGAATGTTGGTACTGGAAGTTATCGCGTCATAATCGTGGTGATATTAGTAAATAATGAGTCTGTTCAAAGCAATACTCTACAGTGACTTCGAAAATGTATTGCCCTGAATAGACTCAATGCTACGTAGTTAGGTATTTGTGTCTACGCACGGCCCAGTTTATACCTCTGGGTTTGCCCAACAAAGCGGAATTGAATAGCTCATGTTAGTATTTATCAAATAATGTCCATATAGGTATTGAAAAGTATAAAAATCAAAAATTAATTTAAGGTTTGTTTTTCAATCGAAATATCCATTATCGTACTTAAATATCTTATTACTACAAAATATTATCTTAAATACAGCACAATATAACTTCTTCTTGCTTCTACAGCACAATATAGATATAAATTATTAATAATAATGTTATCTTAACTACAATGCTATATTATAGTACCCATATAATCATATGGAATATTAATTTAAGCTCCACTTCCTTGGGAGTTTTGGATTGCATTAATTCAGTGGATTCATTTCAGCAATGAAACCATAGTTATAATTAATAACTTCAGAAAATTAGAGATATACTTACATATTATTGTACTTCGAGATAATCTTTCAATTTCTCCCTCAGTTGAAACGCTGCTGTTGGGCCCCGATTCGACTTAAACGCAGTGGTAGATCGGAGCTCAATTCCCTGCTCCCTTCATTGACCTTATATAAAATTGCAATTTTCTTCGCGGTCAACAAGAACGTTTGAAAAAAATGCTATCTTTGTTAAACAGCAGAAAGTTGTGTAATAGAACTGTAGCTAATACAAATTTGTCCGCATTTTTCGGGAGACATTTAATTGTGTTTCCAAAAACTCTTCACCTATTAGCCAAAATTCCAAAATTTTCAATATACACTTGTGCTTTTGACAGTCTTTTGTTGAAATTATTTTTTCCGGCATTTAGCATTCGGCCGATTTTTTTTTCAACGAAAAAGCTGCGTCACCCACAAAATAATATGGGAAAGATATGTTTGTATTAGGTAGAATACTTTCGCCAGGAACATCTAATGTATAATTCAAGAATTTGTTTCCAAAACGACTTCGTGAAAATACATCTCCATCACTGTGACTGCCTACAGCTCCTACGTCGAATAAGGTGAAGCAGTAGTTCGAATCGCATACTGTGAGCAACACTATACTATAATGTTTTTTATAATTATAGTATAAAGAACCACTCCTGTTAGGACAAACGATGTTGACATGCTTGCCATCAAGTGCTCCTAGACAATTTGGCATTCCTGTTTTATTGAAAAACCCCTCCGCTATTTCCTCCCACTCACATGTATTTTGAATATCGAAATAAATTCCATGGAGTTCCACTCATATCGCATCGCAGGTTTCATATATGATTCTGCGTACGGTCGGTCACCCATTTTAAACGACCAGGCTAAAGGCCAAAACACAGTGAGGACGCCACAACAAAGTCACCGTAAATTGGTTGCTGTCAAAGGTTCGGCTCTAGCCAAAAGTTGAACACAGCCCATATGTGTTCACTTTTGGCTAGAGCCGGCTAGATATGGCTATAGCCAGAATGGCTGTAGCTAGGGCTCTTATTTGTGTGAGTAAATGTCAAACTTCCATAAATTGTTTCAATTTCATTGCAAGAATTATGTCGAGTGATAAAAGTAAATTAGTTGCTATAGCAACTATAATAAAAGATTGGATTAATTTCCTATAAAATTAGTGAAACCTATATTAATAAATAATTTAATCACAGCGCAAATGTTCAACATTACCGGCCTTGTCTGTTAATAATGGCACATTATTTTCGTATATGATTTCACCTTTGATATCCACACAGTAATAAAATTGAGACATTTTTGTTGTTTACTTGACATCAACAATTAAACAAACAAACGTCAAGCTACTTTGGCTTCACCTCCAGAGCACTAACCAATTTGGCTATAGCCGGCTACAGCCAAGAGTTGAACAATAAATTCTGACAATTGAGCTCACATATCCATATATGATTTTTCATCATTTATAGCTCTTATTTTTGGCTTAAAATTGGCTATAGCCAACAACTGAACGACCTCATTCTGGCTATAGCCAGCTCTAGCTGGCTCTAGCCAAAAGTTCAACACAGCCATGGAAGTCCCATATACTTAACACAATGAGAGCGACGCGATAAGTTGCCAACAAAAAGTTTGACAAAATCTCTAAATTAGTCGCCAACATTATTGACATTTCTGTGTGGACAGTGAATAATTTACATTCATGTTATGTGGATTTAGTTATTTTTTTTAAGCAAAGAGAATTATAAGGTAATAGTAAATAAAGTGGTTATTAAAACTTGTATAAAATTAATTTATTTAATTAGTTTGACAAATTATGGGTTGTGAGGAGGAATTAATAAAGAAAATGAGAAAAAAAGTTATGTTGTGCAATAAACGTCATCTCATATATAGAAATCTCTTCTTAGTCTTCTTTTTAGATTTTTCTTTATGCTTTGCAATTTTAAGTAAGCCGCATAATCTATACTAGCGATTTTCCTTAATTTTTTCCTTTTTGCCATTTCTTTTAGAATAAATAAAACAGCGATAGCTGTCAAAAACATTTGTCGAGTTGCGTTCACTGTGTTTTAAATGCGACATTATCGCCAACTAAGTTGCCAACATTGTTGTGTCGCTTTCACTGAGTTTTGGCCTTAAGACTTGCGGAGAGCATCCGTGCGCTAAATACCTTCAAAGTATGTTATTTTATAATTAAAATATAAAGAAATAATAATAATAAATGCATACATCAATGTTAATGCTAAGCGAGTTTTTGGCTCAATTGGTCTTCTTCTCGAATACCGTTTAAGGCTATCATTTAACAGACTTAGTAACATTTCAAATTGGGCAACAGACATTCTTGTTACTAGACAAAAAGTGCTCTATATCCTTTTTTTTTTAATTGTCGCATACCGACTTTAAAAAATCCGGTTACATCTCGGCTGAGATTAACTTCCCTAACCCATCATCTGCGTCTTCGCACTTTTAAGTTTAATAGGTACGCTTTCACGAAAAATACAATATATACCATCCGCAGAGTTAAAATTGCCCTTTGCACCCTTTGGTCCATTGCACTTCTTTCAATATAATATTTTTAAACAAATATATAATATAAAATCCTGCTTTTTAAAATCTCCTTTCAAATCGCTCAATACAAATTACAAACGAAATGTCAGATTCTTCTTCTTTCACAACCAGCAATCGCCGCCTGTCGTTGCAATTGTGTTTCCAACTTTTCGACGGCCTGTTTTGACAACCGAATTTCGCAATTGTGCTTAGGCCTTTAGTTTGGTGCGATTTTCACCTTAACCTCAACATTTATATTTGTTTACATTTGCAATCGAATGCTTCAGCTCCGCAGTGATGTCGAAATTTCCTATAATATGTAAATATATAGTATAAATATAAAACACACTAAAATGCCACCACAAAATTAAACAAAGTAAGTTGTAGCCGCTGTCAACCTTGTGAGCGTATGGCGCGTAAAAACCAGTCGCAAATAGAGATAGATCCATACAAAGAGCAAGACGTAACCAAAATATCGCACCTTTCATATCGCGCTCGTGAACAGGGGTTAAACCACAACCATACTATACAACGTGAAGAAGCATTCTTTTGTCCTTCAAATATTGGGAATTTCATACCAGTTAGCAATTAATAATTTATTAAAGTATCATTCCGTTTTATGAATTATTATGAGTTTTAAAAGAAAATGTTTTTACGCGGCAATGCAAATTTTTACCTTAAGCTTTATGTCTTTATGAGCAATTAGAATCAGTCTAACTATATTCAGTAGCATTGTCTGTAGTGCCAATAATAATACCTGCAAACAATCTGAAACGAAATCGATGCGAAAGCAAATCGTAAAAGCGAAATATTATTTCGAGACGAATTCCGATACCAAATCGTGTTCAGTACCGAAAATGATGAAGAAGGAACGCTATATCGAATTGGTATGACGATTCGATGGTGAGTTATTCTTTCGAATCAATTTCGAATCAATCTAGAAGACCTTGTATGGGTTAGTACTTTCAGCACGCATTCGATTTTTTCTGCTATATCGAGTCGTTTTCAAATCGCATGGCCAAAATATAAATAATGCGATTTCGAGTCGAATAGGCAAAAGCATAAATAACTGTAATATAATTAATAAAAAGAAATTATTGAATATATCGTTAATTTAGGAGCAAATACATTAATTTCATAAAAAATAAAATACAAAATTTAGGTAAAATAAAAAATTCATAAGTCATTGGATTTTTTGTGAGTTTCTCCATCTGCAAAGAGAAATGACATTGTTTTACAAAACTAAGCAACTTAATTTGTTTCCCTAATAAACTAGTACAAAACCGAATATTCAACAATTTTTTTTTATATTTTGATATAGATAGCTTTGTAGGTAGTTTTTTTTTTTTAATAATTTTAGACTACGAAAATTGTAAAGGTAAACATACATACCTCTCATCATTATTGACAGTCCTGTATTTTACATTTTTGTTCAAGGAATCGTTGGCATATTGAAAATGCTTCATTGCAGATTTGTCGAAATTTTCGGAAAAAAGGTCAAAGTTGCATTATCAAGCATACGAACGGATCTCTTAATCTATAGCCTTTTATAGGAAACAAACAAACAAATACTACAATAAACGCCTGTTATAAACGCTCTTGTTCGAGATGATATCCAAATTAGTCCACAGATGTCTACACTTGTATACTAATTTTTTCATGTGTGGATTCTCTGCGGTTTTTTGACTGATAATTAAAACACATTTTTTCTTTTGGAAATGAAGATACACAGTAAAAAATAATTCCTTAAAGTGAGTGTCAACAATTTGTGCCACACAGTTTAGGCATTTGTCGATAAGATTAGGGAAAGCTCCACCTTGGAAAACTAAGATTAGGTTTTTATCCCTAAAATGTAGGTAGTATTTTCTCCCACAAATGTAGGGAATTTTGGTGTCCCCCCCTAAAATGTAGGGAATTTTCATATTTTTCCACCTACATTTTAGGGAATATTCCCTAAAATGTAGGGAATAGGTGATGGCACCGCACCACTCTCCACCATAGGTGAGGCCTGAAACACAATTGGAGCTTTTCAGCCATCTTGAGATTTGTTGACAATGTAAATCAATGTAGAAGAACACAATTGGAGCTTTAACTTTTTTGCCAGCTTTAAGCTGGCTTGAGATTTGATCAAATTGCAAAATTCAAGCCCAATGACTGCCAACTTGAGGGAATTTTTAATGTTGCCAACTGTGCGAATGTCGAATTAGATGAGAATGGCTTCTGTTGAGACATTAAAGAAGTAAACAGCTACCAAAAATGTTAAAATGGAAGAAAACTTATACAGCTAGTAAAAGATAAGCAGTTTCTGTGGGACATAATAAAAAAACTTGGTATTATTTTTACATAGAATTGGTACATCTAGAAACTATCCAAAAAAGTATGCATTTATCGTAATTTTGGAAAATCGGAATGACTGTCGTTCCTTAATAAATATTCTCAACATAAACAAGTTAAAGCTGCAAATATCAAAAACGCCAGTTGTGTTCAACTCGGCTTTTTCAGTCAGCTTTAGCAGAAAGCTGTGCATAAAGCTGACTGAAAAGCTCCAATTGTGTTTCAGGCCTGAAGGTGATAGAAGACAACCCCTTTTAAAAAACATAAGAATTAGCTGAATAGCTCATTTCTTATGGTCCATACTACTAAGTAGTAAGGAAGTTATATTGGTGCACGGAGCACGCTGTAACAAAATATTGAAAAGCAATATATGACGTCTTTTCAAAAACAATGTGTGAATTATATAAACGAAAATATGTTTCCATTAAAACTGCAGCATAATACCTAGTTTATTGAATGTTCTTTTCCTCATATCCAAAAGAGCTAACATTTCGGGAATCTTACGTACTTTATAGGTTTCTAGTGCCAAATACCTAAATTCATTGAATGTTCCATTGATTTGGGGAAATTCAACTGATTTTCCCTTTCTATCAGAGAAAATTACATATATTTTTAGGGAAAAACATGTTTTAAATTGGGGAAAGCTCATTTCTTATGGTCCATACTACTAAGTAGTAAGGAAGTTATATTGGTGCACGGAGCACGCTGTAACAAAATATTGAAAAGCAATATATGACGTCTTTTCAAAAACAATGTGTGAATTATATAAACGAAAATATGTTTCCATTAAAACTGCAGCATAATACCTAGTTTATTGAATGTTCTTTTCCTCATATCCAAAAGAGCTAACATTTCGGGAATCTTACGTACTTTATAGGTTTCTAGTGCCAAATACCTAAATTCATTGAATGTTCCATTGATTTGGGGAAATTCAACTGATTTTCCCTTTCTATCAGAGAAAATTACATATATTTTTAGGGAAAAACATGTTTTAAATTGGGGGAATATTCCTAATATTTTGACAGTGTAGCTTACATAAATATCACGAAGAAAATGGATTATTTTTGGGTGCTAAAATAAAACAACTTAAGGGGAGGTTACCGTCGAGAACTTTGGAAAAAAATTTATTACATAAAATAAATACATTTGGAAATGGATGTCAACGTATTTTATTCTTCTATCAATGGAGAGTGAATTCCATTTTTAATAATAAAAAAAAAAAAATGTCCAAAATGCCGGTTCCAGCTCCTATCAAACAAAACAGTGCAACGTTAACAAAACGGTTTGACAGTTTACATCAGCTATTCCAGCATCATACAGAGGCCGTCCTTCTTCCTCCAAGAACTGATTGTGCTGAATCCAAAGGTTAACAGTTTTCCGAAATATACGGGGGTACTTCAGGTAGCGAGAAAAGGTCTCCACAGAAAGTACGCTCCAAGCTCCTCAGGTATTTGTTTTCCAGCCGGTGGACAGTTCTGATCTCAACAGACTGTGAATTCTAAAATACTTTAGATATGAAAATATCCTTTTACCCACGTATTTTAAACACTTTAAGGATGATAATTATGTAAAAAAAAAATTGAATTTTTCATCGTCATGAGCGGTAAACTCCTCTTAAGTTACGCTGTGAAGTTTAAAATTTTAGCTTTTAGTAATCTATCGTTAATTTGAAATGGTGAAGTAAACTCTTCATCTAGGAAAGAACAAATTGTTTAAATCTGTATCTAGCTTTGAATAGTTATTCATAAATTTATCCGAAAAATGATTTTGATATCATGCCCAGGGGTACACTTTTCCAGATATTAATGAGAGTAGTCCTTAAAATCATCATTATGCTCTTCTGTGGGTGTATTGACTTTAATAATACCTAAGTATTGTATACTTGCTCCCACGCATGACAACTAGGTATTTATATTAAAAGATAACTTCGAGTTCCTCAAATCTTGGGCTCCCAAGGAAAATGAGACTAATTCGTGACACAATTCTGTACAAGAATAGAACATCATGCAGATACGGCTGTCATGTGTGGTTTTATAGAGATATTGCATGTCATACATGAACCTGAACCTGACCGTGAACCTGAATTTGTACCTAAGCCTGCACTTAAACCTGATCCTGAACTTGAGCCCGAACTGAATCTGAACCTAAACTTGAACTTGAACCTGCACCTGCACCTAATCTTTGACTTGCACGTGAATCTAAATCTTATTCTGGACCTGTACCTGAGCCTGATTCTGAATCTGAACTTGAACTTGAACTTGACCCTGAATTTGAATCTGGATCTGACCTTTTACTTGGAGCTGAATCTATACTTGGTGAAAAGAAGAAAATTGTTTTACTATCCCATACCAGCTACATTTAAACTATACTTGGACCTGAACCTATACCTAAACCTGAACCTGAACCTCAACTTGAGCTTGAGCCTGAACCTGAACTTAAGCTTGAACCTGCACCTGATCCTGAATCTGAGACTAACCTTAACTGATACCTGAACCTTATCCTGCACCTAAACCTGAACTTGAACTTAAGTCTGAGCCTGTACCTAAACCTTAACCTGAACTTAAGCTTGAACCTGCACCTGACTCTGAATCTGAGTCTTAAGTCTGAATCTGTACCTAAACCTTAACCTGAACCTAAATCCGAACCAAATTTCTTTTATTCATGCATACATGTAATAGGATATCAAGAAAATTTGAATACGGTACCTGGGATACAGAAGTAAAAACTCCTGAATGTTGCAGATTACCGATTGCCGATGGGTTTTCGGGATCATTTACAATATTTAATCAACATTCTAGGTTGCTAAAATCCTACATGGATGAACTAATCTTTTAGTTATTATGATAAATGGTACTGTTATTTTAATTCCTCTTAACAAGATGTTTACAGAAATATCAAAATGTCAAAACTTCAAAGACTCACAGAAATCTAAAATGTTTAATCAATAAAACTTCAAAAGGTCATCAATCGTATTCACATAATCTCATAAAATCTTCTAATTCAGTATAATTTTCGGGATTGCTCAGAAAATTCCGGTGAACATTTTCTGACTACACTTAATTTACTTAATTGGCGAGAACAAGTTAATTAGAAAGCCAATAGGCGTATATAGAAGCTTTGGTAAGGGATTCAAATTGCCTAGCACCCCATAATAGACAGGAATTTGTTGGATGGTTTGTTAGTCACACGATAGGATTACGCGTTGATTCCTTTATGTGCTCTGATCACGAAATTTTCACCGATTTCCTCTTCCCACCGACCACGGTTCAATTCAGCTCCGCTGAAATTTAATTAAGGCTTTTCCGACTCGTATCAATTTCATTTGGTTGAAGTAAAAGGAATCAATACCCGTGGTTTTTTTAAGGAAATGGGACTCGAATTGGATAATCTGCCGATAATGGTTTCCATTTGATTAGTTTTCGGCTTTGTTATGCGAATGAGGTTATGTAATATTCTCAATGACGGAGGTGTTGTTGCGTGTTCATAATAATTTTGCACGTTTTTTTAGCTACTCTGGTATGAAAGGTTAAAACCACATGAACTGAAGTCAATTAATTTGTAATATAGGCGATTAGAATAGAAATAAATATTCTCTGAAGTAAAAATAGAGCCACAGCAGCAGAATTGGACATCTTTGGGGACTCTCACTTCAATACAATTTGAAATTAGTTTTTTAATTCTTTTTGGATTTTTGGGAGTTACTAACTTAGTGTATTGGCTGGGGATGAGATGTACTCGAAGATTTGAATTTTTGAGGTAATTATTTCAACATTGGACTTTCGTTCTTAACGTTTTTTGCTATACAAAGGATATTGCATTTCTTCACTTGATGGAGGACATTATGAGTTTAATTTTCCAAAAATTAGGGTACATTAAGTTCTATTTCAGGAATCCAGTACTCACGGACTTAATCATGATACATATGGCAATTGATAAGGCAGTAGAAGCTCTTCAGTGTGGAGTAGTCGAGGAGTTTATAGTTGCGTTTTTCATTTTCATGTGCGTCAAAACAAACTTCACTAATATTATTGAAAAGTATTCAACAAAGCCAGGATAACTGGATTATCAAATGTTCGATGAGCCGCAAAGAAAGCCCAGGACTATACTATATCATGACGTTATTCTTCTGGGATATGAATTATGATATGTATATACTTTTGTAACTGCCTGGTCGAGCATCACAAGCATGAACTCAATGAGCATCCGATGTCTGTACCAAAAATCTCACTCTATTTTTATACCTTAGTTGAAGAGATCCTACTAAGTTTAATTTTGTTCAAGAAAGAATAAAAAGAACAAAGAAATGAAAAAGTTTGAGAAAAATAGAAAAAAAACAATTTTTTTATATATTAAAAAAATTTCAAAAATTTTAAAGAAACAGATTCCTTCGTATAGCAAAAAACGTTAAAAACGAGAGTCCAATGTTGAAATAATTACCTCAAAAATTCAAATCTTCGAGTACATATCATCCCCAGCCAATACACTAAGTTAGTAACTCCCAAAAATCCAAAAAGAATTAAAAAACTAACTTCAAAATGTATTGAAGTGAGAATCCCCAAAGAGGTCCGAATCTGCTGCTGTGGCTCTATTTTTACTTCAGAGAATATTTATGTCTATTCTAATCGCCTATACTATGAATTAATTGACAAAAAAAGAACAAAGAAATGAAAAAGTTTGAGAAAAATAGAAAAAAAAACAATTTTTTTATATATTAAAAAAATTTCAAAAATTTTAAAGTAACAGATTCATTCGAAGCGAATCGAACCTGTATACGCCACGCAGTGGGCTGAAAAATAAAGAAGAAAAGGAAGAAGAAGAAGCGTTTCCTGTCAGCAGAAAAACTTACACTCATCGGTGCAGCTTGGTTTTCTGCCTGCTGCAGACGCTTGAAAATAGATCAAACTGATCTCTTCTCATATACAGGGTGTCCCGTAAGTCGACGTCAAGCCGGAACCAGGTGATAGACCAAATCGTAACAGTTACCAGAAAAATATAAAAAAAATCTAAGTCATGTATTTTTCAAATTATAGGCATTTCTTTTTAGCTCCTGTTGCTACAAATCTTTACTTCTTTTCAATTTTATTTTTCTTGTGTAATCCCGAATAGTGCTTATGTAACCTGTTGCTTTAAGTTCTAAGCCAACTGCTCCAGCTTGGAAGAAAATGTCACATTTTGCCGAACCAAGAATAGAAAATTAATATTTCGCCCAACTTTAACTGACTGTACTGAAAAAAACATGTACTACGCCAGTTTGGCAAGTAACGTTAAAAGTTGAGTGTAAGGTGACTGACCGACCAACTGCTCGTGAATTATGATGTCTTATATCAAATTATTATTATTTCTAATTTTTTATGCTTGAACAATAAGCTTAGAACACTTATGTTTATTAATTGTATGGTTTCGGCAGAGATTGGGAGAGGTGCCGGTATTTGAAAGGATAACTCAGCGTTTTTCAACTTCAAATATAAAATTTTATTTCATAATTCATTTCCTTAACCTAATATCACGAAATTCAAATAATACTATTAACTTAAAACTAGAAATTCAAATAACAATTCAGTGTAAAAATTCAATATAAAAATAAAAAAAAAAAAATGGTCCAAATGACGTGTCCGTCTCTTTATTTCTGAAAAGAAGAAGAAAACCGGAATTAGTTTCTGTCACCATATAAACTACTAGAATAAAAATAATAATGGTGTTACTGCGTGTGGGCACTAGGGCAGTAAAGTGACGCACAGAAGAACTTTCTGCGAATTTATTTGATGGTAGCGGCCCTGTCAGACAGAAATGCTGAATAAGCTACAAATGGATGTGCAGTAGCGTGCTGCAACGTATGGTGCAGAACAAATGTAGCACAATAAGAGTTTGGCAGAATTATTCTCCTGCTTAGATGTGTGAATGTGGATGATAGGAATTTTCAGATTAAACTCTGAACAGAATTATACTTCTGTAGTAAGGATAGGAATAATTTCAGATTAAACTCTGAACAGAATTATACTTCTGTAATAAATATGGGAATAATTTCAGATTAAACTCTGAACAGAATTATACTTCTGTAATAAGGATAGGAGCAATTTAAGATTAAACTCTGACCAGAATTATACTTCTGTTTGGAGGATGGGAACACGATTCTTATTTTCAGATTAGACTCTGAATCAGATGAACTCTGAGCAAAGAATGGTGCCATCTATTGCAACTCGTCGGCCTTTTATAGCCGCCGCATCCAGTTATTAGCTCTCGCCTCTCGGTGTTGCCCTAGCGACGTTTATTGCAATTGCTCTGACTGAGGCGAGGGCAAAATCGGCTTACTGGAGAAATGTCATTTGATGACATAAGGAATGTAAATATACAGAGATATGTAAGTATGCTTTATGATATTTTGGTTGTTTAAAGCATTAATTTCTTTGGATAATTTTAGATAAAATAAGCTGTCACGGACTGCGGACTTGAGAGGTTATAACCAACCTAGTGTGGAAATTTCACTATTGTCCTGCTGAAATTGCATCTGGTGGAGACGTGCAGCATTTAATTAGATAAGTATTCTGAAACATTTTAAATTAGTCTTAATACTTTGTGTTCCTCTTTTTTCTTTTCCTTTTAGGAGGAATTGTTTCGTCGATGGAATGATTTGGGGCGCATTTCGACGGTGGACTGAACATCCTCCCGCCTCAAAAAAAAGAAATCATGATAAAATAAAAATAAAATTACTTACAGAATTTTGAATGAAGAAGTGTAGTTTATTTCCCTTTTTTTTCATTTTTAAGGTTATGCCGCCTGGAAGGGGACATCTACAGAACATTTTTGCCTCTCTGATCATATTCCACGGTATTAAAGTTGACTGTAGGATTTGCATGACGTCTGGGGTTGATCATATTTAATGTTTTAAGTCAGCAGGAATTCCAATGGTCGTGATCTCGTTCGATGTTTGTATAGCTGACGTGGTTGGCGTTGCTTCGAGAGTGTTGGACATAGCTAATTCATGTCTGATGCATTCAGTTCGTTTGTTTTTTCTAGCACGAGCTTTCTTAGTGCTTGGTACTACTTTGTGTAGATCTCCTGGAACTCTAGGTGAAACTGTCGGCATTGAACGTGGCTGCGTTGGGACACATACATCTGGTCGACACTCTATTGGCTGCTTGGGAATTTCATTGGCCTTAGGTCCTTTTTGTGGTTTGACTGTAGTTGGGGATGTGCGAGGCCAAATTGACTGCCTTTTGTTCATGAGTGTTGTGTCTGGCGTGTCTCGTGGTGATCTTGGTTGTGTCTCAGCAGGAGATTTTGTGAAACACTGTTGCTGAGTCGGTTTTGTCGGTAAATCTGGAAGACTTAGCAATGTATTCTTTGATGCTGTTGTTTTATTTGGAACAGGTTTGCGTTCAGGAACTGGTGGCTTCGTTGGGATACGAATTCCTGGACAGCATTTACTTGGTCTCGGTTTAGTCTCTTCGTGTAGGACTGGGAGACTTGGTAGTACTGCACTTTGTTTTGTAGGGGGCGGTCTTGGTTTTGTCGACTTTCGAATCACGGGGTGATTCGGGGTCGGCTCTGACCCGAACTTCAAGACTTTGTTTGGAATGGGTGTTCCACATAACGATTTCACCGAAGGAGATATGCCTTGTGCCTCAAATGGTCTTGCCTTTCGCTTGATCGGCGAGGAGTGTACAGGTGTTGGTCGTATGACGACAGATTTCATCCTTTTTCTTCCACAGGTCAGCCAAAGGGACTTTGCAGATAGTGCCGAGCAGAGTCATAGGGAGGATGGGGCAAGGCCATGAAGGCAGAACATCTGCGCCTTCCACAGTAAGTAGGTAAGTGACGTAAGGGTCCCTTCAGGACCGAGTGTGTGTCGGCTCTTTTGTATGCAGGCATGAAATTTTTTTGATTATGGATGATGACAGCGGCAGGTATTTTCGGGAACTCCCCCACACTCTCCGCCACCCTTAGCCGAGGTGCTAGCATGCCGCCCTGTGCTATCGTTGTCATCAGGCGATCTGTCAGCCCATGCTGGCAGTTTGGACTTAACGTCCTGGTCAAGTCGCCTTCAACTTGGAGGGAGTGGGCTGATAGGCTTGATAGGTGTAGGGGCCGCCAAAAGTTCCGGAGGAGTAGGTGCCAGGCTTACATCCATAGAATCCAGTGATTCTGAATTAAAAATTTCTAACAATTCTTCCATTGCACTTAATACAGAGAATATAGTATAACCAAAACTGAAAAAATTAACGAGTTTTAATAACCACTTTTCACTTGTCACTTTTGAAACTGAAGTGATTTTTGGCGGGTTCTGAGTCCGTTTATATTCAAATGTAACGGGTATTCTGAGTTTTGGTACTGCCAGAGAGCAGTGGACTTTGGTGGGGATAATTGATGATTGTCAGGAGATGTTGGTGAGAGGGAGAGGGCAAATTTTTGAGATAGGACGGGTGAGAATATTTTTTGCGGTTTTAATAGTGACTGCTCTGACGAAGTTGTTATGGCCAGTATGAATTTCAATTATTCGACCTAATGGCCATTTTCCTATTGGGGTTTGGTCTTCTTTTATCAAGACGAGAGTTCCGATTTTTAAATTTTCCTTTTCAGTCTGCCATTTATGTCGTTGATGCAATGTATGCAAATAGTCTCTTGACCATTGCTTCCAAAAATTGTGGGAGAGGGATTGGATGTGCTGCCATCTTTTGAGAGGATGTTGTTGTGGATTAAGTGGGGAAGGTTCTACTATGGTGAGATTGTGTCGACCAGTAAGGAAGTGTCCGGGTGTGAGAATATTGTAGTCTGTTGGGTCATTGGACAGGGGAGAGAGAGGTCTGGCATTTAAACATGCCTCAATTTGAACTAAAGTTGTATATAATTCTTCGTAGGTGAGTTTTGCATCCTTGATTGTTTTATAGAGATGACGTTTGGTGGATTTTACACCAGATTCCCATAAGCCTCCAAAGTGAGGTGCTGCAGGAGGGTTGAAGTGCCAAGTTATGCCTTGGTTGGAGAATTCTTTGGCCAAATTGGCTTCAATTGCTCTCATTGATTTATTTAAATTGGATTGTAAAACTCGATTTGCTCCTACAAAATTTGTTCCTTGATCCGAGTAGATGTGTGAGCAAAGACCTCTCCGTGCAACAAAGCGCTTGAGGGCAGCTAGGAAGGCTGGTGTTGACAAGTCAGAGACGAGCTCTATGTGTATGGCCTTGGTGGCCAAGCAAACGAATAGACAGATATAAGTTTTCGTTAATTTTGCTCCTCTAAGTGTTGATGTTTTCATAACAAGCGGCCCTGCGTAATCTACCCCAGTGTGTTGGAAGGGTAAAGATATATTGACTCTTGCTGAGGGCAGAGAACTCATTAACTGAGAGCTGGGCTTCGCATTGAATCGAAAACAGTCAACACATTTATGGATGCGATGTCTGATCGTATTGCGGGCGTTTATTAACCAATAGTGGTTTCTTATAGTACTCAATATGATTTGAGTGCCTCCGTGTAATGTATAATGATGTATATGATCAATGAGAATGTTGGTTAAGTGATGGTTATTGGGAAGAATTATGGGATGTCGTTGGTCGTAACTTAGCTGAGACTTGGTGAGACGACCTCCAACTCGTAGGATATTTTCAGAGTCGAGCATGGGATTGAGAGACAGAATTCGACTCTTTTTAGGAAGGGGTAATTTTTTCTGCAGTTGGTTGATTTCGGTAGGAAAAGAGATATTCTGGAGCAGTTTGATTAGGCATAGTTCTGCCTTTTTTAACTCGGATACTGATAAATATTGTGTAGTGGACTGTATTTTGCGCATGCTGTTTATAAACCTGAGACAGTATGCAGTTATTCTAATGGTTTTTTGAAATGAAGAATATTTATTTAGTACAATTATTTGGTCATCGACAGTAGTAGTGAGAACTTTTGGTTTTTTATACTCTAGTTGAGTATGAACCTCCAAAGATTGTTGAGGCCAATATTCCTCATCTTGATGCAGCCAGTCTGGGCCATTCCACCACATAGACATTGTGACTAGAGTGTTTGGCAGAATGCCTCTTGACGCTACATCTGCAGGATTGGATTTGGAGGGGACGTGATTCCAAGTAGCTTGTGGTATGTTTTCATGTATTTCCGAGATGCAATTGGCCACGAACGTTTTCCAGGTGGATGGATGCTTTCGTAGCCAAGCTAAAACTATATTAGAGTCTGTCCACGCTCTAACCTTAACTTTCTCTAGTTCTAAATCGTTGACAACTTGTTTAATAAGCCGAGAAAGTAATACAGCACCACATAGCTCTAGTCGAGGTAGTGAGACTGGTTTGATGGGAACTACTTTAGTTTTTGCTGTCACGATTTGTACTCTGGAGTTCTCATTAGGATGTATTTTTAAATACAAAACGGCTGAATAGGCGTTATTTGAGGCATCGCAAAAACCATGTAGTTCCATCTCACTTTTGTTAGGCTGGTAGCCTAGCCAACGTGGAATCTGAATGTCCTGAATAGTATGTAGCTGGTCTTTGAAATAATTCCACTCTTTTAAAATTTTTGGAGAGCCAGAGTTTCTGAATTATGATTTTGGCTGTAATTATGCATGGAGCTAACCAGCCTAGTGGATCGAACAGAGACGATACTTCAGATAATATTATTCGTTTGGTGTATGTGGTTTTTTGTTCGGGGACATTGACTTTAAAGGAGAAAAAGTCTGTTGTTGGATGCCAACGTATTCCGAGCGTTTTTATGGATTCGTTATCAGAGAATTCCAAGTTGGTTTTTAATTCTCGATGATCCAATGGTATATGTTTGAGAAGATCATTATGGTTGGCAGTCCATTTACGTAGGTTGAATGTTCCCTTTGCTAAGGCCTCGATAAGTTCACGTTGCAGTTGTATTGCTTCACTGAGAGTATGGGCTCCTGAGACCAAGTCATCGACATAGAACTCTTTCATGATGCTCTTAGCTGCGAGGGGATAATTAGTCGCTTCATCTCGTGCTAACTGCTGTAGCGTTTTGATGGCAAGATATGGCGCTGGTGTTGTTCCAAATGTGACCGTAGTTAAGGCATAATCTTACAACTCTTCTTTTGGAGTATTTCTCCAAACTATTCTCTGGAAATTTTGGTGTTGAGGTGCCATTTGGATCATTCTGTACATTTTCTCTATATCTGCTGTAAAAGAGAACTTGTACAGACGCCAACTTAGTAAGGTAGTCCAAAGTGTTGGTTGGATTGTAGGTCCAACTAGCAGTTGCTCATTTAATGATTTGCCATTTGACGTACGAGCTGAGGCATTGAAAACTATTCGAAGTTTTGTGGTAGAACTCTCTTTGAGCACAGCGTGGTGTGGTAGATAGTAGAAAGGAATGTTTTCGTATATTTTGTTTTCTACTAGTGTTGGTGGAATAGGCTTCATGTGGCCAAGCTGAGTGTATTCATCTATGCAATCTTTATATAATTTGCCAATTGCTGGGTTGTTGGACAATTTTTTCTCTAATTGTAGGAATTGTTTAACAGCCATATTCCTAGATTGTCCAAGCTGTGGTGCATTACGGTTCTTGAATGGCAAATGAACCTCGTATTTTCCAGAGGGTAGGCGTTTTGTTGTGTTTTTGTACAACGTTTCACAAAGTTTATCTTCGTGTGACAATGTTGGTCGGATGGTGCATTCTTCGAGCTCCCAAAATTTTCTCAACTGGTTATCCCACTCGGTATTTATTGTAGTGTGGGTGGATAGCACAGTTGTAATGGTGCTCGTTGTTTCTGGTACTGCTCCAACCAGAATCCATCCTAATTCTGTGTTTTGGGCTGTTGGAGAATTGCCAGGTCCTCTTTTTATTCCATTTTTAATAATGGCGGCGTAGATGTCTGTTCCAAGCAGAACATCGATTTCTCCTGGGATTGAGAAGGTGGGGTCTGCTAAAGCCAGATTGGTGATGTGTTTCCAGTTTGACACTGCAATTGTCTGGGCTGGCAATAATTCGGTAATTTTTTTGATAATGAGCATGTTGCTCTCCATTTGGAATTTAGTATATAAGGAGTTAATTGTGACAGTTGCTTGTTTTACAGCGGTGTTAGTGAGTGTTGTGCCAAGTCCAATTAGTTGATGGGTGGTCGGAGATCCTTTAAGCTGTAATCGCTTAAGAGCTCTTTCGGTCATAATGGACACTTGTGACCCAGAATCTACTAATGCTCGGAATGTCATTGTGATTCCGGATGGTGCTATAATGTTAATCAGAGCTGTAGAAAGAAGTGCCCTTTTCAAGTTTGAGGTTAGAAAATTTTGGACTTGCAGTTCATTATTTCTATCGGTGGGTGAGCATTGCTTTGCTTCCATATTGGAATTTTGGGAGATCTGAATAGGTGACTTTGAAACCAAATGATTTTGCTCGTAATGAAGTAATGAGTTATGATTTTTCTTGCAATGGTAACATTTCTTACTGCTGGTGCAATTTAAGGTTGAATGGTTGGGTGATAAGCAGTTTTTACATAAATGCTTATTCGAGACAACTTCGTGTCGTTGTCGCGTGGTCAGAGTTCTAAAGGTTGGACAATGAAATATGATATGGTTACCTTTGCAATGACTGCAAGAGGTTTTTGTTGTGGGGGGGTGTGTTCGTGTTGAACTCTTAGTATTGTTCAAGAGTCCATATATTGGTTTAGGTGAGGAAGGTTTTCTTTGTATCGTGTTCGACAATTTATTTTTATTTCCTATCATTTCCAGAGTTCGAAAGCGAGACTCTAGGAATTTTTTTAGTGTGTTTAATTCTGGTAACTCAGTGCTACTATGTAAGCTCTGTTCCCATAATTGATGCGTATCTGGGTGTAATTTCTGTACAGTCAAGTATATAATAATTGGATCCCAATTGTTTGTTTCTACATCTAAATTCTTTAATGCTAATAATGCTTCTGTTATGTTGTCTAGTAGTCTTTTAATATTTTCGGCGGTATCATGATTAGTAATTGGGAGAGACAATAATTTTTTTAGTTGTACGTTGACTAGAATTCGCTTATTTGAGTAGCGCTCCTTTAGGAGTTGCCAAGCTGGTTTATAATTTGCGTCGCATATTTCATAATGCCTGAGCAGCTTTTCAGCTTCTCCTATTAGATTAGTTTTCAGAAAATATAGTTTGTCAACGTCTCTTAAATTATTGTTGTTATGTATAACTGAATTAAATAAATCGTGGAATGAAATCCACGTAGAGTATTCTACATTGAAGGTGGGAAGTTTAATTCGGGGGAGTCTTTCATTATTACATGAATTTGTGCTAGCATGTGATGTCTGAGTCTGAGGAGGATTGTTAACAGGCTTTGGTGTTAGTCTATCTATATCCTCTTCCATGCTTGCTGCTTTTTCAATATAATACTCCTGTACATCACTAAATGTCTCTTTCGTGAAGTATTCTAATTTGCGATCTTCATTTGTCGCTCTCTTTTGAATTACCCTATGCCGCGTTTGGAATTCTTTCCAATATTCGGTGAACGTTTGTAAACGTTTCTCTGTCGATTTGACAGTCTTTTTCTTGCCTTCTCTTTGATGTCTTTTAAAGAGGTCGTCTATTAAATCTTTGACCTCTTTTTGAGACTCAACTAACTCTAATACTGAGCTAATGGTTTCGTCCCCGGCGTCAGATATACTGCGTTCGTCATCTGTAGGCATTTTGAATGGCGGAGCTTAAATTATGTGATATTAAGCAATATATTCCAATTTTATATTTGACTGACTGAGTTATCCGGCTTTGAAGGATCAATGTGAGAGCTGGTCTCAAACAATAAGGGAGAGCTGCCGGTATTTGAAAGGATAACTCAGCGTTTTTCAACTTCAAATATAAAATTTTATTTCATAATTCATTTCCTTAACCTAATATCACGAAATTCAAATAATACTATTAACTTAAAACTAGAAATTCAAATAACAATTCAGTGTAAAAATTCAATATAAAAATAAAAAAAAAAAAAATGGTCCAAATGACGTGTCCGTCTCTTTATTTCTGAAAAGAAGAAGAAAACCGGAATTAGTTTCTGTCACCATATAAACTACTAGAATAAAAATAATAATGGTGTTACTGCGTGTGGGCACTAGGGCAGTAAAGTGACGCACAGAAGAATTTTCTGCGAATTTATTTGATGGTAGCGGCCCTGTCAGACAGAAATGCTGAATAAGCTACAAATGGATGTGCAGTAGCGTGCTGCAACGTATGGTGCAGAACAAATGTAGCACAATAAGAGTTTGGCAGAATTATTCTCCTGCTTAGATGTGTGAATGTGGATGATAGGAATTTTCAGATTAAACTCTGAACAGAATTATACTTCTGTAGTAAGGATAGGAATAATTTCAGATTAAACTCTGAACAGAATTATACTTCTGTAATAAATATGGGAATAATTTCAGATTAAACTCTGAACAGAATTATACTTCTGTAATAAGGATAGGAGCAATTTCAGATTAAACTCTGACCAGAATTATACTTCTGATGAACTCTGAGCAAAGAATGGTGCCATCTATTGCAACTCGTCGGCCTTTTATAGCCGCCGCATCCAGTTATTAGCTCTCGCCTCTCGGTGTTGCCCTAGCGACGTTTATTGCAATTGCTCTGACTGAGGCGAGGGCAAAATCGGCTTACTGGAGAAATGTCATTTGATGACATAAGGAATGTAAATATACAGAGATATGTAAGTATGCTTTATGATATTTTGGTTGTTTAAAGCATTAATTTCTTTGGATAATTTTAGATAAAATAAGCTGTCACGGACTGCGGACTTGAGAGGTTATAACCAACCTAGTGTGGAAATTTCACTATTGTCCTGCTGAAATTGCATCTGGTGGAGACGTGCAGCATTTAATTAGATAAGTATTCTGAAACATTTTAAATTAGTCTTAATACTTTGTGTTCCTCTTTTTTCTTTTCCTTTTAGGAGGAATTGTTTCGTCGATGGAATGATTTGGGGCGCATTTCGACGGTGGACTGAACACTTACTTTTTAATTGAGTGAAGACCGGTTTCAGCACATCGGCTATCATCAGTACACTAAAATTGTACTGCTCCCAAACTGATCTCTTACAGTGGTTTGCAGAGTGGTGAGTAATAGAGCTCTGTTTGGTCGTTAAAGCAGGCGTGGTCTTTGTCTTGTAGTGCTCGAGATATCTCCAATGATTCCAAAAGATTTAATTTCTTTCCTTTATTACATAAATGTAGAATCTTTGCGTTTACATCAGGTAAATGATTGTTGTCTAATAAATGAGTCGCATAACTGGATTTGTTATTTTTGTTTCTGAAGGAGCTGGTATGTTCATCTATTCTTTCCTTGAATGAACTCCCCGTTTGACCAATGTAAAAAGTAAGTGTGATTGATAATCTCGTTCAATAATAACTTTAGTTCATCAACCCGTACCAATAACTTCAAAATACCAGTTCATATTATCCCCCAAAGAAAAACGTCACTACTAGTCCACGGAGCTCAAGCTTGGAATTCTCTACCTCATATAAAAAGTATCACATCGCTTGGTCGATTCAAGCGTGCAGTTGTCAATTTTCTCAATCTCACAGTTTAATTGTTTCAGCATTTTGCTCTCTTACGTAGATTTTTCTTTGGTTTACTTTAGTTAAATTTTGTTGTACATTAATATTAGGTAAAGTCTTTTGCTGTTATAATTTTATTTGATACTATTGGATTGTGCAAACTTAAAGGGGCTTTGTCCTAATTGTACAGCATAAAAATAAATAAAACTGATATTGAAAAAAGGAAAAAAGTTTAAATAAAAAAATTTTGGAAGCTACTAACTATTGATAATAATAAAAATAATAATAAAAAATGAGAGAAGATGAAGGAAGGAAAGAAGAAAGCCATATAGAGAAAAAGGAAAAAATAACAGCAAGAAACAAAAATAAAATTATAATTATAGGGTGTTTCATAATTGGTGCACATAACTCGAGGGTGCGATAGCTATGGTGGAGACAAGCAAAAAATTATAAGTTGTGGGGCGGGGGGTAGGACACGTCGTTTCGTGTATGTATAAAAAAAATGACACCTGCTAAGAAAACATTTTATCCATGGTTAAAAGTTCCAGGGAAGGATGGAAATGGTCAAGATCATTGAAATAATAACCATGAGATATTTGAATTTTAACGATAGGAGACTTCAATCTTATATTTGTGCGATCTGATTCAGGATTAAATACTAATAGCTGACGAGATGGAGCATTTACGCAATAGCTCATCAAGATGAGAAACGATTAAGTAAAGTCGTCATAGACAGTATATTTAATCAATCTTTGTATTCATAATTGGACTAATAAAATTTGAATCATATAAACCGAGTATAATGTCTCTGAATGCCCACAATGTTTTGTGCATATATATGTAGTAGAAAAAGGGTTCCATACAAGGGACACATATTCTAAAATAGTCCTTACGAAACTAACGGAAAATACTTTGAACGCTTGAAGTTATTTAAAAGACTTGGTACAACGTAAAATAAAATCAAGGAATTTATATGCCATATTACTGATACTATTGATATGCTTAACAAATAAAATATTGTCATCAAAGATCACACCAAGATCATAAATTTCAGTAACCTATATTATAGAAATTCCATCAAGGTGATAATTACAGTGCAAGACATTCAACTTTGCATTTGCTGATATTCAAAGAAAGGATATTATGTTTGCACTAGTTAAGTACCTCCAACATCATATTGCAGCTGAATGCAATCTTGCGGTTCCTTTATTATTTTGTATATTTTCGTGTCATCAGCTTATATCAAGCAATATGAGCTAATTACATCTGGTAGATCATTAATATAGATTAAGAATATTAGAGGTCCAAGTATAGCTCCTTGTGGGGCTCCAAAAGTTTGAGTGAGCGAGTCTGGTTTAAAACCATTCATTACCACTCTTAAGCGGGAAACACAATGCGACGGTCCTCAGAGATCATCAATGCTGCACGGTCATCAGCGGTGATGAGAATAGGAATTATTCCTATTCTGATGAACGTAGTTCACTGTTTATTGACATTTTCAGTTTGAGCTTGTGAACTTGTACTGTTGCATGCTGTTTTTTTTTTTAAATTTTAGTTTTAAAATGAGCGGCTTTAATGAGTTATGCTTTGAAGAAATCTTAATAGAAGAAATTAAAAATAGAAAGTGCCTTTATGATAAAAAAGTACAGGTTATAGAAATACGCTAATAAAAGCCAAACAGTGGAAATCTTTAGATGAGGTGTGTCAGAAAAAGTGGAAGGTGCTCAGGGATCGGTATATAAGGGAGCTTAAAAGGAAAAACTTGTCGTCAGGAAGTGGGGCCAGTATACATATAGAATGGGAGCTAATGGAAAATTTACGTTTTCTATCTGACGTGCCTACAAGTTGCTCGTAATTAAAAATATTTTATATTTTTACTCTCAAATGCATTACTGAAATATTACCGATATCGAGGAAACACCGAATTCACAAGCAGCACAATTGGCGAAAGTACCAATATTTTTTCTGATGAGACCCAAGACACCGTAAGTAGGGAACAGGTTGAAGTTGAAGAGAAAAACAGGAGAATATTGAAAAAAAAAATTGATTCAATATTATCAAAGTGTGAAGCTGACATAATGGACATTGGAGTTAATGAACTTTTCAGTCGACCCATCACAAAACTTCTGGACGATTTACCTGTAGAAGTTCAAGAAGACGCAAGATTATATATTCTTACGTATCTGACTAATTTAATGAATAAACTGCGTCTTCAGGAAAAGGAAGAGACAGTTCCTATAATAATTAATTAATTCGGTTGATATTAATGTTTTGTTTGCCCAAGTTTTTTTTTTTTAATTATATGCATCCCAACAGGGCCGATTAGATGCGGAAGAACCGAGTTCTGTTATATTTTCTGCTTTAACTTTTTCCACTCTCCGGGCTCCCACTCGTGTTGCGAATTTTCCCAATCTGCATATCCTTTTGGACAATATTGATTGGCACCTTCTTGTGACGGACTCTGGTTTATTTTAATGAAATTATGTAGAGCTAAACAGGCTAAAACAATTTTTTGTGCATTTGTAGGACTGCAATGTAAGGTGGTTCGAAGTATCCTCCAGCGAGCAACAAGAATACCAAAAGCATTTTCAATAGTTCTTCGTACTTGGGACAATCTGTAACTGAATATTGATCGATTTGCGTTTAAATTTTTTTCTGGATATGGGCGCATTGGGTTTCTTTTAAGCGGGAAGGTAGCTTCTGCCACAAAAAATACGGAAACATTTTGTTTGTTTTGGACAAATGACTGTCTTGAGGAATTGGTAGTTGACCTTCCAAAAACTGGGATCGGAATTTACATTTTCTGAGGACACATAAGGAAAAAAAAATTCATTTAAGGAAACATGTTCTTGTTAATAATGTAGGTAAATTACCTCCAACACTTTGACTTCCCAAGCTACCCATATCAAAGTGCGAGAAACAGTAATTACCAACACAATCTGCCATAAGAACGACGCTAAAAAAAATACTGCGATCCGCTTTTTGATGGACATATTACATTAGCATGCTTGCCGTCCAGGGCTCCTATGCAATGGGGCATATCCCACAATCGGTCAAAGTTTTTTGAAATAAGCTTATAATCGTCATGGGTAGGGGTACTGACATAGAAAGGCCCAAGAACTTTCCAAATTTGTTCACATGTTTCAAGAACTATCGCTCGTACAGCACTTTTGCCCATTTTAAAGCTCCTGGCTAAATACTGGATGGATACTCCTTGGGAAAGGTATCTAGATTGAATTGAGTTTAGATTTTTTTTTTTTAAATATAAATATATTTATTTACGTTAAAGTTAATGCTAATGCTAAGTGAATGTTTTGAGACATACTCTTTCTCAGGTTTACGAATAGGTCATATATAGTTCTTGACATTCTGGTGTTTTTAAAGAATTCTTCGGTGTCAACCTCCTTCATTTTTAAATATGTCACAGCAAAATATCCTTTATAGTCTCTTGATAAATTGATTTCCCTTACCCAACACTTTCGTCTCTGTTTTCTCTTCCCATGCGGTTTTATATCATTTTAATATAAAGAATGCGTAAACGACGCAGTCGATTAAGGGAAAACATTTCTTTATTTATTATCGTTTCCACTAAAAATTCGCACCTTATTATAATTTTAATCACCGAATACTTTCATTTGTTTTTGCACCTCTAACAGCTGTTGAACACTGATGACCATTGCATTGTGTTTACATTTTGCGTGATGAATGTATTTTGACATTTGTCAGCACTGATGAAGTCTGATGACCGTCACATTGTGTTTAAGCCTTCAAGTAACGATTAGTCAAGTATTACTCAATCCATTCAACAGCATTGTTATCAAAACCAGTGCCAAACATCTTGCCAAGCATGTTAGAATGATTCATCTTTTCAAAAGCGTTACTCATATCAGCATAAGACGCATCAATTTATTCTCCCTCATACAGCAATAGAATCAGGGAATATAGATAAATGCCATGTAGACCTACCTGGCAAGAAAGCATTTTGGATATTATTCATGTGTGACTTCAGTTGTGGGTATGCATAATTTTTCAAATATAAGAGCCAAAGCATTTGACACGGAGACAGGTCGGTAGGGTTGCCATCCAAAATTTTGATTTTTCATTATATGTATTTGGACTGGGGCTATTGATATTCGAAACGTCGAAGCTTCCAAAGAATATTCGAAGGGCGAAGCTTCGAAAGAGTATTCGAAGGACGAAGTTTCGACCTTCGTTCGTAAGAGATTCGAAGCTGCGGAACTACCATGCGATCAAATTTTTAATGCTAATTTGACCTACTTCCCGTTGAGCCTTTGAGTTTGCCATTATGGCCCGACTCGACTTAAAATCAATATCTTGGGATTGTGTCTCGATTTGACTTATAATCGATATATGGGATTTGTGGGGTTGCAAATTGTACTAAAGGAAAATAAAGTTTTGATTTAGCATTCAACTTCAGAGAATATGAAATCGTTTAGGGCTTGAAAGTTGAGCCCTTCGAAGCACAATGACGGAAGTAATGATGAAGAATTCGAGCGAATTCAAATGTACGAAGTTTTGCACAATGCTGGATAGTGCAGTTATTTTTTCGCGATATATCAACCTTTGGGGCAATCTAAGGGCACGTTCAACAAAATTAATAAATAATTTACAAAAAAAAACTGTAAAATTTTTATTCAAATTTACAATGGTTTAATGGATAAATTTACTTGAGAAATAATTAAATTGGGCTATAAAATTCTAAAACTCCATTCAGAAGTATGATTTACATTCGCTGGCGGATCCAGAATTCTTCTGAGGAATGGGGGCGGGCGCAACTCTTTGGTTTAAAAATGCACTAGCAAATATCAAATGGACAAAATTTATCATTTAAAAGATACGAGTCGAACAGATTAGCAAGTGGCTACCACTCGCAACGAAGAAAGTTGCTCAACGTGCTCCGCCGCGCTTGAAAGTCAAAGGAGATGTTAGCTTTTTAATTTCTTTGTTTGGTTTGTAAATGGTGGAAGTGTAAAACTTCCCGTAATCATCCATTTTAGATAGTAAAACTGGGGAAATTAATTTTATTCAAATTCACGAATCATCATAAATTGTATCTTTGTAAAATACAGGAAATAAAAATTTACATTTATTTAAAATAGCAGTCACAGAACGGACGCAATACATACCTTGTACGTAATAATAATAACATTATTAAACCAAGCTCAGGAGATATCCTATGAACTTTGATGCAAAGCATAGCATGGCAAGAAGGTGATAAAAAAAGGAATTAGGGAACGTGAGGAGGGTGGCCAAGGTGCTGATGTATGTCACCCTTAAACTTTCGCAGAATGCATGCTGGAGGAAAAACAGAAGATGGTAGACTGTTTCACGTTCGCACAGTTTGGGATAGAAAATCATCACAGAATTATACTCTTGGACCGAAAGTATTTTGAAGGGTAAAAGGATGTGCGCGGCTTGCAGTACGAGTATTATATGCAGGAACCAAGATAAGACTAAATATTTCATCAGAACATTGACCATGCATGTAGCAGTATAGGAGTGAAAGGCAACCAACATTGCGGCGGTGCTCGAGTGAGTCCATATAACAAGTTTTTTCCACGTCGCCAATTTTCCACTTCGGCAATGAGCTGAAGGCACTCTTTTGAACAATATCCAATAAAACTAAGGCTCTGCGACCAGCACCGGCCTACGTATGGAAATTGTATTCCATTTCGATGCTTATTTGGCAACAGAGAAGATATGATCTGTTCAACTTAACTTACTGGAAATATTAATGTTAAGAATGCACAAGGACGGTGTATCGTCAAGCAGTGCTCCAACAAAAGAAACGGGAGTGAAAAATATTTGATCTTATTTTAAAGAGATGGGAGAGCTTCGGAACTTAGATGTATTGAATTCGGTGCGATCCGATATGATCCAAGCGAGGACATTATCAAAGTGGTTATTCAAGGATCCAATCATGCAATCTGGTTTGACAGATGTGACATTTCCTTTGTAGTCTGTAAGAGTGTCAAAGGAGTAAGCGAAACTAAGAGTACTGTCATCGGCAAAATAATCAATGGCATTGAAAGAAAGGGAAAGCAGATCAGTAATGAAAAGTGAGAAGAGAGATGGAGAGATAACAAAGCCCTGTGTCACCCCGGTATTTATTGGCTGGGATTTAGATGTAAGGCCATCTAATATAATCCGTATTAAGCGACCAGATAAAAGATTTAACAATCTTTACATCTATAATAGAAGTGGACGAGGGAGGCCAAGTGCTTTAAGTTTAGCTAAAAGGGCTGAATTCCAGACACTATCAAAAACCTTTGAAATGATTTTGGACTCACCAAAATTGTGAGGACTACGGTTTCAATGTTCCATAAGAAAATCAGAAAAAGAAAAGCCATATTAGCGATTGTTCAGGGTTTGATTAGTTTCTAGATACTTCTTTAATTTGGAGTTAATGATTGATTCAAAAACCTTTGAGAGAATCGAAGTGATTGCAAGTGGTCGATAATTTGAGGGATTGCTACTCTTTCTTTTCTTGAGAATAGGCTGAACGGGAGCTACTTTCCAGACAATTGGAAATTTTACTGTCGAATAAGACAATTAGAATAGTTTTCGCAGAATGAGGCACATCTTTTATTCAACGGGGGACTTGAAACTTTTAGGAGCTGCAGTTATTCAGATGTTGATCTCCTTAAGGACTCGGACCATATCTCTCGCACGGATGTGTATTGGGTCTTTTACACATCCACAAGGGATATGTGAAGTTGGTGGAAAAGGAGAATTTGAAGTGAATCTAACAGTCAAAATATTAGTTTTATTCATGAAATCAACAATCACTTCATTGTAAAGTAGTGAAGGATTAGAGGAACTGCTGAAGTTGTTCCTGATGGTTTTCACCAGGGACCAGAAAACTTTGCTATCTTTGCATCTGGACAAGATTCTAACAGTGTGGTCAAAAACAAATTTTTCACTTGCCATGACTTAGAATTTTACTAAATTCAAATGTGCATTCATTAACATTCCTTGAACAAAACAGACCGACCAATCAAATCTACAGATTTACTTTGTTTTTATTTAACGTTTGGGCTAAGTATTCTATAAAAACTATTGCATTTAATGATATAATAAAACAAAAGGTGTTTAAAAATTAATATCTTGCTTTAAATGTAATAACGCCCATGTTATATACTTATATTTGTACCTGGAGTTTACTCAGGAGGATGCCTTCCCCCGCCTCGCTGAGGTCAGTTATCCAAAAGTAGTCAAAAACACTTTTTCACTTTTACTTCTCTTTATTTTCTTAATTCACAGTTCTATTCCGCGTAATCTTATTGCGAAAACACTTGCACAATTTTAAGGTTGATCTCAGCGATTTTTTAGAGATCTTTGTATAATTCCAAGTTCAAGTCAACTTAGCGTGAACTTTTACTTTTATAAACAAAAGATAAGCAAGTCTTGACCGAACGTTCCGTTCTTTTTTAGAGAACCACTCCAACCGATCTATATCTATCAACTCTCTTTGACCTGATTATTTTAATTCTCAATTCTTGTCGTTCAGGATAGAAAAAAATTTTTAATTAACATTACATTATTTTCGTTGGACATGTTTAAACATGTCCAGAATTATCGCGACGGACGATGGCTTGAAGTGTAATTCGATATTTTCGTAAATATGAAGCCATCGTCTTGCTTTTGGTGCACACATTGTTGCGCCCACAATCTATGCAGCTCACGACAATTTGCTGATACGAGCTATTCCGGTGAAGACTATCGTTTCAATCTTCACCGATGTAATATCTATGTGCCCGATATGTATGTATATAAGTACATACCATATTGTGTTTTGACAAATCCTACTGAAGGTAAGATTTGTCGTGGGGCTTTTTTCTATGCAAACGACTTGGGTTGAAATTTAAAACTTTTATTTTTCCCCAAGTCGTTTTGTGGGAAATTTTTATTATTTTCTAGCAAAGGAATTTGAAGAAATTACTGATGGCAATTTTTTCGTCTTTCTGGGAGATAAGTTTAAGTATAATTAGCTTATACCTATGTATGAATAATTTAATTAAATCTATTTTAGGCAATTTAGTTATACAGGGTGGGCCAAAAGTCACCATGGGGTTTAAAAATTAAATTGGTAACATATGGTAGGATGAAAAAAAGGAGGGGTAAGGTGGGGTGGGGAAACATGCTTACCTATGAAGAACAGACAGTTGGCTATCATGTAAAAAAGGAATGAAGAGAAACGGTCAACAGGGTGTGGAGCAATGTACAAACGAAAAAGTTAGTTATTTTTAAACCCCATGGTGACTTTTGGCACACCCTGTACAACACTCACTACAGCAATGCACAATGACTTGTTCGCCGTTGTGTATTTTCGCTGAATTTCTCCAATTACGAGTTATAATTATTTCTTTAAATGTTTGCTTTGCCATTCCACGCCGATAATATTCTAAGAAGTCGCCTTTACATCGAAGGCTTATCAAATAACCTTTGGCAGCTGTTTTCAATAAAAATAAAGCTTCCATCGCGTTTACATGAATAGGCTCTGTCCTACTTCAAACACCCCGAGCAAGGCGATGCTCAGGTACAGATATCCGTGCTTGCTGTTTTCTCTATAAGCTTCAACAACCACGACCTAAACTGCAGCGAAAGTCAAGGTGCTAGCTAGAGCCTGCGTTCCTAAATGTATCAAATTGAACGTTTCCAGAAATTGTTACGTTTTTTTTTACAAAAGGTGTAGTAGAATAGATTTACTGCTCAATGAATCATTTTGTTAAGAAAAATTCAAAAGATCTACTGCATTTTTTTCAGCGGTCTTCAGGGGGGTGGGGGGGGGGGGGGGGGGTGGCGCTTCCCGCGCCACCTAGCTGCATTTCTGTTTACATTCTTATTATACCCTGATAGGATCTGTTGCATATTATGTAATTGATTCAAAGTTTGTAATCATGGTGTAGGGCTTCTTCCGGCTTGCGAGTAACCCTTCGGCGATTGGTTCTTAAGGCAAGCTCAGGGAAGGCGAGTTCATCTATTTGTCGTCATTTTTATATCCGCGATTTAAGGAACTCAGGGCGGAGTTCTCAGATTATATAAGGAGCGCTATCAGGGCACAAATAAAAGAAAGAAGAAGAGTAGATATACTATGTTCATTCTGGCGCACTTTTTCCATACAAAAAGTGTCCGGAAATTTCAAACTATTTTGCTGGCTCTGGCCCGGGCTCTGGGCCAGATTCCGTCTAGTGGCCTACGTCAAGCTCTTGTCTTAGCTGATTTTTTAAATAAAATAATGTATATAATAATATATAATTCACTTCCGGATGAAGGTCAAGGATCCGACGCCCTTCCGGTTTCAAAGGTGATGCCGGGGTCAAGGTCGAGTCCACGTGTAAAAGTTTTTTTCTCAAGTCATCCTAACATTCTGGGTAAAACGCTCAACCGCCCGATTAGGAGCTCACGGTAGTGGGCAAATATTATTCGGGAGCTCTGGACATAGTAGGGAAATTGAATAAAAGAATACCATATATAATATATTATTATTGATTTATTATAAATTGAAAAATATTAACATTTAATTCTTAAGGTATCATTCTAGATTAACATTTAATTCTTAAGGTATCATTCTATATTAGGCTTCCTTAAATCGGTTACCCTATAATTATAATATTTTCCTTTATTTTACAATAGTGTACATCATCTTAGACTATAATACAATTAAAACAAACTATTTCATTAAATGGTATTTTAGCTATAATACAATTTTTATTTACAATACATATCTAGCCTTAGATTATATGTTTTTCTGCGTCTGCTCCTTGCTGTTCTGATTGAATAGAGTAATGTCCCCATGGTAGAGTATCCGTTGTCCCACTCATAATATACCGCTTGTTATCATATGGATTCAATGCAATTTTCTTTTGGCTGATCGTGTAGACATTATGGTTATGCGATCGTATGGAGCTCTGATTAGCAGTTAATACTCGCTTGTTATTCAAACATTCGACGTAGTCTTCGAAATTGATATGCCTCTGGACTACATTAGTCTTTACTCCTTTTGCTTTCTTTACAGTTTTACCATCGTTTATACGTAGACTGTACATTTTCGAGCGCAAGCCTGCAAATTCGCTCATGATTTTCCCATTCAGCTCATCCTTCATTAGACCAGGAATCTTTTTATTCATGAGCGGTAAATTGAATTGATTATCTTCTGGGTAATCACTTGTATCAAATTTGTTTATATTTTCAGCCATAAACTCATATGCATTTTTCTCTTCAAGTTCATATATTAGAGAATCTGTATCTGTATACATGACTTTACATTTATCTCCAAATTCACGCTGCATAAAACTGTAGTGGAAATCATAGAGGCATATCTTTGAAATTTCCAAAACTGCCATTCCAATATAGAGGGGCTTATTGAATAAGATTTTGAGTCGCCTTAATTCCACAGCAACTAAATTCTCATCAAATATCGTTGCACTGTGAAAGTTGGGTGCCGCAATCCGAGCTTTGGCACCATAGCGACCTTCCCACTTCATGCAAAGCTTTATATCGCTATACTTGCGAACATTTTCCATGGTCTTACCAAAAGCTGCATTATTCATCTTCTTATAGCTGTCCTTCTCATGATCGCTGGTAGCCTGCTTCCGTTTGGTGGTATTTAAGTCAATATATGGTTTAAGCCAAGCTGATTGGTTGAATTGAAGAACCCGGTGCACTTTTTTCAGGATGAGACCATGTGATAAGCATTGCTTCAAATTTCGGTAGTGTATAACATATTTAGTTTTAGGATGTAATGTTGTCAAAAGCTTTTCTAATTTTGCTCCAGGTGGTGCTGCATGCTCAGAGCAAAACGGTAAATCCTTATGCTTATCATGTAGATGTTGAGGATAATCCAAGTCGACTTCGAATATGTATCCAGTTGGAGAATCATCAGGAATTTCGGAAACGACAATATTGGGAACATCAACCCATTTGAATCCTCCGGTTGGTAAATGCTGTGACATGGCCCATCCATAAAGGTTATTCACATCATAATACATCAGGTATTTCTCTTTCTCCTCAGGCTTAAAATCATCCATATATTTGTTATTTGCTTTACTATATCTGTTCGAACATTGACTTATACCACCTCGAATGCCTCTCTCTATGAATAGCAGTATATCTACGTCGGTTATCAGCTCTAATTTGACATTAGTGTATTTCAGCATAGCATCCCATGTTAAGCCTGGCATGGTGTAATAATGTGCTGGATCTAAATTGTATGTCTTCATGCACACTTCTCGAAAGTTCTCAAACACATCGGCCAATAGTAGAACATCAGTCTTAAGGTATAGATCTGAATATTCACCAAGTGTTTGTATTTCAAATTTTTGCCAGACCTTTTCAGCATGATTGTAGTCCTCAGGAGATATAGCACTGTCAGTCAGTTTATTGTAGAACGCTTCTTGTGTTGGCAAATTCCGGAAATCCAATTTATCCCAGTCATCAATAAAATCATATGGGAAGACACCTTTGCGTGTAAGAAGTTTGATAGTGTCGTCATCCAATCCCCGCCATACTGATCTTGTAGTGTTCAATTTATCCATTGTCAGCAATGATGAAAGCTTATCTAAAGATTCGGCCATAAAACGGAAGGAATCGATGAATCTGAATTTTATGTGGCCGCCGTCCATGTGCTTGGTGAACGAGATATATCTTTCCTTGTTTATTGGCAAGAGATCAACTTTTCCTGGGAAAGATGTAGCTATATCCTTAATTATGAAGTGGGCATCATATCCGGATAAATTATGAAAAATTACTGGAACTATGGAGCAATCTTGATACATCAGATTGCATGCATTGTGCGCTGGCCCTCGGTATTTTCCTGTTAAAAGAATTTATGAAAAGTAATGAATTGAATTATGCTTCTCAGTATTTACCTGTTAAATGGCAATGGTCCCGGACTCGTTCCCCATCGGCTGCAAACGTTTTTTCACAAATATGACAGCAAGTATTTTCCATATGTGAACGCCGTTCCTCTTTAGTCAGGGGCTGCATTGGCCTGATGTTCAGCTTTTCCTGTACAGCTATGGAGGCAATTTTTTGCAATTCTAATGCAAACCATTGTTGACAGTCCTTGCCTCGATATGCTCTGTAATATGAGAGCTTAGCATCATGTTTGCAGTGGAAATAGAATCCGATGCTGTGAACTTCATGTTCCTGGATTCGCTGTGTATTTTGTTCGTTTCCCTGAATCGGCTTCAATATTGATTCAAGATCAGCATACACACAAAACGGGACTGGATTCTTATGGTTATAATTCTTATATTCCAACCATTTCTTTTCTTCTGATGGAAACATAATTCTGCAATCGTTTTGCTTCTCACATTCAGGAGTGTGTGATGCTAATTTTTCTTCAGAGTAAAAGTAGAGCAAACATCTATCACAAATATGCCTTTTAGCATGATTTTTCGAAGTTTGTTTCGATACAAGGCGTGAAAGATCTTTGATCCAGCAAAAATGATATCTGCCAGCATCATCATCGTCATCATCATCATCCATATGATCTTCATCATCATCATCCTGGTCATAGTCATCTTGTAGCATTAAGAGATTTACATGTCGCTCCATCCTGTGTTTTGTAAGTCTAACTGGAACTGTGGTGAAGAAACGCTCTTTCTCTAGGATGAATACGTTTACTGATATCTCGTTCTGGGCTTCAAATTGCGTAATTTGCTTAAGTGTCATGGGAAATGTTATCCCAGTTAAATTTAGCACAGTTGAATAATGTGCATATGATGAGGTCCTATCGGAGCTGACAGTTGTAGGATATAGCGCTGATGTTACGGCCCATGCAAGCTTTCTTTGATGCAATCTCCTTCGGTAGAGGTATATACGAAGATCCTCGAAACTGTTCAAACTTGTTGATGTGTACTGCTAGATGTATTATAGAGTGCAGTGCCCAGCCACTGTCTTTTTCCTGGAATTCTTCCAGCTGAGTGTGTATTGGATCCAAAATGTTTGATTTAAACCAGTCCTCTAAATTATCATCTGCACTAATTGCAGCAGTTCTCGCTTGGAAATATTTAATGTCTTTTATAATTTCATTGTCACCAGTTTCTTTAACAAATTCACCACAAAACGTTGTAGAAACTTTAATATTAAAATAATGTTTTAAGGTATTTTTAACACGACGTGTAAATAATTTGGCAGCGTCTTGCATAAATAGCTTCGGGTCTATATGTTTTAAATTTGCAATAACACCTTGTCGAATTCTGTCTGCGAACGCTGTCTTTATTTCCTCCCACTTTACAAAATCACTTCTTCTTACGCGAGTAATTCCTCCACCTCGACGGGGAGTTCTCAATAGTGCTCTCAATGCTTTAATTTGCTCGAGACAGCTCTCGAAATGTCGTTTCCTAGCACTCTTATTGCACTTCCGAAATGCAACTTGAAATTTATGCATGTTTCTATTGCACTTTTTAACAATATAGTCTTTATTCACTGAATTTTTTAAACACTCCATCACATCTTTTCGCAAATTTTCAATTATTGAAAAACTTTTATTTACTAACACCGAAGACATTTTTAATTTTTTTTGTATGGTTTTTAAACTATCACTGAGACTCACTAAAACTGACTGATGCTCCCCCAGAGATTGCTTGGGCTTTTATAGCAACAGTTTGTGAACATGAATGATCCCGCTGCTGCAATAATCATTGCACAGGATGAATTCCAACGAATTTGCTTACAGGCGGAAATGATATCGAATAAACAATAAAACACAAAAAAAACATAAATCACGCAAATTAATTGCTTAAATTTCATTACTTTATTCTGCTGGTTCAATTTTGCAAATATCAAATGAGATTGTTTACATGAACACATTTCAAGATGAAGAGAAAATGTGAAAATTTGTTTACTTTATGTGAATTCCAATGAAAAGTTTCGATCGGTAAAATTCTTGGAACAATAAAATTTTTGGCTGCCTACAGTAAGTGTGGTATCAAATTACATGAAAAGAATAAATGTGCTGATATTGCTTAAATTTGATAACACAGGTGTGCATGACTCATTCAGCTAAAATGCGAATTTGTAAACAGGAAGTTTACACGGGTGTGTATGAACCATTCAGCTTAAATGCGAATTTGTTTACAGCGGTGATATCAAATTACATCATAAACAGGGGAGCATGCCTAATGTTTGGTAAACATTTAATATTTGATACCCAGAATATCACTGCCCCAGAACCCACATAGAAAGTGATCCAAAACTTCTGATATCTACAAATTCCTCGCTAAGGAATATTCAAGTAAGAAAACAGCAAATCCAAGATGACGTCATGCTGATATCTACAACTCCCCAGGGTAACTTGAATTATTAGTAATATTAATTCAAAACCAAATCGCTAATATCTCGAAAACTATAGCCCGTAGAGGATTTCTAACAAAAATTTTATTCCCCCTCTAACCTCCTACCCCTCTAACCTCCTACCCCTCTAACACCTTCTAGAATCTATTGGCATCAACAAAACTATCCTAGGTAGCTTGAATTATTAATAATATTAACTATATCTGAAAAGGTCAAATCGCTAATATCTCGAAAACCAGAGCTCGTAGAGGATTTCTGATGAAAATTTTATCCCCCTTAATATCCCCACCCCAACGCTCTAGAATCCATTGGCATGAACAAAAATGTCCTACTATTAACTTTAATTATTACTAATATTAGTTCAAAACCAAAAGCCTACATTTAGATGCTCAAGAAAAAATCATAATAAAAAGCCTATATTTAGGTGCAGCGTCCCCATGAGCAAAATAAACTTGAATTATTACTAACATTAACTATATCTAAAAAGGTAAAATCACTAATATCTCGAAAACCATAGCCCGTAGAGGATTTCTAACAAAAATTTTATTCCCCCTTTAACCTCTACCCCTCTAACACCTTCTAGAATCTATTGGCATCAACAAAACTATCCTAGGTAGCTTGAATTATTAATAATATTAACTATATCTGAAAAGGTCAAATCGCTAATATCTCGAAAACCAGAGCTCGTAGAGGATTTCTGATGAAAATTTTATCCCCCTTAATATCCCCACCCCAACGCTCTAGAATCCATTGGCATGAACAAAAATGTCCTACTATTAACTTTAATTATTACTAATATTAGTTCAAAACCAAAAGCCTACATTAAGGTGCAACATTGAAAACACCAAAATCATAATAAAAAGCCTACATTTAGGCGCACCACATATCTATCCAAGAAAACCATAGTACCGGAGCATGCTGGTAGTACCGGCTTATGTCGCTAGGGTGCAGTCAAGGCCAAATGACACACCCAATACTAAGCAAGTCAAGACTCAATGGTGTATCCAAGACATAAGCCAATCAAAACTCAATGGTGCATCCAAGACATTAACCAGTAAACCAAGACCCAATGGTGCAGCCAAGACATAAACCAGTACAGTCAAGACACAAGCCCACATTTACTATGTACTCAAACCACCTACCGATGGTGGCGCCGAGAGTTCTACATAAAAAACTCTGGTCCAGAACTCTACCCATATATAGGAACTTTAGAGAATATTCATGCAACACCTCCATGGTCTCACGGTAGAGCACCTCGGATTTCACAAAACCAAGCGTTCTCGGTTCGATTCCAGCAAAAAAAAATCCAACATTATTTTATTTAAAAAATCAGCTAAGACAAGAGCTTGACGTAGGCCACTAGACGGAATCTGGCCCAGAGCCCGGGCCAGAGCCAGCAAAATAGTTTGAAATTTCCGGACACTTTTTGTATGGAAAAAGTGCGCCAGAATGAACATAGTATACCTACTAAGAAGCCGCAATCTCCTCTTCAAACAGTACCGCATTTTAGATCCCGTTTAAAAATGCCCAGTATTATCTTTTCAAGAAACCTCATGATGAGCACGCACTCCCAACGCAAGCTTGCGACTAGAGCACTACCTCGCTGAACCTTAAATTGAAATTAATATGGACCATTTTCAGTGGTGGAAGTCTCGGAAAAAGAAGCTCTCCTAGTTAGCACAGCTAGGAAAGAAGTACCTGTGTATTATGAGTCCTTTCTTTTTTGTGTTAAGAATGTTAAGAACTAATTTGTTGTTGTGTTCTTATCGATTTATTTAACATTTTTGTTACTGGAATTCATGATTACAGCTTTTTATTCCCTCTAGTCCTTTTTTTTAAATTATGCCTGATACGTATATCCTATTTTTACAACCTCATTGCTGATCTACTTTCATGTTTTCGATATGCTTTCAATGTTTTGGTGATGTAATTTATTAAGTACAAATATTATTCGAATTCTATCAACAGCCCTAATGTGGACATTGCCTGAGAACGCGTGGACGTAGAGAGCTGAAATTTTATACATAGCGTTTTTATATAAGAAACGATGTGATCTTTTTTGGGGATCTCCGATCAGTGAGAAAAAACTACAAAACTTTGTGTTAGTAGTTTATTCAAATTTACCCGACGTTTCGACTCTGAGTTTTAGAGTCCTTTTCAAGGGTTCTGTAGAGAATACATTTATTGAGACGTCTAACATATTGAAAAAATTTTTGAATATAAATATATTAAATGTTCTGAATTACCTCTTATACTATGTGAACAAAACTATTTATAAAAAATGATGAAAAACACTACATTTATTTAATAAAAAAACCGACAAAAATAAATAAATTAACACAAAAAGACAAATACGTTTTAAAATTAAAAACTAAAAGAGTAATGAGCTGCATGAGTTGTTTTTGATTGTTATGGCTGTGGTGCCGCGTGTGCCGGTGTGTGTGCCCGTTGGTTTGTGTGAGTGGTGTTATTGTGGATTTTTGGGCTTTGATGTGTGTTTCTTTGGTTGTTGTGTGTATGTCCGTTAATTTTATTTAGAATTGTGTAATAATCCTTGTGTATAAATTCTGTATCTTGTCTGATGTTGATTAAGTGTTTCCTATTGATATAAATGTGACATGCTTCTTTTGTCTCTCTCTTCCTTTTATTATCTTCTGTGTCGATGATGGAAGCCTGGTCAAAATTGAAGAAATGGCCTGTTTCCAGTGCTGAATTGGGTGTCTGTGTTTCTATATATTTCTTATGTTGTGCCAGTCGAGTTTTTAATTTTTTCGATGTTTGACCTATGTAAGATTTAGAGCAGTTATCACATTGGACGTTGTATACTACATTACTTTTTTCTTGTGTTGTAGTGTCATCTTTAGTTCTTGTGTAGAATTTATTTAGCTTGTTGATCGGTTTAAAAATGATGTTGAGTTGATCGTTAGCAGTCTGTAGGTGTCGTCTTATTTCCTGAGACGTTCGATGTATATACGGGATGGATTTGAACATTTTGATGTTGGTATTATCTAGTTCCAGAATTTGTGTTGCTGTTGAGCTGTTATTCGGTGTGTTGTGCTATATTTTTTTGTTGCTTTATTGATAATTTTGTGTGTTATATATGGTGGATAGTTGCTTTTTGCAAGAATTTGGCTGATAATTTGTCTGTTTTTTGTGTGGAACTTATTGTGGCTTAGATTAAGGACTCTGTTGACAAATGTCTGTGCTGTATTGATAATTGTTGCGGGTGGGTGGTTAGAAAAATAATTAATCAAATTAATCAACACAAAGTTTTGTAGTTTTTTCTCACTGATCGGAGATCCGCAAAAAAGATCACATCATTTCTTATATTAATAAACCCCGATCAAAAATAATACAAAAAAAAAAGCGTTTTTATAAAAATTTTAAGTACAATTTCAAAATTGAACTAAATGGGCAGCCCCTTCTTGGTGTTGCCATATAAAACTTTGGTTTATTTGTTGTAATATAATATCTATTCTGATGTGTAATGAGAGCCGCTTGGAAAGTGTATCAACTAAACAGATATTTTGATTTACAGCGGCGCCTTTCCATTCACTGATTGAGGTAATTCAAGGAAGACTCTGTCAGATAGGATTCAGTATGTCTCAGCTTAAGATCATAACAGCTTGATCAACTAATGCGTATGTAAATACGATGAGTCTACGGCCCCGTTTCATTGCGTTATATGATGCTGAAGTTAATATTAATAAATTACACTACCAAAGACAAACGTCAAACGAACACACAAAAACTCTCTCTGTATCAAACGAAATCATGATTCATGTTACAAAAATTCAAATACTTTTATTCGTCTATTATTGACATTGGCCTTAACATCAAGGTTGTTGGATAATTTAGGAATTGTTTAGTTTTTTGTTCAAGCAATGAAAGAGAACTTGTCCCCGAACTTGTTCCATGATCGCCTAATACAGAAATTTAATTATTATTGGATATTTAATCACTCATATAAATAATGCATACTTACGGTGGATTTGAAAAAAATTAATTTAAAAATCATTTTCTTGTGAAATGTCAGCCTTAAGAGATGTTTTTTTACTTTTTATGTAATTTAGAAAATCTGTAGGCAGATGTTTTGAAGTATTTAGATGACCATGCTGGTGGTGATATGATTTTTATACCCCAGATGAAATCTATAGGGTGTACTAAATTTGTCATTGCGTTTCTAACGCACAGAAATAATGATGGTAGAGCAAAATGGATTGGACATCCACACATAAAATTAAAAGTTATTTTGACTTTGCATGTCCGTGGATAACTCAAGAACGCGTGTACTTTGAGAGTCTGAAATTTTGTACGGGGAATTAAAAAGAAATCGGGCAACTCCTTCGTGGAGTTGCCATACAAAAATTTCGTTTTCCGCTATATATTTGGACACTGCCTGAGAACGCGTTGACATAGAGAGCTGAAATTTGGTACATGGTCTTTCCATAGTAATAGCAAATAAAAGTAGAAAAAAAAAAAATCGGGCAAATCCACTGCAAAAATTGTTCAAATGGGTGACCATACGAAATTTCATACGGGCATTCATCTAGGGTATTGGTCCTAAAGCAATTCTAGCTTTTTTACTTGTTAACAAGAGAATTAGTTAATTCTATAGCTGGGAGATTATCGCTGATATCACATTAAATGTCAAACTTTTCGTCCTTATCAACCATTCTTAATATTTTTCGAACTATTTCTAAACGTTGAGATTGCTATCTAAGCATAAACTGAAGATTACAATGGATTCTTTCCATTTAAACTTTTATACTTCGTTTTTCACTACTGGATTTATGACGGCATTTTAGTTGAGTGCAACAGAGATAAATGAACGAAATTTATGACGGCAATTAAAGGGTAAAAGGCCACAACTTTCATTATTATGCAGTGAAGACTGTGTAGTGTTTTTAAGTGAATTCTCCATATTAAAACGGAAAAGTTATTTACATATATCCAAAACTAATTTATTTAAAGGCAACAGTGATGATAATTTTCCGATTTCTCTCTTAAAATAACCAACAGTAAATTCTGAGTGAAATTGTACGTATGTATATGTGTGGATTAATTTTGTCGGTAAACATTTTTCTTAATTTATTGGAATTATTGTGGAATTATCTCAAATCGTAATATTATCGTTGCGGATATTATTAATATCTAACTAAAATACTATTTTACGAAGTTTGTGATTTTTTCTATAAATTGTATGAAGGAAAATAATATGTGTAATACGACTTATGCTCTATGAATATTGCCCACAACCATATGTTGTGCGGTCACAAGGTTGAAATATTATGTAATCAATGCTATTGGTGGAGGTAAGGTTTCTCACATTTGGATATAGATATAAGCTAACTCTTGGCTTCCTGCAAAGTTGATCGTACCATAATGGTCTCTTGAGAAAAGGAGGTCAAGAAAAATTCCTAGGTTACCCTAATTATGAATATTAATAAAATATTTGTTTCAAAAACTAACATTGTTTTAAAAAAACACATTTTCATGTCGACCTATATTAATAACGCTGTGTTTGCGACTGACATCAGACAGAGCTATCTTTTCTGTAAGTAACGGATCCTTCTATTCTGTCAGCCCAGAGGTGGGCTAAGAGCTGCTCCCATCCCAAGCCAAGTTGGAACAGCATACGCCGAGGGCTGCGTGGCTTAGGGGGTGCTCAGTCAATAGTGTTCGAACCCTGGTTACCAGGTGACCTCCAGTTTTAATTAGCCTTCCTGTAGTAATGTGGAGCTCTGCTGCAACTTGTGAGACCATATTTGTAACCTTTAAGTAATAATGCCACTTCATTGTATGTAAAAGTTTCACAGGCGTCTGAGGAATCAAGGAATTTAATTCTTGAGGTATCGACATATCTGGAAAATCTCCTCTTGCTGGGGAGCTCAACTGGATAGGGCAGTGTGCTTCTTATGGAGATCGCAAATGCTCTTCACGGGTGGGATCATTTTGGCACCGGCGGGCTAGCTAGAGTTGAGACCACAGTGTTGAAAGGCGCTGTACGTTGCAACTGATGTGGAACTTTCGAGGCAGGAATCTCTGTGGCGCAGATTAAATGGGAAGGAGAACTGCTATAGAGATGGTTGTTGCTGGCCTTATTCCTATCTCTCTTCGCAAGTGGTCGGTGGTCCTGCTAGAAAGGCAGTGGAAAGTGGTAGAAATCCAGAAAGGCGGGCGTAGGAAACTTGTCCGTGGCGGGACTTCCCTTCACCCAGATTAATCTACAGCACAGCAACTAAGGCGACTTCTGCTTTTCAAGAACGCTGCCTTGTTGACTTAAGTATAAAGTCTCAACAACAAAAAGTGTTGCTTATGCAGAAGCCTTTTGTCTGGAACACCGTATCCGCAGTCTATCAGAGGCGCAAGGAGCTCAAATTCTGTATAATACCGCGTGCTCCACCCATAGAGCATGTATTGTTGCGACAAAAATACTTTCAGTAAGTTTTGGCCAGCAAACCTACTTTTCTCTAGAAAAGACACAGCTGAAGGTTGCTGGTCTAGTTTCAAAGCTAACATGGGATCACTTTTCTAAAGTTTTTTCGCGATATCTGCCTTAATTGGAAGTTTCCATTCAGTTTTATGTCGTTATATGTGCACAAGAAATGCCGGTTCCGGTCGATGCATGCATCAACCTTTACTTGAGAGCGCCTGCACTTAGAACGTTGAAATTTTGCACACGTGTTTCAAAAATTTGAATTAAAGTTCGAAAATCGCGTAACTCCTTCGTAGGGTTGCCATATAAAAATGTCGTTTCCTCTGTATATTTGGACACTCCCTGAAAACGCGTCAATGTAGAAATCTGGAATTTCGTACCCCGGCTTTAATAGAAATAGTGTGTTGCGGTGTTGCCAAATAAAAATTTTCGTTTTTACGTATACTACGAAAACGTTCAGTCCTAGACGTTTTTATTTTACTGCAAAGATCTTCAAAATACGATATTCTGTTAAAATGGTTATAATCATTTTTACTACACGACGAACCGTTATATATAAATATATGTGGAAAACCACTTCAAAAATAAAACTTATACAGATGGGCGACTGACCGTATGAAACTACATACGGGCATTCATCTAGGGTATATACGAATTAGTCTTACCAATTCTAGCTTTTTACTTGTTTTTATTAAAAAAAACAAAGATTGCTTCAAACTATTAACTAATTAATTAATTAATTATTATTCAAATTTCTTTATATTTACCGGAAAAAATACTTTCACAATCGAAAAGCTTCGTAGTAGCAGGAATGGTATTGCTCATCAGTACGGCTTGGATCCTGTCTGCCGTATATGCAAAAGTCCCGCATAGAGCTAAGCTTGCTAGGCATTCAAGTAAATACGTAGTATTTCGCTTCGTATATAATTCACACTCAAAAATTATTTTAAGTGAGGTCAGCTTGGCTGTGCACTTTGGCGTATATGGCTGGTACGAACCAAGCCATACTGATGCTATTACGACACGTCTGCTTTTACATAGAAATTTCTTTTGTGTTTTTTAAATTTTTCGATTGTAAAAGTATTTTTTCCATTCAATTCTCGAGCTGCGGATTTGGGAGCAAGCTCGGTCAATTTTATATCGACTAAATTCGCTATGAATTTATTTCACTATTTATATTTAGCTCAACATTGGATTGGAGGACTGCCTTTCCGTTTTTTTGCGAAAAAGTAAAATTGAAAATCGCTTCAATAGATTTTTGTTGGTGTTGTTTTTGCAATATCTCAAGGTAAAGTATGGCTGTATTATAATTTTCGATCTTTTCAAAAATTTATTCCCACTTCATACATAAAACTCGAGTTAAAGTCATCAAAATTTAATAATTTAACTGACAGTTCACACATTCACAAATTTTTGTAGAACAGCTTTCAGCCCTAGTACCCGACTATAGATTAAAGTAGCTTAAATTATGCTCACAAGAACTGTACGTTTTCAGAAAATATCTTATTTCAGAAACTTGAAAGCAACCAAAGTAGTCTTCCGATGGAAATTATTTGAAAACAGGAGATGACTACAAACACTATAGAACTAAATTATGTAAGAATGTGGTAATACTGTCAATAAATAGATGAATATGCATGTGAATTGAAAACTGGTCTATCAATTTATAACAAAAATGTAAAAAGTGAAAAACTCTTAATCATGCAGACCGCAAAAACCTATTAAATCCGAAGATAAATAACAAATTGACTGGGAAATGCCACGGACTAGCTAAAATTGGATTTCGACCACTAGAATCAAAAACCGTAACCGCTCGCCATGCCATAGCAAAAAATGGAAGAACTTGTAGCAGGACATCAATCATTTGTGCTCATATAGAGCTTCATGGAACCAAGGAATATTCGTCAGAATTTACTTTTGCTATGAATGATGACGGGGCTGCGAACATTGTGTCATTGCTCGGGACGTGACCGCTGATCCACTGGCCCTCTCTTCTGTGGCTGACCAACATAGAGCATTTTCATTTTCAAAGCAAAACTGTCCTGATTCTGACCACTTTTACGACGAAAACATCCATAACCAAACAGAACGTTCGTTCACTGCAATCATGTTCTGTGGATTGGTGCGGGAGTTGACGGGGATGAACGTAATCACAACATTTCGAGACTGGGGTAAGTGAGTAAACAGTTATTGCACCCTTTGGACTGAAACTTTCATAAAAGCCAATATCGAAAATTTGTTGTTGATTCCAGCACTGCTTGTTTACAGAGCTTCTTTTGTTGTAACATCGAGACAATACCTCAACCTTTCAGTGATGGCAGATAATCCCATCCCAGCAGCGTGCTCAGACCAATCTTATTCGAGGAAAAGAGTAAAATATCAAATTGGAAAACTGTAAGGGTAGATATTTCTTGCCAAGGATAACGGGAATCATTTTTACCAAGCTTTTATTGCTTTCAATTTTAAGATTTTGTTTTTTTTTCTGTACAATGGTGCTGGGGTCCATTCGGCCAACAAATGAACTTCAGGCGTTGTTGATTGCTGTGCCTGTTGTCTTGTTATGGTGAATCGTCCATCTGGGACTGCCCTACAAATTTTCTGGGCAATACTATGATTTACGAAATTTATTTACTTTTTACGAGGCGTATCGTTCGCCAAAGTAGATAAAAGTCTCAGCTGGCGGATGGGAAACGGTGAATGGAGTTTTTAATGATACGCTTCAGAAAATAGATGTTCATGAAAGCATCAAAACTACGAGGAATAACTATTTACCTGGAGATAAAATATCACTAGACCTTTTACAAGGGCACCCTACTGCACTATTTCAAAATTAGAATCCTTTTGATGCTTTTTGTTTGTTCATTTATGCTAATTTATGCTGAAATCTCATCCCCAAGGCCTAAACTGGAGGGATATAAAAATAAGCCAAGGTGAACAGTTGTAAGTTTATATAGGTGGATTTCTATTAGACAATATAAGGAAATTTCTATCCTCCCACAACAATGAGCAGGAATATCAATATCTCAAGCAGCTACTACAAACCATTTTTTTCTATATTATTAAGCCGCGGTCAGGGGATACCCTATGATACAAAGTACAGCATGGCAGGAGATAGGGAAAGGAATTAGGGAATGTGAGGAGAGCTGCGGAGGTGCTGATGTATGCTGCCGTTAAACTTTCGCAGATTGTATGCCGGAGGAAAGACAGAAGATGGTAGACTGGTCCACATTCGCAAAATTCTGGATAAAAAAGCATTACGGAATTTTACTATGCGGCCGAAAGTTATTTTACGGTAAAAGGATGTGCGCGATTTGCAGCCTGAGTACTGCGTGCAGGAATTATTCTATAAGGCTTCAGACTAGATGTTTCTTCAGAACATTGACCATGCCCGTAGCGATAAAAGAGCGAAAGGCATCCAACACTGCGGCGGTGCTCGACTGAGTCGATATGACAAGTTATTGCCGAATCGCCAATGAGCGTGGAGGCTCTCTTTTGGACAATATCTAATGAAGCTCCGGACCAGATATGGGAATTGTATTCTATTCTAGGTCTGATATAAGACTTGAGGAGGAGCGCTAGATTTTACGCTAGCTTAACTTACTGGAAATGTTAATGCCAAGAATGCATAAAGGGTATCGTAGATCAGTGTTCCATAAAAAGAAACGGTAGTGGATAAATTATGATCTTGTTTTAATGAGATGAGACTGCTTTGGGACTTAGATGCATTGAATTCGACGCGATTCGCTTTGTCCCAAGCGAGAATATTGGCAAGATCGTTATTCAATGTTCTAGTCAAGCAATCTCGTTTCGGCATTCTCTCTGGAGTCCGCAAGAGTGTCAAAGGAATAAGGGAAATCAAGGGTACTGTCATCGGCGAAACTATGGATGGAATTGAAAGTAAGGGAAAGCAGATCATTAATGAATACTAAGAAGAGATATGAAAAAATAACAGAGCCCTGGGGCACACCGGCATATATAAGGTGAGGTTCAGATGAAACGCCATATAGTACAACTCGTATTATGCTACCGGATAAGAAACTTTCAATCCATAATGGAAGATGAGGCTAGAGAGAGACCAAATGCTTTAAGTTTGCCTAAAAGAGCTGGATGCCAGACTATATCAAAGGCTTTTGAAATATCTAGGCCAACGATTTTGGACTCACCCAATTTGTGAAGACTATGGTGTCAACGTTCCGTAAATAGGCTGAACGTGAGCTAGTTTCTAAGCAGTTGAAAATTTTCCTGTCGAATAAAACACGTAGAATATTTTGCGCAGAGGTTTAGCCAAGAATGCGGCGCAGCTTTTAATTAGCGGACGAAAAACCATCAGGTCCTGCGGCTATGCAGACGCCAATCCCCTTAAGAACCTTGAGCACATCTCTCGTACTGTGTATTGGCTCTTGTACACATCCACACGGGAGATTCAGAACAGGTGTCTATGAAGTGGGTGGAAGAGGAGAATTTGAAGCGAATCCAGCCGAAATGTTTGCTTTATCCAGAGAGTCCACAATCTTTTCACCATTGTAAAGTAGTGAAAGTACAGAAGAACTGCTGAATCTGCTCCTAATGGTTTTGACCAGAGACTAGAAACTTTTGTTTCCTTTGTGACTTGCCAAGAGTCATTGTGTGACACTCTGGTGAAAAAGATATTGGTTTTCTCTGGATAATTGACTTACAGATGTTCCGTGTAGTCTTGTAGACTTGCTTTATTTCTGGACATGGATGCAGTTCATAGGCGCGAAAAGCACCATTTTGGGCACTTATCGTCAAACCAAGAGCAATTTTACTGTTGCTGAGGCGTGCTGTGAGAATAAGGAATGTATTTATGCATGTCAAGACTAAGTATGTCACTAAGTTGTAATGTGCATTCATCAACATCCCTCGAAGAAAAACAGATCGACCAATCTATATCTCTTAGATACTGGGACTTTCCCAATCAGCATTTTTATAATAGTGCCATAGAAGCCTACTTGAAGGTGGCGAAGTAGGGCGGAACGGGTTTGACTCATCTACAGGCGTTTGATAGTTAAATGCTAAAGTGTTTGGGGTATTGATGCTAAGTTCATCCAGCTCACCTCATCCACAGAGAAATACGAGTTAAGTTCAGTGATTTTTTCCATAGGCTTTCTCCAAGTCAGCTGATGATACTACCGCATTATGTCTTTGTGTTAGACTTCTGTGAAGTAGCTTTCCTCTTAGTGAAGGAGGGATAATGTTCCTCTGCCAGGTCTGAAAGCATGCTAGGCGTGTACGAGGGTAGACTGCAAGAAATGATTTATTCTTCTGGATAGGATCTTCTCGAGCATTTAGGAGAGGCATGGTAGTAAGGAAATTAGCCCATAACCGTTCACTGTGTGAGAAGTTGCAGCTCTTTTTGGAATTGGGACAACTGTGATAACCTTCCATTCATGAGGAAAAGTTCATTTGGCCATGATGATGTTCAAGAGAGAAATGTATTGCGTCTTGAATTAAAAAGGGGCTTCCATAATCATACGGTGTCGTTCTTTTGTAGAATATTCAATGTGCCATTGAGTTCTTCTAAGTTGATTGGGTATGAAAGGTTTCTAGCTGGGTCGGATAAATAGGGCGTGTCCGTTAAGAAAAACCTGCTTATTTAATATGAAAGTTTCGGAGACGTGTTTTTCAGACGAGCATCCCCACCAGGTTTGGGCGAACTCACAGGCGATTTCCAGGGAGTCATTTAGATGCCTGTTGGATATCGTCAGGTTGGCAATAAAACTTGGAGGTCTATTACCTGGTATTGACATGATTTTTCTCCACTCGTTTGCGATATCAATAGTGAAAGATTGATTGTATTTGCAAAAAGTTACCAAGATTTTCTTTTCTCGTCAATTTTGGTATTAGCCGACTCTCTTCGATTGGTTTGCACAGCTTCTGTAATAGGGTACCTCTTCTTGGATCTGATTTTTGAGTCTTTTTTTACCCTTAATTATCCTGCTGAATAGTGAGTTCACAAAAGATGACGATTCGGCCAGTCAGCCTTTACCTCCTGGAATCTAACGATTGGTATCTTGTGGGCCACCTCGATTCTTGAGGTGACTAGAATAGGACAGTGGTCACTTCTTGCTACAGTTCGGTAAGTTTTCCTGGAAAAGTAGCTGCCGTAGTTTGGGGAGGTTATAGTAAGATCAATGTGCGTGAGGGTGTTTCTGGTGCTTAGAAGCGTGGGAGATTTTTCATTAAGTATAACGTATCCCTTGTGACCTATTCAATTGCTGACAATGTTTCCCTTTCGATTTGGCCGAGTGGATATCCAAAGCGGCCTTTAGGCATTGAAATCGCCCTCTACTGTCAAGTTTGAAGGGCATGAAGTAATAACTTCTTGTGGATATTCCGGTAGAAAGTATCTCCATTATTCTATATATACACATTTGAGATTACATGAGGGTTGACTTGTATTCTGGTAGAAAGTGCATGGATGTTGGAATTATTTGGGACTTGGGACAGGGAAACTGAATTGCCGACTAGCGTTCCTACTCCAGCTCGTTTTGTTTCGACCGGTGTGTTATTGTAAATGCATTTATATGGTCCTAGTTGGTCTGGTCCGTCGCCTGGTGGAGCTTATCAAGATCTTCGTGGGGTGTCATAGAGGGTTTGTAGAACTGGTGAACTGGAACTCCATGCGGGAAACGTGGAGTTTTCTCCTCCATTTTAACTACCTCCGATTCGTGCATCGGAGTGTTTGAAGCCAGATGTAAGGACTGATCCATTTGGCTAGGTTCGACTCTGAATACATTTGGTTTAGTGGTGTTGTTGGTTGTGTTATTGATATGGTAATTAATGGAGCGCAAAATATATTCAACTACTATCTCACCTAGAATATATTTAGTTTGATGTAAAATGTAGGTCCTGTTTGTCTTGTGAGTACTATGTGTATATTGTTACCGGTTGTCGAAGCTTTGAGGTGTTTGGCTGTGTGTAGATTGTTTGTGTGAATGGATTTTGTTTTTGGTTTGGAGTAGCTCTGTTGCTTCCTTAAGCATTTATAGGAATTCCATTACTTGTAGTATTTTGCAGGCATTATTTAATCGCTGTGATAGGTTCTCGCTATTTGTTTGCCGTAGGTGTTATATTGTTTTTGAGTGATTTTAGTGATCCATGTACATTGCTTTGTCTATCTGTTTGTACCGCGGTTAATGTGGCAGTTTGATTGTTGGTGTTGTATTGCAATCACTTCTTGGGTACTTGAATGGTCACAACGTAGGATTTCTGAGCTGATTTTGCGCTAGAAAAGGCCATTTGGTGTAGTATATCTTTTTATCTCATATTTAGAGCACATTTCTGAGTTCTTGTTTGTAGAATATCCTTGTCTTGCAAGTACATTGGAGGAGACTCTGTCTGTGGAAGAGTGCCCCTGTATTTTGCAGTAGATGTAGGCTGGTGTGACACCTTAGTGCCCTTTATGTTCATTCGGCAGATCTTGTGCATCACTTTGCTGTGTGCGCCAGTTTCTGACAACTTCTGCATATAATTGGGTTTGAAATGTATTCTCTAACATGTATGATTTCGGAGCCGGTAAACATATGCTTGAGAAAATACAAACGTTTGAACGATAAGTTTTGTTTTGTTCTCCTTTCTATACCGCCCTTTTTTGTTCTTACATGCACAGCTTCAACAACTCTATAGCTGCCGAGTCCGTTCATTATCTGCCCCTCCAGAGGTATTAGAGGGCTGCTGTAAATGATTCCTTTGATTTTGTTAAGGGTTTCAAGATATGAGCATTGACTGTGATATACCTTACTAGCTAGGTCTTATTTATAGATTTTTCACCTGTCTACTTTTACTTGGATAGCAACAAAAGGCTTCCGTCTCTGAGGAACGTAGAGGATGTGTAATGGTTAGAAATAATTTCCGGGGCTGGAAAAAGTTTACCTCCTTTAGGGTTTTGTCTGAAGCTTTAGTCTGTACTTATTACTACAATTTGTGATCGTCTACTGAGTTTAAGACTTTCTCCAGTAATGCCGCGAGTTCTTTAATTTGCGACTCAGGTGAAGCTCTTCGTTTTTTACCGGTTTTGCACTGCACTACCAACTTTATTCTTCCCTGTAGCTGGAATCGTTACCTGGAGGCCATGCTGTCGATGGGGCTGCCCTTGGCTTCGGGTATTCGTAGCCCGGTCTGCCTAAAAGTTTGCTACCAGTAAAATCTAATGGTCTTAGGGGTAACGACTAATTTAAGAAGAGTGTACGAGAAATAATAACGTAAAAGGCCTTAACCGAGGAAATTAAGAAATTAAGAGAAATACTTCGTTCGGTTGTTTGGTCATGTCTCTGCTTGGAGCACTGTGCATTCTTATGATTGTTGGGAGCCAATTGCCTTATTCCGAATTTCGAGGAAAAAATTACCAACGAGCAAAAGTGTTTAATTTTAGGAAATTTAAAAGAAATTTATTATCTCAAATTAACATAAGATTTTCGCAATTTCTTTCGCTCTGTACAAAATATTGTGAGTTAGAAGGATCTTAAATATGCATGTAATACAGCAGCATATTACATTTTTTCCATGCAGGATAAAATATGTAACACTTAATGAGGGTATTCAAATTTTCAACTATTGGTCATGTGCTTTGCTTTTTTGACTGTACAAGATATGCAGGGATCTTTGGAAGATATTTATAAAAAAAAAAAAAAAAAAAAAACGGAATTAATAGCATTCCATTTGGCCAATGGGTATCTACAGATCGGTCGAAATTGGAAAGAATATTAAAATTTACAGACAAATTTCTAGATACATTTATCATCGGTCAATAAAATATATATCTTCAGGATACAAAATGTAAGGCAATAAGGACACACCTATTGCGGATAGCATGAATAACAAAACGTGCCTTGAACCCAACCCCTACGATGGTGTGGTAATAGAATTTCAATAAATTGTGATCATATGCCTGACGTTAGCTGGGCATGAACATGCTGAGTTTATTTAAAAAAAGATTTATTCGTTCACAACATTCTTATAACGATGTTTTGGAAAACAGTACAGACCTCAAAGTAATTCTGAGAATGTCCGCAAGTTTCTTCGTATTCTTGATAAGTTGACTCTAAAATTCATCATTATTATTAATAGTCACGAAATTTTTGGAAGCTTATAAATTACTACAGAATCCAGAATGCTGTTGAATCCACTCGCACCACTTTCACAGATAATTAATTAACTTTCGTGAAATTTTCAAGAAACAAAGAATTTATTATGAGCAAATGTATGAGTGGTGAAAATTTCATAATTTTTTACTCCCTGATTCTGTTAAGATCCCAAGTTAAAATTTTAGTATGTTTTAATGGATAATATAAGGTAAAAAATAAAAAAAAAACAAATGAATAAAATCTAAAGTAAGTCTTCCAGGATATTCAAGAACAAAGGAAAAACTCCTTATCCTTGACATCCTTTTTCACATATATTCTTAAGCAGCTATTTTTAAAGATAATTTGAATTCTCTATCTATCAAATGAATGAGTCATATATCATTGTCCTAGCATGAACACAAAATATATATGAATTCTTGAAGAAGACCAGGACTGAATTCTTTCGAAATTTTATAAATGCTTTTTGTTTTCACAAACAATTGAAGTAAAATTTCGGAATAATTGGTGATGGTTATGTCACACTTTACATGGTTTTAGGCCGCATTGTTATTCGTTCTCCGTTTACGTAACATTTTCCGCAGGCCTAGTATAGTAACCTCCATGCGATGTTTAACATATTTCCTTTCTGATGCATGACAGGAAAAATAAAGTGGATGTATGAACCTCTGATTAGGTTGTCTCACAAAATTCTAAAAGGGGTGCTGATTCTAATAATAAGTCAGTCAGTTTGAAGTAATCAATGTTTTATTAAACACGATAAGCGTTTAAGACAAGAACTTATTTTCTATGGTGGAATCCACAATTAACATATAAAGGCTTTTCCAATAAGAAGTGTTATGTTAATTAGCCAGCTATTTCGGTAGATGTCACTTTTGGAGCTGTCATTTTTTGACATTTGACAAGTAGAAACTACGCCATTAATAAATACACGATTCAACAACGCATTGAAATTATTAAAATTCATTATAAAAATGGTGAAAATGTGGCAGAGACGGTTCGTAAAACTCGAACATTTTTGGGTCGTCGTGAAGCACCTCGTCGGACCGCAATACAGAAATTGGTAGAAAAATTCGAGCTGTCGGGACAAGCTAGTGATGTGAGGAATAAAACCCGTGCACGTTGGTCAAGAACAGCCGAGAATATTGCTGCTGTAGCCGAAAGTGTTGAAGAAAACCCAGGTTTGTCCATTCCTCGTCGTTCTTTGGAATTAGACATTCCACAAACGTCATTACACCGTATTTTGCATAAATATTTGGGTCTTAAGGCTTATAAAGTTCAGTTAACACAAGAACTCAAGCCGGCCGATCATCAACAACGTCGAGTCTTTGCTGATTGGGTCCTTGAAATGCATGAAAATGATCCGGAATTCCATCGAAAACTCATCTTGAGTGATGAGGCCCATTTTCACCTCAATGGCTTCGTCAACAAGCAAAATTGTCGCATCTGGGGCTCGGAAAACCCAAGAGTTATAATTGAAAAGCCTCTCTGTCCTCAACGTGTGACTGTTTGGTGCGGTTTATGGTCCCGCGGGGTCATTGGACCTTACTTTTTCGAAAATGAGGCTGGAGCAACAATTACGGTGAATGGATTACGCTATCGACAGATGATTAATGATTTTTTATGGCCGGAATTGGATGGTATTGATCTGGACAACGTTTTCTTTCAACAAGACGGCGCTACGTGCCATACAAGCAACGAAACCATTGATCTTTTACGGGAAAAGTTTCCGGACCGTGTTATCTCTCGAAGAGGTGATCACAATTGGCCACCGAGATCTTGTGACTTAACACCTTGCGACTTCTTCCTTTGGAGCCACGTGAAAGAGAAGATCTACGCCAACAGCCCAGCGTCGATTCTAGACCTCAAAGATGGAATTCGTGAGGCTATCGAGGACATAGGGCAGCCACTTTGCGATTTGGTTATGGAAAATTTCATGAAAAGGATATGGTCCTGTAGGCGTGGTCGTGGTGGTCATTTGGCTGAAATTATTTTCCATTATTAACGGCATACCTTCCTCTTTATAATGAAATAAAGATCTGATCATTTATCTCAAAAAATGGCATTTTGCTTTGAATATCAAAATAACACCTCTTATTGCAAAACCCTTTATATAATAACAACAATTTAGTTTTAATGTTACGGTGGTTAATCTGAATAGAGACAAAAATTGCTGGGTAGTCTAGTTGGATAAGATGGTTATAATGCTATAGCAGTTACAGCCTGGTGGTTCTATACATCTTAGAGCAGTGCATAGACTGATTGCCTAGATACTAGAAATGTGAATGAGGTTTCTATTGCCGTGACTGTGGTCCTGTTGTTTCAGCTATGAGTAATACCATAAACGTTAGTGTGGTTCATAGTTCCATCACAGCTGCAACGAGTCCTATTGTATAATTTACAACACTATACAATTAGTGGTAGATAAACAATTCAAGTACTGCTTGGCAGTTTTGGTAATCTGTATACTGATAGTTCGGCTATGAGGAATACTATAAATATTGGTGCTGTTTATAACTCTAGACAGCTATAAAAATCCAATTGTATAATTTAATTCACCATACAATTGGTGACAGATAAGCAGTTGAAGACACTGCTTGGCAGTTTTGTAATTTACAACATTACCAGTTGTACACGTGAAAGCTGTGTACTGATATGCGAGCTATCAGAAATATAGACTGAGCAGCACTAAATACAAAAAAAGAGGGAAAAAAAACAGCAGCAGTACCATCATCACACAATAACATGTGTCAATATTTGTTATATTCTGCATCTGCATCTACTGCTGTAGATTCGTAGGTCAGGGATAACAGATAAACGGGATAAAATTACAAATAACATGACAGATAGTTATAAAGTTCAACAAATATGCACTGAATAGGTAAATAAATCTCCTTTAATATTAGGAATACCACTGATGAGCTCTATGGCGGGAGCGAAAACGTTTCTGAATAGCCAACTATATGGCACCCATTTTACTTGAAAGTCAGATCTGATCGGTTTCTCGCGAAAAATTATATATAGATGTATGTATGTAGAACTGACTTGAGTCCGCTTGATTTGTTTTGATCTATTTGGTTGGCTATTTCATTTAAACATTTGCTGACTGATTTCCTTGTGGTGTATGCATAAGAGTTAGCAGGAAGAATGTTGGATTGTGAGACCAGGTTATTGGGTCTTTTCATAATGACTCCGTTGATGCATTTTGTTGTTGTTAGGATGAGAGCTATTGGTCGATAAGAGGTTAATTCATTACAGGGCTTGTTTTCTTTTTGATAGGGACTACCTTAATAGTCTTTAGAGGCTCTGGAAGAGTGTTTTTTAGCCGGGTGGTCATTGAGGACTTTGCGATAGGAAAGGAGGGCTTCTGTTTTTAAATTTTTTATGGCAAAAAAAAGGGATCCCATCGAAGAGTGCGAGTTCATCAGCCGCGATAGGAAGCCTGGGGAAAGTGTGGAAAACAGGAGGAAACGAAAATGTTCACGTAACTGCTCTAGTTTTGGGTGCTAAAGATTGTACCTGCTTAGGGACACTATTGTGCTGTCTCTAAGCCAGGTTTCATTTAGAAGTAGGACGTCGTGTGGGTTTGATTTTCGAAAGATTTCAAGCATAGGTTTGTTAGTAGTGAAACTTTGGATGTTGTAGTGTAATATCTTAATTATATAAGTTGAGATAGGTCTGGTAGACGTTATATGGTGCTGGGTAGTGACTCACTGTCTAATCTTTTTGTATTTGAAGTAGATCTGAGCTTGTAACAAATGTTTGGATTTTGTTTTTTAGTGAAGTGATAAGGTCTTTGTTTGTGTTGATGTTTGGTGTGGAATTTAGTGTATCATTAATCCAGAATAGAATTCTTTCCATTTCGGAGACTCTATTCCTCTCTATCATGAAAGACATTCTGTTCTTTGATTCCGATTTCTCGCTGAATATTTTGTAAAAATTTGTGTGTTTGGGAGTGGGGATGACGCTAGATTAGGTTATATTGATGAGGACTTTGTTTGTTTCTGCTTCCGGGACTCTTGCTCTTTTAGAGGAAACTAAAGAGAGAAACAAGATGTCATCGGTTAAATCTATGAGCGATTAACACTTTTAATTGCCATAATCTTGAGCACATCCGCCTCAAGTGACCTGGCAGGGCACCCACGTGAATCGGCTCTGTGCTTTCCTTTACAATTAACACATAATGGGGTTGTCTTACAGTCATCAAGCGCACAATTAGAACATGTAGATTTGGTGGCTTTGCAATGGGGTTCCTTGTGACCCCATCTGAAGCATTTCATACATAGCTTTGCATTGGGTGAGTAATACCCGACCTGCTGTAGAGCACCATAGATTGCTAGCTCTTTTGGTATTGTATTTGCCTTGAAAGAGATACGATGCTCGTAGTTTGGAAGGAGATTTTTCTTGAATCTTTCCACCGCAACAACCGGCACTGGGAAGGAGATGTTGTTTAAAATTCATCATCTGTGATGTCGAGGGCAACTCCCTTGATTATGCCTTATTTACGTGCATATGAGGCAGGAATGAATGCATTTAGTTGATGTTTAGCTAGGTCAAAGGCAGCTAGTTTATTGGCAGCAACAAAAATTTTGGAAAAATACCTGAACGGTATTGAAGGAATTCTGCTTGATATTAGTCAAACCTGCAATGTTACTCCTCTTTAGCAGAGCTCCTATACCAATGTCGCTCAGACGTTTTGACTTCCCTCACCTTCACTGATCGTTCTTACTAGAACCGAGAAAGGACCCTTGTCTGTAATGTCGTAGAAAACAGTTTGGGTGTTTGCAGATTTGAGCGCGGCGTTTTTAGTGCCTGCATTTGAGGTCTGCGTGGGGATCGTGACACTTTTAGTAGACGTGGAAAGAAGGGGCTTGGTAGGGGTGCTAAAGTCGAAAGCTTTGTATGGGGGGATCATTTATATTACTTGAGTCCGTTTGACTTCCGTTTTGTTTTTGGCTGGTTGAAATAGACATATCCTATGTATTTATTAGAGTAGGTAGTGCGGAAAGCTGATCATGTGATGTGATGGATCCGCCAGGGTCCACCAGCATGGACATGTCTTCTTCGTCCAGCATAAAGTGTTTTCAGAGTCAGGTCAGTGAATCATGCTGTAACGTGGCAAAAACCAAGTAAAAAAAGTTTGTTCAACGGTGGAAAAAAAAACTAACCTTAAAAATTTAACTTAATTTTGTGTAAAGTTACTTACCCACAAATATTTAATTGTTGATTGAAAACAATTCTTTAAGCACTAATTAAATTTGCGTGGTGGAAGAATCTTATAAGTTACCCACTGGGAATTTTGATCGACTCTGAGGTTGGGAAAACTGCGCGTACACGTGGATGAAAACAAAGCCTCTTACTATGATGGCGTCCAATAGCGAAAGATGAGTTTGATAAGTCAGTGACTTTTTGAATTTCCTGCACTGTAACTTTAGATGCAATACTTCTCCCGCCAACTGCCATCTATTAATTGACTGCTGTCAAATTTTGAGCAAGCTGCGCCATTTTGCTTGTGTTTGACAGCCATTGAAAGCAGACAACCTCATGAATTTTAACGAAAATGGAAAAAAATTGAAATTCGTGTGCTAATTAAGCAAATTTTTTTGGCGTAAATAAAGCATCACCGAAACCAAGAAAAGGCTTTTTAAATACTATGGGGACTCTGCACCATCAATTTCAATGTAAAGAAGTCGTGTACTGAGTTCCGTTCTGTCGTACCAGCACAAATGACGCCGAACGTTCAGGTCACCCAAAAGAGGTTGTCCCGCCATATGTAGTCGATAATCCATGGAATGATATTGGACGATCGGAGAATGAAAGTGCGTGCTGTAGGCATCCCAACTGAGCCTTACATTTTACACGAATATTTGGACATAAAAACGCTATTCGTACAATGGGTTCCGCGATTGCTCACAATCGACCATAAGCGCAACTGTGTACCCACTTCAAAGGGGTTTCATCGGGTGAACGTGCACAGAAAAAATCCAAGTTGGGTCCGCCCGCCAACAAGGTCAAGGCCACAGCTTTTGCGATACACGCGGTGTCATTCACATCGATTACCTTGAAAAGGGTAAGGCGATCACCGGCGAATATTATTCAGAGCATTTGGACAGATTCGATATTGGTTTCAAAAATTGCAAAAATGATTGCTTTAGCGGAGAAAAAAGTGCTATTCCATCAATACACACGTGTGTTGTTATAATGGTAAAAATCCATAAATTGGGCTACAAACTGCTCCCCATGCAGCATATTCTCTAGATTTAGCCCCCTGCGACTATTTCCTGTTTCCAAGCCTGAAAAAATGTCCGGGCTGTAAGAGACTTGGGTTTAAGGGAGAGCTCATCACTGAAACAAACGTCTATTTTGAGGGCTTTGAGAAAACCTATTATTTGTAAGGAATAAAAAAAATTAGGAAAACACTCGACTAAATGTATCGACCTAAAGGAGACTATGTTGAGAAATAAAATGCTTTTTTGTCGAAAAAAAACAAAAATCTTTTACTCAAAAAGTCGCTGATTTATCAAACTCGTCCGCGGTTTGAAGCAGGGAACTTTCGCTTTGTGGACGACTGCTACCACTGATATAATGACACAGTTGCTTTTCCCTCTTATCTAGTAGTGTTTAAGTATTAAAATTGGATAATTTATTGAGTATTACTCTTGAGAACACATGAGGTAGTCATTAAAAGCTCAATTCAAAGTTGAATTTAGTTTGCAGTTAATAATATTTTACAATTATTGCATATGAATTCACCTCACATATGTATTTGCCTAGTACTTAAAATATTCCTGTAGAGCCCTATATTCTTCAGAACTGAAAGAGAAATTAGTTGCAATGCATAGTTGATAAGTCCAATTGTGTTATTCGAAAACATCGATAAAATAAGGATAAAAATAACGCTCAAAACTGTAGGTAGAGGAATATTAACAAGCAAAATCGGATGGAGTTCCACACAAGGAAATATGTTATCAACATTACCTTTTTTGATTTATGTATATTAATGACAAGGACTTAGTGATAAAAAAATTCAAATATTATCATATGCTCAGATGGTTTCCTTGGAATTACAGGGAAGAAGTTGGACCTTAGTAAGTATAAATCTACTTTTATTGTACTAAAGTAGCATAAGTACTGCTGGACGTAATAATTCTCACCACTTTAGATACTGTAGTTCCCGTCGCCTGTCTCTTCATTTACATCATCTTCACATGGTAAGTAAACGTATAAGTTTGAGATAGAAAATTTAAATAAATACTAAAACTAAAACTAATTACTTACCTACAATAAAATAACGAAAACAGATTACAGGTTTTCCCTAAGTTCTATCCTATGTACATGAAATCAGACAACATGAATTCCGATTAAAGCCACAGCAAACAGATTGATACCTTAGCAAATCAGGCTGCTTTAGATTATGCAGTAGATTGCATATGTAGTTCCCAATCTATAAAATGCATTAATTTAATTGATTCTGAATCATGGGAATCTTTGAAAAGTATATCTTACTTTTAGATACAAGCGGCCAATTCTCGATCGTATCAGGGCAGAGGTAAGTGAATATTTGATGCATTTATCTGAAAATAAAGCACTTCTATTTTACCAACACTCACATAATTGGCTGGTAATTTGGGGACGACACAGTTTAACAGATAACATACAGGTAAGAATATTTCTTACAGCATCCACAAATCTCGTGTGTAATAGTTAACATCATTTTGTTGGATAACCATGAAATGCAGAAATATATAAAACGTATTGCTGTTTGTTTTTTTTCCATCTAATAGTGGTATGCTGACGAACTACCTTTTCGGAGTATTATACTTCGTCAGTGACAATACTTACTCCTATTAACTTCTTTCGACTCGTACGGTCTTATAGAAAGAAGTTTTTATGACGAAGGTAAACTGTGTGAGTTTATTAATTCGATAGAATTAAAAGTATTTTTGTCGGACAAACCAACTAAGATAGCAGAATCTTTGGTCTAGACTTATTCAAGGTTGATATGAGCATTTATATGAGATAAACTGATTTATACTTAACAACTCATGGGATGGGATAAACAAGTGATTTCCCACGGACTTTCCTCATCAAAATTATTGCGGTATGTGAACCCATAATGATCCCAACATAAAAATAGGCAGGTCGCACACAGAAATTTTGTTATGATATTCAATTCTGCGTATAGTCATGTAAGACAGGAAAGCTTTCTGCAATTTGAACAAACTTAATATTATACGCCGATTGTTTTTCATTTTTTTACACTTTACATAAACAGACTAGGACAAAAGCTACACCAAGTGACCCAAGACATGCCATGTGATAATCATATGGCTAATCTGGAATGTCTTTTGTCACGCCAGATTTGTGTGCGGCGTACCATTAAAAAGCATGCAACTAGTTTAGATATGATTTTGCTAGATATGCCATTGCCATGCCATATGATAAATGCCACTTGTTCCGTCGGGAAACAATATTCTATAAAATATAAAAATTAAAGAAAAAAAAACTCACTATAAACTACCTTTCTCATTTAGCCCATTGGCCTTATATAAAAGGTTTTTTTACCAATTCCTGACACTACCTGCATCGCCTTGTATTCTTTTAGGCCTTTGGCCTTTTATTACCTAAAAAATAAACAAAACAAAAGATTACAAAAGGTAAACAAAAGTAGAAGTCTCAGATCATTACAATGATCTGAGACTTTTACATGAAAATTATACTTACATGCTCACCAAATTGCCCCACACGGTGCACCAAGGAGCTCTCAAGTCCATAATCTGAAAATAAAGATATAAAGGTATTTAGTAACTTGCTGCTGCACCCTGGTGCCTTGTTCAAGGATCCAGGTCCCTTTGACGTCGGTGCCTTTAGTGCCTCCAGCTAATGAGACCTTCCTGGAGAATGTCTGTTTTTTGTATGAGGATATTCGTTTTATATATGTACACTTTATTGTCTGGAGCGAACAAGTTGTAACACCTCTTTATAAATCAAATTAGGCTTTAAGCAGAAATTACATTAACTTTGAAACAATCAAATAAAAGTGAAAGGGAAGACTTCAGAAGGAAGTCACTCCCAGATAAATAAAATTAGTAGAAAATCTCTTCTCGATTTTCTCAACTAAACGAAGTAAGAAACTCTATCAGAATACTTTTTGTTTTTCCTCCTTTTTACATTTTTGACATGAGGGCCTACCCTGATCGGACCTTTTGTATCTCGCACAGTACCATCACGAATTAATTCTAAAACTTACAAATGTTATCTCGGAAAGCAGTTGACAGCTTGTCACCACAGCACTCCCCTGCCAGCTAAACCTTTGGTTTCAGCGAATCAAGAAAGCCCTGCGGCGGTCTGGTGGCCCGTCCAACTCGACTTGTTCTTTGTGGTAGTATTGTATGTCCGTCAGTAGTAAATCTAATATGACGTTGTGCCACAGATGGTGACAATGTGGTGTTTGTAGTATTTGGGTGTCCGTCAGCAGTAAATATTATATGACGTTGTGCCACAGATGGTGACAATGTGGTGTTTGTAGTATTTGGGTGTTCAGACTCAGACTGAGCAAAGTCCTCGCGATGTTCAACCAATGCTGGAGTATACGAATCTTGAACTGACTTAGTAACAACGTCCGAAGCGTTGGTTGAGTTTGTGTCATTTTCGTCAAAATACGGTTTAAGACGATTAAGGGAAACGTTGACCTCCTTGTTTCTAATTTCGACAGTGAAATAATTATCAAAACGTCTGATGATTCGGAATGGTCCCTCGTAAGGTGGTTGTAGAGATGTTCTGACTGAATCTGTTCTGATAAAAACGTGTGAACAGGAGCTAAGCTCTTTGAATTTAAAAGGGGTTTCTTTTGAATGATTTGTCGTGTGGATAGGCCTTATATCGGCAAAAATATTACGTAAGGTTTTGACAAATGTACTTTGGGGTTGGAATTTGGAACTCTGAATAAAGTCGCCTGGAAGTCGTAAGTTTTGTCCATAGACAATTTCTGCTGGCGTGGCTAGGAATTCTCCCCTGAGGATTGTTCTCAAACCAAGGAAAATAAAAGGCAAACTTTTCGACCAGGCTTTTTCCTGGTTAGCCATCAAAGATGATTTTAAAGTGCGGTGCCATCGTTCCAAGAATCCATTGGCTTGGGGGTGATATGCTGCAGTGCGGTTGCGTTGGAAGCCTATTAATTTGCCAAGTTCTGCAAAGAGTACGGATTCGAACTGCGTGCCTTGGTCTGTGACAATTGTTTTCGGCACACCGAAGTGAGCTATCCAGCCTCGACAGAGGGCCTCTGCCACCGTTTCAGCGTGAATATGGATCAATGGGACATCGAGTGAACCTATCGATCGCGGTGACGCAATATTTAAAATCTTCGGAAGGAATCAGTGGACCTATCATATCTATATGAATATTTTGGAACCGTTCCGTGCATGCTGGGAATGTACTCACCGTATTGTGAACGTGTCTAGATATTTTAGTTTGTTGGCATTGTAGGCAAGCCCGTGCCCAAACATTAACATCTCTGTTAATTGAAGGCCAAAAGTATCTAGATGTGACCATTTTGTTAGAAGCCCGGATACCGGTGTGTGCAAGGTTGTGCAAAGCGATGAAAACCTTCTTTCTAAAGTCTGAGGGTACGTATTGTCTTGCCCCTATTGGGGAAATTTCGCAAAATAAATCTTTATCAGTTCCGAAAATGGGAAGTTTCTCAAATTTATACTTAGAATTTTGTCGAATTAGTTGAAACTCAGGGTCACCAGATTGAGCATCTGCCATGGATTCGAAATCTATCAGGCTGGGAAGATGAATTTCCTCTACTCTGGATAAGGCATCTGCCACTACATTGTTTCTGCCTGCAACATGTCTAACATCAGTAGAGAATTGCCCGACAAAATCTAAATAACGTAGCTGCCTGGGTGACGCTTTATCAGGATTTTGTCGAAAAGCATAAGTCAATGGCTTATGATCTGTAAAAATTATAAACGTACGACCCTCTAAAAGATAGCGAAAATATTTAATAACTTTATAGGCCGCTAAGAGTTCCCGGTCATAGGCGTTGTACTTTTGCTGTGCGTTGTTTAGTTTTACCGAATAAAATCCCAAGGGCAGCCAGTCCTTGCCAACTTTCTGTTGTATTGCCGCTCCAATGGCTTTATCGGAGGCGTCTACCCATAATGCCAATTCAGCTGTCAAAATAGGAAAGGCGAGAAGGGCTGTCTGTGCTAGTTGGTTTTTGATAATATTAAACGATTCAGTTGCTTCGTTGGACCAACAGATTTTTTGTGCTCCCTTTCTTTTGGGAATAGTCAAATAGGTGTTCAGAATAGCCTGATGACTAGCAGCGTGCGGCAAGAAACGACGATAAAAATTTACAATACCGAGGAAGCGTCGCAGTTCCTTACTAGTGTTGGGTATTTTGTAACGAGTGATCGCATCTACTCGCTCAGGAGATGGTTTGATTCCCTGTGGTGTAACCAAATGGCTTAAAAATTTTCTTTGTGTTTGCAGGAAAGAACATTCGTCGACGTTAATGTTGAGACCGTATTCCGAGAGGCATTTAAAAATTTGTTCTAAATGAGAAAGGTGTTCGATTTCAGATTTGGATGCGACTAGAATGTCATCCAAATAGACAAAACAAAATGAAAACTCTTGAAATATTGCGTGAATGAAACGTTGGAACGTCTGCGCTGCGTTGCACAGACCGAAGGTCATTCGTGTAAACTCGAAGAGTCCAAATGGAGTGTAAATTGCAGTTTTTGGAATGTCCTCGACTTCAATAGGAATCTGGTGATACGCTCTCGTTAGGTCTAACGTTGAAAAGAACTTACAGCTCTGAAGATGATACACGAAATCGTGAATCAACGGAATCGGGTATCGGTCGGGAATCGTCCAGGAATTGAGACGTCTGTAGTCCCCACAAGGTATATAGTCACCATTTTTCTTTTGCACCAGGTGCAATGGGGATGACCAACAGCTATTGGAAGGTCGACAAATACTCTGTTTCAAGAGAAAATCGAACTCTTTCTTTGCAGCTGCTAATTTTACAGGCGAAAAGCGACGAACTTTAGCTGTAATCGGAGGCCCTGTAGTAGCGATTTGATGTGTGACCTTATGTTTTACGAGTTCGCTAAAACCAGTCTCTACTGTAATGCTGTGGTACTTCCGAAGTAGTTTAACAATTTTTGGGTCACAGTCTGAGCTTATAAGGACCGAAAGAGTTATGATTGGCCATGAACACGCTGAGCCTGGACCTTCTTAGAGGTTAACGGGTCTATGAGCAGCTTTCCCTTGACATCTACCAGTAGACCATAGTGGCAGAGAAAGCCTGCGCCTAAGATAGGCTTCGGAATATCCGATGAACTGCCAAGAGAAACAGCGACGAAGTCCCAAGTCTAATGAAAGCAATTTTCTGCCAAATGTGTTTATTGTTGACGCATTCGCTGCTGCGAGCTGCAAATTATTTCTAAATTTACGCTCAGCAGGTGTGACAGGTAATACCGAAACATCTGTACCAGTGTCTATTTAAAAATGTCTTTTAGTGGACTTATCGTAAATGTACAGACGACTTTTAAAAACACCACATCCACCCATCGTCAATGGCAGAGGGCAATCTAATTTACCGAAGACACCAAATCGTTAGATGTTGTTTTCGAAACCTGGAATGAGCAGGGAGGTACGCACTTTTTTGCTGTAATATTAAAAACCTTGTGGTAATAACCATAATTATTTCGGGAGCCTGAAGAAGACCTTTGTCTTCTTTGACTGCCAAATGATTTACTGCGAGAAACATCGCGACGCGATAGCAAAGACTTCTCGACCAGTAACTTAAGGTTCTTTACATCATTTACCAGTTGTTCGATAGTGTGACTATGATTCGAGGAACTGGAGGTTATTGCTTGAATTTCAGGCCTATGATTAACTTCGGATATTTTATCCGCACACGCCGCCAAATCATCCAAAGGACCGGGATTGCATGCTAAGATATCTTGCATATGAGGAGGCAACCTCTGAAGCCACAATGTCTTAAGAGCCCCTGAACTGAGACGACCAGTGCTGAGGGTACGCATCTCACGTAGTAATTGCGATGGCTGACTGTCACCCAAAGCAAGTTCCGTCAAAAGCTGCTTAATTTGTTGATTTGCACTTCCTGTCATTCGGGCTATCATCGTCTCCTTAATCATCTTATATCTGTCCTCTGATGGAGGTCTTTTAAAAATATCCGACACGTGCCGACATAAGCTCTCGTCTAGTTGACTTATCAGGTGGAAAAACTTTGTCTTGTCCTGAGTGATCCCAGTGAGTTCAAATTGCGCCTCGAGCTGGACGAAGCACATGTCTGGATTATGTTTCCAGAAAGCCACATGCTTCACGGAAACAGCTCCCAGCGTAGCTGAAGGGACTGTTCCCGTTGACATGCCAGCACAAGAAGTTGGCAAGTTATTACTGTCGTTTGAATCGTTCGACAAGCTGTCATTTGCCAGGTAGAAAGGCTCCGTCATATCAAACAACCGAGATATAACAACAAAAATGAAGGAGATGAATAGGATTGTGCGGATACGGAAGATTTACAAACGAAATTTTATAACTCAATTTATACAAATATATAATTAGATTTAATATTTAAAATCAAAGGAGGGATAATCGTTCTTTTAGTTACCATACTGTTGACGGAATTCTTGATCCTGACGTGGTTCTTAAAATATCGCTTCTTCGGTCTTCTTATACATTTCGTAGCTTTCCATCGATGATGTTGGCTATGACCATCATTGCCTGAGGGTTCGAAAACGGTAGTCCAGGAATTTGAACTTCAGACAATTCAGCGGTTGTAGTGGACGAACTCCGTAAAGGTACAGAGAGCTGGAACTTGTTGACTATCCAGTTATATATTAAGGCGTGCTACCTAACCAAACTTCCTTCTGATCCAATGCTGCGGAATACAACAAGCTAGTACTTATTGAACTATCTGAGCCTGCCTTGGAGAAGCATCCGCAATTAAAGTAACAGCTGTAATGAAAGTGGAACTACAGATTTAAATCATACGACAAAAGCCAAATGCAGTTTTGTTTCCAACAAAATGATTGTTCTGGTAGATGTGTCCGGTAGTATATAAGGACCAGCAGTAGTTTGGCCGGCGTCTAGATGAAACAGATCTGATATTGTTCGCCTTCTATAGCCTAGCTGCCAGTTAGCCGTCCTTCTTTGTCAATGGAGATGACGAACAAAGGCTGCTTACTTGTCCTCGTCGGGGTCACCAATTTAGTAACTTGCTGCTGCACCCTGGTGCCTTGTTCAAGGACCCAGGTCCCTTTGACGTCGGTGCATTTAGTGCCTCCAGCTAATGAGACCTTCCTGGAGAATGTCTGTTTTTTGTATGAGGATGGAATAAAATATTCGTTGTATATATGTACACTTTATTGTCTGGAGCGTACAAGTTGTAACACCTCTTTATAAATCAAATTAGGCTTTAAGCAGAAATTACATTAACTTTGAAACAATCAAATAAAAGTGAAAGGGAAGACTTCAGAAGGAAGTCACTCCCAGATAAATAAAATTAGTAGAAAATCTCTTCTCGATTTTCTCAACTAAACGAAGTAAGAAACTCTATCAGAATACTTTTTGTTTTTCTTCCTTTTTACTTTTTTGACATGACGGCCTACCCTGATCGGACCTTTTGTATCTCGCACAGTGCCATTCCGAATTAATTCTAAAACTTACAAATGTTATCTCGGAAAGCAGTTGACAAGTCGGATCTGCTCACACCGTCGCAAGCTAAAGCTTGTCACCACAGGTACATTAATAAATGTAAATAAACAAAAGTAGAGAAAATCTTACCATTTACGGCAGCCGCTGTCAATATCCAATGACAATTGTATTACTATCTTCTTCTTCCATGGATTAGTGGATACTTGCACTGCATCAAGTAAATAAAAAAACTTCATGATGACGCGCTGCTATTACCTTTGAGGAGGGAACTAAACGAGACGACATGTGATGAAAAAATCGTAGCAACTTTTGTTCTTCGTCTTGTTTTTGTCGAGGTGCCGGAGGCGGCGTTTGAAATTGTTGATGGCTTAAATGTCACAACTAATTAATGGCTCGAAAATTTAAATACATTTCGTAGAAACTCCGCACAATCTTCCGCACAACCCAAGAGGTATTGTACGCAGGCGCGTTAGCTGTTTATTTTAGATGGCCGCTTCCCCAGTAGGCCTATATACCATCTTTAGAATTGCGAACTGAAACTTAATTTTATATAGTTCAAATCCTTACACATGTACTAATTTATATTTACAGTTTACTCTATTTTATATTTACATACCCTTAAATAAAATTAATTTTGTAAATTTCTGCCGAATTGATATTTTTTCAGACACCTTTTTGCAGATATAATGATAGCGAATTTTTAAGTATTCTTCAGAAATTAATTTTATTAGTAAAGACATAATGTCCGTTTTCAGCCATATGATCAGCATAATCGGGAAAGAGCTCTTGAGCTATGAGTGACTTTTGCACTGTCGGTAGTAAGACTTTAAAAGCTTTACTGTTTAAAATAGCAACATCACGCTCTTGGGTACTTAATTTGATATTGCGCCGAAGCTATCTTTCAATTTTTTCGCATATTTTTTATATGTTATTAGAGATTTTGCTGAATATTCCCCTGCAAAGCAGCCAAACAATCCGCGCAATTCAATTGCTTACTTAAGGAAAATACAACAAAACCGGCGATGTATTCTACGACATGTTTAACATAATCTTAAATATAGCTGGGATCACGGACATAGGAGTGATCTTCTAAAAACTCAAGGGGTATGTCTATTTGTTCATAATTGTCCGGTTCTTCAGAACTATCTGCGATCATTTTAAAACTATCCGCACTTCCATTCATTTCTTCGGATGGTTTGGATTGTGGATTGGGATTTAGTAAGGTTATATGTTCCAATGGGATGCAATTTCCGACACCACCTTCTCTAATTTGACAAAGGAATAAAAGCTTTTTGTATGTAGCAATAAATTGCTGAACAGAGGGATTATTGTTGCAGCCTAATTCAATGTGATCCTGGTTTGCTTTATATAGAGGAAAATATACAAGTTTGCAGCTTTTAAAAAATCTTTCATATATAAGTGTTACATTTTGAAGTCCACGCGCCAAACCCAGGTATCCAACACTTCTACGGCGTTTAATGATATATTCTCCGGAAGTTAATTTTAAATGGAGGATGTATTCTATTGTACTTGCTATAAATTCATTTATGTGTTGGAAATTATTGTTACAGAGGGCTATTTTCTTAAATTGATACTCTGATACCTTTCTGCTGTTTAAAATGTCAAATATATCATTAAAAATTCGACTGAATTGTGCTGTTGGTTCACTTCCTGCAAAGCATGGTATTTTTAAAACCTCACGACAGAAATCCAGGGCGTCTACAACTGATTTACTTAGGGTTTGAACAGCTAATTTAACTTTCATCTTTTGTTGATGAAAGTATATGTGTGCCCTTTTTAATTTGTTTCCTAAGTGTAAGCCTTCCTTTTCCTGTAAATTTAGCAATAGTTTCAAATAATTCCATTTAATTTCATTGCCGTCACCGTCTATAATTATTTGAAGGTCACCTAAGGAATTGCGGACAAGTTTAAGCATATGCACTGGATCTGGATGCAATATATATTTTGGGTCATCGTCTTCTATTTGAAAATATTGTATTGCATCAGTATTCCTGATTCACTGCCAAGGCGTTGTGCTGTTGTTAAATTTCTGGAAGTGCCATCAAAAGTTATACCCACTACTTCCGCCCCTGTATCTCGCAAATTTTCTAAGCAAAGAAGTGTTATGTTCTTCTTCTGCTCTGCATTCATAGAGGAAATGGATAAAAATGCAAGTGGTATTTTCCGTGCTCTATTTTTACACGCTGCAATAAAAACCAGCATTTGTGTAGCAACTACATCACTATTTCCGACATCGCCTACGTCAACAAATCCTACTGCATCTTTCACATTCCAGTCTAAGTGCTGTCGAATGTGCATCTCATCGAATACTAACTGTAAAAATATGTGTTCTCCACTATCTTTAGCAACATCTAAATTTTGCTTAATAGCTCCAAAAGACTGCTTAGTAAACCCTGGCTTACAATCAACATTTTCATACCATCTGGCTAATGTTCTTTTATGCGGTAGAGCACAATTAAAAGTAGTCCTAATAAAATCGTAATATATAAAATTCAAATTTAATGCAAAGGCGCGGAGCTGTGGAGTTTAATATTTTGGAACTTTTTCCCCTTGAAGCTTTATAAGCTCATATTCAAATAATTTTCTGTTGGGTTCAGAAATACGTTCAAGAACTTCGTGCCATTCTTCTTCAATTAGGTTTTTGTCTCTTAAAGATTCAATTATATTAAATTGCTTCTCAATTTTTGAATTTTTTCTTCGAAGAGCAGACTGTAGTGCCTTAATATTCTTATTTTTATGTTTCAATCTTAGTTCCAACTTATTTATTTTATTATTTTATTTAATTATGCCTATATCCTTATTAAAATCATGTTCTGTAAATGCATATGCGTCCTGATAGGACATCCGTTACTTTAAAATAAATCCCAATACAATTTCAGTACCCCAAGATTAGTAACACAAGAAAATTATTAGTGATAAAAGGTATAAAGGACGATAGGATAAACACACATAGCACCGACACCTTTTTTTAAAGAAAACCAATGGATATACGATAACAACTCTTTAATTTCAAATATGTGTTTCATATTAATACATCCTACATCAGATTAGACTTAAACATTATTAAACAAAAATATATTTCTTTCTTTAAATTATTTTCGTAGCATTGGGAACATGAACGATTTTTAATTAATATCTAAAAAGCTAAATCTAAAGAGCTTCTCTAATTCTAGTTTCAAATAGATCTTTAACATTATCATGCCGCAGCTTTCGGTTCCACAGGACACATCCGCAACCATTACTATAAAAGAATTGTCTAGGATTTCTGCCTCCTAATTTAAACTATATAATATTTATAATAAGAAATATAGCAAAAATATTATACCATTCTCTTTTCAGAACTTTTCTCAATACAAAATCCCTTATATTCAAAATCGAAGGCTATGTCATAATGAAGATTACGTTCATGTTCAGGAGAAGCTCTCTGTCAAAAACATACCTAAAATGTTTCGTTAAAATATTGTTTGATAATATTTGATCAACAAGATATAAGCAAAAAAATGCACCAATATTTTTGCAGGAATTTCCTCACTAATTTCTCTTATTTTTCCATGCTGCAAAGCTGCTTCACCTTTCGGCACATTTGATGTAAGGGAGTCACAGGAAATTCTGTTTTAAATGGAATTTGAAATTTATTCGAAATATTTTTTCCAACTAAATTTTCCGTTAATCCTACGATTTGGGCAAAAATTAATAAAAAGTTACTTCCCCTTTTAAAGCATTTTCCTCGACACGGCTTATTGTATCTGAATCTTCATTTATTCCCACTTTACAACATGAAGCTCCTAATACATGCTCCTGTTTTAGAATAAGATAATTTTCTATAAATAAATGTATTTGTTGGCTTACCTCACGCTTTTCTGCTGGATTTATAACATTACGTGAAATTACAGGAACAGCAATTCCCGCAAGGATAGTTTTCTTTTCAAAAGAAAATGGATCCTTGGAGAGGAAATGGCTCGAACATATATAACTCTTCTTTTTATATCACTATCATTTAGGCCAATAGCCATTAACCATTTCCTTCTTAAAATTTCATCTCGAGGTAGCCTATAAAAAGTAAATTATCCATTTTGTAACTACGTCTCTGCGCCAAACAACCCCATAAATTGACAGTTTTAAGCAAAACAATTTGCTCGAAATATTGTTGAATTTCCAGCAATAATTTCACTTATAGTAGTTATTTCACAAAATAGAAATGTAAAATTTATACTGACAAGTGAAAAGACACCCCCGCAGGCTCTTTCTTCGAGTTGTTTCTACATATATCAACCAGGCACGTCATTTTCTATTTACTTTCAAATCAGTTATTGTCAGTCCATACAACACAATTTATTAAAATCTAGAAATAAATATACATCAAAATTGATCAGTCATTTCACTTATAAAATATTTTCTTACGAAATAATTAATAAAATCTTACTTCGCGGCTTTTTGTTTACAAAAAAGTGACAGTAAACACCCTGTCAAAATCAAGATGGCGAAAATTTTTAGCTACGCTGTCATACATATATTACTATAGGATGTCGCCTCCTTTAGTTCCCTCCTCAAAGGCTGTTGTATATCGTCAAGGCCACGGCGACCGACAGACGCACAGCTCCAATTGTATTCCCGGCTATAAATAGCGAGCTGTTGGTAGTAGCAAATCACTTGAAAATTGAGCGGTCAATAAGACAGATCGGAAGCGATAAACTGGCATTATGTCTTGACTAACCAATAAGGGAAGAATTGAACCCTATTAATTACTAATTAAATTTATTAATTAAATTATATTTTTCAGCAACCCTAGCTAAGGCAGAATTTATGAGCAGTGAATGAAGCTCATTCTGTTTTTACCCTTGTTAGAAATTCTTTCTAATTCGTTTTTTTATATTTTACAGGTTAAAAATAAAAAAAAACTACGTGGAATATCAGCGGATCTTATTATTTTTTTAGATTTTATTTGTGCCAGTTTTTATTTGAATTATTGTTTGTTTGGTTTCATTTTTTTATAATTTTAATTTTTTGTTTTTATAAGTAGCGAGTAAGCATTGAATCAATAGGTTAAGGCATATCTTGTGAATGAATAAAACACACCACACCACACCGGCACCTCCCCATTGTTTTATGTAAAGCCCATATTGGGACTTCACACCTCACATCTATGACAAAAAAAAAAACACAACATATCCAATCAAGGATCTTTTAAGGAAAAAGGACAACCCTTATGCTCAAATATCTTTTTTTTTTTTACAAGAATTGCACCGAGGATATTTTTCCTATAAACTCCAAATATCTTATCGGTTCCAAAACACTTAGAACATTACAATCAGGGATATGAATTTTAGAAGTTAGTTCGAAAGGGCAAAAGTTTGTATTTTGTGATTTTCAAAGGGGCTGTAACTTCAGCAATAAGCATAATTTTGGCAAGATATTTAACATGGTGATAAGCTGACAAAAAATCAGTTAAATCGGTGACGGTGGTTCAGAAAGATGTTCAGCAAGTAGTCGACACACGTGGAACGGATCATAGAAGTTTTTCGATTTCATTTTGGTTATCGTAATATTGATTGATTCAATTTGTTTTTTTTTTATATTTTTTATAAAGTTCGGTACCCACATTCACTATTTCGACCATGAGTCAATGACTCCGGATTCATGTGCCACAGGTGCACGACATTAGACTTAATTTTAAAACAAAATAGACTGATCTTAGAATTTATGACAATGCTTTCAGCAGTTTGCGAAATGGCATAGGTAGACTCCCGAGAAACTATGAGTGAGGGTATAATGGATCAATGGAAGATATTCGAGTTTCTTTTTCTTTGAAATCTGCTAACGAGGCCAATCATTTTTTCTTACTAAAAAAGGGTAGGTACATTTACATCGAAAATATGCCGCTTTCATACTTTCTTCGTTTTTATTTAAAAAAATATCCTTTACTATTTCAGATGATAGACAAATAGCTTGGTAAGTACAATATATAATTTACAGGGTGGTCCATTTATTATGTCAATTATATATAAAAGGTTAATTATTTTGAAGATGCCCGTTCGTATGTATATCTAAAAACTAAAATACCACCTGAATTTCTTAAAGGTGGGGCAGGGGACCCCTTTAGGTTCTCAAATTAGAACCCTCCACTTTTTGAGGTTTTGGATTCTCTATTAAGAAGTTATTAGGATTATTAAAAACTTGAAGAAAATAACAGTGCCAAAAATAGAAATAAATAACTTTAATTCGAAACAATTTCTCTGAGAAATTTTAAACATCTAAATAGCGTTCTTTTCAATAAATGTTCAGCGCAATTATGAATAACACGCTGCCGTATGTTCGCACTTGTCTTTGGTACCTCCTAATTGAATTTGCCTTTAAGTATTCTTCAAATGTAAGGATCTTGAGAGGTCAAACTCAGCTATTGAGCAGCCCGGCAGCTCATTTCTGATCGCGCATTTGACCAGCATAAAATATGTCCCTCGGGCCTTTCCTCTATACCCAAGATTCATTACTCAATGTGGAATAAACAAATCGTATGCGAAATACATGGTATAGGTGGTAGTGGGATTTGTGTTGTTGGAGATTTTTTTTCCTGACACCCTGTAACTTCTTTGTTATATAGTAAATTGTCTATACTTTCTAACGAACATCAGACCCATTACATTACCCTCTTCATATCGCTAATTATGGGACGTCAAAGTCAAAATATTGGAAAAATAATTGTTAAGTTCCTGTATGGGCTTAATCATAAAAACGGGGAGGTGTTGGTATAAAAGATAACACTAAAGGTTAGTAATTCAAGTGGACTCAATGCTTCCCTTTATTTGTTATTTAAGACTTAATTTCGGTGTAACTCTACCGATCTGTCTTGTTAACTGCTCAAATCCCAAATGACTGACTATTACCAAAGAAGAAGAACATATCTTAACAAGAAGCGTCATCTGGCCACTAAAAGTGCACAAGTTTTATGCTTATTTGTTGATTCGGCCGGGAGGTAACATGTCGGAAAAAGTAAAGAGTTGAGACTGAGAGAATATTGTTCTGTGCTTTTTATCTCCGCCACCACATAGCTGTACATGTACATACGGCGATGACAGCCATGTACATAGTTTCATCTTTCACTTTGCTGCCTGACTGCTTGTCGGCGGTCGTCCACCAATTCCTATCCTATCTGCTCATCTTTCTATTCTCCCTCTTTTCTACTGCACTGCAATGCAATGCAATGAAAATGAAAATCTTTCAAACAAAGTATTCTTGATAAAACCGGTTTCCTAGAGGCGAGATAAAAGATTCAAAGAGAACACGGAATGGAATGCAAGGGGATGATGCGGAGTGCAGGTAATGGTGCTGGTCAGCGTTGCCATACAAAAAGGCGACAAGAGTACCCGGTGAAGACAAATAAAGTACCAAGATTGATGATTTAGTACCAAATTTAATTAGTATGTATGTGTATGAAAAAAAATTAACATTTTCACAAAAAACAATAGTAAAATATATGTAAAATATAACATTGTTTAAAAATACTGTTTTGCAAAAAACAAAAATTTTAATTTTCCAAAAAAAAAAAAATAATAATGTATTTATCCACAGAATAATGTAAGGAAACATATAATAAGTACAGATATTTGCTTTATGCTCTTTCGAATGAACCAGCATGAAACTTATTTCGTAATACATGTGTAATTAAATTATTATCTGGCTGCCAAATGTCATTCTTTTCAAATCCAATTAATAGCTGTTTTGCGAACATAATATTTTCTATTGTGTTGGATTCTAATCTATTTGTCGATTGTTTTTTTTAAATAACGTTCAATAGGGAAAACTCCCTTTCAGCAGAAGCACTACTGTGTGGGAGAGCACAAGGATTTAACATATATTCTGCCAAATTCACAGATGTATAGCAACCATGAATACTTTTAACGTTCTTCAAGTTGAACCAAAATCGCGAAATATCTTCGTCGTAGTGTTTTGAAATTAATTCCTGTTCACCAATTAAATTCCTCCATTCGGTGTTTAAAGTTTCTTCACTTCCTTGCTGATGATATGGAGAAAAATTTAATAAGGGTAAAATAGTTGGTAGTTTGCCTAATTGGATTTCAAAAGGATCAAGATATTTAAGCATATTTAATTTAAGATCTTCAAAATCAAACATCGTTTTTAATTCCACACATACTCCAATATAGAAGCTAAGTAAATTCTGCTTGATTTCTAAAAACTCAGAATCATGTGTTTCTCAAATTTGTATCCAAAATAAATAGATGTTAAATTTAGATACACCTCGGGTTTCTTAAAATCCACATATATTCCCATTTCTTCGGGTTTAATAAAATTCTTTAAAATGTTTAAATATAAATTTTGAACAGCTTTTATAATCAAATGTTCTTTGTGCTCCCCTATTGAAAAAGCTTGTTAATATTGGAAAATAATGGCAGTATGTATGACAAGAACAGCATATAAAGCTTTGAATATTGATTCTTTAAAAATGTTGTAATGGTACATATATCTTCATCCGACTGGCATTCAAAAGAAAGCAAATTAAAATAATGAAGAAGTGCTGGCCACTGTTCTAAGAGCCTGTTAATTACATTTTCGAAGAAGAGCCAACGTGTACTACACAATTTAAGAATTTTATGGTTTTTAACGTTAAAGCTTTCTTGGAAATCTAGGAATTCAGTTTGCCGTTTAGGACTATGTGCGAAATGTATAAAAAAATTTCTAACAGATTGTTCCAAATATTTCGGAAGTAACTTAACTTCATTTGAAATGCATAAGTGTATCAAGTGGCAGGTGCATCCAATTGAAAATAACGAAGAATTTAGATTTTTTTAATTTAGCTTGCACTCCATTATTATTACCTGTCATAACAGAACAATTATCCGGACCAAACCCTATCATATTTTTAATGGGAATATTATTTTCTTGAAAACGTTTGACAATTACTTCAGTAAGTTCTTCTGAATTTGAATGTTTAAGTTTAACTAATCCAAGAAATACGTCTTTAATGCTACTAGTGGTTTTATTAAAAAAGCGAGTAACTAATATCAACCGTTTGTCGCTGGATACATCAGTACTTTCGTCGATTATTAATGTGAAAAACGTATTTTTTAATATATTCGAAATTAGTTCTTTTGAAAATGGTCCAATATTATCATTAATTAAAGCTGTAGCTTTTGTTCTACCGTACTTCAAATTAGCTGCTAGCTTTGAATCCTTAAATACAGTGCGAAGCAAACTTGGAATAGAGTCCATAAGCGAACATCGTAGAGAATGTAGAACGCAATACATGACGCATGTCAACTCTACTCGAATTTTTTCACTCTTAATATTAAAATTGTCTGATTTTTTCAGTTAATCTCCTTTTATGTTTAATTGTTTCCTGATGACGATTATGATGTTTTTTGTTATTTATTAATTTTTGAAAACATAGTTTGCAAAATGCATTGTCATCTATTTTAATTAACCAGCTGTAAACATTTTGCGCCTTGTATTTCCTCACATGCTATTTTCAGTTTCTTCGCATTCATAATCTGAATGTGAATCAGATTCACTAACTAGATTATTTCTAGTGAAAACAATAAATATTTAAATTTTTGCCTTACCGTTTTTCCTGTGCAACTAATAGATTATCTGATAACTGCGATTTGGTCTTTTCTCCACTCAAATAATTTCGGACGATTGTTCGTATTTATCATTATCACATCCACGATTTCCTTTTACCAGGAATCTAATATAATTTAACAAATTAGAAATAAAACTAAGCCTAAGCCCAAAAATGTTGTTCATACCTTCTAATATCCATCACTTTATCACTGTTAATTACGATGTGTCTGCCAAATTGAAATTCCTAAACTGAACGGAATTACGGGTGTTATGAATGAAGTGAAAATTACTAAAAACAAAAAATTTCTATGAATTCTGCTTGCATGCAACCTTCCTGCCGAGCCAATCGAATGCAACAAAATGCTCAGAAATATTTATAAATTGTGAAAGAAGAGGCGAAATGAAATACGCAATAACGATGCAGCCAGCCAGCAGCAATTACACGAAGAACAAAAAATAAAATTATAAAAAACTGTTCCATCTTTCGCATTCTGTTTTTCATTCGCTTTCACATTCGTATACAACTCATAGGCGGCGGAAATTATTTGTAACTTCTTTTATGGAATATGGGGGGTGACTCCGAAAAAGTACCAAATTTGGTACTTTAGTACCAAGGTGGAAACGCTGGTGCTGGTGCTTTGACGACCCGCCACTCGCCACCGTGGTGAGTGCCGGATCATCGAAAAGCAGAGAGTTTTCGTAAAATTTGTGAGAGCGGGTCATAATAATACGACCGACCAAGCTTTTCAATATACAAGCATAGGGTGTTTCTTTCATGGTGGTCCATAGAGCGGGAGGTGATAGTACTCACTTAGAAAAACAATAAATTGTACGGCAGGGTTGGGGCCATATAAACCGCTTAGGAGTTACAGGGTGGTTAAGAAATTATGCTTGGTCTTCACAAGACACCCTGTATCTTAAAAAGTACAGGGTATACGGTGACAATCTAAATATATAGAATCTCCTCTTTAATGTGCCGTAGTACGACCAATGTGCTAACTATAGTTGTTAAGCAGCCTTTAGCTCATTTATTTATAGAACAATTATTTCAATTTCATGCATATTTTGGAATATACACATTTGGAAATGGGATTATAAATTGATCAGCCTATGTATAATTTTAGTGAAGTTCTTCGTTCCATTATAGCATGATCATGAACAGTCTTAAACAGAATCTATTTTCTTTGAGTAATTACTTTGGTAATAAAAGCTTGCTGCCTGAAACTTCATCTCTCATTGCTGAGAATGTTTTACAAATGTTATGTTTTGGATTTTGGTCAATTTTATTATTTTATTTTATGTGGTAAATAAATTCCAATCACGACTTATGAATTTCTGTTTTTGATCAATTTTTCTAAAATTCAGTTTGCGATAGAAAAAAATGATTTTCAATAATAAGTGTACTAAGGAAAAACCTAAATTCGAACTCAGCATTTTTCGTTTGCCAGACTACGCCTGAACACTTTGGACTTTCGAACAAATTATTCGTACGTTTTTTACTGAATCGAATTAATCAAATTAAGATTCATCATCCAAACTGGCATTTTTATTTATTCTACGATTTCCAGATCTTAAAATTCTGATATTGTACTGTTTTTTTAGTATTGTCATATTCCTTCAATACCGAGTTTTTGCTTTCTATCTGATCGGGGCATGATTTTCAAATTTTCAACATTAAATTTTTTTTTGTTTACGGTACGTTGACCGAACCATATCTATGCAGCTGTTAGATTTACAATCGTTTGACAGTGACATTTTTCAAACTAGTAAAGAGGAAATACATTCAGGCCTCCAGGCTTCCTTAAGGTGCTGGGTATACAGTTTGAACGGGATTTTAATTAAGGTAACACAACTCCAGGCCCCATCAGCTAGGTTGAATACTAAAAATTCTTTTCTCATGGATAGTTCTGATAAAATTTCTAGTTTTGTATGGCAATTGAAAAACTTCTGACAGAGCCATAAAACAGAAATGCATATGTATTGTCCACGTTAGTTCTATCTTCTGGAAGGATGATAGAAAATTCTCACCATGTTTTCGAGTTCCTTTTCCGCACTCGAGGGGATTTCAATACATATGTATACTACACTATTGCAGCTGGAAATGCAGAGTATGTGGGTAAATTTACCCAGTTTTGAGTTTTCTGTTGAGTTTCGTTAAACGTCGAAATTGAAAATCGTGTGTAGTACATTTTGTTCTTCAGTGATATTGATTTACACATGTATGTCTATTTATTTACCTATATCTTTACGCTGAAGTAAATAGTCAATTGCTTGTGGTTTAAAATCAAATATACGATTTTCTGACACAATAAAAATAAATTCGATGCGGTGATTGTGTGATTTTATTGATTGAGTTTTCAACGAGCATTTTAATTTTTTCATTTCTTATATGCAGGGTGCTTCCGTCTAGATGGTCAGCAGGTGCTGATAGTCCTTACCTAGAAAAAAAAATTGTATAGCATATTAACTGTTTCGGAGTTACAAGGCGATTAAGAAAAAAGGCCAGTTTTTCACAAAGCACCCTGTATCTTCAAAAGTACAGCTAAAAGCTCATTATATGCAGAACTCATGGCCTTTCTAACGACTGCTCAACCAGCCCCGTACCTCTTTCCCCAACGGAGTTATGGTTGTCTAAACTAAAAATTTCGGTCTTACTTACCTTTTTTTTCACTTTGATATCTTTGTTTTTTATGAATAGTATGTAGTAAGATAACTTTTGGAGGACTATCCCCTTTAATTTTACCTATTACACCCTTCTCTGTAGCCATTAAATATAACTCGATAGAGTGCTGAAATTATGCACATGAGTTTTTTTTTAATAAAAAAAGTAAATATAATTTCGAAAATTGGACATTTCGGGAAACTCTTTCGTAGGCTTGCCATACAACAATTTGGTTTTTAACGGTATATTTGGGCTCTGCCCGAGAAATTGCTTGCGTTGCAAATTCTTTTTGAGGTTGAGCAAACTTTGTTTGTTTTCAATTATTTTTCGATCTGATTTTTGTTTATAATTCTTAACGTGGTCATGGCTTTACACGACATATATTAACCAGGCACGTCATTTTCTATTTAATTTCAAATCACTTATTGTCAGTCCATACAACACTATATATTAAAAATTAGAAATAAATATACAACAAAATTGATCAGTTATAAAATATTTTCTTACGAAATAATTAATAAAATCTTACTTCGTGGCTCTTTGTTTACAAAAAAGTGACAGTCAAACACCCGGCCAAAATCAAGATGGCGAAAATTTTTGGCTACACTGTCATATATATACTTTACTATGGGATGTCGCCTCCTTTAGTTCCCTCCTCAAAGGCTCTTGCATATCGTCAAGGCGACGGCGACTGACAGACGCACGGCTCCTATTGTATTCCGGGATATAAATAGCGAACTATTGGGAGCACTGACATATACAAAATGGACTGCTGATACTACTAAAATTGCTTACATTATTTGTCATTATTATGGGATCACTTTTCTATAGTTGTCTCTTTTTGGTTTAACTACATTATTCCGCTGAACTTCAAATAATAAATTCTATACAAAATCCACCATAGTCCAGTTCCAGTTCAGTGGATTTCGCAATGAATATGTAGAATAGAAGTAGATGGCAATAAAATATTTGTAACCCTTTCTCTGTCCCCCATACCTACTTTCAGGGACAGGCAAACAAACATTACTTAATTTTATTTCTATAAAAACCATGTTTATTAAATATTTGATGTTGTAGGAGATAAACTTCCAAAAATAGAAATAATTTCGAATGCATCTGTAATTTGTTGAACTTTTAATATGAATATTAAAGCGAAAGTAAAGCTTGAAATTAAGATAATTGTCACACCCCTGCCAACAAAAGTTGACCCATATGAAATAGAAAATCAGGCAGTCCATGTTATATATGTCAGTGGTTGGGAGTAGAAAATCACTTGCAAATTGAGCGGTTAACAAGACAGATAGGTAGCGATAAACCGGCATTAGGTCTTGACTAATCAATATGCGAATAATTGAACCCTATGAATTACTAGCTAAATTTATTAATTAAATTATATTTTTCAGCACCCCTAGCTAAGGTAGAATTGAACCTGGCAGAATTTATGAGCAGTGAATGAAGCTCATTTTGTTTTCACCCTTTTTAAAAATTCTTTCTAATTCGTTCTTTTATATTTTACAGGTTAAAATTAAAAAAAAAAACGACGTGGAATATCAGCGGATTTTATTATTTTTTTTTTTATTTAATTTTTGCCAGTTTTTATTTGAATTATTATTTGTTTGGTTCCATTTTTTTATAATTTTCATTTTTCTATTTTATAAATAGCGAGTAAGCATTAAATTAATAGGTTAAGGCATATCTTGTGAACGAATAAAAAATATATTGACATTTAAAAATCAGTCTTCACCAGTCCTATCCACCACACCGGCACCCCCCTTTTTTTATGTAAAGCCCATATTGGGACTTCACATTGGTCCTTCTAGCCGGATAAGAGTGGGAAAACAAAATGGCGGATGTCGATATATTAATTCTTACACACCACGTTCTACACGAACAAATTGATAAAGCCGGAAAAATGTATTACGCTACTCGCATTCAATCTCTTGAAAAACTAGGCTCTGCTTTCGCCCATACAAATACCAATATTTGATGGCAGTTACAAGACATGGCATACGTTTCATGATCTGTTCAATTCATTCATCCGCAAAGATCCAAACTTATGAAAGGTTCAGAAAATTCACTACTACTGGGGAACCAGAACGCCTACTACGCCAATTCGAGGTAATCGATTCGAATTATCTCAAGGCATGGGAACTCTTGCAAAAGAGATTCGAAAACAAGAGAGTGCTAGTAAATACTCATTTAAAAAGAATACTTGGTCAACGCCGAATCAGCTCACGCCATACGCCATACCCTTTTCGATCAAACATTTGGTTTTTAACGGTATATTTGGGCTCTGCCCGAGAACGCGTTGACGTAGAAAGCTCAAATTCGCTACATGGTGTTTTCATAATATGTAATAGTAAATAACATTTCAAAAATATACCACATCGGGCAACCCCTTCTTGGTGTTGCCATACAATTTCACACGCGGCGTTCTCATAAAAATTGCAAATACAGGTTCATATATGGATTGGCAACCATTTCTTGGTGTTGCCATACATATATTTGGGTTTTCACTATATTACTTGGACACTGACTGAGAACCAATCGGTCTTGAGCGCTGAAATTTTGTAGACAGCTTTTTCATAAAAATAGTAAGAAGAGTAAATCTTAAGAATGAACTAAATCGGGCAATTCCTTCCTGGTGATGCCATACAGAGCTTTTGGTTTTCACTTTATTTAACTTGTTTATCTAGGGTACAATATTATTGATCTTAGACCAATTATAACTTTTCTCTTGGTTTTTTTTTTTTGTATAAATCATTTTGTTACAGCGAAAATGTCTATACGTTTTGGATCGGCACATATTCTTTGTAATTTGTAAAAATGCTTCATCTTCAATAATCGCATTTTGAGAACAGTTCATGCATTGCATGAGTCCCTTAAGTTATAGTCACTAGAAAGATAATCGATTGTAGATAACGTTATAGTAGAAATAGTACACTCGCGCGGTTACATCATCACCTACACCTTCCTTTAAACCCATATAGACATTTATTTCAAACCATCGTAATCACAAATTGCCAGTTCATTAAAGTTCATTAAGCTCAAGGTAACATGCAATAGAATTAATAAATGCATAATCAACAATTTCCACCGACAGAATTAAAAGAAGCCAGTCCACCTGAAAACATAAAAACAACTTAATCAGAAATAAGAAGGAAGCAGCATATTTAATTTTCACTTGAAAGTTTTCAGTTACTTTTCGCAGTTGATTGAATTTATAAAATTTATAAATTTTAACCTGGAAAATAAAGAAATTTTTTTTTTCTAAAAAATCAATTTGTTTTAACTTAATTATTTTTTTTTCTTGTATTTCGGAACGAACTAGATATTTCGAGCCATTAAGTTCGGTTAAATTTTCAACACTTCCTGTAGATCTTTGCCAGATGACACAGTTTTGCTCCATTCTAAATTTAATTGCCTAAGCCCGCTTACATCAGCAGGCTGCATAACCTACATATTTGGATTGGGTAGTAAGGCATATAAAATAATTTCATTATTATGACAGTATTTACTTAACTCCGCTGTTAAATGGGATTTATGACCGTCTACAAAGAATATAATTGTCATTTCAACTTCGTTATCTTTCAGCCATTTATCTAGCCCTTTAGCAACGTACACAAAAATGATGTTTCCCTTCATCATCCAGTGATCATGAGTCGATAACATTGAAATTACACTGCATACTGTAGTAAACAGTAATACTAAAGATATAAAATGCGTTAGATACAAGGGTTATTTATAAACGCAGTTAGTAGGAGTATAAGCATCAATAGTGTTATGGGTACTGAAAATGTGAATGAATGCACAGAACTACTAAAGGAGTCTCTTATCAGTAGCATAGCACAATGATAGTGAAAAGAACAGTAAAAAGGACAGTAAAAAGCTGCAACAAAAATGAATGGTATAACCGGGAACTGTAACAGCTAAGGCAGTCAAAAATATATAAGTAAAAAACTAAAATAACGAAAAGCGAAGTAGATGGGACAGATTATATAATAGCCCGAAATTTCTATAAGAAAAGAACGAAGAAACGAAGAATGCATATTTTAAGCAAAAAATAATTTCAAAACGAGGTGACCAAAGGGCATGTGGAATATTATGAAGACGTTAATAAAATCAAGAACTGGAAATGACATTAAAGAAATTGAGTATGTACATAGGTACTAACGTTAAGCATACCCGGAAATCTGAGAAAAATTAAATGCCTTTTTGTCAATGGTATTATAAGTATGGAAAAGAGTATACAAATTGTACCATATATGTATACAGGAGTTGATGCTACTACCGAATTCAAGTTTAACCGTATAGACATCGATGGACTGCGAGCAATTCTAAGCAAATTAAAGAAATCCTATGATCTCTGGTTCCTAAATGTCAACATGATAAGAGAGTGTGTTCCGTTCACAAGACCGGCGTTAGCAAAAATTATAAGCCAGTTAATGCAGGAAGGGGTCTTCCCGCACGGCTTAAAGGAAGCCCACATAACGCCAATCCCCAAAGTTAAAAATACAACTAATCAGGGGGTTACACCTGCAAGTACAGCTTGCATGCAAGGCTCCCTTCCAACAGGATTTTTAACTTGACAGCAGAAGGCAGTTCGATTGATGTCTTATCATTTTGCATGCAAGTTCATTTAAACAAGTAAAAAAGCTACAATTGGTCTAAGACCAATTCTTATGATACCCTAGATGAATGCCCGTATTAAATTTCGTATGGTCACCGATCTATTCAAGCATTGATTTTGAAGTTGTTTTTCGCATATATTTCTAGAACAGTTTGTCGCACAGAAAAAATGGTAATAACCAATTTTATAGGATTTCGTATTCTGCAGAAGTTCTTAGTACAATAAAAATGTCTTGGACTGATCGTTTTCAAAGTATACGATTTAGTCCATTTTTGACATTTTATTTGCTAATGTAGTAACAACATCATGTGCGAAATTACAGCTCTCTACGTCGACGCGTTCTCAGGCAGTGTCCAAATATATAGCGGAAAACGAAATTTTTACATATATGGCAACCCCACGAAGGAGTTGCCCGATTTGGCTCATTTTCGAATTTTACTTTTTTTTTAAAGTCTGCGTACAAAATTTCAGCTCTCTAAGAACGCGTATAGCGTTCTCGAGTTATCGTGCGCACAGACGAACAGACGGACGGACGGACGGACATGCAAAAATCGAAATAACTTTTAATATTATGAATGGGTGTCCAATCCATTTTGCTCTACCATCATTATTTCGAGGTGTTACAAACGGAATGACAAACTTAGTATACCCCTATGATTTCATCTAGGGTATAAAAACTGGCATTGAGACGTAAGGTCATGCGTATATTGGAAAATTATAGCAACAAAGGAACTAGCAGAATGATAAAAACCCAAGAAAAAGTTAAGAGGAAGGTGTTGGTAAATGTTGAAATGGAAACGATCCCAGAAAATCTCATTTTTCCAGAATAAATTTAACAAATTTTCTTAAGCATTTCATTTCCGCCATCTTGAAAACTGCATAATGTCAAATTTCTATCATGTCAGCTGCCATGGTTTTTCATCATGCAGGTTCGTTGAAAGCTGTACTGCCAGCATGGCAGTAGAGGTTACATGTGCAAGACCTAAACCAAAGACCACGTTAGAGACATCTAGCGTAAAATACAGAAACCTAACATGCGACAATTTAAGATGAAAAGTGAATATTTGCAGTTCAAATAAATTGAAATTTTTTAAGAAGAATTAACTCTCCTGAATCATTTTTCACTTAATTGTTAAATATACTACTTTGCTTTGTATTTCAACAATATTGCAATTTCTAGTCGGTGAAATATCGAGAGAAAAGCAAGTACTATTAGAGTCAAATAATTAAACTAAACATAAAAAAATCTCGACGTTATTTGCTAGATATAGGCTTTATCTCTCTAAAATAGTCACAATTTGAAGAAATGAGAATACCTACTAAGAGTAATTTGATTTAAAAGACTTCAATTTTTACCAATTTTTACAAGTTTCCGAGATAATATCTCCATTCCAAAACACTTTTTTTTTAATTTTTGCCGACGTTATTTACTAGACTTCTTCGTTACCTTTAATTTAAGATATAAATCGTTATTCTGCTACAAATTGTTCGCCAGAAATTCGCATTGAAAAATGTATGAAACTTGCAAATCTTGGTACTGACTCTTCTTAACAGCCTGCTATTAATAGAAAAGATAATCGAAAAAGAAGTACAGATCCACTTGAAGAATATATATGTAAACACAATTTGATGATTGAGCATCAATCCGGATTTAGGCCTAAGCATTCCAGTGAATCAACTTTAAATTTAGTTGTTCTGGAGTGGCAGAAGGAAATTGACGTTGGACAGTTTGTGATTGCAGTCTTTTTAGACCTAAAGAGAGCATTTGAAACAATTAGCCGCATCATCTTACTAAAAAAACTTGACAAGTATGGCATCAAGGCAACAGAAAATAAATGGTTCCAAAGTTATCTACAAAATAGAACGCAAGTGACAACACTAGAGTTTAAAGTTCCGACACCCGTTGAATGCAACATTGGGGTACCATAAGGTGCAGTCCTGAGTACGCTACTGTTTGTGCTATATATAATTTACCTCCTAGTGTGGTAAAAAAATCGAAAGTAGTGCTTTTTGCGGATGACACGTTGGTGTACATAACCGGGAATGACTTCAGGGACTGCAGACAAAAATTGCTTGAGGATCTAAAAAGTATCGCAATGTGGATCAACATGAGTAAGTTAAAGCTCACTGTGTCTAACTCAAATTGCATGTTAATAAATAGCAGTGAACACTTGTCATTAACTATACAGGGATCCAGTATAGATGTTTTAGATGAAGTCAAATATCCTGGAATTGTAATAGATAACAAACTGAGCTTCATACAACACATAGACAAATTGTGCTGTAAGATAGCGAAGATGCTTGGGTTCCTGAAGAGAATCAGAAACTTTCTTGATCCTAATGCAGCGTTGTACGTCTATAACACCATTATTTTGCCACACTTGGATTACTGCGCTACTATCTTTTCTGTGGAAATTCTACAACTGTAAACAGACTGCAAAACCTGCAAAATAGAGCGATGCGTATAATTCTGAAGTGTAGTAGATTGGAGCCTGTTGCTGGGATGAAAGAATTATTAAGCTGGATGAGTGTGAAACAAAGAATTTGCTTCAACGTATTAATATATATTTTTAAACTCAAGAATAATTTGTTGCCTAAATATTTAAGAAGTGTTATACAATATATCAGGAAACAGTTAGTTACAATTTAGAATCGTAGCATGTAGGAAAGCAAAAACACTAAATATGCTCATGATAAATGGTTTGAAATTATTTAATTGTCTTCCTAAAGAATGTAAAGTAGAAAAAAATTTGAATAAATTTAAGAGTTTGATCGTTGAAGTAATCAAACTTAATTACTAGCCTTAAAGTGTAAAGTTCAAAGAAATTTGAAGAAAACTAAGAGCCTGTTTGTTAAACAAGTTTTGACTTAATTAAGAGCTTGATTGTTGAACTAACTCAGAATTAATTACTAGCCTTATAGTGCCTTTAAAGTAACTTAAAGTAGAAAGTAATTTGAACGTAGGTGTGAGCTTGTTTGTTCGCTACGTATAAGCAAAATGTCGTATTTGTAAAGGGAAACTCTCCAATAAAATCTAAATCTAAAATCTAGAATCGGAATAAAATCTGTGGGTGAACGCAAGTAGGGGAAAACTGCAAGGTGTAATGATCTCTCCGGTTTCGTTTAAAGTAAATAACACCGTAATACTGTCTTTTTCATTCTCTAGCTTGATTTCGTATATGTTCCGGTATCCTTTTAAAGCCAATACACGTCCAGTTTTTGGACATATGTAAGTTGAAACTTTTTACATCTCCATTTAAAATTCTTCTGGGATCATTTAGTATGTGTTCAGCATCGGTTAGTTTCAAATAATCTTTAAATTGTTCGAACCATGATCTAAGTGAAGCCTCTGTAATCACACCCTTTCCCTTGTGATGCCTTCAGGGACACACTACACAATTACAGGATGTCTTTTTAAAAATAACTTGCATACTATGTTCTGCCTGGTCCTTTTCCGGCCATCGTCCTTGATTATCTTCTATACTGTGTTCAGAATACCTTCTCTCTTAATTGGAAAACCAAATTTGTTCTAGTTAACGTACCATTTAACTGTTTTTCTACTTTTAAAGAAGTAGGACATTAGAAAGGCCAGGAATCGAAATATCTTTAGAAAGTTTTCCACTTAGATTATCCTGTATTCCTACAGTGTAGTTCTTGGCATTCCCGATCTTGCTAGCTTCTCTTATTGAATTTCTGCATTAGATACAGACCACAAATTTAATTCATTTGTAAAATGGCAATGCAATTCTCTGAAGCATTTATTTTATATTTTGCTTTATGATTTAAATTACTTTAAAGTAAATTACTACAATAGCTTGGAGTTCATTTAATGAAAAAATAACTTTTTGTTATGCTGTTATGTTATGTTATGCTGTTCGCATCTTTCAAAATGTCGTCTATTAGATTCATGACTTTTATCCTAAATACCCGATTCTGCTTGCTGGTCATCTCATCTATGAAAGGCGATAGACTTTGCAAAAATAGTATATTCGGGTTAGATATATTAAGCTTGGCTTTTTTTACTTGGGCCCAATCAAGAAATGCCCCATCAATTTCTCTGTTTTTATCCATCCTTCGTTTGTTGGTGCGAAATTTATTTGAGCTTTCCTTTTGGCCATAATTTTCTTTATCTTTTTCTACGGAATTTTGAATTAAGTTATTGGAAGAGTCTTGTTGGTCAATATCCTCAGATTAAATTTCCGGATGAAGAGCAGCGTCTGAGATAAGGAATTAAAAATTCTAGTTTTTCCGCAAAGTAATAGGTTTTTTTTTTACTTAACGCCAGAACCACTTGCTTAAGGCTTCATTATTCTTGAAAACGCTTGGCGGACTTACTTCCAACGGCTTTCACAATTTGAAACTAGAAAATAAAAAATAAGACTTTTTTTTGTATTTCAGGTATCTGGCAACAGGATGTAGTTTTCGAAGTTTATCTTTCCAATTCTATAGAGGAGATAATACGATTGCCTTAATCGTTAAAGAAACTTGTAAGGTAATATGAGAAAGCCTCCAACCACTTTACATGCCTAGACCAGCAGAAAAAATATGGAAGGAAAATGCTCGACGATATCATGAGCTATGGAATGTACCGCCATCAATAGAAGGCAAACATGTTCGAGTGAAAAAATTTCCTAACACAGGATCTAGCAATTCCAATTATAAAGGCTTTTTCTCAGTTGTGCTTATGGCTTGCGCTGATGGACTTTTTACTATAATTGAGGTTGGTACTTTAGGACGAAACAGTGATGTGGCGGCATTCAGGAATGCTCAAGTTGGTAAATTGTGGAACAAAAAATAATTAGAGCTACCAGAAGCCTTAATCTTACATTCAGATAAAAACCATACTCCTTTTTCCATATTATTTCGCTGGGGATGAAGAATTCCCATTATTATCATATTTGATGCGTCCAAACCCTTAGAAGGTTTTGAATGGAAAAAGAAGAATATTTAATTACCGAGTTTCGCATGCCCGGAAATCAATGGTATTTGAGACTGCAATATGTTGTGATGAAGGTTCAGTATGTAATATAATAAAAGCGGCCTGCGTTTTGCACAATTTCATTCGATTACGTGAAGGAGTAGTCACACCGCCAAATAAATTTCCGTACCAGAGTAAAGTACCTGATTTTAAAGACGCTAATGATGGATATCAACCAAAAAACCGGGCTATGAGGCTGAGGGATTATTTAGCCGACTATTTTATAACTCCAGAAGGCTTAATACCAATTCAATGGAAGTACGCCTAATTATGAAAGATCGCATCACAAAACTTATATTTCGACAATGGTAATTTTTTTTTATTCAATTAAAGCTTAAAATAAAAAATAAAAAATTTTACATACCTGTATCTGACATATCTTTTGCTACTTCACTCCAAGCTTTCTCAGTTTTTTCTCTTTTGCTGTAGTCTGATAAATTAAAATTTCACAAACAACTTCGTCTTTCAATTGCTTCTATAAACCTTATATTAAAATTCTTCTAGCGAATTACGCCAAGAGATACACTTCTAGTGTCGCATGAAGATATTCTCTTTATGATATTTGCCTCTGATTCTTTCGTATGCGAGTACAGGAGATATTTCAATAAATTTTACATAATATAATTCGAATTCAGTCTCTTTGTGATAAATGTCTCTTTGTGACATAAATCTCCTTGTGATATTTATCATCTCGGTGTGCGACCTGCCTAAAGGCCCGTTTCCACTGCAGTCTTTAGACAGGCGCGCACATAAAAATTGACAGAAATAGAGCAAAAAATAAAAAATCTTTAACTGCGCATAGTTAAATTTTTCTTTGCGTATCCACTGAAATATTTCAGAAAACAATTGAAAAGTATTAAAAAGACTGTACGCGTGCGCACTCTACAGAGACAAGACTTTAGGTGGATACGACGTTTGAATACTAAAATCCTTGTGTGCGAATAATGTTTCATGTTTTCCTATTTTAGTCTAAATATGTCTCAGTTTCTAGTTAAAAAAAATAGTAAAAATGACGAAAATATAGCAAGTTGATCTGCAGCATTTATTATTGTAGCGTGTAAAAAAAAGCGAAGGCCACTGCGGTGTTGGGTGAGACCATATTTAAAAATTTGGCGTGAGCAAGGTGGAATAAATTTAATAAAAAATTTAAAAATAGATCTGCTTTGTGGATTTCGGAATCTCCCAAGAATTTGTGTGGTATTGGCCCTAAACTGAAGAAGGTTTCAAAACAACTGATATCCACAATTGTACCTCAAGTTTGCGAAGCTCTTATTTATGCTCTCGAAGAAAAAAGTACTTAACTTGGGGCAATCTACGCTCAAAATTAACCGTGTTTGAATACTCTCTCTCTCGAGAAAATACAATATCTTTAATTGTCTGTACTAAGTACATTTTGTCAAAAGATCTGCCCCAACAAGCTTTTTCAAGACTTTTCAAGATGTTTTTACGTGTATATCCACTGGCTTCACTTATTCGCGCACAGTTCCCGCAGAAGTTCTCCGCACCGACGCAAGAGATTTTCTAATGGATACGTTTCGTATCCACTGGAATATCGGCGTGCGTGTGTAATCTCCGCAGAATGCGGGGACAACACATTTCTTATCTCCGCACATTAATTTTTGGTGGAGACACTTCGGCAGATATCGTGTGGGGATAGTGCGTAGACAAAACTTTTGATGGATACGCACCTTAAGAAGTTCTCATTATATTGTCAAACCTTTTGTAATACTTAGATAATAAAGCAGGTTTTTTATTGAAATAGTTCAAAAGGTTTTAATGTATAAATTTATGTATTTATTTTGGTATATTGTCAAACCTTTTGTAATACTTAGATAATAAAGCAGGTTTTTTATTGAAATAGTTCAAAAGGTTTTAATGTATAAATTTATGTATTTATTTTGGTACCTACTTTTGCTAGAGTGGCCGGGAACTAGTGATGGTCAGTAATAGGTGCTTTTACTTTAATTAATAGGTATCATGGTACTGCTTAATGAGAAGTTTGCTTTGTTTATTTTTCAATACGTACCTATATAAAATATTTTCTTCATTGCTTCAAAAAACATATTAGCCAAAGTGCAGAAAAAAATCATTACAAATTGCATCGACTTCTATGCTTATGTCCCGATGTACGTTTAGAGATGTTGATCCGTTGAAACGATCTTAAATAGACGACGCAAAGTGGAAAATGAACGCTTATTCGGAGTTGTGGTCACAGGCAGCAATGGCATAATTTCCAAAGGAGTATATGAATATTTGGGAATGCATCTTTGTTGCAGATATCAAGAACCTCAAGATAATTATTAATTCTTTTATCTGCAATTCGGAGCCGCCAGATCTGGGCTGCATTGATCCATTCTTCAGATAAATTGCCGTGAAAAAGTGTAAGTTTCGAAGAATTGTATACACGCTGCCTTATCTAAAGTATTTATTTGCTCCTGAAAAAGAAATAAGAAGCTTTACAATACGTTGCGACGACGTTTCAAAAAATGGTCCTCTAGATGAGTAATGAGAAGATCAAAGTATGGTTTGAAGATTTGTGGCAGCTTATATGTCTCAATCCTGCCTTGCCGTTGAACTAGTCAATTCGAGCTGCTGGGAGGCAACTGACTAATCTTTCGGTACTCGACTGACTTTTATAGACAGTCTTCTGGTATTCCACTGATGGGGGGTCAACTCTGTTCACTTTGGAGTTGTACTCTCGCGGTCGGATATTTTGCTGATCGGTGACTTGTAATCTTCGGTTGTGTTCACTTCGATGCTTGGTGATCGACTGAGTGAGCTTACTACTGGCTGCCGGCTATTTATAGGCAGTCTGGCTGATGGCGTCGCGTGTAGAATGATCCCCTCTACTATCACGCCACCAGCACGTGATACTACTGAGCTATTTATCAGTAGTGTGCTCTTCTCTCGGTGGCTGGCTTACATTGTTGCGGCAGCTAGACACTCGTTTTCGCTGGCGTCTAGCTAAAATGTATGTAACTTCGTTACAAATGTTACCAAAATCATTCATATTCTAATATTTTAAATATAACTCACTCGTTATCCTCAAATTTGCAGCAATGCACTCCCAGCTTTTCTGCTTGTCCACTTTATTTAAAAATTAGGATGGCTTTTCACATAAAGCATTTTTCCCCTCTTATAGCTTTTATTAAATCGAAATAACAATTTTCTTTTATTTTAATTTTAATGTTGCACTTTTTAAAAATTTAATATTTACTAATAATTTGAGAAGATTTTCCGACATATTTTCACTAAGCAGATGATGAATCATTACGAAAGGGGCGATTCTTACCGCTCCTTTACTTACGACAATTTGACACTTAAACTTAAAGAAACTTCTTTACCGACGACGCCTAAAGTTATTTGAGGTCTGTTAAATTTAAAGGGCGCGTTCGCCACACTTAAATAAATTTACTTACGAATATGGTGTTGTGTATACAAAAATAACAACAGATCACTGCACTTATATACATATGTTTATTATAGATAATTCAATAGTTTTGTATTACACTATTTAGAATTATTCTTAAGCTACACTAAAACTTCGTAGCTAGTTAATTGTCTTTTTTGTTCTAAGTCTATATTTTAATTTATTAATAATGTATTTTTCTTTTATTGTAATTTGTTTTCCATGTTGCTTATGTGTTATTTATTGTTATCTTTAAAAACTATTTATACGGGCCGCAGACAGAAAAAGGTATTTAAAATATTAGTATTTAGAATTTTTAAAAAAACTTGAACTCATATGTAAATAATATTATAGATCTAGGTCGAGCAATGAAATAGAAAATTAAATATTTTTCAACAAAACGATCGGTGTATTCCTCAAAATAACCTTCCAAAAAATCCATCATTTAAGTAAGTCAAAAACATTAGGTCAGCTGGAAACCAATCAGCTATAAATTCATAGGTACTACGAAGGTAAGTTTTTATAAGTTTTAGCTTACTGAATGAACGTTGAACTTTGAAATTCCCACAACCTCTCAACAGTGCCTTCACTCCATTCACGCCAAGCCAGAGTTTAGCAAAAAATTAAAAGGTTTCATGGGTGCTACGAGCTTTGGTTGACAAGATCTGGATCACTGACATATATAATATGGACTGATTACGTTCATAGAATTGAATTGCAAAAAGTGGGCTCACTTCTATATTGCTGACTCTTTCGGTCTAAGCAACAAATACCAACTGCGATAGAACTGTAAACAACAAATAAATAACCGGGTTCGTCGAAATAAATGTTTTAAATTAATTATTTGGGTTAATTAGTGATAAAAAGTGTTTTACCAAAAGCAATATATTCATCGATACTCCACAGTAATTCGAAAGGTTATATTATAATCGCTTTTCTAGCTGCATGCTCATTTGTTCAACTTCCCGCCAATGATTTTTTCAATGTTGGCACCGGCGTAAGAGCTTTTTTTGACATTAGCAATTCAGCCCACATGAAATAAAAAGTTAAGCAGTCCATATTATTGTGAAATACATGTAAGTAGTTAATTGCGTTTCAAGAATATTTTTACGAAATGTGTAGAAATTACAAGAAAACGGCTGAGGGTTAGGATTAGATAGCGACGGTGAGGCGATAGACCGCAATAAACTTGGGACCATAAACCTTTCTCGGAAGAAACCCAAAATTAAATGGTAAAAGGTGCATACCCCGACGAGTGCAATAATAATTACGGCGCCATAACCGAGGGGTCTTGGTGAAACAAAACCCGAGGTATATGGAAATTTAGAAGACAAATCTCTTCACATTCAAATTCAGTAATTGACAGCGAAAATACAGAAATAAGTTTAGTTAGCGAATTTAAAAGTCTTACGAAATAGAAAAGTGGGTATTTAATTTATTATGAAAAGTATAACTAGTGTAGTATTAGTACGATAATCTAATGTGTATTTAATGTGTGTCTAACGCGTGGGTAATAGGTAAATGTGATAAAAATTGTGATGTTGTGAATAGTGAATGAATGCGTGAACGTTTATATAATAGGTAGATAGGAAAAGTTGTGTGAACGGTGTGAAACGGGAGTGCTCTTGATTAGTCGCAGTGTCATACGGACTAATTAAAGCACTCCCCATTTTTTGATTATTAATATTCGGATCCTGGTCCGTACTCGATCCCGCATGACACATTGGGTTGGCTTATGCCGCACTGTCCAGTGATCCTGGTCCGTACTCGATCACAAATGTGTTTAAATAGTGTAGACGTATGTCGCTATTGATGAATGATCCTGGTCCGTACTCGATCATTCATATTTTACAATAGCGTTGACTGATGCCACTACTGTTGAAGGATCCTGGTCCATACTCGATCTCACAGGACATGATCTTAATTAGACTATACCGTTGGCTCGTGCCGCTTTTGTCTAGGGAACCTGGTCCGTACTCGTTCCCGTAAAAGATCTGTCCTATTTGTACAATAACGTTGAACTATGCCGTTATTGTGAATGAATTGAATGGTGGATCAATCGTCTGTTCGGCTTTTGATCCAAGACCGAAAGGAGCAATTTGAATGTATTAGCATAGGAAAACCCACTGAGTATCGTTATACTCAAATCCATACTTTTTATTCTCAGGTCAGACATCCCCCTAGTGCGCTCGGACGGTAGTACTGCGGGTAAATAATAATCGCGCATAAACGTTTGGAAGTGGACAAAACAAACAAAAAAAAAAAAATTAAATAAATAGAATTTAAGACTATTAAATATCGTGTTGTTTTTTATTAATTACTTTATTATTATATATGTCAGTGATCTGGATTGACAAACATAATTGTTTAGATTTACTTCCTTTTAATATGCTTTCGTGAGCATATGCTGGGGCTGCCAGTGGATTTTAACAGGTTTAATGAAGAGTGTAGAATTAAACCTGTTAAAATCCACTGGCAGCCCCAGCATATGCTCACGAAAGCATATTAAAAGGAAAACCGATGAGTATCTGAGAGAAAGGCTTAAGTAAGACAAAGCGAAAGGGGAAAAGTAGCTGGAAATATCTAATTACTTATGTAAAGTAAGAGCCCGGGTCCGCTGATCACCAGATCTTGAGGGAAATCTAAGACTTCTCAACGTGAAAAATTTGATCTTATACATATTTTGTTTTCGTTCATTGCTTACATATCTAATATTCTGAAGTTAAAGTAATACCCTTCTCTCATCTACGAACTCTGATGCATTCTAGCAGCGTGTACGCCTAGCCGAAGGAAATCAGCCAAATTTTTCCCAGAAAATAATTTAGAGTGTTTCAATTTCAGGCGTACCTTTTCTCTCCGTTAAAATACAAAAAATATATAGAAATAACTCTCGACTTTTTTATTTTTATATCATCACTACTGTCTAGCTAGCATAATTGCAGCTTCTCAAAGCCCATGATGGTATGAACACCTTTAGATGGAGCTGAAATAATGAAATCATTACAGAGTTAATATAATTTTTATTCAGCATCCGAATTTTAATTGAGTGAATCAAACTGCTTGTGGGCTTTCGTGGGTCCCTAAAACTGTAGCCCCACACGTGGCGGTGCCTGCGGGGCTGTTAGTTACGCCGCCAGTGGGTTGAACGTTCTTTTGCAGGCCTAGTTTCTTTTCAGTTTCATAGCTTCTCCCACTTAACAGGTTGGCACAATAAACAGTGGCAGATCCCCGATTATTATGAGGCGGGGGGGGGGGGGGGGCGCAACTCTATGGTTTAAAAATGGTATATGCTAAAAACTGATCAAAAGTTTGAAGACACTCGCCACCACTAGCAAATGTCAAATGGACAACATTTATCATTTAAAAGATACGAGTCGAACAGATTAGCAAGTGGCTACCACTCGCGACGAAGAAAGTTGCTCAACGTTCTCCGCGACGCCCGAAAGTTAGATTTTTCATTGTGTTTTGGTTTGTAAATCGTGGAAGTGTAAAACTTCCCAAACATCATTTCTGGTTAGTAAAACTAAGGAAATGTATATTATTCAAGTTCACGAATCATCATAAATTGTATCTTTGTATAATACAGGAATTAATAATTTATATTTATTTAAAATAGCAGTCACAAAACAGATGCAATACATACCTTGTACGTATATAACTACGTTAAAAAAGTGTGACTTCTTTTGTTTTTAATATTAATAAGCCAAGCTCAGGAGATATCCTATGCATAATGATGCAAAGCACAGCTTGGCAACAAGGTGATAAAGAAAGGAATTATGGAACGTGAGGAGGGTGGACTTCGCAGATTTCATTCTGGAGGAAAGACAGAAGATGGTGGACTGTTCCACGTTCACACAGTTTGGGATAAAAAATCATCACAGAATTGTACTCTACGACCGAAAGTATTTTGAAGGATAAAAGGATGTGCGCGGCTTGCAGTGCGAGCATTATATGCAGGAATCAGGGATCAGACAAAACATTGCATCAGATCATTGACTATGCATGTAGCAATATAAGAGTGAGTATGACAAGTTCTTTCCACATCGCCAATAAGCTGTAGAGGAGAGGTAGAATCGATGGGCTGAAATATTTCTTACACCTTTTCAGAAATCCAAGATAGTTCGATGCTTATTTGGCAACAGAGAAAATATGATCTGTTCAACTTAACTTACTGGAAATATTAATGTTAAGAATGCACAAGGACGGTGTATTGTCAAGCAGTGCTTCATAAAAAAAAAAACCGGAGTGGAAAAATTATGATCTTGTTTTAAAGAAATGGGAGAGCTTCGGAACTTAGATGTATTGAATTCGATGCGATTCGGTTTGATCCACGCGAGGACATTATCAAGGTGGTTATTCAAGGATCCAATCATGCATGACAGATGTGGAATTTCTTTCTGGTCCGTAGGAGTGTCAAAGGAGTAATTGAAATGAAGGGTACTGTCATCGGCAAAACAATCGATGGGATTGATAAATAATGAAAATTTAGAAGAGAGATGGAGAGATAACAGAGTCCTGAGGCATCCCGGTATTTATTGGCTGATATTTAAATGTAATTCCATCTAATATAATCCGTATAAAACGATCAGATAAAACACTTTACAATCTTTACATCCATAATAGAAGAGGGCGGCAGAGGCTAAGTGCTTTCAGTTTGGCTAAAAGGGCTCAATACTAGACACTATCAAAGACCTTTCACCTTTCAACGTTCCATAATAAAAGTCAGAAAATGAAAAGCCACATTGGCGATCGTTGAGGGTTTGATTAGTCTCTAGATACTTCATTAATTTGGAGTTAATCATAGATTCAAAAACCTTTGAAAGAATCGCAGTAATTGCAATTGGTTCATAATTGAGGAATCGCTACCTTTTCCTTTCTTGGGAATAGGCTGAATGTGAGATAGTTTCCATGAAATTGGAAATTTTCCTGTCGAATAAGACAAGTAGAATAGTTTTCGCAGAGCTTTAGCCACGAGTGAGGCACATCTTTTATTCAACGGGGACTTGAAACTATCAAGAGCTGCAGCTATTCAGACGATGATCTCCTTAAGGACTCAGACCATATCTCTCGCACGGATGTGGATTGGAAAAGAAGAATTTGAAGTGTATCTAACAGTCAAAATATTATTTTTATTCAGGGAATCAACAATCACTTCATTGTAAAGCAGTGAAGGTATAGAGGAACTGCTGAAGTTGTTCCTGTTGGTTTTGACCAGGGACCAGAAAACTCTGCTGTCTTTGCGTCTGGCCAAGATTCTAACAGTCTGGTCAAAAACAAAATTTTCCGCTTTGGATAGTGCTTCTGTTATGGACATGTATGCAATTAATAGGTACGAAAAGCAGACTATTTGGCTTTTATTGCTTGGTTGCACTTATCGTTAAACCAAGAGCGATTTTGCTGTTGTTAAGATCTGCTGTATAAATACTGAATTTATTAATGCATGTGATGACTTTGAATTGTACTAAATTCATCAACATCCCTTGAAGCAAAACAGACCGACCAATCAAATCAAATTCTCTATGACACTGATTGAGACTTTCCAATCTGCAGATTTATTTTGTTTTTATATAACGTTTGGGCTAAGTATTCTATAAAAACTATTGTATTTTACGAAATAATAAAAAAGAATTATTCAAAAATGAATCTCTTGCTTTAAATGTAATAAAACCCACTACAGCAATGCACGACTTGTTCGCCATTATGTAGTTACGCTGAATTTCTCCAATTACGAGTTGTAATTGTTTCTTTAAATGTTTGCTGTGCTATGCCGCGCCGATAATATTGTAAGAAGCCGTCTTTACATCGAAGGCTTATTAAAGACCCTTTAACAGCTGTTTTCAATTAAAACAAAGCATCTATCGCGCTTACATGAATAGGCTCTGTCAAACACCCCGAACAAGGCGACGCTCAGGTACAAGTATCCGTGGTTCCTGTTTTCTCTCTAGGCTTCAACAACCACGACCTAAATTGTAGCGAAGGTCAAGGTGCTAGCTAGTGCCTGAGTTCCTAAATGTATTAAATTGAACGCTTCCAGAAATTGTTACGTTTTTTACAAAATGTGCAGTAAGACTGCTCAGTGAATTATTTTGTATGGAAAATTTCAGAAGATCTACTGTAATTTTTTCAGTGGCCTTCAGGGGGGTGTGGCGTCCTCCACGACCCCTAGCTGGATCCACCCCTGACAATAACCCACCTTAGCATTCGTGTTTGGGATCTTTCGTTCCCCTGCCAAGAAGAAAAAAAAACAAAACAAAGATTATTTATTTTTCACCCATAGATGGCTAAGTTATCAAATACAAAACATTTACGCAATCAATCTCTTATGCACTTTTGATGAAAGAGACCTTGTCAGGAACTGTAAACTATATTTCCTTTTGAAACTGTGCACCTCTTCGTTAGTAATTACAGAAGTTGTGTTGGGGGAAAATATGAAAGAAAAAACAAATTAAAAGTTTTCCTTACGCCTAGTTTAAATAGTTAGAATATGTGAATAGAAGCTCCTTAAGTACTCCTCCCGCTTTACCTTTGTAAAATGTAAAGAACAACATCTTTAAAGCAAATTATCTCACAAATTATACTCACTTCCAGACCAACTTCTGAACCGAGAAAAAGCAAAAATAACTGGCCAAGTCATGAATCTTCAATAAGTTTTAAAAGGTTCAAGAAAACTAAAAAAAATTTAAATAAGAGCAAGGGTAAAGGGAAATTGAACAACTTTTAAGTTGTGTACTTTTCTTTCGTTTCCTTTCCTAATAATGTTTTTTCTTTGGTAGCTGAAATCAATTTTAATAGGTCTTTCGACTTCCGGGTAGTTTTCTTTTATTTCCTACGCTAAAACTAAGGGAAAAATTTAACTTATGCATTTGGCGCTTGGAGCGAACTTTTTAAAGTTAAACAATTTTTTGATTTAGTATGCAAATCGAAATTATTTGCTAATGGCAAAGAAAACGTCGAAGGCAGTGGTTAAGCTTATATGCTTGTATTTGTATATAACTACACTCCGCCAATACCGTATTTTGTGTATTCTGCAAAATCTGTTGCGAAAATAATAAATCTAAAATACTAGCTAAAGTTGGACGGGACTCACTCTTGTTTCTAAAAAAAAAAGAAAAAACTTTTTTTTTATTTTTTTTTTATTTTACAATTTTTAATTTTTTTTAAATTTTTTGTATTTGTTTGATGACGTATTCTATAGGGTATATAAGTTGGTCATTCCGTAGAGCATAATGACTTGGAAACCCAGGCATAATATTAAAAGTTATTTTAATTTTTGCATGTCAGTCTGTCGCACTCATATAGAGAGCTGAAACTTTGCACACTGGCTTTAAAAAAAAAAGTAAATTTAAGTTCGAAAATGTGACAAATCGAGTAACTCCTTCGTGGGGTTGCCATATAAAATTTTGGTTTTCAGTATATATTTGGACACTGCCTGAGAACGCGTCAACGTAAAGAGCTGAAATTTTGTACACGACTATAGAAATATTAAAAATAATTTCATTAAATAAGTAAAAAACCACTTTTCAAACAAAACTGAGGCCAAGCCGCATGAAATAGTAAAAAAGAAACTTTTCTTCACACACAGAGGTGGACTCAGATTTTTTGATTGGGACATTTCTCTTGAATATTCTTTCTCTTCATGAATCAAATCACTTATTACCTCTGATTGATCATACTGAAATATATCGGTGATTGTTAGCGAGTAAAATGTGAGTCCACCTCTGTGTGTGAAGAAAAGTTTCTTTTCTACTATTTCATGCGGCTTGGCCTCAGTTTTGTTTGAAAACTCGTTTCTTACTTATTTTATTTTCTATCTTTATCACGTTAACTAAATTGTTATTACGTGCTGCATGGAGATATTTTAAAACATTTTTATGAGGGCTGAAAAGACACTGATTTACCAGATTTAAAAAAAATTATTCGTGTATCAAATCGTTGAAGTACTGCAATGGTTTTCTGAAATTCAAATTATGTTTTAAACAGCGTTTTTTAGCTGTATTTCAACTTGATCCCATATAACATGAATTTCTCCGATTTTCCATGTTTTCCACAGACTTTTCCTATTACTATGAACATTTTTTTAAAAATTTACATGAGTTTTCCTAGATTTTTAATGCAAGTTTTCATGATTGTTGAAGAGAAAGTATTGATGCCAGTAAGACGGAAAGAAAATGACTCCGTATAGCTTATAAAACTTTTTTGTCAGAAAATTTTCCGGAAAAATCGGAAAATTATCCAGAAAAATTGGAAAATTCTACATTTTTCCTGAAACAGATTTATCACTAATCATATCATATATGAAAATTTTTCCGATGATTTTCCCGCTTTTCCGGGTTTTCCATGGAGTTTTCCACAAAAGCAACTTTATGTAACTCATTTCGCTCTACAACTTTGTCGTAGGTTGCAAAACGCTCAAACGCTTCCTTGGTCGGAAAAACTCCGGAAAAAGCGTTTTAAATGAATTTTCCTCGATTTTTTCTGCAAGTTTTCACCATTGTCGGAGAGAAGTAATGATGCCAGTTGATAGGGAACTTCATCGTGCATAATTTAGAAAACTTTTTTACAGGAAAATTTTCCGGAAAAGTCGGAAAATTCCGGAAATTTTTTTCGGAAAAGTCGGAAAACTCTGAATTTTTCCTAAAACGGATTTATCACTAATCAAAGTCGTACCAAATTTTCAAATGATTTTTCCCGATTTTCCGGGTTTCCATGGAAATTTCCCGTTCAAATTTTGATAGATTCAATTGTCATGCAACATGAACCTGTGTGCCAAATTTCAGCTCGCTGTAATGACGAAAAGTGGGTCTACGAGAGTGTCGAAAATAGTAAAAAAGAAATATACAGACAGACAAATTCGTGCATGAGTTAAAGGGACGGGCTTGCCCAAAACCCTCGAGAACACTTCACAAGCCATGAAACAGACTCCCTCACTACCACATGAGAGCTCCAACGAACTCCTAACATTCTAAAATATTTGCAGTGTTCATATGTAAAACTGACAAAAGTTTGATTTGAATAGCTCCTCCGCCCTAAACTACTATTCATACAGAAAAATGGTGTTCTGATAATTTTAAGCCTGCTTTCTTATCTTCCGAACCGTAATAAAATTTTCAACCTTTCCTAACAAAATTATTTAAATAAATTTATCTTAACCAAATGACTACGATTCCTCAAACAAAAATTCTCAGCTGAGTAATCATTGTAATGTCGCTGTGCCGTCATGGCATGCCGTAGGCTGATGATATCGAATGTAGCTGTCTACAGATTCGGACTCCGGCTGCACATACACACATGCAATTCTCACTGAGCTGAGAGGTAGAGCATTAAATGGTAAGGTTACTTTGTAATCAAAACTATTTTATTATTTTGTTAAGTAAGGTATATAGGAAGTGTAACCTTTGGGAAGATAAGCAATCAAGCTGTAATTTACTAGAAGACTATTTTCCTGTATGGATAGTATTTTAGGCTCTGTGGTATACATAAAGCCAATGTTTAGCACTTTTTCATAAGTATCAATATAGAACACTTTAGAAAACGGATTCCGAACGCACACATATAGATTTCTGTTTCATGGCTTGGGAATTATTCTCGAGGGTTTTGGCTTGCCTCAAAAATGGGTAATCCCGTCTTGGTGTTGCCATAAAATATCTTAAGATTTTGACGTATACTGTGAAAACGATCAGTCCAAAACGTTCTTCTTGTACTCAAAACTTCTGCAGAACATGAAGTGCTATAAAATTGGTTATAATCATTTTTACTTTCCGACCAATGATTCTAGAAATATATGCGAAAAACCATTTCAAATTTAAACTTTCACAGATGGATGACTATTCGAAATTACAAACGGGAATTTATCTAGGGTATATTTAGAATTGATCTTATTGTTACACCAATTATAGTTTTTTTACTTGATTTATTAATTTTATTATCCGAACCATTTCGGAGGTACAGAAAATAGTTTGTCACAAAACACCCTGCATCTTAAAAAGTACAAGGGTGTAGTTCACCACTGAGAACTCATTATATGAAGAACGTCACGGTCTTTCCAATGAATTTCAGGTCAGTAATAATTTGATCCCTTAGTACCTGAAACCGCGTTATTAAAAAAAAAAAAAAACATGACCTAACGAGGTTAAGAGCTAATAACTCTATAACGGTTTTAATTAGGACATAGGTGCGATAGATCAAATTAAAGAGGAGACTCCACAGTTTACAGTTTTATATAAAAAATAGTTTATTTGTACGATTTCAAATCCTATTTATTAAATACAAGCGAAAAAAGAACCGCCTTGTCTAGTTTTTGAAGTCAGGATCTGCCGCTTTCCAGGCGACTGCTCTTACCACTGAGCTAACGAGACAGATAATTTTGGCTCTTACATTTTGATTCGCAATTAGCCTACTAAGCCACGTTTTGCTTTCAGTTGGCACTAACGAGTAACGATGAAAGCGTACAAATAAAGCGGGAAACACAATTGCAACGTTTCGATCCGACACGTACAAATGTCAAATTTGTTTATATGAGACGTACGTGCAATTGGACACATTACACCGAAATGGATGGAAACGGATCGAATCGAAACGAAGAAGTTGAGCAAATTTCAACTTTTATGGATGACATAACCGAGAAAAATTACCTGTTTAATGTTTGTGTATAACTCAAGATGGATGAAGAAGTTTTTATTAAAGAAATTACAAAATATGAAGAGCTTTATGATAAAGGAAACAAATTTTACATGGATGTAAAAAGAAAAGGCAAGATCTGGAAAAATTTCAATGAGAAATTTAAAACTGATGGTAAGTTTGTATATTTTTTTTGATTTACAAGTGTTGTTTATGATGATTATTTCTATTAAATGTAGCAAAAAAGAAATGGACTGCAATTCGGGACCGCTACGTAAGGGAAAAAAAGAAGATTGTTCTCCCATCGGGATCAGCCGCCATCCATAACACCAGTTGGTACCTATTCCGTTTTTTAACTTTTTTGGACAATTTCGTAAAGCCGAGGAGGTATGATTTTTGAGGATCTAATATTTTGTAAATATTGTTAAGCGCATTACTATTTTAGAATGACAGAAAATACTTTTGATTGGAACAGCAATGAAGTAGAAGGTGAGAGTTCCAAGTCGGAGTCTTTTCAAGAAAATTCCGATGAATCCTCGGACAGAGACCATCACGCAAGAGAAAAATGTCAGATGATGGTGAGGTGCAAAAGCTATTTATGGAAACACTACAGAAGTTTTCAAATAAGCTCGAGCATTCGTCCACAGATGACGAAAATGGATACTTCTTGAAGTCCACAGGATGCAAGATGAAGAAAATGGCACAGAGTGAGAGAAGTGTATTCAAGATAAACTTTATTCGACAGGCATATGAAGCTGTACAGAGGAGTCAAGAGACACTTGTGTTTAATTAAATGTAGTGTCTCGACGTGTAAACTTTGAATGGTGTAAATAGTTTGTAGTTGATTAAGTTGAATAGTTTTTCCTATTTAGTTAGTAATTATTAATTCCTATTTTTCAAGTACGATAGTAATTAGTGCAACTCGAAAAGTATTTTATGAAAAGCAAGTGCTTGTGCAATAAAAGCAAATATTTAGGTAACTAAGTGAAAAGAAGAAAAATATGTCTTTTTAAGTATTTTTTTGTTCTATAAATAAAACATTAAATATATTGTTTTTGTTCATTATCTACCTGTTCCATTGGAAGGATACAGCTCCTTCATTGAGAAAGTATTATTTCAGTCCATCCCTCAAATTGAAGGCCGAACCAGTTGCGCTGATAGTACCTAAACGTGCTGAGCGCAAATTGGTAGTTTCTTGTCTCCATTCACCACTGTGAATTATGTGTTCATTATCTTCCCAGTCTACAAAATTCGATGGGACATATATTTTCACTTTGTCGTTGAGCTTAATAAAGTTATGCAGGGCTACGGCTGCTAATACAGTTTTTTCAGCATTTTGTGGTAATAAATTTAAGAAAACTCTCCAACGGGTAACCAGTATACCTAAATAATTTTGAATAATTCGTCTTGCTCTGGACAACCCATATAAGTATATATAGTTTTGCCTATAATTAAAGAAACTTGAGCCAGAATTTGGAGCAACTTGAATTTCGATATGTTTTCCGTCTACAGCACCAGCACAATGCGGCATGTTCCATCTGTTTTCGAAGTCATCAGCAATTCGATAGAACTCGCCAAATAGTATCGCAGGTATCCAAGACAACATTCCTGGCAGTAGATTTCCCCATTTTAAAACTCCATGTAAGGCTTACACCTTGTGATAGGAACCTAAAATGCCATAATAGTGTAATGTTTGTTTAATTATTATTAATATTACGGCACACTTACGACAATGTGACTGCCAGTCTGCATTCAAAATCAATTGCAGGTCTCCTTGAGAAATGATAAGACAAGTGGTTTTCAAAATAACAAAAATTCACTAATTTATTTATTCACAAAGTAATTCCTTAAAAGCTAGGTAATTGGGGCACGTAAAATTAATTCAATTCTATTTAAAATTCACTTTTTGACTTACTAACAAATTATCTCTATATAATTCAATTTTTATTTCTGCCTTATTCTACCTCTAAAAGTACTCTAAATAGATTATTCGGGGCTCCACTGGCGACCCTTATTTGTTAATCTGTAATTAAAAAAGAATATGTTTATTACTAAGAAACCTGCTCATATGAAAAAGCTGGGGTCAATACTCCCAATATAGGAAGCTGAAAAATTTAATATGTTTGATAAAATTATTAATTTTTAATAAAAATGTTAGTAAAATGGGATTCATAAATACTTCCAGTAGTTTTTAGTTTGTTAAACAAGACTTCAATGGCTTCAATTTTAACTGCCGATTTGTCTTGCTGCTCAGTCAGAACTTGAGTGATTTGCTATTTCTAGTAGCTCGCTATTTATAGGCAGAAACACAATGGGAATTGTGTCTGCTGGTGGCGTTAACAATGAAGCCCAGCGTCATTCTTAGATTAAGTAACGAGATGACATCATTCTGGTATTTCTAATGAGAATGATTTTTCTGTGCTGTTAGCTGCCATATTGGATAAGTCAAAATACTTGTTGGCAGATGATAACGACAAGTAAGATTTGTGTTTTGTGTGGAATATTTATATATTTATTAATGAGTTGTTTTCCTTTTTATTTTTAGCTGAAGAAATAGATAAACCTGGCGCAGTACTAGGATTCGAATTCCTTTTTTTTTAGTTAAGTTTGGTTTTTGGTTAAAGTCTCAGATCATGAAATGATTTGAAACTTTTATAATTGTTTATGTTTTGACTGATGCTTATTTTTATTTTAGATTATGTTGTTGGTAGCATCGAGGGATCTTCAACTATATTGTCTTTATGGGAGATTTGGTATTAGTTATGTGAGTGTTTTTATTTATTTTCTAGTTTTTAATTCGAAGATTGTTCCGCGACGGACAATAATAAATGCCTTAAACCGATTTTGTTTCTGCCCATTTTTTGTTTTGTGAAAGAAAAAAATCTTTTAAAACTCTTAAAAAATTGCAGCCAAAGATGGTATGCTGCCGAAATTTTTAGTTTAGTCCACCATAACTCCGGAAAGAAGGATGATAAACAAATAAAAGCAATAATACAAAGAATACTGCACAATATAAATTTCTCAATGCTACTTATCTGAGGGGATTTCCGATGAGCATTCGTATCTTTTAGTTGCTTAAATCAAGACGACAATTTCTTTCCTGAAAGCCTAAAAGAAAAGTCATAATTAATTGCAACATAACTAACCTAATTTGGAAGACAAATCACATAACGATTACCGAACACTAAAGAACTGCCAAACAGAATATTTATAAATGTCAACCTGACAGCCAGCGCGAAAAAAATTGTCACATTGAGTGTTTCTTTTTTTTTTTGTTCTGTGGAAGGAATAGAAAGAACAGAATATTGATCTCGTGGTACAAGAATATCCGGAACAGAAATTATAAAATTTTCAGGTTCAGAAAATAAAATATCCCGTTTTAATTACAAAATTAAATAAATTTTCGTGTCTCTGCTGTTTTCCATTTGACATTTGTCACATTGTATTCCATTTATTTCAACTAAGGAGGTAATTTAAAAAGAATATGTTCGGAATACACCACTGCGAATAAGGAAACACAGAATGGAATAAACGGAATGCTCCAAATGGGTAACTAAACACATTTGTTGCGTTCTGAATATTCGGAATGAATAAGGAAAAGCACTCATTCCGTGCGTTCAGGTGCACGCAGAATGTCACATAATGTCACATTTTTACACACCATGTCGTTCAGGCGACCGAAGCGTTGTCATTTCCCCAGCACATCGGTGTGCACATTTTACGCTACGGTCTGGTAGCGTCGTGTCTCGGTGCGCTTAGTAGGTTTGACGTTTAGCGTAGTTTTATTCTTAAAGAACTTTCAAAAATGACATTTCGAATCGAAGTACACACCAACCGTTCAGATGCTATCCCTACTTTTTCAATGATGTGATGTGCACACCGATGTGCTTTTCAGCACATCGGTGTGTACACCTGAACGCATGGATTGTTAGAAAGAGTAAGATTTACGTCTTCGATGATCAGGGGGAATTCTAATCTTTTGTAGTACTTTTTTGCCAGAATATTTATACGAAAATTAAAATCGACTATTTCACTGCTTTTTGTTTATGTTATTATTCAGCTCAGCGAGCCTTTTATTACATAGAATGAACTAAAAATTACACCACATTAAAAATTCAAAAGATTATTTCGAATTTAAGCACTTTTACTTCCCTAATTAGGTGTAGAAAATCCATTTACCACAGTATAAAACTTTTGTAACAACCTCAGAAGCAGTTGACTAATTTTCCGTACTTTTAGGCGTGCATTCTGGCATTAATTCATTGAGAATTCATTTTAGTTTATTTCGTGGTTGTTATGAAAAGGATAAATCAAAATGAAGTGGTGAATATAAAAGCACGACAAATTTTCGGTGAAATGTCAAAATATGTGACAAATTATAGGCCTAAGCCATGATACAAAGATTCGAGAGGAAGTTTTTGTGTTGTTACATCATGAGGAGACTAATGTCATTTCCAGCGAATTTGTTTTGAGTTTTTCGTATTTTATTGACTGAAATAAGCTTTGAATATTTAACAAAACATTAGTTCCTTCGTTTAAATCACTTCGGAAAAAGTAATTATGAGCTAGTGGGAAAGCAAAGAAATTTCCATATACAAATTTTTTTTTCACTGTGATAAGGACGATTGAAATTCAGACGAACAAATTTCTGACAATTGTCGCCAAAGGAGGCAAGCAACCAATTGACAGATAATTCGGCCATACCTTGTTAATCTTTGTATCATGGGCCTAAGCTAAGACAAAAAGATCAGAATCACCCCCAAATTGGCACATTGGGGTCATTGTAAAATTGTAAGTAGAATATAGATACCACAAGATCTTTAAAATTCACTGTGCAGTAGTCTTGGAAATCATTTTGACATATCTTAGAATAACAAAGTAATACAGTAAGCAAATGGAAGATATGATTGCTTCAAACTCCGAAAGACATACATAGGTACTGAGATGAGAAATATTCTTCAATATGACACGCATATTTAACAAAAACCACGTAGATTCTCACCCTTAGAAAAGAGGATTGTAGATGACCAGCTCACAGAATGGTTATCTAAAGAAATCGTACAGACAAGAGAATCAGAATATTCTAGCCCAATAGTATTGGCCAATGAGAAGGACGAAAGCAAGCGCCTTTGCATTGATTATAGGAGATTGAATACACAAGGTGATCGGGACCGATTTCCATTGCCACTGATAGAGGATCAAGCCGATGAGATCTAGCGAGCTAAGGTTTTTTCTACCCTTAATTTCGAAACGGGTTCTTTCGCGTACCCGTGACAGTAAGCAGTAGGTAATATACTTCCTTTCTCACGCCCAGCGGCCAATTTGAAATTCTTAAGATGCCTTTCAGTCTATGGACATTTCCTACAATATTCCAACGATATATATATAAAATATTTCGACCGCTGGTCTGAAGAAAATATGTGCTGGCTTATACGGATGATATTGTGGTTTTAGCCAAAGATGAACGCGAAGGTTTGCAACGACTAAGAGAAGTATTCGAAGTAGCTTCTGAGCACCATTTGGAAATTAAATGGAAACGGTGCCAGTTCTTTTGCACTACAATCGAATACTTAGGACATGAGATATCATTGGGAACAGTTAAACCATCAATAACAAAAACCTGAGCAGTAAAGAGCAGATTTCGAGAGCCCGCCAATGTAAAAAAGTTATAGTCTTTTTTGGGACTCTCGGGATACTTTCGGAAATTCGTTCCGAATTATGTCCAAATTGCTAAACCATTTTATGAATTGCTCCAGAAGACCATACCTTTAGATTTGAAGCCACGCATACTATCAATGCAGCCGGTACTAGCTATCTATGACTCTGAAGCTGAGCAGAGACAGAACTTCACACAGACGCTTCGAAGCTGACAAAAGGAGCTGTACTCTTACGAAGAAATTCCGCTAGCAACAAGTTTCACCCTGTATACTTTTATAGCCGTCAGACATTCTCGACACAAGTTGGAGGTCCTAGCCATCGTTGCGGTACTGAATAAATTGTACGTGTATTTGTTGGAATTCCATTCAAAATAATTACAGACTGCACCGCCTTCAAAATGATTATGAAGAAAAGGAGTTTGCTCCAAGAATAGCAGGATGGGCACTACTCCTATAAGACTATAATAATACACTGGAACACAGGAGTGGAACCAAAACGAGATATGCAGATGCGCTCAGCAGGGAGGCAGTAGTTATTATAATCGAGGCTGATTTGGTTTCGAAGATAAAATCAGCCCAGTTGAAGGATTGTACATTTAAAATCATGTCACAGCTGCTAGAAGTGGATTAAGAGAGAGGGGTGTTGTACCAAGTTAATGATCAAGGCAACAAATTATTCTGTGTTCTAAAAGGAATGCAACTACATAGAATTAGTTAGGAAGATAAACGAGCAGGGAAATTTTGACCACAAAAAAATGGTGGAGATTATATTGGCGAAAGGAAGCTAGGGAAATAAAATGGATTACTGCATCTTATCTCGAAAGAGGACCATCCTTTGGTGACTTATCACGTCGACCATGTGGGACCACTCACGAAAACTAAGAAAAATTACAGATACATTCTGACTACTCTCGACAGTTTCTCGAAATTAGTTTGTATCTATCCGGTAAAAACACTGACAGCAGATGAGGCTGTATAGAAACTTGAGATTCAGAAGGTCGCTTTCGGACGTCCGACGCTGATTAAAGGTCGCTTTCGGAAGTTCGAGGCTGATTAAATCCGTCAGGGGGATAGTCCTTACATAAAATATATATAAGGAATATTGTAAACGCGAATATATTCATCACACATTAGGGACTATATGTGTATCAAGAGGAAAGGGAGAGGCACCTTCTAATCATGTGGGAGATCTTCTTACAGTTAAGAGGACCCAGTTTGGAAACTCTATAAAAATTTACCCTAAATTCCTTGGTCTTTAAAAAATAACCCACATTGGTATGAACGACATGGGGCAACACGAAGGACCGAAAACTACAAATGTAAGTAGTGACAACATTAAGCTTTGTTACACATACCATGAAGATATCAACCCCTTTGATGATAATGACAGCAATAGTTGCAACGAAATCCTTGAAGACGAAGGAAGTCCCAACAAACAAGGCGAACTTAGCTAGACAGAACAATTGGCAGTCCCTTATAGTGCATCACTAGCTTAGACAATTCCTATTCATAATAACGACGAAATAATAACAAAGACAAAAAGTAAGCATTAACTAAGACTTATAAGAAACTTGGTGCTAGTATAACAGATGTACGGACGATTGGAGACGTTTTCTTATTTGATAGGGACCGGATTCCAGAAGACGTATAAGATGCTAGAAAACGTATAAGATGCCTGAAGACGTACAAGATGCCTCAAGACGTACAAGATGCCTGAAGAGGTATAAGATTCTTGGAGATGTGGAAGATTTCCGCAGAGATATAAGATTCCAGAAGATGTATAAGATCCTACAAGACGCGTACGAAGCCTAGTAATTGAAGTACATGCCTGCCAGACGATACCAACCAGCCAATGATATTTTATCACGAAGGCATACAAGCGTGTTACTTACCTCAGCGATACGCAATAAATTCAACGGACCGGTGAATAGATCCAGAATGGCCGAGTTATGGAAACTAAATACCCAAGCATTTATTCTCCTATAATAGAAGACGGTAAATAGATGAAACCTGGCAACACTGATCCGATGATGGACGATTGAAAGATTGGGCCCTGTTGCATTTCTTCTTTCACTAGCCATCGACGAGAATAGATAATTATAGAAGGGTATCTATCTGAGATATCGTGGGATCAATCATCATCACAAATATAAAGTACCTGTATTCTTCCAATTTATATTGTTACATTCTTCTGTCTGGCCGAGCGTGTACCAGATTTTCTTTCTTATAACAAATGGTGAAACCCTGCTAAGGTTCGCAGGGAAGTTGGCTGACGCCGCTGTAATCGAAAAGTAAGAAGGGCTTACTTGACAGCTGGTTTGATTTTTCTGTGTATTTTTATTGTCTGTTCTTTTCCTTTTTTTAATACGTGTCCGAGTAGTTCATTTGAATGATTATTAGAAATCGCGTTAGGGCATTCGCGGATCTATTTACTTGGCGCATAGTGGAATTTCATCGCGCATAGTCTATGCTCAGTGCAGGTTATCCAATTATGTTGTGTTGTTAAGATTCGGTATGTTTTCCTCTAAGCTAGATTCGGGTGTGTGTATGTGCGTGTGGGGTTCGAGAGTAATGTTTAGGTGAAAAATAAAATTTTTACCTGTATTTAAGGTTATAATGTGCTACTTGGTGAATTGTGCTTTGGTTATATGCTTCAACTTAGTCATGCGTATTGCAGGCACAGCAAACTTAACCGGCCAGCGTATCTGGTGAAGCAAGCGAAGTGGCCACCCTGGCTAGGGCTTCTCCGTGAAGTGGAAAAAATTTTCAGTACAGGAGAATTTCTTCTCAGTGGGGCAGAATCAACAAATCTATGGCTGGTATAAATGTAAAGCAAAACTTCACTACTTTGTGATGTATTCTTTATTTCTTTCTTTAACAACGTTAAGCTTGTAAGACTCGTGACTAACTCTTGAATTTTTTTTTTTTGATCTTTTTTTTTCTTTCGCGCGAGCTCAGTTTTGATAGCTCTAGTTCTAGCAAATTCTTTTCCAGGCTTCCAATTTTATGATCGTTTCTTTTTCTATTTTTTTCCTACTATCCTAACGAAGCGACATCTAGCATAACAATTCGTTTATTTATCTGTTCTACTAATAATTACGAATTCTATTTAAATTTGAAAATTTATAACTAAATATAACAAACAAAATTTTGCTAAATTGTAAATTTTAACAATTATCTTTCTAGGTTATGTGTGAGATTGTATACAAATTTTTATTTTTCTATGGTTTCATGTTTTTCTAATTATTTGTTTCTTTTCGGATCCAGTGAAGCAGTGAAAGTACAACTGCGTCGTGGGACTATGGAGCCTGAGTAGAAGTTGGCTTCTTTGAGTGACTGCTAACCTATCCACGGTGCCGGCGCTGAGTACTCATCTCCAGGAACAGGTAAGTCAAAGGTTGGTGGTGGGTAACATTTGTATATTCGTTGTGCTCATGCGTCTTTTCGATTTTAGTGGAGGACATTGGAAAAGCCTCCCATATCCCATATGAAAAGTCGATTGAAGGATATTTGGAGAAGCTCCCCATGTGAAAACTGGACTGGACGCTGGGCTGAATTTAGTTGGGGTCCGACGTTCCATGGCACTCCATAGATTTTGGGATGTTGCAGGTACGTGATTTTGTGACAATATATAATTAAATAAAGAAAATATCATAACTCCGCTTATCTTATTTATATATCCCTACATACATATGCATGTATTATACATTTCTTTCTTTCTATCTTCTTACGCTGAACATTCCTCAAATTAGTAACGACGGCAGCTTCAGCAACTATTTCTCTAGCATCAAGCGATCGGTGTTTGATGTCACATGCAAAAGCGCTCGCTTTTCTCTCGGTGATATTGGAGCAGGTGGGAGTGGGAGTTAACTTGGATTTTTCTGTAATTTTCTGGTTTGTTTAAAAATTGCTTCTTGCTGTTCTACCCATGCCTATTAAAGTATTAGCAATTTTTGAAACTGTCCATTCTTTCGTTTATAGTTTTAAGATTGTATTCACTTAACTTCCAGTTAAAGTTTGTCCGTTGCACAATTATATATTCCCTACATCTAATGTGAGACGGAAAGGACACTGATGCTATGCCGATGCTGATTGGGACCTTCAGTGAATCCTGTACAAACTTTCGTTAGCTTGCGTTACCATCTGTGGTTATAACCTAGATGAAATCTATAGGGTATACTAAGTTTGTCATTCAGTTTGTAATTCATAGAAATAATGATGGTAGAGCAAAATGCATTGGACACTCACGCATAAAATTAAAAGTTATTTTGATTTTTGCAAGCCCGTCTGTCCGTGCGCATGATTACTGGAGAACGCATGTACTCGTGTACTTACAGAGCCGAAATTTTGTACGCAGATTTAAAAAAAAAGTAAAATAAGTTCAAAAATCAAATCAGGCAAATCGGGCAACTACTTCGTGGGGTTGCCATACAAAAATTTCGTTTTCCACTATATATTTGGTACATGGTGTTTTCCTAGTAATTGCAAATAAAATTTAAAAAATGGAATAAATCGGGCAACCCCTTTTTGGTGTTGCTATATAAAATTTTAGGTTTTTTACAGATACTATGAAAACGAACAGTTATAGACATTTTTATTGTATTAGAAACTTCTTCCGAATATGAAATTCTAAAATTAGTTATAATAATTTTTCCTGTCCGATCAACCGTTTTAGAAATATATGCGAAAAAACATTCCAAAGATCAAAATTGCTCAAGTGGGTAACCATACGAAATTTCATACGAGCATTCATCTAGGGTACCATAATATTGGTCTTAGACCAATTCTAGTTTTTTTTACTTGTTTTTTTGTTGTGTTTCCTTTTCGATTTCCCAGCTGTAAACCCGGGTGTTTATTTATGTAAATTAAAAACTGGAGTACAAAGTATCAGAATTGAAAGCACTTTCAATTTATCAGGATGGTCAGTCGACAGAAATATCCACTTAGTGAGGCAATGTCTTTTAAATCATTTTGCTCCGTCACATTTAGGGTTCGATCAAATAACCCGCGATGATGTGATAAGACCGAACAGAACATTTATGAACAATAACTTTTCTGGAAATAATAAATCTTTTAAAGCTAAAATTATATGCGACAGTACTTAAAAAAAACTACAAAATGACTGTACTATACATACATTCATTGAAAAAAGTAGTACTTTTTTTGTTTCAAAGGCGCAGTTTATTATCGATGTACCAGGAATGATGGGGCCACAGCAACAAGTGCATACAATAGGTAGAAGAATGTAGAATAGCAACAGCCTTAATTAATTGTTTTCATGAAACACATAATCGATAATCCATTCATAAATGGATTCATTGTAATAATAAGCAGAAATATGAATTCATAATTCGAATCTTCTGGCCAATTATGTATTATACACCAAAATAATTTATATAGGCAATGGGCTCTTGTCGCTCGTTTGGAAACAGATCAGCCAGAATCAAGAGATTTTCCACAATTAACTATGAGTTTACAGCTGATTTTTTACGTTTTTTTCAGGAAAACACCGATCGTTTCTGTTTTGAAGACAAATTTTTTATTTCATTTGCTCGACGTTTCGGGTCCAGGTGCGGCCCTTCTTCAGGAGCTCTACATAAATAAAATTGTACATAAGTCAGTTTTCTTGAGATTTTTTTTTTTACATACCTTTTTGTCTGCGCGTATAAATGATTTTTCTTAAAAGTAGTAATAATAAATAACAATTACACAGAATAGAAGAACTGATTACATTAAAATAAAAATAAAATAAAATACATTGTTAATAAATTAAAATAGACTTCAAACAAAAAACAATTTACATGCTACGAGGACAATATAAAAGTGAGCGGTTGTCGAGAATAAAACGTTTATATAGGTGACTAACACTATGATGTTAATTTGCTCAGTATGTATTTATATTCTTTATTTATTAGTTCTGTGTCCTGTCTTAGGTTTACAACTCTGTTTTTATTAACGTATATGTGGTATTATGCTTCCTTTAGTTGTCGTCTTTTCCTATTATTCTCCGTGGCTGTTACTTTTGCATTATCGAAAGAAAATACATGCCCTGTTTCTATTGAGTGGGATGTTAGTGCTGATCGAGGTGCTTCCTTTTTTATATACGCTTTATGTTGTGATAGTCCAGTTTTAAGCTTTTTTGATGTTTGTCCGATACGTTGCAGTTCTCGTATACAACGCTGTTTTTTTCTTGTGTGGTTTTGGTGTAATTGTTGTTTAGTTTAGTTATTGGTTTGATTATTGGTTTGAAGGCTATTTTTATGTGTTTATTTTCGGTTTTGATTAGTTTCGCGATTTTTAGGGATAATAGGTATATAAACGAGATTGATGTATAAATAGGATTGGTATTATCTAATATTATTGCGTTGTTCAGTGTGGATATCGAATTGTTGAAATTGTTAAAATGGTTGTTTCTTATAGCTCTATTTATTATTGTGTGGATTATATGTGATGGATAGTTCTTTTTTATTAGGATGTCTGTAACGATTCCGGTGTTTTTTTTTAGGAATTTTTTGTGGCTTACTTTAAAGATTTTGCTGGTGAGATATTGTGCTGTGTTTATCTTAGTGTTATGCGGGTGGTTTGAATAGTAGTTTTTTAAAACAATCACGATAGAAGATCTATTATATTGTCCAAAAATCCATGGCACGCAAAAGCAAATCTATGTCTGTTGGTTTTGTGTATTTTTTTTGTGATTATAGGCTGGTAGGTAATATACTATCAGTCGCTATGTTTTATATATCACGTTAGTCTTGCAATACAATGCAAATATATCAGAAAGCATGGGAGGCAGAATCGTAGTTTTCTGGTGAGTAAATTAATTTTCTATACATAAAGAGCAGGCTACTGAGGCGTAGTTTATGAATTTTGTTTTGAGATTTTATGTTAAGCAAGTTGTTTTTTAATTTTATTTATAGAGTGGCTGTTTAAAATACCAGGCGAACGCAAAAGGTCATTGTGAAAATTATGCAAATGCACAATAATTGAACACAAAAACGATTTAATCAATCACTTAAAAACAACAGTAACATGAGGAACCCCATAATTACTCATGAAGTTATAAAAAATTACATTAGCTTACTTTCAGAAAAAAAGAAAAATTGCTGAACTAAAAATTGCAGCATGTATTTCTGAGCACTGCTCAATAAATGCAGTTAATCATATGTGGAGTATAATAAAAATTTTATATCCTGAATTTCAGGTATTGGCAAAAATAAAAACACACAGAACTAAATGCTTTGCTTTAATAAAAAACGTTTTATCTCCATGCTTTTAGAGTATTTAATTTATGATAAAAGCGAAAGCCCATATCCTTTCATAATAGACGTATGCACTTCAGTAGACACACAAAAATTCCTGGGTTTCATGGTAAAATATTACAGCGGGCAGGTTAAAAAAATAATAACACCTTCTGCGGAGGTTCAAACTGGTGATGCAATAACAATAGCTACTTCTGCTTGCAGTAAACTTAAAGGAAAAATATATCCATTTACAAAAACTAATTGGAATTGGCGTCGACACCGAATGAAAATGCTTTGGTAGGCACTCGACATTCTTTGTCAACGATTGTAAAAGATTCTGTTGAAAGCTTGGACGTCGTTAAGTGTGTATGCCATTCTTTGTACTTTATAGTTCAGCACGCCTGTACCAATTTACCTAGGTATCTAGATTATTTGGTTCAAGAAACGCAAAATTGGTTTCATTTTAGCCAAAATCGCATGTGCATTACTGTTAATAATATGGCTGAGAATTTTATTGTTGACGTCTCTAAACATGTTTTAAAAAAATGTCTATATAATATTTAGTATTTTGTTCTATATAACTTTTGTAAATTTTCTTGTTCTGTATTGCATGTAATTTTATGCGGTGTTCGGTTTATGTTTAGGTTAACATATCTGCTAATATTAACACGGAGTATATGATGAAACGTATGTATCTTTGACCGTTTATTTATTAAATGTGTTACTGCAGCGAGCTTGTGTTAAGCTGGTTCTGATCGTCATTAAATTAAGTCTAGAAAAGGGAATGTTTTCGCCGATGCTTCTAGTCAGATATTTCCATTATTTTTAATTTGCATCACTTAATAGAATTTTTTTTTATATATTTCGTTACTGCTTCTTTACCGACATTTGGTGAACAGAAATCAAATACACCTACCTACCGTGAAAATTGTACATATCTTAGACCGTTATTGGAGATAACATGATACATTCCAACCAATTTGTTTGCTGAATTCTACAGAAATTTTGATTAAATATTATTTATAAACAATTTGCAAAAGAAATGTGTTTTGCATTTGTTTTTCGCTCTGTTTTATGGAAAATTTAGAATTTCTAACCATTATAGAGATGCAGCAACGACTAATAAGACGTGGTCTACCTTACGGATACAGAGTAATATCAAAAAACGAACACGAAGAAAGTAGTCAAAGCTTTGAAAGACCTTTATCTACAGGGGAAGATTATTGTCAAGACGAAGCCAGAAGAAACACTGTAATTGAAGATCGTGAGAAAATAGAACACCCAGTTTCGTTGACTGGAGAAATTATTAACTGAGGAAATTTGTTCAGCAAAAGATAGTCATAGAAATGAAGAAAATATGCCCAAACACAACGATTACCACCATCAAATAATGGCTTTGTCTTTAAAGATGTCTAATTTTTCACTGTGGAACAAGCGAGAAGCCTTATTTTCTGGCTAAAAAAATTTGATGATATAGCTACGGTATCCAAATGGACGTATATTCAAAAGTACTTATGCATAAGAAGGAGTGCAGAAATGTTGGCGGTCTAGCCTTCTGAAGATGTCCACAACTGGAAAGATTTAAAAGAATATTTGACGATAGAGTTTTCAGATACCCCTACAAGTATTAGTATTCCTCACCCTCTCGAAAGTAGAAAAAAAAAATGACAAAGAAACTTTTTTGGAATTCTTATACTCGATAAAGTAGATAGCTAGCCGTGGGCAGGTAGATGAGAAAACTTATGTCGCGTACGTGTGTTAAAGCCGGTATACAGGACGAAGCACTGAACACTACTGTTCTCTATGAGGCGAAGAACTTAGACGAGTTAAAGCGAAAGCTAAAGATTTATCAGATTATGAAAAGTCAAGGTACATCAAGTGGAGGATTTCAATGCTTTTACGGGATTCTCCGGGTCCTAGCATTTCCGTAATTGGCTGTCATTAGCATGTCAAGAGGACTTTAGCCTCATTCAATGCAAGCACAAAAATTAAAAATGAATATTATGAAATCTATTACCATGTTGTCCTGGATAAATAGTTGATCCAAGACATTTTATTTGGGAAATATATCTTACGAAAAGTACAAAATGGTAAAGTAATTACATATTTATAAAGCAAAGAGTGAAGACGAAGAGCTAACTAATTTAATCGAACAAATGAATATTTTTCAGTTAACCAACACCTCAGAAATGCAAAGCTAGAAGAGATACCAAACAGAAAGCTACGAGAAGAGGTTAGCTGTTCAATTGAAACTTATCGCCCAGCAAGACCCTTAAAATCATGTATAGAAAGAAAAATATGTCTAGATGATGAAGTACCAGTATGTCAAAAACCAAGAAGGCATGCACCTTTCGAAAGGGAAATTGTTAATGAATAATTGCAAAATGGCTAAGTGAAAGTATAAAGGCCTAGCAACTTAGCTTATGCAAGTCCGGTCATCCTCGCGAAGAAGAAGAGGATGGGTCGAGTCGCCTGTGCATCGACTGCCGTAAGCTCAACAAAAAGATTATAAGATAAAGTAAACCTCTACCAATCATCGAGGAGATACTGGAGAATCCTTTATAAATATATTCATGACCGGATACCTATCGGGTGTCGTAATACCATTTAAACGCCTGTAATCCCCGCAAGGTCGCCAAGCAAATGAGTTTTTCTTCGGCACCATTTGCAATGGAGTAGAAACTGGCGAAGAAAAAAGTCGACATAAACCTAATTTGATCATATGCTAAAATTCCAATTTTACGATTTTTAATTTAAATTTAATTTAAACTTAATATCCAAACAATTTTACGTGGTTGTTCTTTTGTAGATATGTGATGTACAACATTATGTTGTATGGAAGCGTCGTAACAAGGTGTTTGTGTTACCGATGAAAATCTTTGGGCAAAATCTTAAAATAAACAGGTTATTGCGACGGGAATTTTTCATTTGTGAATGTGACCGAACGGGAAGTCATTTGGGCTCTAAGATCAATCAAATTTAATGCTGTCGGTCTGGACAATATTAATCTCAGTTTTCTCAAGTTAATCCTCCCATTTGTGTTCTGGCCAATTACTCACATCTTTAACACAGTTATTACAACAGGAAGTTTCCCAACGCTATGGAAATTGGCGAAGAACATACCTGAGAAAAAACTTCCTAAGGCAAATCTACCGTCTGATTATAGACCTATTAGTATTTTGCCTGTTTTATCAAAACTTCTTTTTGACCAGCTTATAGGTTATATTGAAGTGTATGGACTGTTAAGCTCTGCCAAATCTGGATTTCATGCCAAGCACAGTACAGTCTCAGATTTGGCAAATTTAGTTGAAGATATTAGAAATAACACAGAGAATAATATGGCAACAATTTTATGTCTTCTTGATTTCAGTAAAGCTTTTGATTCGATAAATTTTAATATATTGTGCAATAAACTCAAAACTGAATACAAGCTTGCAAGCCCCACGCTAAAGTTCATGCACTCAGGGCAGGCAACAGTCGGTTGTAAACGGAATGAAGTGTTTCCAGGATAAATCATTATACTTGGGGGTACCTCAAGGGTCAATTTTGGGTCCTCTACTGTTTTGTCTCTACATAAATGACCTGGTGAAAGTTCCTAGACAGTGTTCCCTTAAACTTTATGCTCATGATGCCCAGTTGTGCTTATCTACAAGTATAGATGATCTGCATCTGAATGCGACCAAAGCCAATATGAATTTGGAATTTATTTTTACCTGGGCAAAAATGAATAATCTTACTCTAAATCCTGCTAAGTCTCAGTCTATAGTCATTTTTAAAGATCACGTCGATACGTCTCATCTGCCTTGTATGTCTCTTAATGATATGTTCATATTCCGTTCGCTGACTCAGTTCGGCATCTCAAAATGATACACCTTTTAATTGGAACAAGCACACAAACGTTCAGGTTGGAAAAATTTATGGTGGTTTAAAGGCTTATGGCGACATGCATCCCACATTCCTAGAAATACAAAGATTCGTCTTGTGAAGACTCTGTTACTACCAAAAATAACTTATGGCTGTGAAGTTCTTGGCAACTTAACGTAATAGGATAAATGTTGCATATAACTCATGTGCAAGATACATCTATGGGCTTTGTCGACGTGAACATATTTCTGAATACTCCAAAAGTATACTGGGTTGCTCGCTTGATAATTATATTTGATTTAGAATTGCCTATATGATGTTCAGGATAGTTAATTCTATGTGCCCCAATTATTTGCGTGATAATATTATCTTTCTCACATCAGCTCGTACCAGATTGCTACTTGTACCGCGGCATAAGTTATATTTCAGCACTCGTTTGTTTTTCGTCTACGGTGTTTATGTGTGGGAACCCTCCCATTTGAAATTAGAACAACCCGCTGTCCTGTTAGCTCAAGAGATTGTGATTTAATCATTTTTCTGGTAAGTAATCTTATCTCATTAGTGTTCATTGTTGAATTAAATTACTTAATTTCTCTAATTTCACTTATTACTTGCGTTTAACTCTTCTAATATATATCAATCTCTAGTTTTAATTATAGTAAGTACAACATAGATTAACGTATAACGACATTTTGGTGTGACTCATAATTTTCTTTTAGTATTGAATTTACCTTGGAGTAGGCGCAAATTAATGAGTTTGATCTCACTTGTACCCTTTTAATAAAGAATTACTTATTTAGAAAGATTAGTATTCAACATACAGGACGCTGAGGGGTTATTTACTTTTTTGGATTAATATTACTAACAAAAATGCATGGAGAAATGCATTTATTAGATTTATCTAAATATTTAAAATGATACCAACAAAGGTGTTTATTGTTACCAAGTCTTGGCTGACTATGTGAATGACTTCTTGATCGGTGTCTAGAATTGATCTTGAAATGACCAATTGAATTGTTCTTTTCATTGTTACGCATTGTAAAAGTTTTTAACAAATTTTCCAAATTATTTATTTTGTTTTCTAAAATTCTTAATTTATTTCATATAATACTATCACTACTTATTGTTGAAACAGTCTATTGGGGGAGAGGTAAAGTCAAAACTTTTATTTATTGCAGATACATATTGAAATTTTATTATCATCAAAAATTTTATCGGATAATTCTAACAATTCTTCTATGTCCTCTTTGCTTGATGCAACTAATGCAATGCTGATATTCCTCGGAAGTTTCCTTATCCATAATTTTTTAATCAATTCATTTCCAAATGTTGTGGATATGCCAGATAGAGTCTTCATTGATCTGTAGAACTCGGAAGTTCTTTTACCTCCCATCTCCGAGGTGCATAGAAGTAGCTTCAATCTTTTATCTTATCTTTGTGCGGCAATCCTTTTTAGATTCTCATATTTTTCTTCCGTAGGAAGTGCTTGAAGAAAATCCAGAACATTCATAATTACCTTTAGTGGAAGACCACGTACGTAAGGCAGGTCAAACCTTTAGCGCGATATTCAGCTTCTGCTTGAATAAACCACCTGTGGACAAGGTGTCCAAAATGTTGGAAGCTTTACAGAAGCTGCCGCCATGAAAGTCTGCTGTTCATTATTTCTCTCGTCTCCCGGCATTTCTGGAGCAATAAAGAGAAATAGACACTTCATCCACCAACAAAAGTTATTCAACACATTATAACCACTACTAAAAACACTCGCGATACTAGGATGGACTTATACTTAGTTATTTATTATTCCATCTCAAAGTATTTTGACGTGAAAAATCAATTTGTTCATTTAGACAAATAAAAATAAACTTTCAAAGGCTTATTAAATGCAGCACAGAATATCAAAAATGTTTAGAGAAAAGAAAATGTGTTTCCTATTTTTAAAGAAAAAACAAAAAATGTGTAATTGTCCTATCGCCTTATTAAAACATTTATCATAACATAATCTTTACTATTTTTTTTTTATATTTTACTATTACTAATCTAAATTAATCTAAACTTCGAGAATTTTCTTAGTATTCTTTCTTTTCTTCTTCTTTCCTCTATAATTTTTTGTTTCGATACTTTTTAGAAAATGTTCTTTTTTAGGGGTAACAACGACAACCCTATTACTAAGACTCGCTTTCCGTCCGTCACCAGGTTGTATCTCATGAACCATAATAGGTAGATAGTTGACATTTTTACAAAGAGTGTATTTCTATTGCCGCTATAACAACAAATAATAAAAATTAAATTAAATTAAAAATTAAAGGGGGCCCCCATAAAAGAAACATTATTGTTATCATAAGTAGGCATTTTTCTTTCAAATGAAATCATTATTTTTTCACATGACGCCTACTCTCATTTAAAAAAATAAATAAACAGTACATAGTGTTAAATTTTGTACGATGGTACGGAGCCCTTCGTGCGCGAGTCCGACTCGCACTTGGCCGGTTATTTCTAATTATTTTCTTAATATTTCTTCAAATATTTTTTCTTCTAATTATTTCTTTATATTCTTTCAAACTAATTTTTCAGTTTTTGTTTGTTTTTATTCATGAATTTCAATAGAACGACCTGATTCTAGAGAAAGGCACATTACCACTGATCGGGGGATACCTTTCCCAGAATTGTCGGTGTCACCAATTAAACTCTTCAATAAAATGGGATGTTGCAGCTCTTTATTTCCAACTTGAATTCTAAATTTAATTAAGGATAAAATTCAAGCTGAATATTTTTTCATGTTTTAATGAAATAAATTTCATTTTTTTTATTTATATTTCTTTCTATGTTTAAATTTTTTTAAAAACACAGAAAAACATTGTGAAATAATAAAATTAACAGGAGATAAAGTGTAAAATGATTTTTTTTTTTAAAGATTTTTATACAAACTGTTTGCCCTTTGGCACTACTTTAGATATGATAAAATTTCCTGACATAAACAAAACTTGTTAATTTATTTCAAACTAAATTGTCTTGATATTATACCGCCGATGTAAATTAACCTTAAAATATTATTATTTTGATAAAGGAAAATTGTAATAAAATTATTATCAAAAATGTGTAGTTTCCGCTACATATTAACCTGGCTAGACCTTCGTAGCTGGTTTTTTCACGTTGATGTAGCACGCAACTCGGCAGGTGTTTTCCAGCGTTTTAAAAATACAGTTTTCAACCTTAAATTCATGGAAAAGTAGTGCTGATTTATATGGATTATATAATCATCCCATGGCAAACTGATAGCTGATAAATAACCTGAAGTTGACATTGAGAACGTCATGGCCTTATTATCAAATGGTCCATGTGTAAGTTCCTTAAACGGAGTGTAGAGTTCCTTGGTTATATTGTAGAGGGTGGAAATATAAAACCGTCTCACGAAAAAATTAGAGCTGTAAAGGGTTTCCCACCACCAAAGAATGTTAAGGAAATGCAAAGCTTTTTGGGTTTGTGAAATTTGTACCCAACTATCCGGTTGTTGCCAAGCCATTGTCAAATTTCGTATAAAGTTGTTTAGGATTGGACAAATCGAGGAAGATGCTTTTAATCTGCTCTGGGCTAGTTTAGACGCAGTACTTTTTGCGCGACGCTCAAGAGAGCGATAGGAGAGGGATATGAGCAAAGATAGGGGAGGTCCGTACAAAACAGTGACTGAAAATCGCGCACTAACAAGAAGTTTTAACAATTTCTCTTTCACTTGTTTTCTATGCATCCGGGGGAGTTCAGAAAAATTGTTATTTTTAGCAATTCCACTTTCACTTGTTTTTGCATTCGGGGGAGTTCAGGAAATTTATTTAACATCAGCTGATTCATTCAATGACCCATTGTCGGTGAAAAATATTGTGTGCAATTGTTATGACTTTAATTCGGGATGTTCATTTATTGAAGTGTGGACCGTTGATGTGAAAATATTATGTGTGATTGCTTGTTTTGTAATTTTAATTTTTGGCAGTTTAGACCATTGACAGTGAAAATATTGCTTTAGTTTGTTGTTTTTAAATTAAGGTTTCTTTTACCAAGTTTTGCGTGAAAAAAATATAATGAGCGTAAGGTGGAACCGCCAATTATTAGAAAAACTATTGTTATAATATCAAGACTTTGAAATCTTGTATAACACCAAACGCAAAGACTACATATAAAGAGACAAGAGAGAAAAATCTGTTGAAGTAATTTGCAGTGAGCTGCAAAAAGCAATAGCGCACTTACGGTGCACCATATACGCAATAAAATCCAAGTATTGAGTGGACAATATGCGAAAGAGATGAGGTTAATGGCGGCATCTAAAAAGAGTGGAGCAGGAATCGAAGATATATATGTACCAAAATTGTGGTGTTTTGACCAGATGGATTTTCTGAAAATTCACTGTACTACAAAGGAATCTACAACAAATATAGATGCCGTATGCTTAGGTATTTTCTTTATAAAACCAGTTCCTATCTTATTTTTATTTTTTTAATTCAATTAGATGTAACTGTTAAATACATATATTTCTTGCAGTTTTTGATAGATGCTGATGACGTTGATGAAGTTGCAGAAGAAGACGAAATTGGCGGAAACGATCTGAGCACTTCATTTGCCTTTCCACCATCGAGGGTAATTTGAGAAATTTTACAATTTTCTATACAATAGAAGAAGATTTACCACAGACCCCAACTTTCGCTATGTTACAATGTTAGGTGCACCGGGTGTTAATTATTCAATTGGTTTTTAACGATTAAATCCAAAAATTAACTCCCATAGCACGCATTGACAGGGAATATCAGATTTACGCTTGTTGTGTAGGGAGTGTTAGATTTCGACTGCACGCAACGATAGCGACGCAAAAGTCGGGCGAATTTCTACTTTTTGTCGCGTAGGCGTTCAATTTAACCTAACACTTGGGAAATTGTATTACTTTAAAGCTTGGGACTCCGAAATTTAAAAAACAAATTTGAAATTTAAAGTACATTCATCTGTCATCCCAGTAAATTTTTCCTTCATTGTAAAAGTACTCCGCAAACTGTTTCACAATTGTTTCTGGAAAGCATCTAAAGAAGTGGCTTGCTGTTGAGGTTTTTACTGATTTTGCTCATTTCCAGTTTGACTAATTTTGCTGCTAATATTGTTTTCAAGGTAATCTTTTGAATTGTGGGTTATCAAAAAATTTTGAAAAACACAGCAGGCTTTTGTAACACTTTCCATATAATGAACCCGCAAATTCATTGCATTTTGTAATACACGAAAGCGAGACCAAAGGCACGCTCAATATTTTGTCTCGCACGTAGCTCGTATTAAATGTTTGATTTACTTCTTCTTTAGTTTTATATGGATAGGGTTTCACTATATGATGTTCCCGATTCAGCTGCAAAATATTGTTCGCCGTTGTCGATTACACATTTTATCTTACCTTGAAATAAAACACAACCATCGTTAGTGCGACCGTTGCATCCAATATCCCCATAAGTAAAATTACTACTTGCATCACATAATGCCAATAAGATAATACTGTCTGTTCTTTTATAGTTGTGATAAAATGCACAATCCTTCCGAAGCGATCTGAACGCTATATGGTTTCCATCTAAAGCACCCAAGCATTGGGGGAATTGCCAGCGCACAGAAAAAATTTTTTATTAATATTTTAAAATTTCTATTTGCAGGCTGAATGATGCAGCAAAAAAAATATGAGGGAACAGATTACAGCCACACTGCAATGTACGGAGGAGCTAATTAAAAAAAAAAATGAGCGGAAAGATGATTGAGTCAGCAATTTTGTTGTGTCTCAACTGGAATTAATTACGGACCCAGTCATCACAGCAACACGACATGGGCGATTCAGTCTGCTTTGAGAAAAGGGATCGCAGAAAATAGAAAGCTCCAATGTGCAGATTCTCACAGCTCGCATGTTGAAAGTGCACCAAGTTCAAGTAAAAACGCTGTCTCACATGAAAGAGATCAGCAAATTTTACCTGCCGGTTTAACACAAACAAAAGCGGTCAAGATTTTATCGGTTCAGGTAATTCGGCCATCTGCTTCTGAGTCCGAAATTTGAAATGCAGCTGCTCATTTCCACTCTTCTTTAGACTCAGAAAAAGATGTGGAAAAGGACAGAGATATCGAAGAACTTGCTGAATTACATTCCGAGCAGGCATCATAAAAAAAATAATATGTATATTATAATTGTCTCTAGATGGAATTTTTGACCAATAAAACTTATTTACTTTTTTCTTAAATTACGTTCAAATAATTTTCCTTTAAGTTTTGCCACAATATTTCACAAATAATTGGGATGTTAATGCTCAAAAAGGCTTTCGATAACCTAGTTTGAAACTGCATACTATGATAAAATTCGCCAGTTGCCCGAAATCTAAGAGTAATTGCCAAACGTTCTGCAGGTTCAACGGAATCCCTCATTATTGTATTTTGATGCATCAAATCCTTTTCAATATTTGATAGTAGAATTTTGAAAGTATCTTCATTCATGCGCAAATAATTTCGGTAAGCATCTTCGCCCTCTGCTCTTAATTTGCGAGTTAAAAATTGAAATGAACCACTGATATTTCTACGCTTTTTTCACGGATGCAACCAACATTTTCTTTTCCTTTTTATTCCTACAAGTTGGAGAACGCCAGAGGCAGCGCTGCTTGAGTAAGCATTTAAAGCAAGGCCGGCATTTTCTAAACTCAAAGCCATTTCCATAAATTTTTCACTGTTATATCGCCTTCAGGAGTTTCCTCAGTAAATTCGGCTATCCATAATATTGGGTTCAGTTACGTATATGTTGTGCCGCCTCATCAAAGTGCGCTGAAGTAATGTTGCAAAAGGAATTGTTGTTTAATTTCAGAAAACCCGAAGGAAAAGTAAAACGGTCACAAGGAAACTCCTCAATTGCTGCGGGGATCGACTGTAAACCTTGTATGAACCAGGTTTGCAGAGGAAGATGTAACTAAAGAGGGAAAAGAACATATCACAAGCCAGGAGGGATAGATGCGGCTATTCAAACTAGAGAGAGAGGCAGTTAAGCAGTCTTTATTATTGCTAGAAATCTTAAAATTTCTAGGTTTGTCACATATTTAGTTTATAATTTATACAAATGTTAAGCTTTTAAGGTGTGTCAGTGCTTAGTATTAACTAAGAATAGACATTTCTATCTAAGAATATTTAGACACTATATGAGCATTAGCGGAAGTACACTTTTGGAAATGTTTAAGTATATTTTGTACAAGAATCTGTAAACGGAACCGCGAGATGTAGTGTCAGGGAGTTGAAAATAGTCTTCCTTTTCCTTTGCTTCACTCCGCTTAAATTAGAAAATCGAGTTTTGGTTATACCTTAAACCGCCAATTGGGTGAGCGCGATACTACTTCCCGGCTCTATAACGAAATAAAATAAAAAAAATAATAATAATAATCAAAAAACAACAAAACCTGATAAAAAAGCAAATTTTAAAATGAGCGCCAACACTCAGAATGCATTAAGCACACTATTCGGAACGCCACCCAATTAAGTGACTTTTTTAGTGTCGAATTTGGCCGGATGGGTACGGCGAGTTAAAAGAAGACGTTAGCGCTTGTCTCCCAACCTGGCAAGTCTCAGATAAGCAGGCGGTAAGTGCAGAAAGAATTTTCTTGGAGAAGTAAATTATAAATTACCCAAATTATAAGGCATTCAGAAGAGTAAACGAAAAAAAAAGTAATAATTGGGTTTGACTGAAATTTAGTGAAGAGTGGAAAATAGGAAAAAGAATAGAATAACGGAGGAGACTTGGGAGTAGCGGTAAAGTAAGAAAAAAGAACGGCGTAATAAATTGGAAAGAAAGAAGTGTTTTCCCTGGAGCTGGTTTTCAAGAGTCCGCGGAGATTGTAAGATTGTAGAAGAAAGATAAGTATTGTGATATTTGCTATGAATGGTGTATAAGTATATATGTAGGTGTCTGAATAAACTTTTTTTGCATTCCTCGTGGTTCCATCTAGATCTAGAACGTAGTAATTAAATTGCATTGGTATCATTTCGGGTGTCGTTGTTCAGACCGGGCGCTTCTAATTTATAGTTTGAACCTCCTTTGTGGTGGAGTTGTGCCTCTTAGCATCGGTCTCAGTGACGTCATCCAAACCAGATGGTCCAAGTTTTTAGTTAAGCCCCTATTGAGGTGATTACGGCATTATTTTAGTGTACTTATGTGCCTTTATGTATATATTCTTTTTTGATAATTATATTATAACGTTTTACGCCCAGCTGTGTATTTTCAATTGCCTTATGTTCACTCGACAACACGAGTTTCGTGATTTCGTTCGGAAAATCCTCTTGCAATAAATAAGGGAAAAAAAATCACGTGGCGACCATTACGGAACTCCATGTTGAGCTCACACCATCTCCACTAAGCAGAAGCCTGAGTTACGTTGTGTTGAAGATAGGACGTAACATCACTGCTAGAACTCGTATTCATGTCTAAAATTGAAATAATATTTTTATAATTTGAATTTTGAAAGCTATTGTTATATGCTAATAAGCATACATTTCAAAATGCGCAATATATTTAATAAAAATAATTTTCAATTAACGTGAACGCCACCCAGAGAAGAATGTCATAGACGACGAAATAAGCGATTAAAAAACTGCTCTTGTTTATTATTTTTGTATAAAATATAATTAGTGTATCACTGATTTCAAAAAATGGCTAGCTTTGGTGAATTAGCATTATTGTTTGCCTCAAGAATTAGCATTATTGTTTGCCTCAGGAATTGTGAATATGGAAAATGAATTACGTCATAATTCGTCAGCCAATTGTTATTTCGAACTCTCCCACCATAAGTTTATTAAACTTTTTCAACTAAAAAAAATATGGTTGATGACCTTATCAATAAATTTAATCCATATATGATTAGTGCATCATGCTCATCTTTGAACTTTGAATAATTTATAACGTTTGCTTTGACTCTTGTTAGGTTCTATGTGCCCTTCAGTTTTTTTATACTGGGAGCTATCAACAATTTGCTGAGGATAGTCAAGATGTTCCAGTGAGCCAATCCATGGTTAGTGTAATGTCATTAAACGCCATCTAAATCTTCACATGGAATACTAAGTCACCTCATGGGGACGTATCTTAATGTAATGTCTGCGATGACGTTTGCGAATGGCGACGCATAGCAAAGGGTTTTCGCTTAAGTCTTTTTATAATTAGTTTAAGGATTAGGAATAAAGAAATTAATTACTGGACGAGAAGAAGTAATCTTTTATTTGAAACTATACGCAGAAGCACGGGTTGGAGACATAACAGTTAGCAGATCAATAAACGAAGTCATTAACGCTGTTCATTAGAGCAATCTTTTCAAAGAACTGATTTAGTTTCCAACAACAACCAGAATGAGGTCAGATTTTCTAACTTTGTAAATAGTAAAATATATTTAAAGAAATACTTCAAGATGTTATGATGTTCATGGATTTCCGGGGGTAAGTAAGAGGATGTATGGATTGCGCACTCATATCGCTATTGTACCACCGCCAAAAAAGACACATTATTTCTAGACTATATTGATGTCAACAGAAAGGGTTATCATTCCATAAACGTTCAACTGATAATTTTATTTATGGTATATTTATATAAAAGTGATTCTAATATGGCAATTATCAGCGTCAACGCAAAATATCCTGGATGTGCACATTACAGCTTTATTTGGAATTACAGCAGAGTTCTTCCGGTGGTACAAGCTCTTTACAGATCCTTTCCCAAGCATTACTTTTTATTGGGTAGTAAATTACCAATTTGTGTTCCCCAAATGAGTTAAATACATTCTCTATTCAGGTGATTCAGAATACGCTTTCAGGCCATGGTTACTGACACTTGAACTAAATGCAATACCAGGTAGCGCCGAGTAATTAATGCTCGACAAATGGCAGTATGAAGTACAATTGAACAATTAAACGGAGTCTTAAAGATGCGATTTCGATGCCTTTTGAAACATCGTGTTCTTCATTACCGCCATAATATAGCATCGATGATAATTAATACGTGCTGTGTACTTCATAGTATATGCGTGTCAAATAATTTGGAGGAGGTGTATCCTGAAGATGGTGATGACTTCTTGAAAGGAATTTTCACGAATCGAACGCCAGAAGAAGATAAAATAAACCGAGGAGCTTCTTCTAATAATGCTCTGCTTGCAGTGGGGAGACGACTTCGTTTGAAAATAATTAGCCATTACTTTCAATAGCTTATTTTCGATAATTACATTATCTAAATATAGATATATTTATTATAATAAATTTTTTTATTCATATTGTTTTATATATATGACATTAGCCATTAGGAACATTTTAGCTGGTGGCTGATATGCTTACATTATATACTCTGCCTGTACAAGCGGCATGGATATTTTTGTGAGTGCCTGTGCAATTTTCTCCCTAGCTAGCGTGTCCCTTTCCATTATCGCTAGTTTTTTTTCCTGTATTTCCATGTCACAACAGAACGTCTTTTAGGACATCTATTTTCGTATAACCTAATTCCTTTGCACAAATATTTTAATGTCAAAATAATTATCATTTTTAACCCTGCTTTCATGTGAAGGATGTCTATTTTCATTTAAAACTTTCTGACTAGCAATATTCTTGGAGGATCACTGGCCTCAATCACTATTGTGGGGGATTCGGGACAGGAAGTTGAGGAACGCGGATCTTCACTATTAACCACTGGAGATGTGTTCTCACCTATGATCTGTTTGATAATATATATTTAAATAAGAACTCTTAAATTTATACACATAGAACTTTCTCACCATTAGAATGTCAGTCTCCAGTACATCTTCATGGCCTGAAACTTTATTCGGGTTAATAAACTCCTCTACCTTTATTTCTTCGCTGGTTAGAAAATATTTTGCAGGATGACCCCCAACCAGTGCCATGCCAGTATTTTTTTACCGCTGCCGATTTATTCTTTACTTCACATTGTAAATCGTGCCAACTCTGGAAATTTATTATAATATTAATAAAAAATTGATTAATTTATATTCATACCTTTCTCTAACTTTTCCAATCTTTTTGAGCTCCAGGTATTGAATTTAATATTGCTGTCAGATTTTGCCACAATTCCGTGATATCATTTGAAGTGAAGGAGTTATCAAATTTCCCCTCTTTCAGCTTGGGGTTGTCCTCTCAAAATTCTATATATATTTTTTTGTGGCCACAACATTTTCTGTTCATCGTTAACAACCGTAAAATATCAGCTGACTCACTCTTCGTTTAATGGTTGAAATTCATTCCTTAAATAACGAAGGCTTTGTGTTCGGTATGTAACGAATGCGGATTTCAAGAATACTATTCCGAATGATTTTTACAGCATAACGAATACGAAATCTGCCTTCGTTATTCAAGAATAGGCCCTTTGGAGCCACGATTCGTCATAAATATGTGTGGCTAGCTGTTTGCCGAATCTCCTTGTCGGAAACCTAGAAACTAGTAAAGTAAGATATGATAAGTCTTATGACTCCTTTGGTTATAGGACTAGGACACGGTGAAAAGTCTTGATGTGTTTCCATTCAAGGTGAGCTCGTAAAGCCTCGAGACTTGGAATATGACTGAAAAAGAATTATTAGCAAATTCGAGATTCATCTGTGACCAACGATCGATAATAATTTAAACGAGGTCCTCTGAGTAGTGTGGGGTCCTTACTGTCCCTATGTCAGTCAGGATGCAACTCAGTACGACTGCGTTATAGCTGTGGTGTTGCAGCTCATAGACTCCCTTGCAGCGTTGAAATTGTACTCTTAATTTTTCGACTACCTGTTTTGACAGCGAATTTCTCGCTGCCGTCTACTGTCGGAAAACCAGATAGGCAAAAAAAAATTTATGATCGCCGACCAATTTCTTAGAAATAATAACACTTTTTAAGCGCAAAACTGTGTGCTTTTTCACATATATGAGTAATCGGCGCAACAAAAATATAAAAGCATCTTCATAACTGGGCTGATAAGCATTACATGCCATTTTCTAAACAATCAAATACTAAAATAAATATGCATTCCAAAATTACTTACTATCCTGTGATAGATATGATAGATGACTTTCGACACTATATAAAACCGCAAGAAAATTCTAAAATTTTGTACACGTTCAAAATACGAAGAACTATTATACCCAATCCACTATTACTAATCATAAAAAGACAAACAAACCACACAAACCAAACCGTACCATACTAAAATGGTCCTGTTAAACTACAGCTCGCCCATTCAATTTACCGGGAATGTTATATCCCGTTGGGGGGGTGGGCGGTGGGTCATGACCTTCGTGAAGCTTTTGGGATCATCACAGCTATTTTGTCCGCACTTGTTGATAACACTTCCAATATTCCTGGGTTGCAGGCTAGGATCGGCAATATGTTTGCCGACAATCGCTGAAGCCAAATTGACTTCATGATAGCCTTATTGAGCTGCCCGTTACCGAGTGCCCGCATCTCACGAAATAGTAGTGAGGGCTGTGCTTCACATAGCGTAAGCTCAGCACGAAGCTGCTTTAGCTTCTGGTTCGTACTTCCAGACAGTCTGGAAATTAATGTCTCTTTGATTGTTCTGTGTTTATCCGCTGCTGATGGTGTCCACAGAATGTCACTCACCAAGCGAGGGATGTTCTCGTCGAGCGCCCCAATCACGTGGTAGAATTTCATTTTTTTCTGGTTAATACCAGACAAGTCGAACTGAGCCTCTAACTGGAGGAATCACAGAACAGGATCATTCTTCCAGAAGGGAGTTGTCCTTACAGACAACGCCCCCAAGATCGCTGGTCGTGCTGCGTCCACTGGCAAGGAAGCATTGGACTCGCTGCTCCGTGTACTACTACTAGCAGAGTCCGTGCTGATGTTTGAATCTCCTGCAGGCTCGGTCGTTTCCCAACGAAGGTTGAGAAAAGCGAAACAAGGCGAACAACTGAAGATGTTATCAAACAACGAAATTTAATGAATAAAAAAAACATCGGCGGAGTTTAAGAAAAGCGAGAAAATTTAAGAGACAATGCAGAAATGCAGTAAGACTTTATAAAAAAATTAATGAATCAAAATGAATATTGCGAAAAAAATTTTACGAAATGACGGAGTAATGCTAATAATAAGTTGTCGAACGTAGAAAGTTAACAACTTGTCTTGAGACTACAATAATTAAATTCAATATAACAGATTTCCAATAAGATAAATATTGCGTAATTATTTAATACAATTCTGTTTATAATTTAATCCAACCAAGTTCCATACGAACAAGATGAACGAGTTTGAACAGTAAATATTATTAAACTTTATGCAACCGTGTATGTGAGATCTAGTCTCGAACGTGGGAGGGGGCCAGTTAAAAAAGATAACTCATTCTATTTTAAAATGTAAATATGAAATTTATTCAATAAATGCAAAATGCTTTCACTAATCTCACATGAAATTCAAATAAAACAGGCTTAGGACTATTGCTTCAATAATTCAATATAACATTTTAAATTCAATAACTAAAAACTAAAATTCAATATGAAAAATCAAAATAAATTCAATTTCGTGTGAGTGACGTCACGGAGTCACATTCTTTCTGGAAAGAGAAGAAGAAGAAAATTAATCTTCTACAGATTATATTTTTGTGGAATTATATGAGAATGCTGCAGCGTGTACAGTCTGAAGGTAGCCGTAGCACGATGAAAATACTACAGCGTGTAATGCCAATGGTGGCAGAATAAAGAATGCTGTACCGTGTGGGTGAAAGTGTTGTAATGTGAGGTAACTCTGAACAGAATTATACTTCTGTAATAAATATGAAAACTGATTTTCAGATTAAACTCTGACCAGAATTATACTTCTGTAATAAATATGAAAACTGATTTTCAGATTAAACTCTGACCAGAATTATACTTCTATAATAAGTATGGGAATTTCATATTAAACTCTGAACAGAATTATACCTCTGTAGTAAGGATGGGAATATGTTTTTCAGATTAAACTCTGAACAGAATTATACTTCTGTATGGAGGATAGGAATAATTTTTAGATAAGACTCTGAAACAGAATTAGACTTCTCTATAGAGGATAGGAAATAATATTCAGATTAAACTCTGAAACAGAATAAACTTCTGTATGTAGGTTGGGAGCACGATTCTTATTTCAGATTAGACTCTGAATCAGATGATCTCTGAATCAGATGAACTCTGAATCAGATGAACTCTGAGCGAAGAACGGAACCGGTATTAAATCTCCAAAATTATGGGATAATTTTATTACATCTCCTACAAATTACCTTTGTTTGCTTCGTTTTTAATTTAGGGGAGAAGACTACCATGGTTGACTGAAAAGTGTAAGAAATATTGTTATCGCAAAAAAAAAAACAAACACCTTAATTATCTTACCTTTTCCTAAAATCCTCTTCAATTGATGAAGGCTGTCGAGGTTACCAATTTGGTTAGCGGTTTGCCGAATCTCCAAACTTGAGTGCGAGACAGTTGTTGTTGTTACTGACTTGTGTGAAGTTGTGTAACTGCTCTTTCCGCGTGCTTGCATTGGTTTGGATTGACTGTCCCTATGAAAGTTAGGGGAGATGACGATGTGTGCGTTTCCTGTAGCCAATAGTTGCGTTGGGTTGCCCCTATGACAGGTGAAAGGAGCTGTCTCCGAGGAAGACAACTATTTGGGCGAGCTGTCCTTAGTTGCTTTAGGATACTGAGGTGTGATCTTATTGTCTCTATGAAAATATGATATGTTTGTTGCTAATTCTACCTAGTCAGAACCCTAGAAACTACTACATTAGGATATGATAAGTCTTTATGGGTCTTATGGCAACAGGACCAGAATACGGTATGAAGTCTTGATGTGTTTCCGTCCAAGGCGAGCTCGCCTATAAAGCCTCAAGGCTTGGATTATGACTGAAAAATAATTATTAGCAGGTTCGACTCTTCTATGACTAGCCAACGATGTTAATTTTAAACGAGGCACTGTGTGGGGTCCATACTGTCCCTATGACAGTCAGGATGCAGCCCAGTTCGACCGAGTTAAACATAGGGTGTTGCAGGTTATAGGCCAATTTTCAGCGACTAGAATGAGAGGTAGCAATAATTTGGGTGTCGAGCTTCAATACACTGTATGGAATCCACTTGAAATTGGCCAGCAATAAGACCGTACCGTCCTTACGTCTGTACAGCGGTAGCCGGAAGGTCGAGGTTTTCTTGCGCCTCGCGCGTGTTGTACCACCTGCGACTCTGGATTATAGGGTGGTCTTTGAGTTCCCCGCTGCGGTGTTGCTCGAGTCCTATCTTGTGACACCACTGAAAAAATAAGAGGCATAAAAAGAATAAAAGCAGTTCTGGGTACTTGGTTTTAAAATCCTTAATAAATTTTTTTTTTGTGGATATGTTTTCTTTTTTTTTTGTTATTTTGAAAATCTCTTACGGGTGCTATCAGTGAACTGCAAAAATACTTTTATTATTGTTTTACATTCGTTATAAAAAACCAAACCCTTGTTGAGCTACGGTTTTCTAAGTTCAACAAGGTATCATTAGCGGTAAATTTTGGTATGTAAGTAACCCAGCTGACACGGTGGTGGACAAGAGTTCGGAAATGGTCGAACCGACATAGAAGCGTCGCCATAGATGCACTAAGTCGGTATCCTACTATTCTCTTGGTGGAAGGCGAAATACTTCACTTGATTCGCAACTCACAAGGTGAAGATGCAGCTGTAAGTTGATTACGTCCATTTTGTAGGAAAGAAATTTTGAGGACTACGTAATACGTAACAATGTTTTATTCAAATTGGTTGATGGAAATTATCTATAGATAGTCCCTAAAGCAATGCAGAAGAGTGTTACTAAATGCCCCCATTAACAGGGTAACATGATCGCACTCAAGGTAGAAAACCTCATTCGTCATGACTACTATATCCCGATTCTTTCCACAAGGTGTACCATGCATAGTGGCGTCCAGAAAACTAGGAAAATAAGAGGGTCATTTGAATTTCATCGTGAAAATTGACATACCACTACACATGTATAGCTGCAAAACTGCACTTTTGAAAGTTACTACTCATATCCATGAAGCCCTCGATAATTATCTTTTAGCAATACTCGTTCTTCTTGATTTAAGTAAAGCATTTGATAGTGCCAATAACTCTATTTGATTTTTTAAAGTTAGGAAAAAATTTTGTTTCTTCTCATCAGTTTTAATATTAATCAGTAATTTCTTGTGGATGCGAAATTAATTCGTTAAATAATGCATTTTTTAATGTAAAGCTCATCTATCAGGGGGTTCCCCAAGGTTCCATCCTTGGTCCTTTACTATTCGATATCAATGATTTAACACGCGTTGTGAAGAATCCATCTATACATTTATATATGCTGATGACATACAGATCTATTTAAATCGACCAATTGTTCTAATTAAAGACTGTATCAATGGGGATCTACACTACAGAACGGGCAATAACTAATATGCTATCAATCAACCCTTCAAAGTCTATGTACCTAGCTGTATACAGGATTAATACTGAAAACACAATATCGGCGTATGTAGACTATGTAAAAAATCTTGGTATCAAACTGAATTCCAAATACATTTGTTGTGAATATATGTCTGCATTACTCTGTAGAGTGTACGGAAGTCTTCGACAACTCTGGATTACCATGAGCTGCTTATCGTTAGGCTTAAGATCTAAATTAGCAAAAGCACTTGTTCTCCCCCAGTTCATATATGGCTGCATGTATTTGCCAAACTTGACTCACAGTGTCAAAGAAAATTAAATATGGTATTTAACGATGGTATTCGTTATGTCTATAAATTGCGCAGGCATTCTTATGTGTCGGCGTATGCAAATTTATTCCTTGGTTTTTCCTTCGAAACTAACCGAGCACTTCGCGAAATAATATTCTTGCGTACATTTATTTATGAAAAACACCAGAATATTTTTATGAAAAACTACGATTTCTAAATTCAACACGACATCTTAAACTTCGTGTTCTCAGATGTTCTTCACGATTTGGCGACCGTTCTTACCTTGTTCAAGCAATTCGAAAGTGGAACTCTCTTCCTGGTGGTGCTCAGCGTACGAGTTCTGGCAGAGCCTTTTCTAAAATTATTATGGACTTACCTAGCCTTTAGTTATGAATGATGCAAACTATGTAGCAATCAATCAATTTATTTCATTTAATTAAAATTTTATTTTATATTAAGTTTTGTTATATAGGTATACCTGACTGTGATATTTTGCTATTATTTCTTTTCTTTTGCACAGCTGTATTTTTACATGAACAACCCATCGCTTACATTAATTAAACCCTACGGCCGACCTGCTTCCATAAATGTGTAGCTAATTTATAATTTGAGGTTAGTATTTGTTGAAAATTGGTTCTTTAATTATTTATGGGTTAGTTGTTAATTTATTTATTTATATATTTAATTATAGGGAAATTAATTTTTCGGAGTACTTGGCTTCGCAGTGATATTTTGCGATTTTATTCCTTAGGATGGATGTGGCTGCTGTTCAGCAATTTTCGCACGTGGGGCCTGGAAGCAGGTTATCTCCACTTGCTGATATAATCAATTTTTAGGATTTTTCCTACGGCGATAAGCGTTGCCACGGCTGTCGATATGTTTCTCTTCCCCCTTATACCTTGACGATTTTTTTTTGAATTTTTTCTTTTAAATTTATTCCAGCTTTTCTTTGTTAAAAAAATTTTCCGCGCACCTTGTTCGGTCAAAATCGACTTGTCAACCCCCCGTCATCTCCCTCCTTCTTTTTGCTGAAGTTGGTCGAGCTTAATTCTGGCAGAGTTTTATTCCAATGTTCCGCTTTAACATTTGTACGGTTTTCAAGTAGTTTTATGTATTTGTTTACTTTTATTTGTTTTAATTAAATCCAAGTAGTTCTTTTATATTCTTTATTTATTATTTATTTTATTTATTTTATATGAAAATTTTTATATGTTTATTTTATGACTTAAACTAGATTTCCTTAAGTGTAGGTTGCTCATGATTCGTTCTGTGCTATGTTCCACCAACAGACACCTTACAGTGTAACTTTCTTCTTATAACGGAATATTATATTTTTATTTATTTACATATTTTTTTTCTTTATTATTTAGGTTTTGGTTTTCTTTATTCAACATTAACTTTTAATGAGAGATTACATAGGTTTTTTTTGTCCTCCTTTGTATTATTTTATTTTACTATTTTCGTTGGCTTTTTTATATTCGTACTAACATATTTGTTTATTTATATTCCCATTTATATTTATTTTAGTATTAGTATTTATTTTTTCTCTCTTTTTATTTTACAATGATTTAGTTCTTCATTATTATATTAATGTTTACTTTTTTATTAGTTTAATCTTTTTAATCTGTCCAGGCCTAATTAAGTTATCCCAATATAATCTATCAAATTAGAAGCACATAATAAGATTTCAATGTTTGTACATGGGCAGTGAATAAAATATTATTATTATTACCACATTGATCACCTGGACCCTCTACCGTTAACCGAGAAGAATTTTAATTGTAAAGAGATACGTCTACCAAATTTTCTTGGATATACCCTGGAAAACCGTTACCACCGAAGAAACATTGAGAAAATTAAAGTAGCAAAGCGAAACGTGTGGAACCCGTATCGTATTATATCAGACAGGGGTACAGCGTTTACGTCTAATGCATTCCGAGAATACCAAGAGGAACAAAACAGTAATCACCACGTACAAAAAGTCAGCAATCTACATTGGTGCGTTCTGATGAAATGTTCAAATATATATTGAAAAACGAAATCTTTGTAATGACAGCACCAAGAAGGGGTTCCCCAATTTAGTCTATACTGTACTGTATTTACTATTGCTATGAAAACACAACATTCCAAATGTTAGCTCTCTACGTCTACGCATTCTCAGGCAGAGTTCAAATATATAGTGAAAAACGAAATTTTTGTGTGGCAGCCTTACGAAGGAGTCGCCCGATTGGTTCCATTTTCGAATCTAAATTTACTTTTCTCTAAAACAGCACTCTAAGGGCCGTAAACACCAACCATCCCTCGTATTACACTGGTGTAATATTTTATCTGAGATTTTCCGGGGGTAAAATTTCTATTCGCGGATTATTCCGAATAGGCGACCGTTGTATATGACAGTTCATATTTCCGTTTATAAATTTTCGTTTGTGAATTTAATTGCAAATTAGATTAAATTAAATTATTAAAATGGATGCTAGTGAATCGGATCAAAGTTTTGTATGTGAAGATTTTGAGATGAGTTCTGGACTAATTCCTCCTCGGATGAAGAGAATTTAGAGCTTCTCCGGACAGTGGCAAGTTCACCAATTTGCATTTTGTAAGAATTTTGTAAGAACACGGCAAGCAGTAGAAAGGGCAATCGGTATGTGGAAAAGACGATTCCCAATTTTGTCAAAGAGTATAACAATTTTGATGACATTTTTACATAATTGTGTTTCACCAGTTCACTTTTAGAAATTTCAGTCGATGTACATTTCGGTCATCATAATAGTTGCAACCGCCTTTCTACGCAACATTGCAATTGAGAAGAATGTAATACTACCCCCTCAGACGGAAGAGCCAAATTTGAATTTAGGCGACAATGACAGCAGATGCACTCATTTTAATCTTTTTTTCTCTTCTTAATATTTTTTTTAATATTATTTAAGAAAAAAAAAAAAATTAATTTTCTGCACTATATTTTTTATTCAACATTTGTTTTTTTTAAGTATAATACTCCTTCTACTAGCAAAGCTTTACGCTGTGTGGTCATATGCGCTGATTTTTTATTTTCCATAATTATTTTAATTTCACTACTTACGATTTCACAGCAAAAAACAAATTCAAACTGTCCATGTCGCGTCCCCGTCATTTGACATACCGAAAATGTCCGAAAGTAATGCCATATAAGCAAAAAATACATGGTTTTACACAAGTTGGTGTCTACGTCCAAAAAAAGCGGGATTATTCTCGGATAGGAATAATCTTTACACGGGAAATAGGATTATCCTCGTTGGTGTTTACGGCCCTAAGTGAAAGCGTTGTCGAGTAATCGTGGTATGACGTAAGTTGTACACATTGTTCCGCGTCCTTGTTGCCGTCTGCCACCACTTTGCCCCAATCCAATGTGTCCGCTATCTTTACCATTGATCATGAAATATAATTCTCTTCTGTCACACCAAAAATCAGCCTTTATGAAATCTAACTTAACCGGTTTTTTAGGCCTTTGCGGTCATCCCGCAGAGCCCTCCACCAGTATGATAAGATGGAAATGACATAAGTATTTTGGTCGCCAGCTCTCCGTCTGCAACTGTCTCTCTATTAATATCATATTGACATGTATACATGTCAAAACTGATTGCTGATACACATATGTATATTTCAATTTCAGTATATGTATATACAAATACCTGTTTCTCATTTATTTATGCATATACTTATATAGCAATTTAATTACGTCTATTGTACATGGGTTACCTTCCCTTTTCCATGCAGATAATTTCATTCTTATTACTTGAAGTTAAGTGGAGTAGGGGGTAGAAGTTATTTATTTTAAAGAGGGCTATCAGGTGCTATCTTGGATATCGTATCTCACCACAGTTTATAACTGACCGAAGAACTCAAATTATGTAGTTGGAATTAGAGATGGAAACCAAACCTGTTTTGCCGTGGTTTGGTTTTGATTTAAGCTTTACCATATAGTTTTGGTTTTGTTTTCGGTTTTGCTTTTGCTTCGGTTTTGGTTCAAAAACATTTGAAATAAATTCTAACTAATTTTATTCTGTAGTGTACTGTAATTATAAACCACACGCCACACGCCACACGCATACACAGACAATCAACATACGTTCAGCCTTACGATATCCTCAATCAGTGAGCTATGATTGTGTCCCGCCGTAATGATACATACTAATCATGTTAATTTGGAATTAAGTCGACTCGCATGACTATTAATTAGGTTTTTCCAGATATAGTGTTAAGCCACTTCATGTATACAATCGTTTCTGTCACGGGCGCTGCATACTACCATAGATGGCATAAGAATAGATGTCACATAGCATACCGTAGAAAAGTATACATATTTTAAATGGCTGGTCCATTCCGGAATAGACCACAACATGTTTCTGAGGCACCTAGAACAAATGTTGCTTTAACAGCAGTTTTGTATACATTTGGTCGACTTCCTCAACCTCAACATGGTAGATTCGGGAAAATATGAATCACTCGACGTAACTCTCATCAGTTTTCTTCTCATGTCGCTGTACTGATTAAAGTAAGGAATGATGCACAGCACAACATATTCGGTGCGGTGGAAGGGACGTAATTGTTACTTCTTTCTTGTCTCGTTTTTGGAAATACTTTTTACTTTGCCGTAGTTATTAGTATTTGATTTGATTTAAAAGAAACAACAACTTTATTAAATTCATTTGCCCCTGAGAGTAATTTTTTGTAATGGTATTGCATGACGGTTTTGCACCAACTAATAAGCCCTGGTCACACCGGGAGCGGCGCGGCGCGGCGCGGCACGGCACGGCGTGGCACTGCCCGGTGGCACGCGGCAAAATAGAGTGTTCACACCGAGAGCGGCAGATTTTATCCAAATGTACTCTAATTCCGAGGAAGGAATTCTATTATTAGTAGCTCTGCTTGAAGAAAAGCAAAGAAAAGTGATGAAGTTCGATTACAAATACTTAAGAATGCAAAAAGCTTCATTTAACGAATTGTGCGGACTTATTTCTAACGAAAATGAAATTTTGCCGCCAGCGGCAGCGGCAAAATTGTGTTTTTGAGTAGTCTCCAAAATCGCCGCGCGGCAACTATTTGGTCGTGCCGCGCCGCGCCGCGCCGTGCCGCTCCCGGTGTGACTTATAGATTTAATTTTGCAAGAACAATCGCGCAGCGGCAACTGAAAAATGCCGCGCCGCGCCGCGCCGCTCCCGGTGTGACACCCACTATATTCTCCTATCGAACTTAACAATTTTCCTAGAAATTTATAATTTGCCCTATCTTTGACAAACTAATAAAATACAAAGTCTAGACACGTAGAATAAAAATATGCAACGCTTTACGTGCAAAAGTGTAAGCCAGCAATGCCTCGCTCCATACAAAATCACCAACACCATTGCCACGACCCGATGAAGGTAAGGCCACAATTTTATCTTAGAAATTTACTGGAAATTTCTTCCTTCGAATTTTCATGCATTGGCCGAGAGCTCTAATATAAAATCAATGATGCCTCGAGCTGATGGAAGGAAGGCCGTAATTTTTTCGTAGAAATTTCATGGAAAATTCTTTCCTAGAATTTATACGCACTTTTGGAGGGCGACAACAATTGCTATGAGCGTAGACGCGTAGCCATGCAATAAGCAATAAATATTCTAGTAAATTTCTAAGAAAAATTGCGGCCTTCCCTACATCAGGTCGAGGCATTGTTAATTTTATATTGGAGCGAGGCACTACTCTGCATGTTATTAGTTTGCCTATGTCCTTGTCCTTGTATACCTACATTTGCACACAAATAAAATGCTTCATTCTCGTATACAAACCTTGCAATATTTTTCCTTTACTTCTCTATTCGTAGATTACGCTCGTCTCCAGTCAAGACAGCGACCGATGCCAGCATCTACTGAATGAGGATCGCTGTCATGTGAGTCCACCCACCGCACGGAATATATTGTGTTGTGCATCGTTCCTTTAGTTTGATCAGTACAGCAACATGAAAAGAGAAATGATGATAGACTGATTCATATTTTCCCGCATCTATCACGTTGAGGCAGTCGACCAAATGTATACAAAACCGCTGTTAAAGCAACATTTGTTCTCGGTGCCTCTGAAACATGTTGTGTTTCTCTAGTACTGTATGCGACATCTAGTTCTTATCAGGGGCGGATTTCCCTAGAGGCCGAGTAGGCCCGGGCCTAGGGCGGCAGATTTAGGGGGCGGCAAAACTTGGTGGGAATATTTTTTTTTGTGGGTATTTCATTACATTTTTATACTTTTTCGTTTTTTTAAATAAAATAATTCGTTGGAAAGTGTTATTTTTAATTCTACTCCATTTTTTTCAAATCTACTCCGATTTATGAGGAAGCCTACTCTGCTAATTCTAGCCTGGGGTCTCTTCACTGGATATAGATCATTCAATTTTTCGTGTTTTACAGGGAGTAGGGGGGCGGCAATCTTCCATAGGCCTAGGGCGGCCAAGTGATCAAATCCGCCCCTGGTTCTTATGCCATCTATGATACTAGCGATTTTACCTCCACTCTTGTCTGTCACAGGAGTCATATATAGTAATAAATTTTACTTAAAAAAAAAAAACAAAAAAACAAATTAAGACTAATTACTTTCAATTTCAAACCGTATGTTCTTTTCAAAAATCCATGCAAGACTGCCTTAAACCAAACTCGATAAATTTTTCTAAGCTTTCCCTCAATTATCCAATTTGCACTTTTTACCTGTTTCTTAATTGCAATATGCTGAACTGCGTCTGGCTTAAATATAAAATGTAACACTCATGCAAACATGGGGTTACTAACATTAAGTAACAAATCCAGATGTAAAATATGTTTGGCTATTGTAATGAAAAGTAAAGGTGAAAAATATGCTTAGCTATGTAATTAAGAGCTACTAGGTACGACTAGGTAAACTGAAGCATATGCAGGGAAAGCCATAAGAATTGGATTTCGGGCGATGCTGTTGTGGGGATATCTGATGAAATATGCGTTTGTCGAGAGTTGAACTGATAATTTCTTGATTGAAGTAGGTAGAGTACGATGGCAATACATATGATGATTACAAGTCTTTATGCCTGGGGTCTGTTCTCGTCGGCGACTGCAGTCGACCTTAGTCAAAATGACTGCAAGCAAATTAACTCGGCCTGAAGAATGTGTGAGTAAACGTCAAAAAGGTAAATATGAAAATGGACGATAGACGAGAAATTTGCGCTCAATTATTAATTATTCGTTTAACCTTAGCGAATTTGTAAATCATATTTTGGTAAATTTTATTTAACTTCTTTATATTCACATATTGAATGTTATTATTAATTCTGTGCAGATACATCTTGATGAAAGTGATGAAGAAGAAATATTTGGATATATAGCAGTTCAGCGGGAAACTCCACAATGAATTGAAAATTACGTAGAGCGAGTAATTAATGGATATGCCGATGCAGAATTCCAACAAAATTTTAGAGTGCCCCGCGGGACATTTCAGAAGTTATTAAGTATAATGAGCCCCATTAATACTGAAACTTTTGAAGCGAATACTTCCGCATGTTTTCAAAAATATCTTCTTGCTGTGATTTGGCTTTTAGCTACACCAGACTCCTACAGGTTGGTAAATACTAAGTTGCTATATTAAGAAAAAGTGTAATATTCAAATGGATTTCAGATCAGTCGCGGAGAGATTTGACATGGCGAAATCATCATTATGGGAGACTTGTTCGCATAATAAGTATCCTAAAAAACCTTACCAAATATATGATAAAATAGCCTGATTGCAATAATATGCAAGAAATAAAAGAAGGTTTTCAGCGAATGGCAAATATAAAAAATGTAATGAGGGCCATTGACGGAACATTGATGCTCCACAAGACCATCCGGAAGAATATATAAATCGGAAGTGCTATCATTCCATTACATTACAAGCAATTTGTGATCATACTGTGAGGTTCACTGATTGTTTCGTAGGATATCCCAGCTCTGTTCACGATTGCAGAATATTTCGTAATTCGGATATATACCAACGAGTTGCAGTGAATAGCCGAAGACATTTTCCAAATGGAGAATACATCCTTGCCGATAAAGCATATCCATCATCCCTTTTGTGGTATTTAGTACCATACAAAGATAATGGCAGATTAACAGATCGACAAAAAACTTTTAACCAACGGCATTCGAAAACGAGGCGAACTATTGAACGCGCCTTTGCTCTCTTATTTGGGCGATTTCGAAGGTTGAAACATCTACAAATGAAACGTCAGGATTTCATACCGAGTACAGTATTAGCTAGTTGTGTTCTACATAAAATTTGCTTGGATTTCAGCGATGATCTAAGTTTTATGAATGCAATCACTCCTGTACACGGTGATAACAGAGAAGTTGAAGTGGTGGACACTATGCACGAAAACTTTGCAGCAGCCCTTGGTTTACCAGACAGAATTTGTGAAGGATTGTAAATAATATTATTTGTCAATAAACTGAATCGATTTCTACTGTACTACTGGTCAGTATATAAAAAACATAGGCAAAAGTGAAAAGTAGATTCAAAAAAAGCAAATAAAATAATTAATTTTACATTTTATCTATTAATTTATTCATTATAACTTTAAAATCGTTTGTCCCTCTCTAAGAACTTGAATTAGCTTTTCGTGTTTTGCCACCTTCTCTTCCCTCATTGTTTGTAGTAAATCGACGATTTTTTCCGATGGCCTTTTTCTTCTGGAAGATGACGGTCCAGGTGTTTTGTTCCGACAAGTTTTCGTGAGCCGGCCGGATTCCTCAGTATTTACTTGTCCCGATGACCCTGGTATTGCTTCATTCACGCTTTCTCGCGTTGATATTCCAGCTTCGAAACCGTCTCCAGAAATCGGTAGAACTACCTATATGGGATTACCCCGACTGGAACTTGCGACTGCCACTGGTACGACACTTGGATTTCGCCCCAAAATTGCCGTCATCTCGTCGAAATAATCGATGTTGAAGCGCGCCGCTACACTGCTGCTTGCCCCCTGTTGTCACGCTTCTTCACATATTGCTCTTTAAGTGCCCGCCATTTCCAGCAACATTGCTCACCTTCGAAATCGAAGCCATTTTGCTTCATTTCTTGGGAGATCTTTGCCCAAGAAAATTCCCGCCGTTCTTTCTTTTATATTTAGCAAACAATTCGATTAAACCCAAAATGGAGTTTCTCATCCATCTGGCTTTTACCATACGGTGTGGTCCCATGCTAGGTTCACCAATTTCTGAAATGGTTGAAAATTGGATTTAGAAATAAATATGGGACATCGATTTTTTGTATATACATCATCGTTCATATTATATTCTTTAAACCGTGGTTATGAGGCACGGTGCAGAGAGTACAAGGTATTTTCATTTAATTTTGACAGATGTCCAGAGAACAAATTTCGTGAACTAATGTATATACAACTATATAGAAAACAAGTAAAAAAGCTAGAATTGGTCTAAGACCAATTCTTATGATACCCTAGATGAATGCCCGTATTAAATTTCGTATGGTCACCGATCTATTCAAGTATTGATTTTGAAGTTGTTTTTCGCATATATTTCTAGAACAGTTTGTCACACAGAAAAAATGGTAATAACCAATTTTATAGGATTTCGTATTCTGCAGAAGTTTTTAGTACAATAAAAATGTCTTGGACTGATCGTTTTCAAAGTATACGTAAAAAACCGAAATTTTTATATGGCAACACCAAGAAGGAGTTGCCTGATTTAGTCCATTTTTGACATTTTATTTGTTAATGTAGTAAAAACATCATGTACGAAATTTCAGCTCTCTACGTCGATGCGTTCTCAGGCAGTGTCCAAATATATAGCGGAAAACGAAATTTTTATATGGCAACCCCAAGGAGTTGCCCGATTTGTCTCATTTTCGAACTTAATTTTACTTTTTTTGTTTTTAAAGTCCGTGTACAAAATTTCAGCTCTTTAAGTATACGCGTTCTCGAGTTATCGTGCGCACAGACGAACGGACGGACAGACGGACGGACGGACGGACGGACAGACGGACAGACGGACGGACATGCAAAAATCGAAATAACTTTTAAATTTATAAATGGGTGTCCAATCCATTTTGCTCTACCATCATTATTTCGAGGTGTTACAAACGGAATGACAAACTTAGTATACCCCTATGATTTCATCTAGGGTATAAAAAGAAGAGAGGAGATGGAGTATTGTGTTATCTTTACTGTACTTTTCTATACATTTCACGTCATTTCGTCATTAATGGCGGAACGTGGCTCGTAATGAGAATACAATAGCTGTGTTCTTTTGTGTCCACAGAACAGTGCAGAAAAAATATACACAAAAGAACGCCTCATACATTTTCATAGAAGATTTTTAAATGAAGCGAACAGTACAAATAGTTCGCTTCAATCGACAGAACAATTTGTTCTCTCCAGTATATGGAAGTTCTAGAACAAGGTACACAAAAGAACACAGCTAATATAAGCTATTAAAAACAACCTACATCTTAAGGACGTGAACGCATTTTGGTATATATGAACACTCCCTAAAATGTCCCATCGGCCTAAATATACAACTAAAAGAGCCGTGTCCATGTATGCTCTGAGTACGACCAGAACGACATTTTCGGAGTCAAATTGACTAAAGTCGACTGCAGTCGCCGACGAGAACAGACCCATGATAGTCCTTTATTGTTATTTTCCAGGAGTTTGATTGCTGCTAGATTTTCTAGGTGGTAAGCTGTCAGTTTCCCTAACATCAGGTCGTCAGCGGTAACGGTGGAGGATAAGTTAATGTCGTTTAATATTGTTGGATGGATAAGGATGTCATCCCAGTGTGCACTGATTTTATTGTTGTAAATACCTTGGTTTACCTCATTGGTGCAATTTTCAAAGTGGATTAGTCCTGTTCCGTTGATAACGTTCTCTGTGATACCGCAAGTAAATCTTGCAGTTGTGTTTGGTATGTTGATAAAAAGAATATAGTTGAATATCTGTTGGTTTGTGTCCGTGTTCGTAGATAGCAGCTTTCAATAGTATGCTCCTTCTATTAGTTGACAAGGTTCGTTGAAAAAAAAAATGAATTTCAAGTTCGTTTAGGGAAATATAGTGTTTTGTGAATATGGTTATTGTTTAATTAATTTGAAAGGGTATTATATGAAAAAATATATATGATTCACTAAAAACTACTGATTTTAAAATATTAAATATGATATTTGGATTATTGTAGTAAGCCTGTAGACCAACAAACTCATATATTTGTTCGTCTGATGTTATTTCGATATTTTGATTTTGAAAGAATTCCTGAATTTCGCTAAGTTCTGAGGGGTCTGGTATTTGTTTTGATGTAATGTTCAATTGTGCGAGTTGAATGATTTCTAAGAAGATCTATATTAAAGTTTCTGCTATTTATGTATTGTATATACCTAAGTGACTCTGTGGCGTCACGTCCGCCCTTCTCTAAACGCATGAAAAATCACCGATGAGTCAGGCAATATTTGTTTCGGAGTTCCTTGCTAGTAATACTTGATGGTTTTTGAAAGTATTATGTAAAAACGAAAAAACGGGGAATTGACATTCACAGCAAATTTGCATGAGAATAGTTGTTCTTGATAAGCTAAGAATTTTTTTATAAAGTCAAAACACCGTCAGGCTCTGAAGAACGATACTGCGTCAACGGTCTCGGCATCCTGAATTCAAGATAAGGCCGACAAAATATAACAAGAGGAACCGTCACATATGCATGGGCCAACTTGACATTGGGACAGCTGGTCAGTTTCTTCACTACAGGAACCCCTAATCCCGAAGATTCTTTCTCCAGGAAACCGACGGAGATGTCCTTAACTTCTGAAACGTGCAAGAGCACATCCAGGGACATCACGGTGTAATCTGGAGGAATTATCGGAATGCTCAAGGATTGGCAGCTTCTCTCAATCTCTAGCCGCTAATATTTGAATGCTGCTGCAGGTGTTTTAAGAAGTCCTAACAGGACATCCACAAACTGCATTCTGCAAGCAGTGAACGAAGTCCTCTGCGGAAATCCATCAAAGTTACTTCTATCAATAATTTTACAATCAAGCTACTATGTACCTGGAGAGAGACACAGATTTCAGTTCGGACGCAGCGTTCCCGAATCGCCGTGTATACGAATTACACTTCAAGCAACAATCCCAGTCTTGTTTCAAGTAACAACCCACCCACTGAAACTCTTCGGTTCTAATCATATTATTTATAGTCTTATGGTAAAGGTGTAGATATGCTTCTATTGTTTTCTGCTTTTTCTTTATATGATTTTATGTAGTTGAATCTTTGAATCATTTGTTGGTTCATAAAATTTGTTTATTAATTTTAACTTTAGTGTTTTCTCGATTACTTTGAATGTTTTTATTTCTAAGACATCTTTAGGATGTGTGCCAAACGAGCTAAATGCTGGCTAAATTCCAGTTTGCATTGGAAATTTAGCCAGCTAATTCCAAGGCTGTGCCAAACTAAAGTAGAATTTAGCCAATTGCTCAGCTGTCACTTTCATTGCTATTGAAATTGTGTGACGATTATTAATTCTTATCTTACATAAATTGTACAAGATGGATTTGAATGAGGCAATAAGTAAAGAGTCTATGGATGTAATATTATTTTCCCGAATTTTATTTATAAATGCAGAAATTTTACAAAAAAAAAAACAAAGGAACAGGACTAGGGCTGAGAGAAGGATGAGTTTGTTGTTATCCACAGTACGTGAAACAACGTGTATTTTTATTTAAACTTATTGTTAATTTTTTTGCAGCCTCCATGATATTGTTTAAAAGGATATGAATGTTCTGTATACGAAGCAGTTTTATCTAAAAATGATCTAAAACATTAAAAAACGGCCAAGTTGTGGATAAATGGCATCCCTTTTCCGTACTTATACCGGTTGGAGGTTCTCTAATTTGCTGAAACAAATGCATTTCATAACATTTTTTTATAAAAAATTGACAAGAAGAAAGCATTTACTTTATATTTACTGACTAAGTTCTTCCATTTCTTTTTTAATTTTTCATGCGACTTATTAATCCTGGCTTCTGATGACTACATTGAAAATTATACAATAATTAAATTTCAATAAAACAATTTTAGCAAAGTCATCCACTTACCCCCAAACCTGTTTTACATCGACTATTATATTTGTGAACTCCTCATCAAATGTTATCCTAGCTGCAATAAACTTCATTGTTTCATAGTTCGTCCCTGAAATAATTAAAAATACAATATTTCTATACGGGAATAATTACAAAAATTTATTTCTGCTTACTTACATCGGTCATAACCACTCGATCTTAGATTTCGTTCATACATTGTGCAAATATATACCCAAAAGAAGTACTTTTAAAAAACTTTCAAATTAAAAAACAAATGTGCCATTTAAAAAGACGAATAATTAGTCATTTAGAAAGAAGAAGAATTAGCAAGCTCGAAAATTTACTAAATGAAAATGTAATAGATTTAGCCAGCATTTAGCTCGTTTGGCACACATCCTTAGTATCCATGTTACCTGTTTAATTTTAGGTAAAAGTGTGTGTAATTTAAAATCTAACTTTGAATATTAATTTTGTAATTTCTTCAGTATCTTGAAAAGCTTCGTTACTCTTTATTGTTTCTAGTGATTTCCTTATACGGTCTACGTTTTTCTTACAATTTTCAAGTTCTACTATGTGAATCAGTTTCATGTACGTCTGGATTGTTTTTGGTTTCCCCAGTCTCATGGGAAGAAGTCCTTTTTTGTTGGTTAAGTCGTAGATTTCCATTTTCTGTCCGTAGGTCGTTGTTGTTAGTAACCAGTAATTTTCGTTTTATTTTAATATTTGATTTGTGTAATTTTTTGTTTTGAGTAGCAAAAATTGTGACTTTCTAATTTTTCTTAATTTTATGTTTCCTAAATCTAGGTGTTAGCTTATTTCGGTTACATTCTTTTCTTTATACTGTTTCATTTTCTCTTAGGTCGATTCGGTCTTCTCTACTTTAGTTTAATTTTGTTTGAAAGTTCCTGAACTTTTGTCTTAATAGAAGGGTAAAGTTTGGACTGAAATTCACTAAGTTTTCTTTCATATTCGTGTTTGCTATTAAATTTAAATAACTAAGGAATTTATATGTTTTACCACTAAAAAGTTCGTATGGTGTTAATCTTGTTGTTGAGTGTATGGCATTGTTATACGTACTCAGAGTTTCGTTAAGGATATCGTCCTGATCCTCATCTTTTCTTTGATTATAAATAATTCTGTAAATTTCTATTAAAGTTGAATGCAAACGTTTTATCGATGAATTACTACTCGTTTACTGAAAGGAGGTAATTTAATATTTTATATTATATTGGTTACAAAAATCTTTAAAAAGGTTTCCTGTAAACTCTGAACCTTGATCCGAAGTCAATTTCTTTGCAATACCGTATATGCTCATAAAGTGTGTGATTGACTGTATTATGTTAATGCTATTGCGTGTTGGTAGAGTGTAAGCAGCGGCAAATTTTGAAACTTTATCGATTATAGTGAGAATTTGTTTGGAATTGATAGTATATGTATATCTACATGCAGTATATCGATGGGTTTTTCGAGAGTTTCTGGTTCTTCAAACATTATATTAACAGGATTTCTTTTAGAGGCCCCTATTGCTGAATCTGCCGAATTAAAGATTCCTGCCGCAAGTAAGATTCACTTCCTCTTCACGATGCGATTACTTAATCCGCCGGCAAAATTGCCACACTGAGTATTTGTTTTCAATTTTCGAAAATGTGATCAGCTGTCAAGCATAAAGTGGGGCTACGGTTCATTTTTACGAATTCAAAAAAAGTAATGGGTAATAAATTATTATTATAGACACCATCGCGTTTGCATTTTGATTTAGAGAACGATGAGGAAATACCACTAAGTATAATACGGAGAACGATCCGGAATAAAGCCGGAAATTTGATGGATTTACCGGACTACGAGTAAGTCGATAATTTTTACGTTTATTGTTATTTTTTTTTAAAAATATATCTTTTTTATCTTTATATTTAAGAGAAATTTTAGGCTTAACAAGCCAGCTTTCTTGTATGTGTTAAGCGAGATAAGGAAGGATATTGCTCCTACAGTGCAGTCTACATCAATTTCGTTGGAATTTAAATTAAATTGTTTTAGATGTGCGACCATAAGCAACGAATTCGATATATAAATGGAAGACATCCAGGAGCCAGCCATGTGATTCTTTTATTTGGAAGTCTAGCGATGCTGCTAGATATTTTGAAAACAACTATCGGAATGGAGACAGGAATACCCGATTACTTGGTAATCAATTTTATTTAATAAATTTAGTTCTGGGTTATATTTCTTAATAGGAAAGTTATCAAGAAAACCAAATATACTCTCTAACATTTATTAATTAGGAGATGCTGGGTATCCGTTGCAGCCGTGGCCTTTAACTCCATGCAGATTTCCTACAGAGGGTTAACAAGAAAACAAATTTAATAACAGTCATGGTAAAGTACGATGACAAGTTGAAAAAACAATTGGTGTTTTAAAAAGTCGTTTTCGTTGCTTATTAGGTGCAAGACAGTTACATTACAGCCCAGAAAAGGCTGTTCAGATCATCAATGTTTGCAGTGCACTACATAATATTTGCATAAATTATAACATAAATGAAGAATGTTTAGAACCATTAGTAGAACCAACAGAAGACAACGATTTTTCAACACGCGAAGAATTAAGCAACACAAATTCATATACAGCCGAAGATATTAACATAAGAAATGAAATTGTAAGAACTTTTTAAAATAAATGTGAACATTTTATTTCAAAATAAATTCCTTTGTTCTTTTATTTTCAAATATCTTATAAAAAAAAAGACAAAATTATGAGATAAGTATAAACTAAAAATCACTTCAAATTGGCTCGAAACTTATAAATAAAAGGACCATGAAATATAATTATAAAAAGAATAATTCTAAGGGAATCGAAACAGTGTCGATAAAAGTTAAAAATAAAATAAAACCGTAAATAATTAATTTTTTAACTCTTCTCGTACTTTGCTTAGCTCTACTTCCAAGATATCACGCTTTAGCTTAATTTTTTGAAGGACTAAAGCTTCGACTTCTTTGTTGTGTCGAATACTTTCGTCCAGCTGTGCTTGCATTATCTTCGTTTGATTTTTTTTCTCGTAATAATTTTTTTCTAATATTTTGCGGATAAGTTTTGAATTATTTAAGTGCTCCTCATTCGTCGAAGCTGAATTATGTAAGGTGATTTTGACATTATCATAAAATTTCATTTGAACACAAATTTGATTTTCCAAAAGCTTTGTATTTTTGCTTCTGAAAGTGTCATTTTCTTGCTGTCTTGTTTGCCGCCTTTTACAACCCAGTATTTCTTCGTTATTCGGCTTTGAAGAACACTGCAAATTCAACCTGTTACAATTTTCATCATTATTTTCAAGCACATCTACCTCTGTATCCAGCAGCTCACTTAACAATTCATTTTCAATATCTTCAGAGCTTATCTGGATTCGATTCGCTTGTTTTCAATAATCAAGGGAAACTTAATTTTTTCACTTCGAACGTTTTCGATAATCATAAACTGGCAAATTCGCAAACGCAGTTCTCCAGGCGGATTCAATAATAGGAGCCAGAGTCTAACAAATTTCACAATTATGGATTGTTTGGGTTATTTTATTCCTCATAAATGGGAAGTAGTATTTTCATTTTAAGTGAAGAAAGGCTTCGTTAATTCAGCGATGGTTATTCTTTGTATGATATTCATTAATTAGTTTGTCTTGTTTGTCGTTTTCTTTGATGTCTATCAGTATTTCTGTACAGCGGTTTATTTTACTTCGAAAAAAATATTTTTTATATACCTTTGAATTATACTGAAAGCATGGTCATCTGTGAAAACAACAGCTGTTAATTTATATGGTGCTAGGAATTTCATGAATATCTCTGTTATATTTTCCTCTGTATAATTGGGCATACGTTTCTGTTTGTTCTAAAGATGATTTCGGTAGATATTTGTGGTTTCTTTTTAGACTTTTCGAAAATTAACTGCAAGTTAAATTCGTTTAAAGGGCGTTCAGATATGTAGAGATGGTCGTCGAAATTATCTACTGCAGAATGTATCGTAGAGATATTTGTATTTTGTTCTGAAGCATTTAAATATCCTGGAACTATCTCATTTACGTTTAGTTCAATTTTGTTATGGATCGTTTCTATTGCTGGTATGATCCGGCTGAGGCAATCGGCGTTTGAATTTTGTGTACTCTTTTCGTAAACCACTTGGTAGTCAAATTCTTCAAGTTTTAGTTTCCAGCAGACTAATTTGGAATTCGGGTCCTTGAGACGTATAGGCCATATTGAAAACTTATTTCTAAAGAGATTAGGGCGAAAATATTTAGTAGCCCAAACTATAGCTAGAAGCTTTTTCTCTATAGTTGAGTAGTTATGTTCTATATCCGTTAGTGCTCTACTAGCAAGGTAGACTGGTTTGTCATTACCAATTGGTCCCTGGGAGAAAACAGCGCCTATCGCGCAGTGCTGGCATCTGTTGTTAAAACGAACGGTTTCATGAAGTCAGGGTAATGGAGGATGCGATCATTTATGAGAAAACTTTTACACAATTCGAAGGTTTTTACGTATCTATCATAGGCTCAGCAGTTTTTTCGTTTTTAAGACACTGAGTTAAAGGTTTGATAAGTTTGGCAAAGTCTTTAACGAACTGACGATAGTATCCTAGAAGATCTAGGAATGCCTTAATTTCATATGAGACTGGGTTAGATTTAACTCCCTGACCAGTTACAATATGTCCTAAGAATGCCATTTCTTTGTGGAGGAATTCTGATATGTTCAATTGGAATTTAAAATTTGCTTCTCTTAATTTATTGGGCACTTTTTCGAGGTTTTCTATGTGCTCTTGGAATGAAGTTGAGAAAACATTGATAACATCTAAGTAGACTAAGCAAGTTTTTTTCCCTTGGATATCTTTGAGAACAATATCCATCGCCATTTTGGAATATGCTGGGGGCGTTTTCTGCCCAAACGCATTCTTAAATATTCATAGTGGTAAACGCAGGGGTGGAAGCACGTAAGTTGTTTCAAAGCCTATGATTCAAATTTTTTTTGTATTTGGCAGCACACAACTTGTTTTAGCCAAATCGACATGTGTTTCAAAAATGGTGGCAGCACACAACCTCTGTTTCAAGTGCTTTTGACGTTTGAAACAAAAAATGTTGGACGGTTGTAAAAAAGTCATCGTCCATCAATAAAGTACGAAATAATAAAGTGAAAATCAGATTTGTTTAAAGTGTGAGAATTATTGGAAAATTTAAAGGAACAAATAATAATTAAAACAACAATTTTTCTGTGGGGATGGAGAAGGAAAACAAAACTTAAGTGTTAATAATTCCCAATATGAGTTTTTGGTTAGATTTATGACAAATCACACGGATTTGGCAAAGGGTGTGTTAAAAAGTCTCCCTATGGCAAAAATTAAATATATCGCTCAATGAAAAAGGGCCTCCAGTAAAACAACCACACGAGTAGTAAAATTTGTAGCATAAAAATCAAACCCGAATTTATTCTATGTGTACTTCTAGACATGGAGTGATATTAAGTATAAAATTAAAGCGCAGTTAAGGAACAATATTAAAAATATTAAGAGCTCTGGTGGAGGACCTTATGTAAAAAAAAAGATAAGTGCCTTAGAAGAGGCAATTATTGAGTGTGCTGGCTTAGAAGCCTCTGTGGATGGAATAAAAAGCGCAAAAACGTTCGGCGTTAACGGAGACGAAATTAATATTGGTCAGAATAGCAGCAAAACTTGTGTGGACTTATTCAAAGAAGTACAAGAACAATCCGCCGAGGATTTTGAGAATAATAAAAATCGAATTAATTGCAATAGAAATAAAAGTAAGGAAAATAAAACGGAAATGACAACCGAAAGGTATGTAAAAGCAACAGAGGAAATAAGTGGGACTCTATCTAAAATATTGGAGAATCTAACAGAAAATCGAAAAATTCTAAAACGAAAATATGATCTGCAAGCCAAAATTTATGGGTTGAAGAAACGAAACAACTAACGAAAATAGCAAGGAAAAACTGAAATTAAAAAAGTTGTCATTGGAAATAAAACAAGAGGAAAACCGCTTGAAAAAAAATGGAATTGGATGGAGTAACATATTGAAATGAAAACGTTGGTGTTATTTGTTTAGAAAACTGGCATAAATTGGTATAAATACCCATCCGATGAAGCGAGGCACCATATTTTATAGCCGAAACATATCGGTTTGAGTTTGATATACATTTTGCAATTATGGCGTCCATAGTATGGAATAATTTGTTCGTCTATGCTTAAATGATGAGCGAAAATACGGATTTGAATGAAGTTTCTGTTCATCATTTCATTGAGCGTCGCAACTTTGGCGAATTTGTCGCGCTGATTCAATTTCTCATTATCGCACACATGGAAGTACGACTTCAACAATTTAAATCGGTCTCTGCTCATCGCATTTTTGACAATAGTGTTTCCACACGAGGTGTTGCCGCTCCAATACGCATGAATATTTGGCAAAGAATTATAGCCCGTCAGAAAAATAATTGCGATAAACTTCTTGATTTCTTCAGCATTCGTATTGAATGTCGAATTATTAACAGCGGCATAAACTTTTGTCATATTCGTGATGAACTTAATGATCTGGTTGTCAATGAATAATTTCAGCAATTGTTCTGGTTTCAATGTGCTGTACTTGTCATAGATGCTGCTAATTTTATCAACGGAGAGATCAACTGGTTGTTCATCAAATGCGTAATATCGGCGGTTCCATTTCGGGTCTGGAAATTTATCGATAATCTTAGCTTGAGCACGGGAAGTACGAAGCCTACGTAAGTTGAACGTTGAGGCGAATTCTGCACGCGTGTAGAGGTTGTTGTCGCTTTCTTTGACTTACGAATTAATATTCGATATTCATTTGGTTTACCTTGTTCATTCTGTGGATTTGGTGACGTTGCCTCTGTCTTGTGGAGAATACGTTTCGAACGCAAATTCATGATGGCCGGATTGTCATAATAATAAGTGTACTCTACTTCCATTTGGCCGGCCACTTCGGTTAGTAAGTGTTGATTGGTGTCATTAATTACCTGTTCTTGGTCGTCCATTTCTTCATTGTTGGTCACATTGTCCACGCGATCCGGCGGCAATATCACTACATCGACGTTGTCTGCTCTGCCTATCCGTACGTCGCGGTCCTCTTCACTCTCACTCCATTCATTGTCAATATTGTCGTACAATTCATGTGTACTCAAAACAGCGCGTCTCCGAATCATTTTTCACAACAACAATAATTGAAAATATTCATACGAAATTCGCAAAATTACACAAATCTGCGTCAAAGTCAAAACGATGACTATCAATAACCAAAACTCCCGGTAGGCTTTGGCGCCATCTGAGGCGAACACCCTTCAATCCATACCTCACTTCATCAACAAGCAAAAATATTGGTCACAGGTACACGGTTTTTACAGAAAAATTCTGTTTCATACTTATTCTATATTTTTAGCCTTATGTACACAAGTTTAGGTATTTGCGGAACATCTGGTGTCAGACTCTTGGACTCTTGGATCTTTTTTTTATTTCTATTCTAGGCATTCAGTAACAGGGAGAAGTATATGCCGGCAGCAATGGGTTAAAAGAAAGAAGTCGGTCTTTAATCTAATAACGCCCTACAATTAATGATTAGTCAGTTCAGTGAAGCGGAAACTTTTTAGTACTACGTGTTCAATTTGTGCACGGGATTTCGATTGCTGGGGCAAAGCTGAAAATAAACATGAAAGAAAATTGTCGTTCACCAATGAAAAACATACTTAACTGGCCCCCTATTCAGCATTCTCACTCACTTATGGCTATGTGAGAGAAGTCACTCACTTCGATCTCACTCATCCACCATTTAGGTATTCTAGCCCTGCAAACAATTGGACGAAACCCCGCCGTATTGAAATGAATTCGAATTAGAGAAAACGCTTATAGCTCAAAATCTCTTCTATTTTTTTTTAATATAAACGAAGTTTTAGCAGCGTGCCCAAATTTCCGAGAATTCGAAATAGATGAATCGCTCGTAGCTTGAAATCTCTTCAGTTTTCTTACCATAAACGACGTTTTTAAGCATGCCGATATTTCCGAGAATTCGAAATAGATGCATCGTTTGTAGTTCGAATTTTCTTCGATTTGTTTGCTGTATACAAACGAACGATACGAGTCATGTCAATTTCCGAGGAATTCGTTAAAGCAAAATATTTTCTATTCATGAAATTGTTCTTCGCATTTATTATTTATTCATTCGATATCTTATTTACTTGCTTTGCAAAACGCATTGCCAGAGAAGTCGATACCAGATCGTACTGTTAAAAAAAATCGAACTACCAACACATTCAAGAACTTCGAAAGAAAGTCGAGCTAGCGAACCACTATCCGATCGTCAGTACGATTCGATATCGTGTTCCGTTTTTTTCTCCTGCATTTCGCAAGCACGTCGCAAGTAAATTCGTTTTCGCAGATAAACTTCACCTAATCGAATTAATTTACTTCGAATTCGATTCGATTTTGAACCGAAATGTTTGCAGGGAGAAAACAAATGGAATGCGCTGCACACTGTTAAATAAATTAATCCACCGCATTTGTGGTGAATATATTTGATATGTCAATTCAGTTGTTTCTTGTCTACGGAAGTAGAATTCAAAACTAATTAAAATTATTTTAAGATGGCAAGTTTGAGTGTTTTTAGATGGGTCTTTTGTCTACGCACATGAGTGTGCGTTTCCTTACTCTAGCAATGTATTTGAAATTTAGCTTAAATGTAAATAACAAAGTTCTCAAAATGTACCTCTTCGTATTATAGTTGGCTTAAATGGCGTTGATTGTGACCCAATTGCATTTATAATTTAACAAAAGGGGTGTATTTGCGAAGCGCACAAGCCATAAAAAAACACTTCTCCTAGCGCACAAGCAGGAGTTTGCGAAGCGCACACCTATTCTTAAGGGATTACGTATTGTTTTGGAAACGCGCGGCTATGGTTAAGGTCAACGCATTGTTATAGCACGTATCTTTACCTGATCTGAATTTTGCCTGATCTATGTAAGTTAAGTTAAGTTTTTAAACCACTAATATCAATAGGAGGAGTACGCTCTGTGCCAAGTACAAAGCCACTCACAGGCAGGCAGGCGCACACACACACACACAGAGGTAGGCTGGCAGGGGCACCTGCCAGCCTGCCTCTGGCTGTGTGTGTACCTGCCTGCGTGTGTGTGTGTGTGTGTGTGCCTGCCTGGGTGTGGATTTCTTTGCGCTTGGCAAATATACCCTACGGGGGTATATTACTTAGGGCAGGTAAAGATATGTGCTAGAACAATGCGTAATCCCTTAACAATAGGTGTGCGCTTCGCAAAGTATTTTTGACTAGATTAATTTTGGGTTGTGCGCTTCGCAAATATACCCAACAAAAGTACGGAATCACTTTTTATTTTTCAAAGTAATTTATCTTTATCTTATTTTGTGCAAAGTTGTATAGTGCCTGTTAAAACCTTCATAAAAATTTAAAAAAATAAATAAATGAAGAATTCAGGCAGTCTGTTTTTCGTCCTAAGGACAATTTTCCGGCTTCAAATACTTTCTCCAGCACTTATTTGTTTTATAAATCTATATATAAATATATTTTGAATATTAAATAAAAAACCCGTCAAAAGTTGTTTAACATCGCTCTCATAAAACACAAGTAAATACATATAGCCGTATCGACTAGCGTATACCCAGGAGTAATATCTCACGCACCTTTCCACAGACATCTCACTCACTTAAGTTCCATAATTAAGAAACAAGTGTCATCGCATAAGTGAGTGAGTGAATTGGGTGAGTGAAATTGTAAAATAGAGGCCCAGGGATGATAAGTTGGAATTTATGCGACAATCTTTGTCAATTCAGCTTATTTGCTACTTAATAGAAACTTAATTAGTTTTCTACAGTAATTGTTTCAAAATTATTAACTAAACTTATCCAGGTTCGATGTATGCTGTGTGTAGAACAAAACCTTAAACTTGAACTGTCACTGTCTATAGAAAATAGTTTTACAAGGGATAATAGAATCAGGGACTTAGATGTACAAACCCAGACCGCGTAATGACTTCTGAAATAATGACACAACCATATTTTACCATTAGCCCTTTACTATAACTATGGAATTAACTCAGTCAGCTGGCTCCATGATATGTAGGTTCGATAATCTTCAACCTATTCAATTCATCCTTTTTATTTAAGCGATTGTTCCCTAATGCACACTGACTTGAACTGCTCTTATGTCTCATTACCGTTATTTACTATTCTAATCTAAGTCTATATTAAGTTAACGTTTATTGATAATTCAATTCAATTCAATTCAATTTTTTCAACAATAGGCATTGTACAAATGAGAATAGAAATTCTTTTGTGTTATACAAGTTAAGACAATATAATTAATAAGGTAAGAAGAAATCTTATACTATAAAGTTACACTAACTTACAGCTAGACCTACAAAACTACAAAGCTAAGAAAGAATAAGGAAAAAAAAAAAAAGATTATATAAGTGTATGTATATCAGAACAGTATGTGTACATATTAATGACATCAATAGGTTCATTTTTATCAAAATACAATTATATTTATATTTTAAATAAAATTTATAAAAAATATAGTGTTTTATTTATTTTGAAATCCTTTATTTTAAATATAGAAAATTTCCAGAAATTAAATTTAAGAGCTGAGTACATAACACCTTCGACACACATAGAGTAAATTTACCTAGTTAATTAAATTATCCTGCTTTTACTCCGTGTGTGTCACCAAATACCCCCAAAAACAATGCGAATAATTTCGGGGTATTCTATATCCGCAAAAAATGCTGGCTAATTACAATGACCCTGATAACAGCGCAACTGGTAGTCGTTAGACATAAAAAAAAATTGTGTAAGCACATATTCAGTAACAACAAATCGAAACAAAAATGTATATGAAAAGTGGCAATTCGAAAGTTCAACGAAATTTAAAGAAACGAAAATTTTTAAGTGCCGGCGAACAATCAATTTTGATTGAAGTATGGAGAAGCAACATTGACGAGCTTCATGGCAATAAAAGAAATTGTCATATATATCACAGCATGAAAAAAGAGTTCATGGAAAGTCATGGACTTCAGTTTTCTGTCGAGCAAATAAAAACTCGCATAAAGAACTTGAAAAAAGATTAAGTATGTATGGTGAAATTGAATTGTAAAAACACTGAAGTTTCGATAAATTTTCAGATGCGAAGTTTTGAAGAAAGGGCCATCGGGAGGAGCGCCATCTGAATGGGAACATTCCGATACCCTTAATGAGTTTATAGGCCATCACATAAGCAACCGTGGGACGGAGTTAATGAACGAATCCATTACAGTTGATTGTTATGGTAATAAAAACATGATAGTTGTGCTAAGTGTTTTATTAAATACAGAACTTGTGTTCGTTTTCTTAAGCCGGTCTCACACAATGTGTGCATTCGTCAAATATTTATCAATGCGTTTCATTTGATGAGGTGTGTGTAAATGAGACGCATTGCGAAATATTTGACAAATGCACACATTGTGTGGGAAATTTTCTTTTACAAAGCAACAAACCTTTCTATTTTATTTTTAAATAATAATGTTTTTTTTTTTAATTTGGCATATACCTACAACAAAAACTGTTAAAGCGTAACCTTAATATGATAAACATGTATTGAGAATCAATTATCTCAGTTTTAGATATACACTACATTTTACTATAGGAACATATATAGTATAAAAAAAACACAAAATCAATCATTCGCTTTTTATGATAGTTAAAGCCGTTTATTTTTTACTGTTCGAAAATAACAAACTCTTGCTTTAATCTTTAAATTCAAATTTAAAGATTCCATTTTTTTCTCAAGTTATTAGTATTTTTGCTCACAAATATAACACAAGAGATCAGTCCATTCACCTGAAAATATTTTCTTCAGTTCAAATTATTATTGTAAATAAAATATTTTTAAACAGCATTATAATATTTTTAAATATACATATTTAGAAAATGAAAATAGTTAGAACACAATCTATTTAGTTGTAACGTTTTAAGCACAGCGTAGTTTCAATATAGTTTTATAGTAATTTTGGTCGACGTTGTCCATGTATTTTAGCATTGAGATTAGATAAAATAAATGGATTTGCATCAAGGAATTTTAACAATATCAGTGAATTTAATCTATTCTTATTTTGTGGGACACATGAATCTGACCATAAAATTATACGAGTGATATCTGGGTTGTCGACTATAACATAATATAAAATTTTATGAAGCGCAGTCATAATATCGCTACCGGCCCTCTCACTATTTATTTCCGTACAGATAGTAAAATATGCTTTTCCATTTTTATTAAAATTTCCAGTAAGATTGCAGAGAGAAAACTTGCGCAACCTTATTATTTTGTATTCCTCAAGTTTTCGAAACGCCGCTGTTTCAACCAAAATATTCAATTTTTTTTCTGCATTCCAAACAAATATCGCATCTGTCTTTCTTAAGAAGATAGAAAGACAAATTATATTTAAGGTTAAAAATATTCCTGTAAATGCATTCTATTACCTGCGAACGTGAATATCTCTCTTTATATAAAGTATGCATTTTTGCGATACTTAAATTTGACTCTAAGCACTTACTTGAAGTATCCATGCGGCAATAATGTGATTCGACAACCGGAAGACCTTCGATATGTCTTGTTACTTCTTCTAGTTTTTTATGTAAGGTTTGGGTTAATTTCTTAAAGAAAACTCCGATTTTTATTTTATGTTTTTTTATTTATTTACTCGACATTTCGGACCTTGATTAGTACTTCAGGAGTTAGGTAAATTAAAATACAAGAAAACTTAGTATCAAGTATAAGCATTTGATTATATGACAATTACAAACATAGAGAAAAACAAAAGAAAACTTGAATTCAAGGAAGCATTTCACATCTACATGGAAAAAAGGAATCTAAATAATTTAAGACAAGACACAGATTAAACAAATAAAGATTAAACAACACATTCTGTGAGATCTGTGCTCAAGCTAAAGGGGGTGCCGGTTGTACAAGGATAACTCAGCTTAAAATTTTAATTCAATATATCACTTAAAACTAATATCACAAATTCATTTTAACACGATCTTAGCCTATGTAAAAATTCAATACTTAAGATTAACCTAGCCTAATATGATAATCCAATATATTTCAGTGAGTCAAGTTACAGTGATTGTTCTCCTTATTTCTGAAAAGGAAAGAAAGAAAAAATTCCACGATTAATAAATTGAAGTTTTAGTGCTGCACGTCTAAGCACTATAGTAGTAATGCAAGTAATTATTTTGGCAGAAGTAAATTTCTGCAGCAAGAATAGATTCCTGCTTAGATGAAAGATGAAAAATAAGCAGAATTAAATTTCTGCAGTAAGAATAAATTCCTACTTATGTGTGGGATGGAATTAGCAGAATTAAATTTCTGCAGTAGGAGTAAATTCTTTCTTAGGTGTGGGATAGAATTAGCAGAATTAAATTTCTGCAGTAGGAGTAAATTCCTACTTAGGTGTGGGATGGAAACAAGATTTGGTTAGGATAACTAGGAAAATCAGAGTAAATTCTGATGTTTTCAGATCAAATTCTGAATTGGGAATGGGTGACTCGGCTGCAGCTCGTCGCCTTTTTATAGCCGCCGCGAACCGCTACGTTTCGGCTTCATGATAGGTTGCCTTGGCAACGCTCGTTCTCAGAGTTGTTAAACTTTGATGACGGCGTCCCGCAGTAACGTCATATGAGACCATTAAAGTTGCACTGAGCTCTGTCTGCGGCGAAGGCGAGAACATCTGTGTGATGTGTTGACATTTTGACATGTCAATTTGTAAATATACTGCGGTACGTATTTTTTGGTAAGTTTGTTATATTTATGTATTTTAATATGATATTAATATGTTTTTCTTTCGTTTTTTCAGGTGGAAATGTAATGGAGGAAGTTTAAGACGGCGTTGGACCAAAGGGAGGAAGTTCCCTGATATTAGATAAGTGCCTTTTGTTTAAATTATTTTAAGAATTGAATTCTTTGTGGATTCCTTTTGTATCTTTTAGGAATGATTTGGGTATGAACCAAGGAATCATCGAGGGATATCGATGTGGCCTGAACACATAGAAAACTGAAACTTGACATTACAATATGACAAGGAGCTTCGCACACCATTCTTCTGTAGTCTTTCAAAGAAAACAGTAGTCTAAATTTTAGTTATTTATTTGTTTAAATTATTTATTTATTTATATATTCAGTTAACGTTTTTACTGTATTTTTGATGTGTATTTTTGTGAAATATGTTTCCATAATATCTTAAAAAAAAAAAATCATCATATCGAGGACAAAGGTGAGTGTAGCAAAAATTTTAATAATACTTGATACTATGTCCTCTTGTATTTTAATGCAGCTAACTCCTGAAAAAGGGTACTAATCAAGGCCCGAAACGTCGAGTAAAAACCTTATTATCATAGATCCGATCAAAAACAAAACCAGCTGGAAACCTCCAATCAGCTGTAAACCATCTATTTTTTTAGGATCTGTGACTTTTCGACTTACTCTCTTTACAAATTTCAAGTAAAAATGATTTTTTGACTTGTCTAATTTCCAAAAATTTTCATGTATGTTTTGTCTGCCCGATGGTTTAAATATCATTTGACACTTAAAAGTACAATTCTGTAAACAGCTATTATTACTAATCTCAACATTCACAGCTCTTGGTCAATATAATCCTCACCTTTTTCTTTGGCAAGATTTCCTACACTCCTTTTCCAGTTATCTGGTTTCCGTCCTCTTTTACGAGAGAGTGGCCTAGCCGGCGCGATTAGTTGCGAACTTGATGGCATACACATAAAACTATAAGTCGAAGGACTCTCGGTATTCGTAGCTGGGTTATCTTTAAAGAAAGGACTTGGTCTGGTCAACAGGAGTTTTTGTGCTTACTCCTTTTCTTTTTAGGTCTTGTCTTAGGTGTAATATTCATCGCTTTTAGCATCGCTTTTACTGTTTATAGTAATAACGTTGCAAATTTTAAGAAGCAAGATTTATTTTAAATAAAATAACACGCCAGATGCGGATAGAAATAATCTTTATTTATGTTTACACTATGCGCCGGCCATAGGTGTAATGCCATGAGTTGGCGTCTAGTCCAGTCATCTCTCAACTCACCGGATTCCTAGAATTTAATAGAAAAAAATATATGAACCACACGTTCAGTGAGGATCATTATATTTCTATCCTACGCCTATCCTATTTTATCCTAGCAAAGAGAGAAAGAAAAGGAAAAGCTGCACGTACAAATCTGTCGTGCTCATAGCCATGACGAATGATGCTATATACTGAACCTCCTTTACACACTTAAGTCTGCCATGAAAACTCAATGATGCGGCTAATACCGATTTCCATTGATCAAGTTTTCTAGCAGAAGTGTTACACTTTTCTTGTAGTGTTACACCAAAATCGTTCCATTAACCTGCACTGCTAGAAATGGTGTACCTCAAATCGCCTCTGGTGCTACACTCGAAAAATCGGCGGTGTTACACCGCAATACGCACACATCTATCTGAGAAACGTCACAGCTTAATGTCAAAACAAATGTCAAGTGAAATTAATTCCAGCGTAAAATAAATTGTAGGAACCCATTAATTGAAATGGATAATCCTGTTAAAACTTTAATTTCATCTCTTATGTAATCATCATCTTCCTCGTCCTCGGAGAGTGATGATAGCGATTGGGAAGTGCTCCAATACATCCTTTTTCCAAGTGACGAAGAGATTTTAAGGGTGGAGAAGTTTATTGAAAATGTAATCCACAACAATTCTGATGAATGGGTATAATTTTTCAAACAAATTTGTATTTTCAAAGATTGTTATTGATATAATCATTTGCAGTTCAAGAAAAATTTAAGAATCACCAGGCACGTAGCACATAATCTCATTCAGCGTTACGCTTCTTCAGAGCACTTCAAAGTGAAAATTTCTGGCGGCAAAAAAGAACACAGTGCAGAAACACAAATGTTGGCTTTTTTGTGGGAAGTATTTCATCATGAAATATAATGTATTTAAACAACTTGATTTTTGTTTTAGGTTTGCTGGGAATAAAAACACATATCGTGAAGTTGCCAACTTATTCGGAATTGGGATAACGAGCATGCACCGCTACCTAAGTCGAGTGTTGGATTTTTTCTTCAGTATTTTACGAGAGCATATAAAGTTTCCCAAAACTGAAGCGATGAAAGAAGAGCTAGCAAAATAATTTCAATGTGTAAATACTTTATAAATTGTTTAGTTCTAAATTCAAACTTTTCAGTTTTTTTTTTTTTGTTATATTTACTTACAATGGTTTTTTTTTCTACGCAGATATCTGGATTTCCCAACGTGATAGACTGCATCGATGGAACATACATAGAGATCCGAAAACCTGCGCATAAAATAAGATCGACATATATGAACCGCCACGATAAGCTGTCACTTACAATGCAAGGTATATGTGACACAAAAAAACGTTTTTTAGATGTATGCATTGGCTCTCCCAGCAGAATCCATGATGCTAGAATTTTTGAATTGTCGCCTATTAAAGATGAACTGCCGAACAATTGCGGAAATACATATCACATTTTAGGAGATTCCGCTTATCCCATAAGAGAGTATTTGCTGACGCCTTTGAGAGACCATGGGCAGCTTAACGAACAACAAAAGCGGTTCAATTTGAAGTTTAGTCAGACACGCGTTAAAATAGAAAAAGTGTTCGGGCTACTAAAACAGCGTTTCCGATAGCTCATCCATCTTGATTTTTTTAAGGTTAAGACCATGTGCCAGTTTGTTCTAGCATGTTGCGTATTACACAACTTATGCATAGGTGGAGATGATGCTTTGGAAGAAGACACTGATGAAATACTACCCAATGAAGAAGACACAATGAATGGATCTCCAGATAATCAAATCAAAGAAGACGAAATAGGGGGACTTCTCCGGAAGTTGGGTGAAATAAAAAGGAATCGATTGTTACGCACATTTTAAAAGGAATATACTATAACAAAAATGTTTGTGTGAGTGCAAATTTAAAAACTTGTGTAAAATTATATATTGTATTATTTTTTTATTGTAAAATATAACACCAGTCTTTTTGTAAGTTGTAAATATGATAAATAATGTGATAAATTAATATTACTGTATTACTGCTTCTTGGAAGACTGCATTTCAATCAGTTTCTGTATTCCATCTTCAATAGATGACATCACTTTTAACCGCTCCTCATGACTTTCCTGCTTCAGTTTCTGCTTCTTTTCAAACAATTCCTCTTTGTGTTTTAGGAATTTGTCTAAATGCTTTTGTTGCACTAATTGTTTTCCGCCACTTTGTATTTTAGGCCCAATATTTGGAGAGAGCGAGTGATCGCTCGACTTTCCAGGTGTCTGCACCTTTGGTGACTCCGATTTTTTAAAGAAGTCTGTCTTATTTAGCACAGCTCCCGGTGTGACCAACACTTCTGGGAAGATGCTGTCATCAAGGCCAATAATTCTTTCGATTTCATCGTTATAGGATGAATTTGTGCGGACAGCCCCGCTTATTTTATTAGACGCCAATGTCTTCTTGGCCTTTCGAATGGTTGTTTTATAACGATTCTCGACTTGAAGGGTCGAAAACGAGACCCCAAATTCTTCAGCAATGGACGCAGCTAAATGTTTCCACAATTTCCTTTTATTGCGGAACTTTTTCACTGCCCATCGACTCGGCATATATGTTTAACAAGAATTTTGTCTGCCCTTCTGTCCAAATATCTGTACTCCGCTTTTCTTGAGGGTTCTGTTGGCCAGAAGGTCCTGGTGTTGACGAATCTTTTTCTTGTGATTCATAACCACAAGAAGATTCCCGCATCTCACAATTTGAGGTCTACACCTCGACTCCAGGCTTACAAACGGGATCTTTACTTTTTGTCCCCCTCGCCACATTGTCCTGCATGACATTTGCAGCATTTCTAGTTCCTGATGCCAATGTTTGGAACCTCTCAATAGAAGGGACGGATATAGCCAATTTTCTTGATTCGAGTTGCGTTGAGCTCTGAGGCTTGCCTTGTGGCAACAGGTCCACCACATCCTCATACCGCGCGTTAAATATTTCTTCATCTAAAATAAAAGATACATAACCAGGTCAATTGAAGAATTTTGATTTTATTTATTTTTTTCTCGTTCCGACTGCATCACATGTACTTACTCAAATAATTGCGGAGCATCACACATCCGTCTTCAACTATTACTCCACCAAATTCATCAACAATCACTCAAAATCTTCCAAATTAAGATTTTCCATACTTTACGGTGTTGTGTTTCCCAGAAAATGTCAAACTGACAAATTACACAGATATACCACATTCTCATCGCGTTAAAAGTTGTTCCATTGAAATCGTTTTTCATTGACTGACGTTCATTTTTCGTGAAATTTCAATGGAAATCGATATAAGTGTTTGGCCATGACAAATCAATGAAGCCCTCACTAGAAGATCCAGATCAGACGTACACCGCGTATTTCCCTCTATCACCTGCCTGACTTTGAATCTAAAGAAAATCCCTAACAATACAACAATCCTACTCATCTATACATTCTCTCACTTACACGCACACACACTAAAACACAACAATCGCTCACCCTCTTTCTTTATCCGAGGGAATACAACACTTATTACTGAGCACCGCGCACCTTCCAAGTTACAGTCATTGCACTGATTAAATCTGTGATGCGATTGCAACGCAGTAAAGCCGGAGTACCGATCCTTTGCGATTAGCTCGCTCGTTCTTACCTATATATATGTAACAATAGTGAAAACCAGATCTGCATATGAATCGCCAGAATTCCAGTCTAACGCATTAGGTGTATCTTCACTTAGTCTGAAATAATAGAATAAAGTATGCCTAAAGAATTTTTAAAATCATAATTTTGAAAAATTATTACACTTCCTCCAAGGCATTCAAAAGTTCAATAGGAACGTCCGACACTGGGAAAGACATCCTACAATATATTAAAATAAGAAGCAAAAATGCAAAAAAATATAGTCCAGCAAGACGTTTACGCGCCGATGATCAACCAGGAACTGAAAACCTGTGTACCACGCCACGTGGCTTTATATAAAGTCTGTTATCCCTCCCAAAAATCTGTTGGTATACAACAAACAAGGACACATTTTGGTCTATTCAAATTATATGGGGTGCCACAAATAAGCAAAAATATTTTTTTTCTATTTTTTTGGTATATAAATATATAAAATTCAATTTTATTACTTATTTGACTTACCCCATAAAAAATTATGTTTAATCATTATATGATAAATAAGCATCATACAAATATTTCTTATTTTTGCATATACACGAAATTGATTTACAGCATTTTTTTTATTGAAGAGAGATAAAATGATTCTGATATCAGCATTCGAATGAGCGTAATGCATATGCCCCAAATAAGGTAAAAACTCAAAAATTATCAAACTGCATATACCACACTTAAGTATTCGTCCGACGACATTATAATTTATAATTTGTACATACAATGATTTTAAAGTGAAAAAAAAAAACAGCTTAAATAAATTATTAACACGACGCGTGTAATGTATTTAATCTTCTACATGATTTTTTTTTTTTAATTAATAAAATTCACTTTCGTGTTAAAAATAAATGTGAAAGCATCCAATTTTCTTTATCAGCTTGAAATATTGCTATGAATTATCAAACTAATAACATTTAATTGCAATGAGAATTTCGTTTTATGTGTAACAATGTCCCTTCTGGAAATATTTTTGTTACTTTGTGGCAGCACAAATCGCTCGCAACATAAAAAGCATATTGTATTCTGGCTTCATATTTTGCGAGCTATCATCAGTCTATATATTGTAGTCTGTGCTCAAAGCATATTCACATGACAGCTTCTATTTTATTCTATTCACTTCCCCAAAAGACGCATTGCGAAAAGTTAATTACGCTTGCCCTAAACACATATTACAAAATGTTAATGATGTTTGCCCTAAAGAAATATTACAAAAAGTTTATTTGACAAACGGACATTTTCCAAAAGGAAAAAAAAAAGTAATTTTCCAAAAATTTCTTTGCCAAAAATATCTTTGACTAATATGTGTCTACAAGTGACATATATGTTGCATGTAATGAGGCGCGGGCGTGATAAAAGATTCTAGCATTTTAAAAATGTGGCTGTTAAATTTAATTGGTTAGATCCACTGATATGTATATAAATGGACTGACTGATCTCCTTTTACATATGGCACCAGAAAGTATGCTCTCACTGTCAATGCTACCAACTGTCGTAAACTGGGGTACTATATTTAAATTATTTGTGAATTTACTTATATTCATATCAGTGAGATTTATCAAATGTACCATAAAAGTATTTGTATCGCTAAATTTTAATTTTGAGTAGAAGAAAGTGTTTTTTACAAGGCTGTTTTGGTAGGAAAGTTTTAATTAGCAAGTTGCCAATTCTGGAAATACCGCTGAACTTCAAGCAATTTCTCGTTCCCAATCGTTACCGTTCAATGGGAAAGTTGCTCTCACGGAAAGAGACAGGAATATGAAAGTGGTGCCATTGGCTTTCATGCATTTTTGGTTCAACGAGGAGCTCATATATATACATATCAGTGGTTAGATCCAAAGAATAACAAAAGCACGGATAATGCGAAGAAATTAGAATTTTTGGTAGACATGTATGTACATAGGCACTCAAACGTCATCGACAGCAAAGCTGAACTTATTGAGGAAGTGTCCCTAAACAATATATTAAAACTCATCATTATCACTGACATGTGCTTTATTTACCCTAACCTCTCGATATAAAAAAATTGTTGACTTTACCAAAAAGGAATGCAGGTGCGAAGCGATCCCTTAGCAAACTGAAAGTCATTAAGTCCTACTTACGATCTACAATGGGTGAAGAAAAACTGTTTGAGTTAGCTTTACTGTTCATTGAAAGATAGTTAACTACTGAAGTGGATTATAATATATGGTTATAGATAATTCTGCAAGAATGAAACCTAGACGAAGGAATACATACATACTTATATTAATTTCATTTTCAAATAATCGTTTTTTGTTATTGTTCCATTTAATTTTTTATTTGAACTACTTCTGAACGTCTTTTTTTTCAAAATATTGTTACAATTTTGCCTGGTTAAATGGTTAAATTCGCCGAGAGGGAGACTTTTTCAATTTTGGGGGAGATCTAATGCAGCTCGGTCTCCTAAGCTTACGAATCTGATTAGAAATGTAGGTCAGCAACTGTGGATGTAGGGCAGTAGGTAACTCAGTTCAAGAGTCCGTGACAACCGGCTAGCTCGGAGAGCAGTACGTGGCCTCAGTCCATTTGATAGCTTTTTACGGGTGGATCGAGAGAGTTTTGTGGTGTTCTCACTTTTTCCGAGTGGTGCAGATGAATGAGATTTGTGACGTAAATTTATTCCACCGCTTTTACAAATACTACGAGCGTAACAGTTCGAGGATTGAATGGCGATGAAGCGGATGAGTGGCTAATGATGAGACTTGTGAATCGAAGTCTATTCCGCAGCCTCGTTAGAATCGTGCGAGCAAGAGTTATTTAAATCCATGGAGCTTAATTTGCCGGGCGAATGTTCTAGGTTATTTTTATTATCGTGCTATCGACAGTGACCTTTTTGTGCAATTTCGGGAAGAAATGTGTGGCGTGTGTTCTTAATTAATCCAATAATAAAAAAAAACTAGTGTTTATTGTCTTTTTATTCGTTAGTGTTTTGTGGTGGTAATAATTACAACACCGTTTGCAGGGAGACATCTGGCTGAGACGGCGTGAAAAAACGGTGATCAGTCTGCTCGTTGCGTGCTTCTTTATAAGCGGAGGATTCGTCGTGGGAGCAGCTCGTATTTCTCAGGGATTATTGGGACTCCGCTGGTAATTACTTCGAGGAAAGATGGCGGACCAAATTTTAGGCTGGTAAGTTTTATAATTACTTTTATTGCGGCTGTTTAATATTAGTATAAGCGTCACGCAGACCAGTTAATGGCAGATATAATTTGGCAAAACCTTTCGCGCTTTAGAGGGGAAATGAGCTTTTGTCCCAATTTTCTGGGGCTCCACTGGGCCGAATTAATTAGAAATGGCGCTTTTCTTTAACAAAATAACAAACCAAAAACTTCAAAATTAAAATTCACTTCTCTATCGATCGTTGCCAAAACTGCAAGTGCCGGACTTGTTCTTTTTCCCAAAAAAAAATCCGTGTTTCCGTCTTTCATGGAGGGGAAGTTACTTTCCAAGGAGTGCGATCGTTATTTCCTTGGCAGATTTAAATTATAAATTTCTTCGAATTCACATTTACTAATTTTTTCTCTTCTGATTTTAGCTTTGGCCTAGCCTGGGGATGGAATCAGCCTCCAAGCAAACCTGGGGATGGAATCAGTCTCCAAGCAAACCTGGGGATAGAATTAGCCTCCAAGCAAATAATCATCGCAGGATTGCATATGTGTTCTGCTAGGTAAGTCCAGATTGGTGTTGGGTCTTCCTTGGGCTTTATGTTGTGTGGTTTAATGTGACCATATACCTCGTTCTTTTTTCTTAAATGTATTCCTAACCATTTTAGGAATATTGTAACAATATGAAATACATTTTATTTTTATGCAGTGGCAGCTTTCTTTAATATGCTCGCTCCCCCAAATGTTTAAACCTAGATATGCCTTTGATTCTATTCACTTCCAGTGGAATACTTTTACCGAAAGTAAATAAAGTTCACCGATCTTCAGCCGATTGTCTGTGTCCAAAAAGTATCTTTTCAGAACATGTTCCATTTTGTTACCTGGGTTGTAACTATGCGCAGCGAGTATTGTTTCATGGAGCTTTTTAGTATTTTTAGCCATTTCTTCTTAATTTTTTCCCCAAATATACTTTAATATGTGTTTGAACATATATCGTTTTGTTGTATTTAATGCTGACAGTTCTCTTTTAAACTATGACACAACTAATTTGCAAATGTGGTCTTCTAGTACCTAATTCTCCGTTTTTTTTTAAAAATATTGAGCACTTTAATGCAATCCGATTTGTTCGTAAAATATCTCCCTCATTTCAATTTCAATGTGGGCAGAAGCATGTTATCTAAATTCCGAAAACCCCAAGGATATGTGTGTATTTCTTATTTCTTCCTTATTCTATTAATCTTTAAAGAGACTTTGTTAAAAGGTGGTATAGAAAATTTCATGACATAATTGAATTATTTTGTATACTTTTATAAGATTCATTCGAAAACAAAATTAAATTTGAAACTGAAGTACTCAATTGAAAAACGACAAGTTTCCTGCAAAAGTGTAAACCAATAAATTATTGCGACATATCCAGTGATAACAGTACTAATCAAATCTTCTCTGGAATATACATAAATTGTTGGTACGGCTTGGTAACAAAATTGCCCAATTACGCGCAGTGTCAAGTTTGTAAATCATTTTTCGCTCGCTAGACTACATGTGTGTATTATGTGTGTGTTTGAGTATAGACCAGGAGAGCACATTTGCCTGAATCCACATAGCACTTTAAAGCAAACTCCAGTTCCATTTCGCTTTCTACGGCAGGTGCCAATTACCGTGTAGCAAATGTTCCAGCTAATTGAACGATGCATATCAGCAGGGGCGATAACCGTGAAGGTGGAAAGAACCATCCTTCAGTGTTATCCTTAATTTCTACTTTGCTAGTCCGCCGAATGCGATTCCTGAGCAAAGAGTCTAAATAATAAATTTCACGAAGCTTTGTACGCCACGCCATGTAGGATATCTGTACATTCTTTGGAGTTTAAATGGATGTATGTACATATGTAATTATTTATATATATATTTCGTATTGTACACATGTACAAGCACTTGACCATTCATAAGGATGACTTTCAATTGAAACCTTTTGTCGCTCTTGTATTTGATCGATGTATTATCCTAGAGAAAATAATTAGACAGACACGAGTCTCTGCCATCATTTGGTACCAGTCTGTTTGCGGACACTGAGTTAATTCGGCGACAACAGTAATTAGCATTTAATGGTGCTTTTAGAGTGCTGATGATGATGATGATAGGACATGCATAGCTAATTTCTTGATGATACCAGCTCATTTTAACTACCACAACAGAGTATTACAATTTTAGTGTCGTCAGTTTTTGTTTTTCTGCCTATCTATTTGAACCGAACATTTTCAGAAAATAAAAGGAGAATTTTGAATTTGGATATTAAGTTGGTCAGACTACAGCCGTTTCGATCTCAGAAACCATATTTAAATTTTTTCAAAGGACCATTGAAGACTTTGGGGAGCAGATGAACGAAAAAAGAAATTAAGGAAATGAACGGAATGAATGACATAGAATTGAGAGAAATATTAGTGTTTGTATGTTAATTGCTCCTTAACGAAACTGATCATAAATTTAAAGTTGATCTGACAAATGTTTTTGAATAACATTAACGCATTTATGTCCAAAGTTGTTTTTTCCGAAAATTTTGTTTTTTCTTTAGGTTTCATGATATTTTTACATCAAATAAGTAGTAGATACAGAAAAGAAAAATGGTTAATAATAGTGAAAATATAGAGCGTTACGCAAACACAACACTGAGCAATTTAAAGCAAAACATGATTTTTCTTAAAAAGTGCAACAATTCAATTTTATTTGATTCCAATGAACAAAATGCCATAGATATTTGTGTTAAAAAAAAACTTCAAAATGACATTTGAAAAATGGCATAACTTATTTCAAATTGCTGTGGAATTTCTCAAAGCAATGGCTATGTAGAGCAACCCTGCAGATTACTGTTTGACTTTTGTATTCTTTGCATAGAAGTATTTTTCCCTGCTGTCCCATAATATGAGCTGCTCTTGATAAATGCGAGGGAGGTTTTGCTAATCGCCCTTTTGTAGATAGTTTTCCATAACTCGTCAGAAGCGCCTCTGCTAGCTGACTCTAAATTCTAGGCCATCAAGTTTAGCGGCCAAAATTTTTAGCAATAGAATATACATTTGTTACTGCAAGATCTATCATCCATTTCTTACCTCTAATTCGAAATATGATTATCGAGTAAATCAACCCCGCCCCCATGTTCTTTGGGTTGCTTCATATCGCACTTTTCTCGTTCTGTATGAACATATCGCCTCACTGAGCCAATAGGATGTATTCCATTAAAACTGGACAGTAAGGTTACCACTTGAGTATCCTTCCAGCAGGTAACGATAAAGTCATTTGTCGATAAAATTTTGGTATTCACCTCTTTTCTTTTTATTGAAATTTTCTTTTCACAAATAGCTATATTTTTTAGAAGATTTTCACGAAGAGTACCTGTAGCGTTATATTTCATTTCTTTGAGCTCGTGCATTAAATTTGGGCCTGTGAAAAAATTATCGAAATAAAATGCAAAGTGAACTTCGGGAAATATCTTCTTCATGGTATTCGTAAATGTCAGAATAAAATCCTCTCCAAAAGAAACTGCCTTGTCTCTAGAGTCAGATCGGCCTTGGTAAATATCAAACTGATAACAATATCCCAATCGACTAGCTGCAACCTAACCCTTGTAACCAAATTGCACCCGTTTGTTCCTTATAAGTTGTTTGTAGGGATTTCTTCCATAATAATGGAATGATTGCTTTGTCGATGGAAATATTCATTTCCATCCGAGCGTATCGTAAAAAGGTTTTGTTTAGATGAAAGATAAAGGGCCTTACCTTCGAAAATCGGTCTCCAAAATTAAGGTTATCATTATCTATTAAGTGCAAATTTGTGAAAATCGCTTTAAATTTCTTGTGTCGCATCCATTTCGAAACCACTAGATTGTGGGAGTCTTACATTTCTTCCCAGAACATTCTTCTTTTTGGTAACGGAACATAACTCGATAATCATGGAAATCATCCCTGTTTATGCACACAGAAAAGTTTTTATTTTTGGTGGCGTAGGACGTAGGGTCACGAACTATCGAATCCACAAATTCCTCATCAAAAACAATTGGAAAAACTCCAGAGGCGTTGACTCAGCAGAGAGTTGTATTGGCGGAGTTCTTGTTTCATTCCTCTCTTGCAGGGAATGTTAAAAAAAAAGAGCTCAAAGGCAAATCATCCTCATTTTCTCGAACACAATGCTGAACAATTTTCTGTTTGGCCTTGCTTGCAACTGCTTACTCGCAAAAGGCTTGGATTTTCCTCTTCTTCACTTCGAGACTCATCATCCGTAAAGATAATTTACGGGTGGGAGAGCCAATACAATTTTAACCGGGCAGGAAATATGCTTCGGTAAATTGTCAATAGCGTCTAGAATGTCTGACAGAGTCAATTTTGATTTCCTATGAAAAATAGTACAAAAATCAAAAAACGGATTTATTTGCCCAGTGTTGCGTTTACCCAACAGACTAACAGAAGCAAGGAAATTAGCATGTTAAAACTTTAAGTTTTTCAAAGGCATTAAATTTTTCACTAAAATTACAACTTTTGATCATTCTAAGCAGAAATCAGTGAAATCGTACATAAACTAAATAAATTACCAGTAATTTTTATCAACAGAGCTCATGTTGCTGCGATTCTAGATCAAAACCAACTAAAGCAGAACCTCATGCGCATTAAAAACTCAAATAAAAAAAAAACAATTTTAATGTGAATTCGATCATAGGAGTGTTGAAATATATTGCAGACTCTCAGGCGTAAATTTAAACACATTACAAAACGCAATACTGGGCATAAATGGGTTAAATGGTTTGGTTTTGTATCAAAATATTCTGTCTAGGTATAATAGGTTTTGAGATAGAAAAATTTAATGGGTAAAATTTCGATTGTTCTTCGAATTATGTTCGTAAAAAATAAGGGCGATTGTTAGACCGTTCTAAATTGTCATAAGAAAAATAAGCTATGGTTACCTAGAGAAAAAGTCAAAGCCATAGATGTGTATTAGAAGAAGTTATATAGTATTTTCGGGAAGGGGATGGTGCATGCATAAACTGCTAAACTAAAACGAAACTGTAGTGTATTTAACATAAACTTGAATATAGAAATTCATCCTAAACGTCAATCTATATTTAAGAGAAAGGATGGAATCTTTCATCTCGCCAACGCTAAAACGCTTATAGTAAGGAAAACCGTCCAATGAGTGATGCGTTGAGAAATCGCTGAACAGGACGTAGCGTGGTCTTATACATATATATGATAAATTTTGTGAGACTAGAGCCATTGAGAAATAGTTTATTATTTCCGGCCTATCGGTAAATAGAAGAAGGATCACAATTCATTTTGTGTGCAGTATCCTTATTTAGATACAGCGGTGAAGATAAGTAGCTTTGAACATCGTCGGCATACATATTATTATTATTATTTTATTGGCAGGGGGACGAGAGATCCCACACTGAGAAAAATTTAAGGAAAATACACCATATTTTATATGTAATCGGATTTATAATTATAATTGATGCGCTCAAAAGCAGAGGGGTACAAGTCACATTTTGTCTTAGATCATATAACAAAAAGGATAGGCTATGAGGCAGAAAAACTTAAGAATTTTCTGTATGTAGTAGAACCGCATCGATGCATGCGTTTTAGTCATGGAAGTAGTACGATATTTTCACACCGAGCGACTAATTTAGTGGTTGAAATTTTATTAAGTATTGAAGAAATTCAATAGAAGAATTCCCATTATATCACAGCATTTTTAAGTTAATTTTTAAGTTTATAATTTTATAATATTTCTATAACTTTTTGCATTTTCATGAATTTTCCTAGTGCCCCGTTTATTTTCTGATAATATTTTTTGGCGTTGCCTTTGTACGGCTATTGTAACTTAAGGCAACAATGATAATTGAATTATAAACAAACCAACCGGCATTGGAAAATGTTAAATTTTTTTGCCACGGCTGTTTATTTTTATAAATATTTCACTCTTATTTTATTTAAAACACTATAATTTATTATTAAAAGTATTAAGCTTGCCTGCAAAATGATTTCCTAAGAGAATATCACCGGTTGTTCCTGCAGCAGAGCACAGCGAACTTTATCGCGATAATTCAACACTTCGGAGTCTTGATTATATAAAAACCCGTTCTCAAAACAATATTTCACTATTGTACCACACTACTATTAAGTAAAAATCACTTTTAATCAGTTATTTACTACAAAATCGCTAAATCAAACCCGAACTTCTTGTCATATAATCTGAAATGTCAGAAATATTTCCGTACCTCAGAGCAAAAGGCTATTAAGTTCAAAATTTCAATTTTTCCGTTTTTTAGTTCACCTGGATTTGAATTTCGCGCTCTATTTATTGGCCTACTACATAAGACGATTGGACGTCAAATAACGAAAATAGCATTTTATGAACAGTATTAAGTCCACTTTGCTTCTGAAGCAAAACAGTATTTTCTTTATATCACATGTATTAGGTCCAACATTATGTATTATGTAAAAAAAAAAGTATTAAGTCCGACATAATACAATTCAGACAAAGTATTAAGTCCACGATCACAACGTGAGAAAAGGAAACAGTGCAAGTCTCTACACGTTTGTACAGGCTGTGATATGGCACTTTTTCGTTCAAAAGTTTCATCTAATTTGTTTAGAATTTCTTTCGCAGTAGTGTCTTCTCCAGCAAAACTAATATACGGATCACCCAAAACCGAAATTAATTATTACACTTTTTGCTGTTAATTCAGAATCTTTCCAAGAATCATCAATAGTTTCCGGAATCGGTTTGATCACTTTGAGTTCAGTTAATAAGGCACGCACTCTAAACTTCCACATACCATATTTTTGCTCATTAAAAATAGGAACATTCCTCTGACTCGCTAAGTGATCCATTATATTTGCACTTTCTTTTTAACGAGAAAAAAAACTTTTTATTTAACAATAAAAAGGAAAAATTAAACACTAATTTTACACTGTCACTATCTCACAAACACAACAACTTTGTTATGTATTTTCATTTTTTAATACTTTACGAATTAATTTTTTTTTCTTAAGAAGAAAACCGTCAACCGAAAAATTCATTAATTAACGAATGAAATTATTTAATTATAAATCAGAGTAACCTGGGCCCATAACCTATTGGGAAGGTTTACTAGAAATTCAAACCAACTTTTTATACTAAAATTTTATATGAATTTATTCTATATCTTAACTCGACTCTAGGAAGGCGCACACGATCTTTACTCAAAGAAAAATTACACAAGACAGAAAGATTATTCTTAGACTCACACTTATCCTACCTAAACCCTTGAAAATATCAAATATAGCTAGCAGATGTTTCAAAGAATTTCGAAGGAATTCGTTGTCCATTATTTTATTATTTTATTGAAAGAGATCCTTTATTTTGTTACTTTCGGAAAAATTTCAAAGTGAAATTTTCCGGGCTAATTTTATAGCACCTAGGGTTCAGCTTAAGTGAAGCTGCATACATATTTTAGCCAGACAAATAATATTTGAAGGTGATTCATTTTTGAAATTCATTTTAAATAACATTTCCAACATATTCATATTTAAGAAAATTCTCGCGTAATTATTATTTTTGCATATTTCCACAGAATATGGCCAGCAGTACTAAGGCAAGCTACAATGAAATTCGGCACATGCTACACATTAAAGAAATTAGCCACAGAAAATGAATTTTTAGTTGACAATTATTTTAATTTTATTGTGTTAAATAATGAAGATGAATAAAATTAGAGGGTACAAAACGAAAAAATGTGTCTGATAAATTTATTATCAGGAATAAAGATTTCACGGCTGGCAATTTCTTTAGAAATCACTACTATTCCCGATTTCTCTCCTAAGTTTGCTATAATTCTCTGGCATCTATGGACATACATCTATTATAAAGATCGACGAGTATACTTCTTCTTTTTTGGTGACTGCACGGGGAGCTGGATCTGTTTATTTTTTCATCATGGTCTTACCATCAGACTATGAAAGATGTTTATGTGATAGCTACCTATTTAGTTAGCATGCTGACCTGATGGTTGTATCGCTGATCTCTTAGAGTATTCTGCTTCTGATGTACTTGTCTTGTACTTTCTTCATTGTTTAAAAGATGAAGAAATGCATTAGATATTCTGATTGAAAATTTTTGTACAATGACACGCATCATATTAATAAAATCTATTACCATTAATTTTTTAACTTATATTTTATTAATTTCAATTTCAATTTCAGTTTCAAAAAACATTTATTGCTTGAACTCTAGCTAAGCCTAATACAATAAATGTGCAAAACCCACAGATACAAGGCCATCTGGGCTATATTTTATTATATATATATTAAAAATCTAAAACAAAACAGAAACGAAATACTGAAATTTTAGGTTTCTTTTTAAGCGAACGAGCTATTGTAACTCTTGTATCTGGACTATCCTCTGTACCAAAGTTCTATCAGTACAAAACGATGAGGTCGATCGATGTATCTGAGGAATATCGTGAGATCTAAGAAAATTACTTCGATTGTAGTTATTCCGCGATGCTTGGTATTCTCTAATAATGTGATCTTGAGAATCAGGAAAGCGCGGTGAATAACAACTGTATTCCATGGTAAATTCACATTTACCTTTTGTACTAAACCTAATTAAAAAATAAAAACAAATATCAATAAAATCTGAAATTCTGTCTATGTACTGTGCCAGCGGTAATTACCTTAATTCTCCAGCCTATTCAAACATATTGTTAAGAGGAATTTCAGCATAAACTTATGCAATTGACAAATTGAAGAAATGCCACAAGTGACACATCGCTATAAAAGAGTGGGAAATAATTTTTTGACAATCAATCACCTCTTTCTTTTTTTTTTCTAATAGTGAAAAGTAATAAGACCCCCTCAGTCACTTTGTCAGTAAAATGGCACGTTCGAATAATGTAAATTGGCCATAAACTAAAAATAATAATGCGATATCAAAAGTCATATCGAATTGTCTTTATCGAGCATTCGACATATCGAATCACACAATCTAAAACCGAATGACGGACGATAGTTTTCACTCGATATCTAGTTACATGACTTAGCCCCTGATTGCAGAATAATGACTCCTGATGACTCAATCTGTGGATTTCTTTCTACCGATCATTCATTTTAGTCTAGTTAAGATAACTGCTTTCCATAATATTTTCATATACAAAGCGTTGCTTTTCTTCAGTTTCCATTTGAAAAAAAAACTTCTTAATAGAATACATTTTAGACAGGGGCCTGACAGTTTGCTTTTTTTTTTACAAAAGCACTCAGCTTCAGAAATTATAAACTGCACCTCAATAAAAACAAATTGTTTGCTTAATTCCGTGAACGTAAAGAACTTCGATGCCAGTAAAACTTTGCTTATGATTTAGTCTCCTTTTCTCTAATTATGTGCATACTTTCCTCTTCTCTACACCCTACAAAAAAACCACGCTCATAGACAGGGATTGTCCACAAAAGAGCCATTCTATTTTGATTTATATTCTATAAAGAATAATGTCAATCTCATGCACATTTCCTTTATATCGCAAATTTTTTCACGCCTGATTCAATTATTGATTACGCGTCACAAGTACTCCAATTATATAGTGAAATTTGTTCTAGAAATTGTTTGTGTGCCGGCAGGTTGGTCCAATTCTGAAGGTGATCCGATTGGGAAGTTTCCCAATTAGCGGATTTTAATACATTGGAAAATTCGGACCTAAAGAGAAGGGCGTTCATAACATAACCAGAGTTAACGCTGATAAACAAACAAGAAGAATAAATGTGATACATTTAGGGTGCACGTTTACATGGATAACGCAGTTTCAAATTTAATGGAGACGGTGCACAGTGGAGTAATTGACCTATAAAGTTGTAAATCAAAAAATGAAATAGTACATGCGCGATCGTTTTTATTATTTCCGCATTGCTACTATCCTGCGCACAATAAACCGAAAGCGTACGGTCGTCAACTCAGTTCCCTTTCTCTCAAGGATGACTCAGTCGAAGCCATTTGCTCGTAGAGATTACACGTGTGATATAATCGTTTGTTTTTACCTGTTTGTGTGCAATTATTGTGAGTTTAATTTCTAAAATATTCCACTCCACTCTTTCGTTATGGAATCTTCAAGTTAAGGTATGCAATATTATTTTAGTACCCATTACTTTCAAAAAAGTGTATGTAGTTTTAAATCATTGCTGCAACATCAAATGGCCGTTAGTTATTAGTTGTTTAAAAATTTAAATTATTCTCAGAACACGCAGATTATTAGTGTCACCCCCCCCCCCGGCGCGATCCGTTTTTTTTTTCGTTTTTCTAATGAACATTGATTTTATATTTCACAACCGATTTTGCTGGCTACTCTTATTTGTTCCTTGCATCGGTATTCGAGCTTTTTCAAAAATAGTCAATTTTAATCAAAATCAAATATTCCATAATTACTTACAGGGAGGAGTCCCAATACAATGTTCATAACGCGAAAAAAAAAATTTTGACGCTACGAGCAGCTCAGGGTACAGGACCCAATAATGTTTTTGAGAGAAGAGATAAACACCAGAACAAAATGACCTGAAGAAAATCTTAATGATTTGAACAAAACCGTAACACGCTTCAAATCGAACTTTAAATCTTATCCAAAGTTCAGTATACCTACAGGACCCGGATGTTGATATTGAATTACAAATAATACCGTATGATATCTACTTGTTGTTAATTGTCCGAAGAAAAACACTCTTAATACAAAAATTCTGATTTTCGAAAAATTCCATTTTTCGTTAAACGAAATTTGGAATTGTTACGCTGCCCTGGATGCGCAAGAGAGGTAACCACAGTAGAGAGGGTCGCAGGGCGACAGAGAAAGCTGATCGAAAATTATTGGGCGCCACGTGATTTTTCTTTTTGTGTTCAATGAGCTATCACGAAACTCACGCTTTTTATCCTCCCAGCAACTTCTCGAAGATACTTAAGTCCCCCACAAAGACAACACAGAAAATTTCCGAAAGAAATAAAAGTACTGAAAATTATATAGAATCTATTCAATTACTTATATATAATAATAAATTCAATTAAAAAGAACCACTTAACTTGGATGGCATGGAGTGCTTTTTTGAATTAATTTTTCTTTATTTGGGTGTTTTCCTTCGCACTTTTCGCCGGTCCAGGATCCTTACGCAACTTTTCTTTTTTTCCTCTTTTATTTTGCTTTCAGCTACTTTTCTTCTTCCGTGTTTTTTTTTGGGTTTTTATTTTTTACCAAAACTAATAATTCAATTCCTCCACAAAAAAAAAAAAATGCCGCACTGAAATGGACGAACTGGCTCACACACGGAACTCACAGCCCAGCGCTTCTTCTTCTTTCGGCCCGGGAACGGATATTAGTGCCGGTTTCCAACAAGGCCTGTCTGTAAGTTCACATAGGCGTGGATCTTCATAGTCGCAATCCACACAGTTTTGTATTGTGGTGTTTGTTTACTTTTGTGTAGTTTTATTTTTTTTGTTTTGCCTTTTAATATTTAGCATGTATTGATAGGAGCTAATGAAGCCAGAGTTCCCCGGGACCATCGTACGCACTTCATGTGTCTTCATTTCTTCCTGCTTTTCTTTTTAATATTATTTTTTTCTCCTTCTCCTTTTACTCATTTCTTTGTTTTTGTTTTTTTTTTTCTTTGCGTTTAGAATCTTGGACCAACCTGTAAGGTTTTAAAATAGTTTAAACTTTAAGCAATAGCAACCTCCATACTGTCAAAGCATCAACTTGATAAAGTTAATTAATTCAATATCATAATATATATATATATAAATTCAGCGGAATGGCAGTTCGCATTAAAATGTTTCTACAACTTTTAAGTCTACTATGATCACAACCATTATTCTACTACTATTTTGTTATATTATAATACATTATATTGTTTTTCTGCAACTTTTAGGTCTATATGAATAGAATATATGAACGCGTCGTGTATTCCTGTCGTCATCATGTGAATTGTGTTGCGCGCCTGTAGGCCTTCTTGGGTGTGGTTGCTACCTTTTGTGTGTGTACCGTGAATGTATGTGGTTCGCCTGTAGTTCTTCCTAGGTATGGGTGCTTCCATTCGTATGCGCGAAGGTGCAACTCTGAAATGAAAGAGATCTCAACGGGATCAGTTGCTCACAATGGAGTAGTGTCAATATAAATATATAACAGAATTTTGAAAATTTTCGAACACGAGAATTTTCGGTATCGAAAATACATAAGCACTCCACATTTAATCTTGCTACGGCTGAAGGTGTAAAAGTTATGAAGTGAAAACACAAACAAAGTATGTTTAGAGATCCCCCTTTTTTCTCCTCCAAAGCAAAAATTATAAAATCTGTAACACGCTTTGGAATATAATCATATTGTCTAACATTTGAAATCATAAAATTCGAAATTGGATTAAATTTCGATTACCGAATTCGCCTAAAATTTCGAAGTTCATAATTTTGAAAATATTCGAATATACCTTTAATAACGCCATTAAAAAGAAATATTCAGCTTAAGAATTCATTCATTATGCCTGTGATTTATGGCCAACTTTGAAGGGCTGCTGCCCCACTAAAAAACATCTTCTCGTGCAACACTAAAAAGAAAAACCTTCGTGTGAATACCTATTCAAAGTGAAAATATCTGACGTTTGCTTCTGCGGTAATGGATATTAAATTAATATATTCAGTTTAAGTTAATTAATCTGTCTTATATGATTATTTCAATATCTGGTCTAGACAACGAAAATGAACTGGCAAAGATTAAAGATTAAAATTACCGCGAAACTATTATCTACGGTATTTTTTTTTTCTTTCTGGCATCTAAACACTGACAGAACCTCATTAATTACAATACAAGTCTGTGCAGAGTAATTAACGTAAAATATAAACAACATCCCTGTGCTAGTTTTGCTCCTCAGGCAAAAAAGAAATAACTTTCTTTTAGTAATAAGGTCTGGCTTTTTTGCAAAACAGCTCTTCTTTCCTTGAACATATTTCTTTTGATGAAATTCTGTCGCCTAGCACCCTGGGGGTATATTCATTGTTTCGCACAATCAGCCCGACGACGATGCCACAATTGAGGATAATTTCTTTCAAGAAAAAGTGCAACTTGTTGTTGATGTTTTCTTGGCAACACTACAAACACAGAAAACAAATAACTATTAGAATCACTATCAAAAGCAAAAAGGAAGTTATAATAAAACTTAACCTTTTGATAGTTGCAATCAAAGTTTGTCCTTTTTATCCCAGAGCTTTCTCTAGAAAAGTTTAATCAGAGCCGATACTGATATGTACTTAGATTGCTTTGATGTTGACCCGTCCTTTGAACTTTTGAGGCTCTATCTATGTGAATATCCTCTTATCAACTATTTATCTATGTATGTCGGAGGGGGGGAGCTTGCATTCCACCACCCTGGTTAGCAGCTAACCAAGCAACTAAATCACTTTGACATAAACAGTGAAAAATGTTTAAATCATGTCCCCGTATTCGTGAAATATTTGCACAGAACACCTAAACAGGACACGTCCACAGAATATGCTGACGTTTTTAAATATTTGGGGCTTTTTACTTTTCGTCTATTGCTTGGTCGCCGTCGGCTGCATTTCTCCATGCTTTCCTGTTATGCAACAAGAAAATAAATGTGAAAATATTTGAGAAATGGAGCTGGAACGTACTTAACTGGGTCGGTCCGAGTGAGAAATTCCTCCGTTGAGTTAAAATAAACGAATATACGTGGGGATAAAAGAAGAATTTTTGGGATTCCAATGTTTTCATAATGCCAGTGCACCACGATTGCCTTAGCATTTTGATTTCGAAGAATTTAGCACGTGAAATTTGTATATTGCTTTCCTACACACTAATAAACTTTCCTGCAGTGGAATTATGGCTTGAGTATTGTTGAAAGGTAAAGGACTGGCTTCCTATCTTTAGCAGCTATCAGAAGGAAGTTATGTAAAATGACACACTTGGTCTGCAAATTGTAGACTGAAGATTTAATATGACTTGTTCCCTCTTTATTCCGGTATGTATTTAGTTATGCACAAATTAACAACTAGTTTATCTATTGTTATACAGTCAAATTTTACATTTGAAATGGATTGTAATACCTTAGACATACATACAGCACGATTTAATGAATCAAAAGCACTTAGATGCCGTGTGTTATTTTGCTATGGGAACGTGACAACTGGGACATCTGGATACATGTCAAAATCTTATCAAAAAGCTATTAACTTCGTCCGGTCCGAGTTTTTTGCACACGGGAAGCAGCAAACGTCAAATTTGTTACATGGCCAAAATGATGCAAGCGATTCGGACGATATTACTTTAATTGGGAATCAACTGAGGGAGCGAAAATACAAAATAAAAACAATTTTTTAACAATAACAATAATTTATTGCTTATAGATGTACACAAGATTTACAATCTTTTGAGGTACGAATAAGTAAGTCGGTGCTAGGTATATTTTTGATAGTAGAGAACTTAGCTATAACTAAATAAAGAAAGAATAATCAATCTACGTTAAATTGATATTTAATTAAAAAAAGAGAGAAAAAGTTATTCTTTCAAGACTGCATCTTATAATTCAGTTTAAATTTATTTTAAATTTAGTTTATTTAGTTTAAATAACTGCTCCTTAGTAGAGAAGAAAATAGGAACTATTATCCTATAAAGAGATTATTATATATGAGTTCGAACTTGCGTTCTAAATGCATTGACGGTGTTTGCAGTTTGTATAGCAACGGGTAAACTATTCCATAATCTGAGACACTGGACGAGGTAAGAACTTTCCATAACCGATCTATAGAAACGAGACATTACCAGGTTTTTGTACCGTAGAGACGAAGTAGTCTGAAAAAGTTCTCTGAGATATACGGGCTTATTGGACCACAGTATGCCGAACCGTAAGATAATGCGCCCGACGCTTTAAAAAGATTGTAAAGAACACCCAAGTAATCGAAGCTTAAATGAGGGAATGTGATCAGATCTTCGCAATCTAAAAATAAATCGAATACAATCGTTGAATGCTACCTCCATTTTACGTGCACATATACTATCTAATTTGGGGAAAGCAACCCTTCCAAAGGAAAACTGAGGCGGAATCAAATTTTCACTAGGATCATACGAGTGTTACAAGATAATGTGTCGGCCGAAATCCAAAGTTTGCGCAGCCCAGCAGAAATTTTTCCCAGTCTCGCCTTAACATCATCACAGCAATTCTTACTGCTGTTTAATTCAATTCTAAGATTGGTGGAGAACACTTCAGGACCACTGGATTGACGTCGTTTACATCGAAAGCATTATTGTAAAAACTTATCGCCAGTGACTTTACGGGATTAAGTTGTAGACCATTGTCAATAGACCAGATATATATTCTATCTAAATCACTATTCATACGTGATAAGCAGTCCTCGAGAAGACCTATAGGCCGGCTTAGATAGGCCTGAACATCACCTGCATAGAGATGTATTTCTACATCGCGAACTGCCTTCGGGAGATCATTAATGATTAAGCTGAATAGCAGTGGACCCAAAATCGATCCTTGGGGGACACCATATGTTGAACACAGCTGAGACAAAATAAAAAAAGGAATTACATTTGAATTATTCAGTACTTTTTACTTCCCTATTGATTCCTCCAGGTCCACATCTGATGTTCGTCATAGATGTCCTGGAACTATCTGAAATAAAAAATAAACACACGTATTAGTTAGAATCAACTATATAAATAAAAAAAAAAACTACAAAAATAAGCCAATTATATGTGAAACTGCCAAGAAACAAATTTCTTGGCAGTACAACAATAAACACATGCAACTGGAAACATTATAATTTGTCGCGAAATTCATAATACTCCTCATTCTAGACATTTGCATAATATACAAATATGTTGTTATATGCAAATTGTATGAATTCGCAACTTGTAGATACATTATAATTAACAAAATTCAACAATTTGTGCCATTGATGACATTTCGTTAATCACCTTTCCGGCATGAATAATTTGGCAGAATTTGAGTTATTTGAAAAAAATATATTTTTTATTTTATACTTTTTTTATTTATATAATTCAACTTAAAAAAAAATTTATTCCACAATTTAAAAAAATAAAAATTTACTTCAATGAATGCTATTGTATGCATGTGATGTATGTGTATAGGTTTTTGTCGGAATTTGGGTTTCGGACCTCAGCTTTGGGTGATCTAAGAGAAACACTTCTCAAGCCACGAAACAGACTACCTCACTACCACATCAGAGCCCTAACTTAACTTAGTCCTAACTCCTGTTATATTTCGGGGCTTACCTTAGCCGAAGGCAATCACTCTACGCCGTTTCTGGAAGCTATGATTAAGACAACTCGCACATTTTTATTTTATTTATATATATATTTTTTTACTTTTGCTTTGTTCACAAACTTTTTCTTTCACAAACTTCCTCTTATGGTTATTTTCACAAAACGTTTATTTTTTTTTATCGCAACTTCTATTTTCTTTACCTGTTTACAATTAGTGTTCAGCCTACCGCGGCGGACGATGGTTGAAATGAAAATTGATATTTTCATAAATATCAAACCATCGTCTTGCTATCGTGCATACATTGTTGCACCCACAATGTATGCCGCTTGCGACAATTTACTGAAAGGAGGCTTTTTGGTGAAGACTTAAGGCCAAAACACAGTGAGGACGACACAACAAAGTCGCCGTAAATTGGTTGTTGTGAAAGATTCGAATATATGGAAGTCCCATATACTTAACACAATGAGAGCGACGCGATAAGTTGCCAACAAAAAGTTTGGGAAAATCTCTAAATTAGTCGCCAACATAATTGACATTTCTGTGTGGACAGTGAATAATTGACATTCATGTTATGTGGATTTGGATATTTTTATGAAACATAGTAATTAAAAGTTAATAGTAAATAAACTAGTTATTAAAACCTTGTATAAAATTAATTTCATTTATTAGTTTGACAAATTATGGGTTTTGAGAAGGAATTAATAGAGAAAATGAGAGAAAAAGTTAAGTTGTGCAATAAACGTCATCCCATGTATAGAAATCTCTTCTTAGTATTCTTTTTAGTTTTTTTCTTTAAGTTTTGCAATTTTAAGTATGCCGCATAAGCTATAATAGCGATTTTCCTTAATTTTTTCCTTTTTGCCATTTCTTTTACAATATTATAGAGATAGCTGTCAAAAACATTTGTCGAGTCGCGTTCACTGTGTTTTAAATGCGACATTATCGCCAACTAAGTTGCCAACATTGTTGGGTCTCTCACTGTGTTTTGGCCTTTAATCGTTTAAATCTTCTCCGAGTAAATTTTATGCACCCGATATGTATGTAGGTATATATGTACATACATATCGTATTTTTATTTTCGACAAATCTTACTGAAGGTAAGATTTGTCGTGGGGCTTTTTTTCTATTGAAACGACTTGGGTTGAAATTTAAAACTTTTATTTGTCCCAAGTCGTTCTATGGGAAATACTTTTTGTTTTAACTGAGGAATTTGAATCAATTGCTGATGGCAATTTCTTCGCCTTAAAGAGAGATAAGCCCCTTTTCAGGTAATATTGGCATGTAACACTCCTAACATTCTAAAATATTTGCAGCGTTCTTATGTAAAACCACTGACATTTAAAATACGGACTGACTATGTCCATAGAAATACACTGAAGAAAGTGGGCTCATTTCTATATAGCGTTCTCTTTCGATCTAAGCACCAACTACTATTTCGCACGTCACATAGAAATGTGACCTAACTCAAAATTTGTCGTTTTTGAGTTAATTACGCCATGAAATTGGCATATTTCTGTCTGATTGTTTTTGCCGCTAGATAGCGATAGTATCACTTTTCTGTTACTTAAGAATAGAGATATTCTTCATAGAACAGTGTGTCAGTGTCACTTTTTGACTTGTGACGATCTTCATAACAAACGTAAATATGTTTTCGACATGTTAACAGTATTATTTTAAATTGTGTCACTTTTCCACAAAACAGCATTTATTTCTTACAAATTTTATTATGAGTTATGACATTTTTCCACACAGTTCAAAGTACGGAATTTAATTCTTAAAAATCGTATTTTGAGTTGTGCCACTTAAAAAAAACTTGAAAAAATATTTATTTCGCAACAAAGAAAACCGACACAAGTTTAGAGAATGCGGGATTAACAGCTCACCTCACCAACTGCGGTAACAAAGACTTAAAATTTCTTTTATATAAATCTTCAGAAATATATTTACTAACAAATTTAAGAGTTCAGACTATTTTTAGCAAACAATTACTACGTTAAGCTAGAATTAATTCTATGTACAGCTTTTCGTTTTTTCGCTCTCCTGAAAAGTTGCATTTTTTGAGTTGGGTCACTTTTATATGTTACGTTCGAACTGAGAAAGGGCTGTAAACAATAAATAAATAAGTGGGTTTGTCGAAATAAATGTTTTTAAATTAATTATTTGGATTAATAGAAATTCGAGAGGTTTCACTTTTCAACTTTCCGCCAATGGATTTTTCAATGTTGGCACCGACGTATGGACTATTTTTGACACAAAAAATTGTACCCGCATGAAATAGCATATCGAGCAGTCCATATTATATATGCCTGTGTGTAAAACTGAGAAAAGTTTGGCTTGAATGTCTAATGCACCCTATTCTATTAAAAAAATTAGTTTTTGTAAAAAAAAAGACCATTAATACGGATTTCCTAGTTCCAAGTACTGCAGTACTGCGGTTACTCTGCAAACCGACTTCTACGGCGTTGGATGTTTTTTTGTTTTTTTTTTTTGCTCAATTTAATTTGTCCCCTAATTTCAATGCTAGATCCGCGCCTGCAACTTGACATGGTGAAAAGCTGATTTCACTAAATTGACCGCACGCTCTCTGTTGGTAATACTGAAAGACCGCGAAACTTACCAGGTAAGCAAATATTCGTTCCCATAATAAGTAATGGGTAAGAGATAGATGTGGAAACGAGATGCAAGAGAAATGAGAATTATTTGCGTTCCACATTGGAAATTGTCATAATATTGTAGGAAGCCGCCATCTTGATTAATTTACGAAAAATTTAAATATTTAAATACATAAAGAAGGAAATTTCATGGATAATTTAAAATAAATTAGTTAAAGTTAGTACATTTTTAAGTAATTGTACAAGTCAGGGAAGTACGAAAAATATGCTAAATCTGTATTTTTCTTGTGGATACATACATGCAACTTCTAGCATCCGATCAATTTAATAATCTTGTTATCATTTCAGCAACAAAGCATAAAATAAAACGTCCCCAGGTACTTATTATGATTAAAATAAGTATTGTGTGGATACTAATTAATATATATAGTTATTAAGGTTTCTTGCATAAAATTAAACACATGCCAACTTTCAGTATTTTAAAAATAGTATATGCAATGAAACATCATAGTTAAGTTAAGTTAAGATTGAAGCGAAATAGAATAAGTGCGTAAATCGTGATAAAATTAGAAAAGGCTAGAAATTGTATTTAATTAAACATATGCCGAAGTACGGCATAATAATTACACATGCAATTGAGCAATTAATAAGCAAAATTATAAAGTATAGTGAACTAAATTAACTGTATAGATTGAATTTGAGTGTACTGAGAATAATCCTCAATAAATGCAACAGTAAACACAAGCCTACATGTTCTTATCATTTTCATACCGCTAAACTGTCCACCTGAATGTCGTAATCTAGCTGTGGTTATCAATTACAGCTACATTACAAAGCACCATACTCTAGAGGTAATAATGAAGAATAAACATTGCCGACCCTGACTTGCTGACCACGCTCACTCAGACAGCTATCCAGGATGAGCGCTGCTGAACTACAAAATTTGAAAGAGGAACAGATCTTCTGAATAAGAGTTTCATGGTCAACACTATCAAAAGCCTTCGAGAAATCCAAAAGCACTAGGGTAGTTAATTTGTCATAATCCATGGCACTGCTAATATCAGATAATACCTTTAAAACAGCCATTTCACAACTATGAAATGCTCGAAAGCTTAATTGCCATCGGGTTAAAAGGATATTTTTATCCACATGTTCAAGTATTTGCTGGTACATTAATTGTTCTAACACTTTAGATAAAAAACAAAGTGGTAATGTTTTTTTTTTGTAGTATTAGTTTAATAAATCGAGGTGATAAGTTGTCCGGTCCAGTGGCCTCAGATCTAATTGAGTTACAAGACGATAGAAACTCTGTAATGTTCACTCCATGGAAAGCAAATTATGAATCGAGCTACTTGGCGTAATCTAATGACTGCGCGGCAAGTTAATTTGACGAATGTTAGAGGCGATTGGAGCGAAAAGATTGGCAAAAGTAAATTAAGCATTCAGCTCGTCTGGATGAAAGTTGCATTCCGTTTTATCCTTCCCATAGACTCCGATCGAACGTAGGTTCCGCCATAGCTTTTTTGGGTCGATATTAATGTCAATTTTAGAGGAATAATATTGATGTTTAGCTTGCCTGATTGCCGTGATAGCCTTATTACGGGCAGCTTTGTACAATGTTCTTGCCTCGGATGTTCTAAGACGTTTGTAATGCTAGTAGTGGAACTCGCGCTCTGCAATGAGATTACTAACTCTCATTGTGAACCAAAGACAGCCATTAATAACAGATAATCTCGTCTTAATTGGTACATAATTATCAAATAGGTATGAGATTGACGAAGTTATACTCTTGACTTTATTATCCACAGAAATGCAATCAAAAATTTTACACCATATTTTTCGAACATGGACTCTGTGTCTATGCTATTATAATCGCAAAAAGTGGAGGATTCATGTTGATTGACATTTCAAAGTTCAGGAGAAGAATATCATGGTCTAAATTGCTAGGAGGGCTAATTGTATAGTGTGTTATTATTTTCCGCGCATCGGTAACAAGGTTCAAATCAAATAACGAGGGAAGTGTTGTAGAAGGTGGACAGCGTATTAGTCGTATTAAAATGAAGTGATTGGAGCAAATGCGAAAACTGATTAATAGCAGCGTCCTGCCTATGCAAGATAACACTGAAATCTCCACTAACAATGACATTTTCGTAATGTTGACTTAAGTTTGTTATTTTGGTTTCAAATTCGCGTACATTATCGCAGCTAAAGCAGTTTGGGGGACAATATACAGACGTAACCAAGCATTTTTCACCAGCGAAACTTACCTCTACATATAAGAATTCAATTGGCTGCACCATTGGGGCAGTGATTATCTTAACCCTGAGATAGTCCCTAACAAAGTTTGCCACACCACCGCCCACACGGCCCTTTCGGTCATTACGGAAAGGTTAAAATCTGGAATAGAAACTAGAGACGATGGTATTATGTCATTAAGTCACGTTTCGCTAACAAGAATAATATGTAAATTTGAATTGAAAAAGTAAGCCTTAGTTCATCAATCTTATGGCGGATACTTCTCGTAATTAACGTGCAAACATTTAAACCCGGCAATCGATTGCAAAATGCTTAAAGCAAAATCCTCACCACGTCCAGCCTAGAACAACTTCTATCCATACTCATAAGTATTAAGCACACCATCATTGCATGCCGATAAAACACCTTCGTGTAAAACAAAGAGGAATAAAAGGACTTTACAAAATAGTCCCCATTTTAAAAATTAATAAACACTATAAGTAATAAAACAAGTTTGAAAAAAAAGAAAAGAATTTAAAAATATCAATGTTGTCAGCAAATTAGAGAAAAAATAAAATATGTATAAAAAAGAAAAGATATAAATAATTCTATACATAAACATAAATATAAGCTCCAGCAATAGTCCACTCTACGTAAACAACAGCTGTTTTCCGAAAATTTATAGTGTGACATTCTGCAACTGTTCAATAGTAACACTTTAGTCTCCAAATCTTTTTCACTGCTCTTAACGTGTACTAAGCCACTTCTGGTTCGTACCGAGACAAGCTTGCCCAGGCTGCGGAGTTTTAATGCCTCTCGGAGAAGAAAATTGTTGTGAAGTATCAGCAAAGTTTACCTAATAATAAGTTAAGAAGCTGTAGAGCAAAATGGGCAAATTTCTGGTGTTTTTTAGAATGAAACAACTTATTTCATATACTTTCGTCTTTTGCATGAATGGGGGAAAAGAACTTGTCTATGCACTACTGTAGTGCAACTGAAACAACGAGTTAAAAACAAAAATCGAGAGAACGTAGGATTACCCGAATGACAAAATCTTATTAAATCCCTCAAAATCCTTTCAACCTATTCATAATAATGTACATCAGGTCATACTACCTCCCATTTTTAAGAAAAAGATAAATTTCGCTTTGGCCCAGATGCTAAAAGGAGATGTAAAATTCCTCTCAAATGAAATTCTCATTTTTCCCGAAAATATCAGAGAATCCAGCATGAGTTCTCCCACTTAATCTCTTCATAGCAAAACGAATGTAAACAGAAACACATGCTGTTCAAATATCATAGGATTACAGCAACAACATGTGTCCTTCTAGTCCTTTTACAACAACAACATGTGTCCTAATATTATCAATATTTCATGAAAACCGGTTTTCACAAAAGCGTGGGAGCATTTTATGAGAGTAAAACGTGAAAACTCTGCCCCTTCTCATTTATTTACGAAAATGAAACATTTGCCATTCTGTTTCGGTGCATGCAACTTGCGCTTTCACATTTTTTATCTTTATTCATAAAATTTTTAAAGAGAGTTTGATTTTTTTTCGATTTTTTTCTTTCTTCTTTCCTTTTCTTGCCGTGTGCATTTTAAATGTAAAACACTCGGATATCTCACCAGCTTCTTAACTTATTATTAGGTAAACTTTGGTATCAGGCTTTCATTAATGTGTAACAGGCTAAGTGAAGAGAAGACCCCGATATCGGATAGCCGGATGCCTTGTGCCTACGGAATGCAGACAGAGACGCTTTTTGCTCTAGATTGGAGGAGAATCGAACAACTATCAGCATACTCAATACCAGAGGGTGTGATGATGACTTGGATACGACAGGAAGCAGCGTTGCCAAACATCCAGGTTTATCTGGATTTTCCAGATTTTTAGAAACCACTTCAGATTTCCAGACTTTCTAACAAATTATCCAGATTTTCTTTTTTGTCCGAAATGATAAAAAGTACAAAATTTAATACCTAATTTTAGAATAAAATCGAACGCACCCTTACTAAGTTGTTTACAATTAGCCGAGAGCGACGATATAGCCTGATTATCATCTAGGCTAACTACTACCGGCGGCTTGTGTTTGCCCTAGCCAAAAACCAAGTATTTTATTTGGTGTAGGTCAGCTCCGAGCTCTTCTCACCAGAAATTCATAGGAATTTTAAATTGAATATGCGAATTTTCAATGTGTCATACTATAACGTTGGATTGTTTTGTTGAAATGAAGAAATTTTTAAAAACGAATGAGTATAAATACTGAATAATGGAGTAAGGATATTAATTAAATTTTAATTTAGCTAATCAAATTCAACTGGAAGTAGTGAATTAAACTCAAGGAATATGTTAAGTCGAACAAGTTCCAGCAATAATGGCAAAATAGCTGGTGAAAACGAGAAATCTGGTAATATCTTGCAGCGATTAAAAAAGTAGCTTAGTTCTAATTAGTTTTTATGCTTTTGCATATAGAACAAGTTAAAAAAGTGAAACGTGAACAACAATTTAGTGCTGCTTGGAAAACTGATCCTGAACTACACAATTGGTTAGTTGAAAAACCCAGAGGAGTTGCATATTGTAAATATTGTGAGACACAGTTAAAAATTAAAGTCGGTAAAGCAGATCTAATGAAACATAGTAATAGTAATAAACATATAAGATATGAAAATGCTATTAAACTTCAGCCAAGTGTTTCTTCGAAATTCCAAAAAATTTCTCAGAAAAAAAAAATTCGACTGAACTGGAGCTTCGATTGTGTGCATTTACAGTGGAGCACAATGTTGCCTTATCAACAATGCGTAATTTAGTGTCCTTAATTAAAAACAGTTTTTCTGATTCTGATGCAGCAAAAGACTTAAAATGTAATTGCACGAAGGCAACGGCTGTGGTAAAAAATGTTTTAGGTGCGGAGCAGTTTAGTATGATTTGTGAATTACTACGATGCAGCAAGTTTTCTATTTGCATATATGAGTCCACCGGAGTACGGAAAAAATTTTGAGTATAGTAGCAAGGGTATCAGAAAATTTTAAGGTACATGACTATTTCTTTCATTTAATTTCGCTTAGTACCGCAAATGCCAGCTCTTTATACAATAGAATTGTTGAAATATTTAACTCTAATAATTTTGAGTTAAAGAAAACTTATAGGTTTCGCTGCAGATGGTGCCAGTGTTATGACTGGTATTCATCACTCAGTTGCAAGGTTATTAAAAAATGATTGCAAAAACTTATATGTATGCCATTCGTTTAGCTTGTGTGCATCATAGCCTGCACTAAATTGCCAGACAATGTTGAAAATATAGCAAGGGAAATTTATTCATATTTAGCGAACAGCCCAAAAAGAATTGCTCAATTTAATCAAATTCAATCGCTGCTTGATTATAAACTGGTTAAAATGTTGCATCCTGCACAAACACGGTGGATTTCTTTGGAGGCCGTAGTTGTTCGTTTATTAGAAAGATTTGATTGTTTAAAAATATATTTTGCATTAGCTGCTAATGTTGATGAATTGAAAAAAGCGCAATCAATTCTACCACTTTTGGAAAATCCGTGCAATAAAATTTATCTTGAATTTTTAAGTTATATCATACAATAGATTGTTCCAAAGTGAGTCACCACAGATATTTAGATTACACCCAGAAATAAAAAAGTTCACGAAGACAATCTTAGATAATTATATGAAACGAGGTTATTTACAAAACACTCTCATTGAGAACGTGAATTTCAAAAATGAAGCATACTTATTACAGACAAATGATATATATTTAGGAGTTAAAGCTGATACAAGTCTAAGAAATACCAATAAATTATTTTCACTAGAAGTTCGAACTAATTGTCTTAGTTCTTATATAGAGTTTGTTAGTCAAATTTATAAACGATTACACATGATTACATGATTAATTTACAAATGAAATATTAAGTAAGTCTGGGTGGCTTAATCCAGCTGTCGTTATTTCTGGAGCGCAATCTTCTATTTCAGAATTTTGCGTCCTTTTTCCTAATTTAATTAAATATGATTGTTTTCAAAATATTGACTCCGAATGGCAAGAGTTAAGAAATCTTGACTTTGAGACTTTAAGTTTAGATACACATGTTAACGTTGAATTGTTTTGGGAAACTGTACCTCAGTTAGAAAGATCAAATGGTGAAAATATTTTTCCTATACTAAAAAGTTTTGTTTTTGGAATTTTCAGTTTACCAAACTCTTCAGCTTCAGTTGAAAGAACTTTCTCCCAAGTAAATCTAAATAAAACAAAAATTAGAAACCGTTTAAAAATTGAGACTTTGAATGGATTACTATTAATAAAAGATTATTTAAAATACAAAAAAATTGACTCTGCCAATTTAAAATTAGAAAAGCCGTTATTGGATAAATTTAATAAAAATATATATTAATATCCATTCAGGATATAAAAAATTATGCCATGAACTTCAGGATTCCTTCATTATTCGAATACAGATTTTTTTTGTTATGTTTTTGATGTTTTATAAGTGTACAATAATATATATGAATAAAATTGCTTTGTTTTTATAGCCTTTGTCTTTATCCAGATTATTATAAATGTTCCAGACTTTTAAACAAAAGCTCCCAGACTTTGAAAGAATTTCTCTGGCAACGCTGCACGGAAGGCATCTACATGTGAAATAGGAAAATTAATTACAGCAGGAATTCTCTTAATCAGATCAATTGCATTATCTTTAGCCAGTTTAGGAATTCCGCTGATTACAAAATCGCTCAAGCGCTGAATACGGTGTATGTTCTCGACCTGTGATAGCAGAAAGATATTTTTTTGTTGCAATTGTTCTAGCGAGTTTTCATAGACGACCACTTCATTGTTTAAGGAACTGATTGCATCCTTAATTTTAGACCATATACGGCATTCAAATTGCTGCCTAAAGCCATTGGCCTTCTCCAAAATTCGGGAGTCTAGAGACTCCATAAACTTGTCAAGAGTGACACCGGATGGGATGAACCCGATTCGCTAATCTGATTTCCTCAGTGTTTGAGGTTGATGGAGTCTTCTCTCTCCTCTGCCCTTTGTTAGCCATTGTATTCGGGTTTACGGTGAATAGAATGAAAATTGATTTATAAGAATCTCGGTTTGTACAGAAATTACGACAAAACTGCAACCCCAGAGTACAGCACCTACCAAAAAGTGTTTATCAACTTATGATTTAATATTTTAAGAAAATTTATACGGAAAACTGGATGCGGTTATAAAACTGAAATAGCGGGAGCCAATAAAATAAACGTCTACTCATCGAACTGAATAAAGATACAGTGAAAAAATAGTTGAGCTGTATTTCGATTCAGGTAAGATATTTTGTTATTTATATGTATGTACCCAAAATATCTAAAAATGTTATTATGTCAGATTTCCAAGGACATTTCCGTTTGAAGAGAAGTTTGTTTGAGAAATTTCTGGATTTCTTAAACCACAAAATCATTAACAAATATTTTCCTGGTAATCCACGTATTGCATTAAACAATCAGCTGGAAATTACCTTATGAATATTAGGCAATCAGGAAATCTACAGCTTCTGCCTACATTTCGTTATATTTTTGGGACTGGGATTTAAAAATTTTTGTACTTTAGATAAGTGGCTGCAGGCTTAGAGTGTGTGTATCTATCGCTTGCCAGTCAGTTTTTCGAATTTGTAACCTGCTGGTAGAATACAGGAAGGAATTTACACAATGGCCTAAATGTGAAAGAGCAAAAGGTGAAATGAGGAAATTCTGGCAGATTTGTGGTTTGCTTAGTGTAGTAGGTGCTATTGATGGAACTTATGTATCTATTAGTGCCCGTACAAGGCACCAATACATTTAATATACAAGCGGTCTACATTTCAGGCTTTGAGTTTATTAGCGTGAACCTTGCAGTATGATGATGCAAGGGTTCTGCGGAAATCTTATCAGTATTAGTTACGAAGGCCGTATACATGCCCATTAAAAATATTTCCTTACCTTCCTTTTAGATATACAGGCTTTGTTAAGAGGATTGATGTTAACCTACCACAGCTGCCAGATTCCAGCTCATGCATTTTTCAATTTCAGTTGTTTCAAGTAGCCTAGGTTACCGCATACCTAAGATATCAGAGACGTCAACTTTGTTTTCCGGACAATGACAATCTAATTTAAGAGGTTGTCACGCATCCGACGTCAGCATATACCCCACCAACCCCTGATATTATATTTCGGGGGGGGGGGGGGGCAAACAAATCCTGGCTCCCAACGGCAGCCTCAACATCAATAAGGTTGCGGTTGCGTAATTGTTATTTATTTATTTTATTTTTACTGGTTTTGTTTATTACTAATATATATACACCTCCGTTCCTCGGGCCAACCGCATAACCGACACATTTTCAGAAACGTAATGCCCCGTAATGCCCATTCTTTTATTTAGCTTTAATAAAATTGTGAGAATTTTAATTTTTTTTAGTATTAAGTTTTGCTTTCTTTCCCTTCTTTTTTTTAATTTTTTAGTTTTTAAACTTCAAGTTTACCATTACAGTAATATGCTTAATCTTCATTCATCAGAGGTTTGCTTGGCACAGTTCAGTTGAACTCCACTCTTTTCACCTCGTAACTATCACAATTTTTAAGAATGCTTCTACCTAAACGCATGTCATAATTTGAAATTAGATAAGAGAAAAAGTGATTTTTTCAAATAAAGTAAGAAACAAAAATGTGATATTTTGAAATTATATAAGGAAAAAAAAATGTGATAATTGCAAATGTTTTTAATTACAATATATATGTAGGGTAGGCCGGGGTCGAAATTAACGGGGGGCGAAAGTAACAACCTAAATATTTACAAATATATAATGGATACATACGCGTAAGTTATATATAGGATGACGTTAGACGTTTGGCAAATACATCACAGTTCACCGCTAGACGAGTAACATAGTAGACGTTTTCAGAAACAAAAGTATATATTCAGTGCAGCAAAGTAATTTTTTTAACGTGTTAAAATTCCAATATAAATATTTTCGTTGCAGGTAAGTATACTTTTCCCTTTTTTTATATATTTGAGCGTGTTAGTTTTGAGTATGTTAATGATTGCTGCTGGTCGGGGACAATTCTAACAGCATAATCCGGGGTCGAATGTAACGCTACAACCGACCCCGCTGTGCAATTTCTTTTTTTCTCGGTCATAATTAAGCTTCATTTATTTTAGAATGCCTCGTAATAAGATCAGAAGGACGAACAGGGGTACAAAAGATGTATCATTATAGCTGTGTTCTTTTGTGTCCGCAGAACAGAGCAGAACAAAAGATGCACAAAAGAACGCCCCATACATTTTCATAGAAGATGTATAAATGAAGCGAACAGTACAAATAGTTCGCTTCAATCGACAGAACAATTTGTTCTCTCCAGTATATGGAAGTTCTAGAACAAGGTATACAAAAGAACACAGCTTTATATGAGCAAGCATACGGTGACATAAATGATAGAATATTGTCTGGTCGAGCAGCTGCAAAGAAATATGGGTTGTGTCACAGAGAGTGGGAACTCTTCAGTTACGATGGGCTATAAAGCTTGGAACAAAGTTTTTAGTGAGGATCAAGAGGAGACAATGGCAGATTATATAATTACAGCAGCAGAAATATACTACGGTTTTTGTCCCAACGAAGTCAGAAGGTTTGCATTTGAAATGGCACGGAAAAATAAACTGTCAATGCCACTTCAGTGGGAAGAGAACAAAATGTCTAGTGCAGATTGGTTTACTAATTTCATGAAAAGGCAGCCACAATTGTCTATAAGATGTGCGCAACCCACCAGTATGTCTCAGGCCACTAGTTTTAATAAGAATAATGTAGATGCCTTCATTGACAATTTGCAAAAGGTTATGGATAAATACAAGTTTGAAGCAAAGGACTTGTATGATGTTGACGAAACAGGCATCACAACTGTGCAAAAACCAGATAGAGTGGTTACCAAAAAAGGAACCAGACAAGTTGGTGCATTAACATCTGCCGAAAGAAGAAACTTGGTCACAGTTAGGTACTTGCGCAGTCCATGCTATCGGTAATTTTATACCTCCGATGCTTATATTCCCCAAGCTCCGATACCAAGAGCATTTTATTAAAGACGTCCCAACTGGAAGCATTGGCGCCGGAAATGCAAGCGGGTGAATGCAAGAGAATAAGTGCCTTATATTCATAAAGCACGAAACAAAGTTCTTCTGCTATTAGATAACCATTCGTCTCACATATCTATCCAAGCTCTTGATTATTGCTGTGAAAATGGTATAGTAGTACTGTCTTTTCCTCCCCACTGCAGTCATAAACTACAGCCACTAGATCGTTCAGTATATGGGCCACTAAAAAAAGGTATAGACACCAGTTGCGATGCTTGTATGCGATGCGCAATAACCCAGGGAAAACAATGACAATTTATAACATCCCCTCTATAATAAAACCGGCTCTTTCTATGGTTCTAACTTCAACCAACATTCAAGCAGTGTTCAGGTGCACGGGCATATTTCCCTACAACAGAAATATATTTACAGGTCTGGATTATGGTCCACCTTATGTCACAGATAGGCCAAAACCCTTATCGGAAATTTCTGATATGAGCGAATTAAGCGCAACCGCACCGAGCGACAAGAATAATGAGCCTATTCCATCAACATCTCGCTCTGTCCTGTGTGAACCGTTCTCGCCAGAAACAGTTAGACCGCTGCGCAAATCACCACCTAGGAAAGAAGGAAGTAGAGGAAAAAGAAAGGTAAAACTGCAATATATACTGGTAGTCCTGAAAAGGAAAAGTTTAGAGCAGAGAATGAAGAAACGAAGAAGAAGTAAGCGAAGAAAAATATTTGTGAATCAAAACCAAAGAAATCTGATAAAAAAATAAACCAAACAAAATGGACAGGAAAGAGGAAAGTGATGAAGAAGATGAAGAGTATTATTGTCTTATCTGCGTAGAGTAATAGGCCTAGACACAATTGCGACGGCGACGGCAGACTAATGCAGTAATAGGAACAATTTCCTTCAGGAACTTTCTACGGAACGTGTATACATAGGAGTTTGCAGTTGCCATCGCCCGTCGGCTTCTCTCGCCTTCGTAATTGAATTAATTGAATTTCAACAGCGAGAGATGCCGACGGGCGGCGGCAACTACAGATTCTTATGTATACACGTTCCATAAAACATTCCTGGAAAAAATTGTTCCTATTACTGCATTAGTCTGCCGGTTGCAGTCGCCGTCGCAATTCTGCTTGGGCCTATATAGTGGAAGTCGCCAAGGTGAGAAATGGGTGCAATGCATAGAGTGTAAGAGTTGGTCAGTCACATGAAGAATGTACCCAACAAAATGACATATATTTGTCATAATTGCTATTCAGAGTGATTTACATGTATTTGTACCTTCTATTACTGTGCTCCTATTACTTTAGCTGAAATATAAGAAAAGATGAATATTTTATTTTGTTTGTGTTAATTGGAGAGACATTATTATATTTTTATTGAATATATACTTTTAAATTTGATTAATTAAAACTGTATTACTATCGACCCCATACAGTGTTACTAACGCCCCGGTGTCGGGGACGGCTTTAACATTTTCCCTCGTTTTCATTTCTTATTGACTATTCTGATTTTGCTATCCAGAAGGCTTTAATGCTAAGATTTTTATAATATGAAATTAATTTGTATTAATAGTTTTCTCATAACTGGAATAGTTAACCCACAGCCGAGTTCCAAAGTTAAATTGTTACTTTCGACCCCGGTCTACCCTACAATTCTTAAGGAGATATATTAAAAAATATCTGCAAGTCTGTTTCTTTTAATTTCACCCAATTTGCGAAGTTCCGCTTCCCTTTGATTTTGTGCCTCCATATTGATGTTGCTTTCCGGTTCACTTATGCTGCTGTTTTCCAAAAAATTATCAGCTTGATTGATGCACATGTTATGCAGCTAGGACAAATTCGTTTCAACTTCGAAAAAGTCCAAGCGAAGTAACTGTCTGAAGCGTTGCTTTAAAAGCCCGAAAGCGTTCTCAATCTTCACCCTTATTTGGCAATGTTTTAGATTGTAATTTCTTTGAAATTATGTAAGATTGCCATAATCTTTATATAGGGTTAACAAATATTCCCGCAAAGGATATGCCGCATCCCCCAAGATATGGTACTCTTCTTCACAAATTGCTGGAATTTTCTTGCTAATAAAAGTTAGCTCGTAAATTCGGGAATCATGTATTTTGCTGGGTGATCCAATAAATACATCAGTGAATCTTTTTTCACTGTCACAGATGCCTTGCAGGGTTATAGATGACTGGTCATGCCGATTAACGTACGTCAACGTATCTTGTGTGCTGGTTTTCTGATGGTAATATAGCTTCCATCTATACATCCTAATACATTTTTCATTCCCGAAATCTGCAATAAAACTGCATTAAAATACATTCACCCACTTAATACGTGTTAACACAGCCCAAGAATAAAATTTGTGTAGTTCATCGCAGTGCAAAGGGACATAAAGTGGTCAAGTACTGCAGAAATTTTATTCTTGAAAGTAAGCTATACTAAACCTTTTCAAACTCTGTAGCTGTTCTCAGTTTTTCTTCCGTAGTAGTAGGAAACCAAATGTGTTTTTTTGGTTATATCGAAGAAAACTTTAAAATGTAATTTAAATGCATTGTAGAAAGTGATATGTGGAATAAATTGGCGACCTCATGGTAAGTTGTTTTATTACCAGCAAACCTATAAATATAATATTTGTTAATTTTAGCACCTGTAATTAATAAGCATATTCGACAACCTAGTTTTTGCGCCCATCACAAAGCTTTAATTAATTCCCTACTAACACACAATATATGCTGTCGTAAATATATGATTCAAAGAAAAATTAGCTCCGAGCTCAGAGCAAATTGTTCTCCCAAACTAAACAGTACTGAATCTAGTAGATCTAGTGATGTCAATACATCTCAAACTGTTTATATGCATATAATAGGTATGCTTGTGGTTAAGTGCCAAAGTTTATATCATGCCGGTAGTAAATGTACTCCTTAAATTCCAGTGTCGAACAGGTGCTTTCAATGCAAATTGCAGTAGTTGTCAACGTTGTTAACATAAACGTTCCTTGCGCTGCAGTTAGATATATGTGTGTGTCAGCCAATCGAATTCTCTACCTACTTTTAAGAAGTTATTCCGATTTGTAATAGTCTCAAAACAAAAATACTTTGACTTTGTACTTTTTATAAATTCCATAGCAAGCTACCACTAAGGCTGCCAAATATGCGCAATGCTATACAAACCCTAGAAATGACAACATTTGTGCTCTAGCAGATATTCCTTCTTTTCCACCAAACACTTTTTTTTTTTTTTTTGTAAATACTCCGATCTCTCATATTCCTCTACGAGCAGTGCAGGAGTCTCTTTTGAAACTCGAAAGTTTTCCTTGAACTAAAATGTCACTTTTATTGAATAATTCAGTAATGCTTTAATAAATTACCTCTGCAGCTGAATATTTGTCAACCACTTCAATCACAAAGTTCTCTACTCTGTTTTTATTTGCTGGTGCATCAATTATGATATCCAAACCAGCTTCGTCTTCACTATCCCATTCGTCTTCAGATTCAGATGAACAAAATAAGCTACTGGGAAAAATGGAATTGCTCGCCATACCGTAACACCATAACGTAATTTTTTATTGCTATATAAAAAAAATCCTTGTTATATATTATACAATTTAGTACACTTTATAAAAATTACCCAAATGAAATATTTTATAGTATTTAATTCAAAGTTTTCACAAATAACTCCTTTTATTACAAGATGGCAGATCACTTTGACAGAGCAGATGACAATTCAACTTGAATATATATTTGTAACACCGACAAAATGAATATCCGGTGCAAAGAGGGGAAGTGAGTGCAAAACTCGTGTTGCACTTCTGCTATAAAAATTGTCCCATCGAACGTTTTCAGTGTTGTACTGAAGTCCCATCGAAATCGACATAAATTATTCATTATGAGAGCTTATGTAGTTAAGACCTTGAACTGGTTTCAATTCTCGCTTCGATCTTCGCACTTTCTGGGTTTCTACACCTGATTTTATACTTTTTATGGAATTGTTTTATCTGATCTATGTATGTGAGCTACCCTTAATATATTCCTTTATATAGAAGTTCAGAGATCTTTTCAACAATTTCGCCATTAATCCATTCTGTATTATTTTTGAATTCATTTACATATGAACATTTATCGCCTTTTTTTAAATTCAAGATTTTTGACTTTCTTATATTTGTATGTTTTAACTTATATTTATTTCTACCGTTTTTAATATATTTATTAAAAAAGTTTAGTTGTTTTTGTTTTAAACTGTCTTGTTTTTTCAAAAATTTCAATTTCGTTCTAATTTCGTATGAAAAAATTTACTGTGCAGGAGTTTTCTTTGTGGTAGTTGTTGGTGTATTCCTATAGTTAAACAGCAAAATAGAAATTCTATGATCAATTGGCAAATTTGGATACTTTGCATCAACTGAAAATTTCTTTAAATATCCATTAATAATTTGCACACCTCTTTCCGTTAAACCATTCGACCTTGAGTGATATGGGGCTGATTTCAAAACCTTGATATTATTAGCTTTACAAAAGTCTAAAAACTCAGTACTATTAAAATGGGGTCCATTATCTGAAAATATTTGCTGTGGTATTCCAATTATACCGTAACAAGATCGCAATTTCTTGCTCCCTTCGCTTGTTCTAGTTCTATTAAGTCTATAAACTTCTATCCATTTACTCCAATCGTCTACTAATATTAAAAGATAATCGCCCTTATAATGAAAAAAATCGAAGTGTACCCGTTCAAATCAGTTGCTGGTTTTCGGCCAGCTGGTTTCTTTTAATATAGGTTTTCTCGCTTGGGTTACCTGACAACAAGTTTTTAATTTATTCCTCAATATCCGTATCAATACCGTACCACCATAAATGCTGCCTTGCTAATTGCTTCAACCTCACCACTCCAATATGTCCTTCATGTAAAATTCGAAACACTTGCTCCTGGCACGATTTCGGTATAACTTATCTATTTATATAAAAAAAGACAATTTTCATCGCATGAGAACTTAAATTCATTATCTCTTACATATTTCTCTCTGTATTCTAGATTTATTGGCAAACCGTTTCTTAAGTATCCTATTAAAAAAGAATTTTCCTCATTTAGTGTGCCTGGCAATGGTAATCTTGAAAGTGCATCTGCATGATATAATAGTTTTCCCATTTTATAACTAATACTGTAGCGGTACTGTAAAAGCTCAATTTCCCATCTCTGAAGTCTTGCTCCTACTACTGACGTACAGTTTTTGTTACCAAAAATCACTTCCAGAGGTTTGTGGTCTGTCTTAATAGTAAATTCTAATCCAAATAGATACTTATTGAATTTCCTGACACCGAATATTATTGCGAATGCCTCTTTTTGGAGCTGAGAATAATTCTTTTGAGCCTGATTAAGTGAACACGATGCGAACGCGACCGGTTTTTCTTCTCCATTAATAAAATTGGATAGTACGGTTCCCACACCGTGGGAGCGTATCTTTATTCTGCTCAGAGCACTCCGAGCGCTCTGAACACGGATTTCTTATAACTTTATTCACTTTCGGAGTACTCTGAGCGCTCTGAACGAGTATCTTTATTAATGCTCAGAATACTCTAACAAATCGTAGGTAGACCTCGGAGTATTTAGAGCAATCCGTCAGTAATACCAATAGAACGCAAAAAAAGTTTTTAGTAAGTGAGATTTGTGTTGAATTAAAAACGAAAACAAACAATGGAAACTTCAGTGGCTGGTGAAAATGCAATTAAAACTTTTTAAGTACATTTTAAATCAAGTAACATATTATATTTTACACAGATTTTTGCTACGATAATATCATTGAGGAAGAATACGATTACGATGTGTTGGAGAGAACTCAACATCATTCCAATGCTGAAGAGCTGGATGGCATTGAAGGAACAAAGTGTGATGGTAATTACTTAGTACATATTTATTATAATTGATGAAAATTTGAAACACAATCATTGCAGCTCACAAATGGACAGACAAGAAAGTGAGATGCTTGATTTTCGCCGTCATTTTTCAATGCAAATTTCTGGCAAACTATTTGTAGCAGAATAATCATTTATATCGTAAATTAAAGGTAATGAAGAAGTCTAGTAAATAACGTGGGCAAAAATTAAAAAAAGTGTATTGAAATGGAGATATTAGCTCAGAAACTTGTAAAAAATGGTAAAAATTGAAGTCTTTTAAATCTGTGAATACTTTAGAAAGATAAAGCCTAGATCTAGCAAGTAACGTCAAGTTTTTCATTTTAGTGCCGCTTTTTTAGTTACTTGACTCTAATAGTACTTGTTTTTTCTCCCGACATTTCACCGACGAGAAATTGCAATAGTTATTTGAAAGTTGTTTAAATACTAAGCAAAATAGCATCTTTAAAAAATTTAGGAGAGTTAATTTTCGTAAAAAATTTTCAATTTATGTGAACTGCAAATTTTCATTTTTCGTCTTAAATTGTATGGTTTTGTCGGATGTTGGGTTTCTGTCTTTTGCGGTAGATGTCTCTAATGTGCTCTGTGGTCTAGGTCTAGGCTAATTTTATATAAATTTTATCACTTTCAGGACACAAACCTACGTATAGTAAATTTTATTACCTACAGTTTCGCTGGTATCTAAATTGAAAATTTTGCTGAGTACTGACTCCTCTTAAAGAAACAAGTGGACTTTCTTTAACTGGACAACAGTGCAATTCTAAGTGGAAATTGTTAAATAAAAAATACAGGTCCATTAAAGCTTCCAACAATAAAACTGGACATGATTCGGTTAACTGGCCCTATTTTGATTAGTTAAACTCATTCTTGACGGAGAGGAATGAAATGACTCCTATGGCAACTTTTACCAGTAGTTCTACCACTATAAAATGTACAAATAAAAGTTCTATTCCTCCGCAAGATGAAACAGAAGCATCATCTTCATCGTCGGAAGAATGTGAGGTCCATGAATACTATGAGCCTGCTCGAAGGAAAATACGTGTTTCCGACACTGAACGGCGACACCAAGAACGGTTGCAACGGCAAGATAGATTTCTTTCTTTTGAATGACATTTATGTAGTAAGTTCTTTATAAGATCATAGTGTATATATAGGTAGTATTCTTACTTACTGAATTTTGAGGCTGTTATAGAAATGAATTAAACATTAAAACAAAATCGGCATAAAATTCGAAATATTTATTTTTCTCTACTACGTGAAATTTTGTTTGTCATATTTCCTGCAGTCTATATTCCAAGGTATTCTCATTAAATTATGACACATGAGTTGCGACGAAATTTCGTCCACTAATATATATACATCTCTATTGTGCTCTCTGTATTGTTCTTTCCTATGCATTACACTGCAATTCGTCCACTTTACGCAATTCTGTAAGGATATAAGGTACTGTCTAAAAAGAAAAGCAGGACTTGTTTTTTTTTTAATTGTATGTAAAAGCTTTGTATAGTATAAAAGAGTTTTAAGATAGCGTATTACAAATTGCAAATTGCGTCTGCTGTCCTTAACTGATTATTTATCTGAATGTCATTAACAATTTCTACGCCATTTTCATTAAAAATAATTTCTTCAGTAGGATAATCATGAAGTTCCATACATATATTGTGTAATATACAACAAGTCATTAAGATCATGGCAATAAAATCTGATCTTCGATTTTCAATCAAATTTAAACGCCGGAAACGCATTTTTAGCAATCCAAAAGCATTTTCAATAACCACTATTGCCCTCGAAAGTGCTTTGTTAAAATGTTTATGCTTTCGTGTAAGATGGCCATTATTTTCATTAGGTACCATAAAGTATGTCAATAGTAGATAAGCGCTATCTCCAACGAAATAGCATTCAGTAGGAAGCCTTATGTTGCCGTCTTGAATTCTTTTAAAAACGTCTGCCCTCTTCATGACATTTGCGTCATGCAATGACCCGACTTCGCCGCCGTGACCGTAGACATCAATAAATTTCTTATTCTCATTACAAATTCCTTGCAAAATTATCGAAAACCTTCCTCTTCTGTTGACATAGAAATTGGGATGATCTTTTGATGCCTTAATATAAATATGGCTCCCATCAATCGTTCCAATTACCCCTGTAAATTAGTATATATGTATATGCTTATACTATTAGTTCGTACCAGGGAAATTGCTTTTCTCTTTAAAATACAAGTTAGATCTTTGTACATATTTTCTCTGATGAAAGCCAAGAAATTATTCGCTTCTTTACACTCTCAACTCCATTATTCTTTCACATGTCCTGAAAACCACTCTGGAGCAAGACATAATTTCCAAGTTAAACTTGCTAGTCCTGGAATTGAAACAATTGGATTAAATATTTTATTTTCTTTAAAGGAATATAATTTTTTACCTAAAGCATTCCGGGTTGGCTAAATACAACAATGTTATTAGTAACTGTTTATGTACTGAAATTTCAGTGGACACTGGCTTATTACAAACAAATTCAGACAAATCTTTGCACATTATTTCAAATTGAGATGGTAATATTCGGAAATGCATTTTGAACTGATTGGTAGCATTCTTGGAACAATATTTTCTAAATATTCTTTAATATTTCTAGAACAAGAGCTATTTTCATGCTCAATTTCAGAGTTTTCATCATTGTCAAACACTGTATTCCAACGAGTTGCTATTGAAAATGTTAATACTTTTTTAAATTCTATAGTTCCTTCCTGTCCTTCACCCCTTACTTATTTTAATAACTTTATTACAATATCATTATTTACATATGTTTATAAACAATCTTGTTATCTCAATTGACATTTCAAAAATCGAAAGTGCTGCCAATATAAAAAAACAATAACAGAACGCTCAGAGCACTCTGGATTTGTATCTTTTTTCCAGAGTGTTCTGAACGATCTACGGAGCGGAAAAAAGATACACGCCCCGTATGAACTCGCACCACAGTGTAACAGACGCCGTTACAAGCGAAAATCATCAGGGTATAGTACCTCCATTTAATCCTGTGTGTAGCCACAACATATTCCCCATTCTCAAAGAATGTATGAAGAAAGCAAAATAAACGCTCCTAAAAGAAAAAATTATGTAAATGAGACTAAATCAAAATATAACATATAAAAAAAAGAAAAATGTGTGAAAAGATAATTAAAGAAGTTAAATAATGATGCCAAGCATGATCCACATACGCAGGGAGATCTAAGAAACTTTTGATAATAATACTTCAAGAGATCTCCATGCTCACATAGGCTCATGCCTGCAGTATCCACAAATAAATATTTTAAACTTAAATTATGAAAAGAAAGAGAATAATATCGAAGCACAGAAGCCAAGAGCGGTCCATGTGTAATGACCTCTGGTTCAGTATTAAATAGACAGTTTTCATACTGGTATATCGAAATTCCGTGAGTTATCAATAAATATATTTGGCAATATCCATTCATGAATAAACTTTTCAACTTTTATTTAAGCAAATTAACACTAAGCTTTGAAAAATACACATTGATTAGCACTAGATAGTACTTCACCTATGGGTTGCTTCATTCACGCCACGAAAATTAAACGCATTTTCATACTAATTATACAGAAATTAAAAGAATATCTAAGCACTCTTCCGAATTAATATTATTAAGCGTAGAACTGTCACAAAGAATTGTCAGAAGAAATGCCAACTGAATCAGTGGTAATCATTGAATAAATAAATAATAAGGAAGCGGGGTATCGTGCGAATACAGTATACGTGTTTAAGCATTTCAATGACAGTGTGACCTAGGGTCGGGGGGGGGGGGGGGGAAAGAAATGACAAGAGGGCCTAGTGGCTATTTTGTGTCAGTTCAACATTCTGACATTTCATATTATTTGAAAATAAGTTTCGGATTTCAATTCGCGATATTGGGAAAAATAATTAATTAAACGTGGTTTTTATGAATAGTAGTCTGAAATAAGTGCGGAGTATTTCTTTTGTGAACGACATTTTGTGCAATAGAGACTCCAGAGTCCTAAATTAACATAATGAAGTTCGCTGTGCTGTGCTGCAGGAACGAACAGAGTTATTGTCGTGGGAAAGCATTTTTCAAGTAAGCTTAATAGCTTTACTTATTAATGATATTGTTTTAAACAAAATAAAAGTGCAATATCTATAAAAATAAAGAGCCATGGCAAAAAATTTAACATTTTACCAATGCCGATTTGTTTGTTTACAATTGAATTGTCATTGGTGGCTAAATTATGCCAGTCGTACATAGGCAACGCCAAGAAATATTATCTGCAAATAGGAGGGAGCTAAAAATTTTTTTAATTTTTCATAGCAATTTGGATTATAAAAAATGTTCCCCTTCAGAATGTCAGGATTTCATTACTGCCATGACGAAACGAATACAAACACGGCACACTAATGCATTTCGCCGAGTGGCTTAGGTTTTCACCCGATATGCCGTTTCCTTATTAGTTATTTATTCAATGGTGGTAATATGCCAGATGTTATTTTGTAATAAATCTAAGGTACCCGAAAGTAGTAGATAGGCACATTAGATATTATGAACACAGGCGTAGTTGCAGAGTCGGATAAGTAGTTTAATCATAAGTCCAAGTAAGTAAGAAATTGTGAAAAGTAGGAGGAATTTATAACGGTTAGCTAATAAGTTCAATTTATGTAATTTAGACCTTAGTGTAAGAGTATTAGGTCTAGGTACGGAGAGTAAAAAAAATTTGAAGAGTATGGATTCCGCTAGATGGCCAGCGACTAGCTGGCAGGTGTAAGCACAGCTTTAGGAAGTACTTACGTATTAGACCCCATGTTCAAGTCAATTCGAAATTCGAAACGGGGAGTAGCAAGCAAAAAGACTTCCGGAGGATATTTTTAAAAAATCAGAAAGTGAAGGTGACTTCTGGACGGCGTTAAAAATTATAAAGGCAAAGTTAAAGAAGAAATTAATAAAGCATGAAGAAAAAAGGAAGCAGTTAAATATTGTATTGTTTAAGTCACAAGGAAGGTGGAAATTAAAAGTCAACAGATAGATAACAGTGAAGGAGAAAGGAAGAATCCAGACAGTTATAGTTAGAGGAAAAAGATCAAGGAAGTCCGGAATCCAGAATTCCTGAAATATTCCGCGTACTGATAACACGGAAAGTACTGAAGGCATTAGTAGAAGCATCGAGAAAGGAGATCAGTTCGACCCTTGCAAGTCGTCGAGCGTTATTGGTCAAACTCCAGTATTTTAGTTACAGGATTTAGGTTAAGCTAGAACTTATGATAGAATTAAAATGTTTGAAAATATTTGGAAAGTGTGAATTTTAATTCAAACTAAATAAAAGGAACAAAATGAATTGTTATAACAGGTTAGTATCAATAGCTTTTTAGGGTCCAAATGAATTAAAATGTTGTTAAAAATAACTAGTCTTTTGCTGTCATCGAATGATTTCTGTTGGTTAGGACCCCATTCAAATAGAATATTCTTTTTTAATAGATCATATATGGGTCTCATTATTGTTGAAAGCCTAGATAAGCTTGGATTTCCTTCACATTAGTAGGGTTAGGTGCCTATACTATCGCCTTAACGCTCGACTGACTTGGTTTAATTCCCAATTTAAAAAAAAAAACAATTTGTCCTAAATACTCAACACTTTCTTGTAAAAATTTACTTTTATCGTAATTAACTTTTATATTGAACTCACTTAACGTTTGCAGAACCGCTTTAACTCTTTCCAAACACCCTTCCTTTGTTGCATCCCCAATCAAGACATCATCAATATATGTTTGGACATTCTCATGTTTGGCTAAATTTTGTTCATAATTTCTTAAAATATTGATGGTGCGCTCTTCACTGCAAATGGCAACCGATTAAATTGATAGAGACCTTTGTGCATATTAACAACCATTAGTTTCTTACTATTTGGATTGAGCTCAACCTGCAAATCTGTACCTTTCAAATCAATTACATAGAAATAAGCACAATTTGCCAAATTTGCAAATATTTCGTCTATTCTGGGCAAAGTACTCCATCTCCAAATATTTTTTTATTGTTCGCTTACAGTCTATACATATACGATCCGAGTTGTCCCTTTTGTGCACTGCCACAGTGGCTATGCCTAACAGGTCTTAATATACCTGACTTACACATGTTTTCTAATTCCCGTTCTATTGCTTTCTTCATACCTAAGGCTACTGGGTAAGCTTTAGCGAAAATGAGCGTGCATTCTTTTGCAAGAACTAATTCGGCTTGAAAATTTATTATGGGTTTAGTCATACTTCACGAAATTGTATTAGGATATTTACATTTAAATTGATTTTGCCAATTGATCAGATCTACATTGTTTACCTTTAAGCAATTTCTCCAATTAGGCCACAGCATATCTAGCCATTTCCTTTCAATAAGCGATAAAAAAAAACCTTATTGCTTGCAATTACAACCAATCTATCTTGTCGGTTTCCGATTTTGACACTTGCACGGGGATTACAACAAAAACCATCACGTTATCTCCTGTTACAACCTGCAATTTACAAACATTTTTTGTTAATGTAACCTGTTTAAAAAACTTATTATACGTATCTTCGCTAATGACAGAAACTGCTGCTCCGGTGTCAATTTCCATGTCTAGCACTCTGTTGTTTACGAGTAACTGGATGCACTAGGACGTGTTTATTTAGTGATAATTAATTATGTATGCTGTTTAACTCAAGTCGATTAAAACTATATGCTGTTTTCTCTACATTTTTTCCAACTGAATTTCTGTATCTGGGTTCCCGTTGATTGGGTTTGCTTGTTCCTTCACACCCTCGATTGGAAATTCCTAGTTTCTGAATTTTTGCGTAACATTGTGCTGCACAATGACCTACCCGGCCACAATGAAAACACTGATCTTTGCTTGACATTTGATCACCATGACGACTTCTTGACTGACTTTTATTCCTAAATTGGGGTCACTCCTGGCCCTCTTTGATGGATAAATGATCATTGCGTAGATGGTGCAGGTGGTCTGGTCTGATAATCTTCAAATCTGCTTCTGTCATTTCCAATTTGCTTGCTTTTTGCCACAGTCGATTCAAATGTTAACTTCGTTTCATTCAGCAGCCTAGCTTGAATTTTTTCGTTGTATAAGCCCGCAACAAAACAATCCTTTAGCGCATCATGTAAAAATTCTTTGTAATCATATTTTTCTGCTAAACTCTTCAGATAAATAACATATTCTTTTATCGGTTCAAATGCTTTTTGATCTCGTTTATTAAATTTGAACCTCTCGAAAATTACATTATTGCTGAATTGAAATTGACTTGTTAAAAGCTTAATTATTTGGTCGTATTTCAAGCTTTTAATTGCTTTTGGCGCTGATAGCGATTTGGTTACTTTATAGCATTCCGGTCCGATAAGATAATTTACCTTCTTTTGATCATCACTGATTCCAATTAACTCCAGTAGGTTGTTCATCCTTTCGATAGACGACCCGAAGTTTTCTCCAGGTAGGAAAAATTCAATACCCCCAATAAATGCAGACATGATTTCTTGCGCTTTGATATCCACGTTTTCAAGTTTTTTAGTTGTTGCCTCATCCAGTTTTTCGTCATCCGATGAACGACTTCTCTTAAATCATCGGGAAAATTTATGCATGATGCTTTCCTTGCTTATTTACCTGTATCCTCGTTGCCAAATTATCGTGTCATTGCAGGGCCGGGTTATTTTTGTGAGGCGATAGATAATTACAGAAATGAAAAACTCTGGCTAACATTTCACAAGACTTCTTTATTGACTTCTCAACTTCTGCGTCGAAGTTAGCCGCACGTGTCTTTTTACATTCTTTAAACTAATTTCTAAAATTAAAGTGAAGTTTCCAATGGTTTTATAAGAACGTATATTACAACCTTTGAGGAGGGGACTAAAGGAGACGACATCCCATAGTAAAGTATATGTATGGCAGCGTAGCCAAAAATTTTCGCCAACTTGATTTCGACAGGGTGTTTGACTGTCAGTTATATACATATACTCGAAGATTTAGATACAACAAGCCGTGTTGAAGAAAATACTTTTAAAATTCTTTTGTGGTAAATTCGGTAATTCCCACTGACATGCATATATAAGTAAATTCGCAAATAATTTAAATATATCGTCAGTGAGAGCAATACTTTCTGAAATCAAAACTAGTGCCACATGAAACAGGAGATCAGTCAGTCCATTTATATACATGTCAGTGGGTGGTGCGGAAGATTGTGCGGAGTTTCTAAGAAAAGTGTTTGAATTTTCGCGCCATTAATTTGTTGTGATAAGGCAGCAACAATTTTTAACGCCGCCTCTGGCACCTCGACAAAACAAGAAGAAGAACAATAGTTGCTACCCCTTTTTCATCACATGTCGCCTACTTTAGTTCTCTCCTCGAAGATTACAACTACTAAACAGAGCATTACTTCTGTTTGACTGAACTCTGCCCAGAATTGGTGCTTGCTGGTTCATTTACTATTTATTTTTCAGGATAAACGTGATCAAGTGTATGAAATATTTTGAATTGCTATATCCTCTCTCCTAGCTATAATGCAAGTTGTATTTTCGGATATAATATTATAAAATTATTTCTTATTCCAAACACCACATAATGACCAATTATACTAGTGTAGTCGAAAGAATGGGCCCTTTTAAAACATTTGTGGACCATGAGATATGAGAGTTATCACCGAAACTTTAAAAAATCTGCACATTATTTAAATGACTTTTGTAATATTGCTAAAACAATAGAATTCGACTCGACATCAACAGAAAAAATTTAATTTTTGGGAAGAAAGTTTTAATACTAAAGTGGAACATGAACTTGGCAAGTCCGAGGCAATTAACCTAGCAACCCACATTCATAGGGCATTAATTCGACATAAGATTAAAATTCCTTTAAACGTATTGCGAACCAAGCACCTGATATATGATAGTTATGATTATAAAAGAGATTTTGTTATGGTGAAGTCTTTTTATGAGAATGAACTGTCGATTTTTGCACAAATTGAAGAAGTAATTAGAATTTTGCTTTTTATTTGGTCAAGAAAGAATTTTTTTGGGATATCTCCGGTATATAGCAAAAGCTAAAAAATGTTCTAATTTGTTATTTCATCACACCACCCATTAATTTTTGGTGACAAGTTTCAAGTCTTGGTTTGACACATCAACAGGTCCCAAATAGCGAAATTGGGTGATTTGAAAAACAAATGAAAAAATGAAAAAATGAAAAAAGAAGAAAGAAATGAAAAGTTTGAGAAAAATAGAAAAAACAATTTTTTTATTTATTAAAAAAATGTAAAAAATTTTTTTAAAGAAACAGATTCATTCGAAGCGAATCGAACCTGTATACGCCACGCAGTGTGCTGAAAAATAAAAAAAAAAAGGAAGAAGAAGAAGCGTTTCATGTCAGCAGAAAACCTTACACTCATCGGTGCAGCTTGGTTTTCTGCCTGCTGCAGACGCCTGAAACTAGATCAAACTGATCTCTTCTCATATTTTAGCTTTTTCTCATTTTTTAGCTTTTGCTATATACCGGAGATATCCCAAAAAATTCTTTCTTGAACAAAATTAAGTTTAACCCGGTAAAAAGTCCAAAAGAGTAATCTATTTATTTATTTTATTTTTATGTAAAATGTTAAATTACAATAGCATAATAAAAGATTTTTGTTCATATAAAGTTGAAGCTATCCCTATTATTGATTTAATACATTTTGATGAATTAAATTCGAAGAGAGCGTTCAAGTAATGAACCCGACCCTTACGCGAGCAATACACACTGAACCGTAAGTTGAGTACGGATAGCATGGAACTTATGCGAATTACATTCGTACGATGCTGCAAACTGCATCCACTCTACCCACGCCACGGCATTTCCCTTTTTAAAAAAAGTTGTCTGTGGAGCGACAATCTTAGGCCATTTGCACATCGAAAAACGAAAACACTAGTCTGAAAAACACAAATTTTGTCCTAAGCTAACTGAAATTTGCCGGAATACATGTAATAAAAAATCGAATATTTATTCTAATTACAGTTTCAATAAAAAAATATCCATATTTAAAGATTTATTTCAATTAAAACACATTATTGTATTTATTCGTACGATAAACAAATTCTCGTCCCGAACTGTCAAGTACATTTTCGTTCCACACTATGTTCCACAAACGAACGAATATTCTTACATAACCTCATTTCCGTTTATTTACATTTGATACAAACTCAACCCAACTTTTATTCGTTCATTTTTGATAAGTAAGCATAAACGAATTTCCGGTGTGGAACTGTTTATTCGTTCGTTTTCGTTTTCGAGGTGTAAGCGTCCTTAGAGTCGGAATCACCAGCTATGTAGGAAATATTAATGCTATCATTTCCACAATTTTCGCAACGAAATCCAACTGCTTCACTAGTGATACTAGATATCAACTCAGTCGAGAGCTGCAGACTCCAAAAGCATTACACACACATTCCACAGCCCCAAGTGGAACCCCTCTCAGCCAGACGGGAGACCAGCTGATTCCCTTGAGCGTGACCTAGTTCCACACTTTGTTGCAGATTTACGTTTCCTGTGACTTATCAATTTTTCATGCCCAATACTGTTGTTGCTAAGCAATTGCAACATTGTTGAAGACGAATTTCCCTCTTGGTATAACAGAATATCAAGCTGATAGAATTTTGATAAAACAGGACAGTAGATTTTGTAACAATGTATATTTGGCACAGATATTTCAAATTTTGGATGCTGTAATTGCATAAAAATCACATGGAATTAAAAAAAATTTATCATACGGAGATCCGCTCTGAGAAGAAATGCGAACAGCAACGATTTAACGAACGGAGGGGGCGGTTATATTTATGAATATTCATCTATTGCTAGGGTACCGTCAAAATACGGTTTGGACAAATTAGAACATTTTTTCTAGTTATTATTTATAATTGATATTCTTGTTTTTAAGTTAACTTGACATTTCTTTTTTCTTTCACCAAAGATGCAAATCACCATTTAGTAAAAATAATAACCACCATTAGCTTTACGAGCTTCATTCTACATCTTCCGCACACAACACAAAAGAATTCTTTAGTTCATTGGACACATTTAAGTTGAATGGTGGTAAGTTATTCTTTGCATGTCTTCCATTTCTCAACCACATGAAAAGACTTCCGCTAAATTGTTACTCTTTTCTATAAAGGCAGCTACAATTCAGAGCAATTCAGTTAACAACCGAAAATTGCAGGGTACGGTTCGACTTCCTTGCCGCCATACATACCGCTAAATACCTACAAGGTTCGTTGTCCTTCGCACTAGAAGGGAGGATATTTTACTTTACCTATACCAGACAGGATACATTTAATATTTTTGAATAATTGAATAAGGCTTCTCCTTTTTTGATACGAAACAACAGCACTTAAATACGCTTCTCCGTATCAGCTTATTACTCCTCCACTCCACTCACCTATCCTTATAATGAAGTTTCGTATCCCGATTTTAATGACCTTTCGTACTATTTCCAAGGTAATTATAACCTTAAAATTGCTTTCAAGGCAGAAACTTTAGTACGACTAATGACAAGAACGAGTTTGGAATTTAATAAAGTCCTGTGAAAAACAGTTTTCCATTTTCGTCGATTCAATTTTAACTCGGCTCTCGTTCTTTAAAGGTTTTTCGACGAATGCAGTATAGCTAAGTGCTCCATGTCAGCCTGCCCTGGTGTATAAGTTTCGCTGGGAGTCCAATGGGGTGGGCGGAGTGTAACATTTGCTCTTGCACAAAAACGGCTTTAACTGATGAATTTTCTCCAGGAATCGGCATACTTCAATATGCAGTATATAAGAGGGCGTTAAAATTGATTACTCTAATTTAAGTTACCTGCAGAAAGGAATAAAAGGCGATGTATAAAGTTGGCGATAGCCTGAGAATGACTTTAAGACTTTATTGCGAAATTTCCACACACACAACTAATTTCAGTCCGATATAGTTTCAAGCTTGACTGATTACGGCGGCTATTGCAAGGTTTTTAGTTAGTTTCGTTTGAGGGAAAATGAAAATTGAAAACGTCATAAAGATGTTGCTCTTAAAATGGAAGCAAATGTATTTGATATAAATTTTATTAAACCACTTTGTGTGGTGCCTTGCCAGATCGGGATGTTAGAGCCTTCTCATGAGTTTATTTTCCACTAATAACTTGTTTGCTGTGCTATGTATGATATCCGTAAGAATACAGCCAATTATATAGTCCAGGAGGTACCGTTGCAAATGAAAAAGTCATAGTATACCGGGTGATTTTGATATCGATAATTGATCTCGTACAACTAATTAGTGAACCGACCGTAGCAGTTGGTGTGGGTATGGGAGGCTGCGAAAGTGGTAAAAAAAATATTTTTTTTTAAGTAATAGTATACCGGCTCAGTTTTTTTTATAAACAGTGAGTTGAAAAAAAAAATCGTCAATTGCATTGCAGAGGGTGGATTATGCGTCAGCTGTTCGCATGAACTTTGAAAAGAAACAATCATAAAATATAGTAATAACCTGAGAACGCGCCGACGTAGAGAGCTGAAATTTGCTACATGGTGTTTTCATAGCAATGGTAAATGAAATGGAGTGAATCGGGTAACCCCTAAAAATTACGTATACTGTGAAAACAATCAGTCCTAGACGGTACTGAAAAGTTCGTCAGACAATGAAATTCTATTAAATTGGGCATAATCATTTCTACTGTCCGACGAACCATTCTAGAAATATATGCGAAAAACCATTTCAACATGCTATGTACCCATATTTTATTATTAACTTAGTATTATTTTCATCCGCAACTTTATGTTACCATTCGGAGGAAGTCACAAGTTACCAATCAATAAATCAATTCTAATGTATTGTTACAAAACCATTTACCTCGCTCTCTCATTTGCTCCATTTCCGTCTTTATTAAATCGTGCCCACTGACATATAATAAGAATGGACTGAGCGTTCCTGCTTCAAAAATGGCACAAATATTGAACAGGCTGTGAAAACCCTTTATTTCGTACAATTGCACACCGATTTATAATTAGTTATTATTTGTCGATTGGAAACACTAAAGATGTTGTAAAATAGTATTGCATTAAATGAAAATTGTTTAGGAAGTTAAACTTGTTTTAATTAACACAAAACTTAATTTTTAATATTACTGAAAAATGTGTCCCTCTGCAGATTTGATGTCAAATATGCTTGAGCTTGTAAGAGATAGACGTATATAAATAATATATTTGTCTGCAATTTTATGTCAATTCCGATGCATTCCAATCAACACAGCCGTACTGTTTCCAAAATTGGTTACAGTTCAGTGTACATTTTGAGTTTGAAAGAGTCAAATAGATTTTAGCCAAAATTTGTGCCATTTTTGACTATAGCAATTAGATAGGATGGCTCAGTCCATTCTTTTTATATGTCAGTGAATCGTGCCTGTAATATTTATCCAAAGGCAATAGTACATTTCCTGCTAAAGGAAAAGATGTCCAGTATGTTTCACAACCAATAGGTCATTCCCACTGATATGTATATAAATGGACTGCTTGTTGAGCCAAAAATGCATGAAAGCAAATGGCACCACTTTCATATTCCTGTCTCTTTCCGTGAGAGCATACTTCCCCACTGAACTGTAACGATAAGGAACGAGAAATTGCTTGTAAAAAAGACTTCCTCTACTGATAATTAAAATTTAACGATGCAAATAGTCCCAAATACTTTTGTGGTAAATTCAGTAAGTCCCACTGACATGCATATAAGTAAATTCCCAAATAATTTAAATATAACACCATTTACGACAGTTGGTAGCATTGACAGTGAGAGCATACTTTCTGAAATCAAAATTGGTGCCACTTGAAACAGGAGATCAAGCAGTCCATTTATATATACATATCTCAGTGGTCGTTCCCCGGTATATCAATGGGACATACGATAACATGCTGTTTTCTTGTAAATTTTTGATTGCACACATTACCACAGTGTGAAATATTGACAAGAGCCTGTCGCATATAATTATTTAAATGTTCTTTATGGGCAAACGTTTCCTGACAGGTTGTGCAAGCAAGTGATTTATCAGAATTTGACATTATCAGCCAACTGTTTCATGTCATAGACATTGAACCATAGCAGAACCTTAAACCCTAAGTATAGACTCGTTTATATACCAACCCCTATCTGACACTACAATGCTTTAAATCTAGTCCAATTCAGATAAACCACTTAAACCGATTTTACAGAAGTATTTCTAACCTAAAAGTGAAATGAAACTTATAATTTGGACAGATATAGAAAATCAAAGTTAAATAAAAACTTTTGACACATACAAAAATTAAAGAGAACGTTAGACAGATATAGAAAGATACAATTAAATGGAAACTTTGGCAAATATTGGAATTAAGTAGAACGTTTGACAGATGTAGAAAATTAAAGTTAAATGGAAACTGACAGATAGAGAGTTGAAAGTGAATGAATGAAAGTGAATGACAAATATGGAAAATTAGAAATAAACGAGAGTTTTGACATGTATGAAGAAGAACTAGATTAGAAATAAAAAATAAGTTGAATTAATTTTGATAAATGTAAAACTAATAGAAGATAAAAATTTGTATTAAAAATAAGGAATAAGTTGAATTAATTTTGATAAATATAAAAACTAAAGGAAAATAAAATTTGTATTAATATAAGGATTAATTTAAACTAATGTTGACAGGTGTAAAAAAAATACATGAAAATAGATGTCGCTAAGTAGCCCTAGTCAGATTTAGCAAAAACAACGATATGATAGGTGGTAGTAGAGTTGCCAGATAGAATCGCGCCAAAATTATTGGGCTCGGCCATGTTTTTTTTTTTTTTTAAGTGGAAATGATTTTGCATTGAAGTCTGGTGTAAGCTGTAAAAGTGGTGTGGCCGACCTCAGAAGAGATGTCGCGTTTTAAAACAAACAAGAAAAATAAAAGAAAAGCGAAATCTTCACTTTGTAAAATAAAGTTATTTTTTCATTTCTTCTATCTTGAAACTAGATCTGAATAAAGTGAAAGCTGAAGGAGTAAAACATCCAGATACCTTTGGAGATAAAGTGTGAATACAAGACCCTGCCAAATTCGGAGGCTCCGCCGTACTATCTCGGGCACACTATACCTGCGCCTAGAGTATACAAGCATTTAATTTTTGATGCATTCAGCTACTGTATTTGTTGGTAATTTGGTTCAAATGCAGCCTCAAATGAGAAATTCCTGTAACTTTTGGTGAACGCTCGGCCGAGTCTAAGCAGGAAGGAATAAATAATGCAACAGTATTCATATATATATATATATATATATGTCATTAATACACATCTTTTAGAGAACTCTAAATATTAAAACTTGTAAAGTCACCCAACCTGTAGGCTAGATATCAAGTTAACTCGGAGTAAGGTTTGATTGCTTACTGAGGTTGAGAGAGATTGATGGAAAGAATTATAGTGGAGGTAGCTACAATTAAATCCGCTTTACCCTGTAACTGCACGCATTCAAATCTCCACATAAAGAAAGGGGAGACGGAGGAAACTATGCGATTCAAAATATTCGTATGTACACAGGTCTCACGTATATCGATGTATATAATGACAACGTAAAATCAAACTCGTTTTACCCAGCAGCAGTGCAATGTCATGGTAATGTCTTATCAAAATGATTGCCTGCACTGTAGAGAGAGTAGAAAGTAGAGAGCCAGAGTCAGCTACATCACGACGCGAAACATATGAACTAATAGAATGAGTATCCCCATCCTTCACTAATTCGATGGAGGTGGAAAGTTGGTTTTTCAGACACCATTCTGGAGGATGGTACACCACCAATGAAAGCTCAACGTTTAGTTATGCTAGGCGGTTATGCAAATCAATGGAGTGGCTTGGATTTATACTGGATGGTCAATATTCATTAAGGATACAGCTCAAAGTCAGCTGAAGCTCAACAGGCGAGAGTAAGTTAATCAAAAGGGGGAAAAAAAATCTCCAACTACCTGGACCAGGGGCATACTCATACTGGCTTATACGTTCTTCTGAATCCTGATGCTATCCTCATTGTTGTTGTGTTGTCCACTTGTCGTAATATTAAAGAGTCAATGCATTCGTGGGCTTGAGGTGTCCCTAAAAAGAATAGAACAATTTCTAAGCAAAGAATCGTGTCCAGCTAGTACTGTGATATTTATCTGATATGAGGAACTCTCCTTTTGTGTGTTGTGTCGCTATGTCGTATCGATATCCTCTTTAAAGATGTAATTACCGCCGCTATTATATCTTTTAGGCCAGTATCACTACCCTTGAATCATCACGGAGATATCTGAAATATCCAAAAGGGAGGGTACACGTTGAAGTCGGACGGAGCACTGCCGAATGATGCAGCTACCAGTAAACACATCACTAATCACCTCACACGGGATATCCACTGAATGCCTCAACACCACACCTGAAGTACTACGAGACCTACAAACCAGTTAACAATATTAGCCAAGATTTCATTTCGTTAGATTAGCACGTAAAAACTAGGGAAAACTGATATATAAAAGCGGAGGACAATATCATTACCCTTTATCTCTGTATCTTGTTTCGCAACAAACAAAAACATTTAACCGAGTAGAATAACACGGGGAAAACTTTTTCAGTAGTCTTGACACTCACGGAAAAATAAAAGAAAATAGTAAAAACAACCGCGAAATTAAACGCAGAATGTCATCTGTCACCGCGAGTTCTTCAGAATAGCCAATTCAATCGTGTCAAAACCAATTGTGTAACCGGGGTTTTGACAGCTAGTTGACTAGAGTTTGTACTTTTTATGTCAATACATATATCCGAGCTACTTGGAGCGCGTTCATAAAGCCGGCTGCAGCCACATCCGCAGCCAGTCATAGCTTTCTCACAGCCAAGCATAGCTATGTGTGACAGCTACTGACTTAATGAACGAATTTAATCATTTCCAGCGCCAAAAATGTCATTATTGGAGTGTGAGTTGTATTTCATGTAAATACACAAGATTGGATTTAGGCGTTGTTTTGCCAACTGTCAAAGCATATAGCAAAAACCGAAAATGTCTGACGCTGAAGCAAAAATTAAAGCTGGAATTACTGCTGTAGTTATTATCAGTGAATTTTCGCAAAAAATAAAGGAGATAGCAGCAAAAATTGTAAGTACGGTGGTACTTATTTCGGAGAATCCTCTAATATTTAATTTCAATTTAATAGCACAAATCTCTCAGAATTAGATACTGATGGATATGTCAGGGGAGACCAAGCTGTAGTTTTTCATATAATGCATCACTCAAAAAAGAATCCAATTAAAATTTAGCATTATGTGGAAAGGAATGTGCAGAAGAATTTCAAGAAAATTTTACAGTAACCCGACAAGCATTGGAAATGATTTTAATGCATGCAAAGAAAGACGAACTTGGCTGTCCACCCATTCCTGTTTAGAAACAACTTTTATCCGTTATATGGCTCTTAGCCAATCAAGAAAGCTACAGGTTTATAAGTGCAAGAGTTTTTTTTTTATTTAAAGTTTAATTAATCATATTTCAAGGTCCGTAAGTGAGAGATTTGCAATAGCAAAGTCTACCTATTCATACAATTTCTTCCGGATAATAGACGCACTAAATCAAATAGCTTCTACAGTCATAAATTGGCCAACAGTGGAAAAGCAAAATGAAATTAGGCATGGATTCCAGGAGATGTCAGATCTTTCTAATGTCATTGGTGCTGTAGATGGAACTTATATCCCAATTAAAGCGCATAAAGATCAAGCGTATTGTTATACAAACCGAAAAAAGTTCAACGCAACAAATTGCGTTACATTAATTGTTTTGCTGGGTTTCCGAGCTCTGTGCATGACGCAAGAATTTTTCGGAACTCTGGCATTTTTTCGAGGATAGAAAATTCTAAGAATGATTTCCTTCCAGGAAATGCTGTGATTTTGGGAGATAAAGCTTATACTGTTATAAATTATTTATGTCGCCATGTGGTAAATTATTTATTTATTGTAATCCTGCTCTATCGCGCCTTGTTAATAATATTACTGGAGTGACGATATTGGTTTCATCAAATCTAACAATGAGTGGAGGCAGCCATAATGCAGATCTCCCATGGAGAAGCTTAATAAAGCAGATTTCCTAAGAGAAGCTCAGTGAGTAGATCCCTTTACAGGCGCAGCTATATTATCAGATGTCCAAGAAAAGGGGAGTGCAGCTAAGGCTAGCAGACACTCGAACTAAAAGGTATTTTCTATGATAAGACTAACTAACGACTTCTTTTTATTTCACTATTCCTAGCTTATTTATAATAAAGTCAATATGCTAACCTAAACTTAATTATGGTTAGTACATTGCATTTTAATACGTACCTACATGCATACCCGTGATTTTGGGCATGTTAAGCCAAATTGCTTATTTGCACTTATGTTCTTAGCTTCGGCAGAAAGATGTGATGCAACTAGCTTGACCCGTATTACGCTGGTTTCAAAACATGTAAACAAAACGCGTGTAAACTAATCACTTGTTATGGTCGTGACATACATTTGGTTTAATGCATGTTTTGCTTAATTGCAATAATATTATCGATCGCATTTATTGTGATCGATTAATTGAGCAATGGATTTCAGGTCAATTGAATATTGCAATAATGCTGAATATGCATTCTTTCATTTTTAATTAGTTTGTAATTTGTTGGTTTTTTTTTATACATTCCAATTCACATCACGATACTCTTCTAAACTGGTGCATTCCACCACTTATGAACAACTGGTGGCTAACCAGAAAGCAAATAAAATTTAATAAAGCTCATTCCAGAGCTCGTCAAATTATAGAAAGGAGTTTCGCGCTACTTTTTGGGCGTTGGAGAAGACTACGATACGTGGACATGAATCGTGTTGCAACAATTCCTGCAATGATTTTGGCATGTTGTGTAATGCACAATATTTGCCTTCGATTCCCAGAAGATTCAAGAGAATCCTATTTAACTGAAGGACTGCCGCAAGCTGCTATCAGTGCAACCAGTAACCGTATTAATCGTTTTGTTAATAGTCAACAAGCCTTGAGTGGCGCTCATTTACGTGATTTCATGTGCGAGGAAGTATTTGAAAAAAAAAAATTTTGTACAAAAAAAAATTCAGAGTATCACAAACATTAGTTTTATGTATTGTATTTATAAAAAATAAAAAATTTATTAAGAAAAATAACGAACAAAAAACTTAATAGAGAACTTAATAAACTATAACATTACGAAACTGGCGTTTTAAATTTCATTTCCACAATTTAATTTAATACAGACCCAGGCACGATCCCACAATTCAGTACATTTACGACTAAAGTAAGGCACTATGAGCCAACGTACACGCTTCTAGCATGCATCACTTTTCGTGGATGAGAGAGACTCGGGGGGAGGAATATAGTCAAGTCTATATTCGTCACCCCGAATGCTTCGCATTCAGGAAAAGTGATACATGCCAGCATAGTGTACGCCTAGGCTATGATAGTGGGGTACAGAAACATGATAGCAGACTAAAGCTAAAATTATAAAATATTGGCAGAATGGAAATCATATCGACCAATTTGCTCATTGCGTCCGGATTTGATGCTCACGAAAGGTTCTTTTTTCTTCATCACTTTCTTTCTGCTCTTTATCCTTTCTTGACTGGCCTCAGTCAAGTGCTTTAGTAAACGCTCACCTATTGGCTTTTTATGTCGACGGCTTGTCGATGATCCTAGTGCAATAGTATCTTCATCATTTTCTGCGCCAACTAGGTTGGTAGAGATAAATTAAGTCATCAATCTAATAATCATATTATTAAGTAGATGAACTGAGTAGGTTCGGCTCATCTACCTATCAACCTGATTACCGGATTGATTGAGCAAAGGACGATTCAGCTATTATTGCCTTCCGTTAGGTATATTAACGAAGTTACAAATTAAAATTCAAATCCGTAAAACTTGTTACTTAATCCGAACTAATAGGATAGAAATATTTATCCCATTTCATCAACTTATTTGTTCACACTAAAGTAAAAACACTTAAATGCTCAAATGTAAACAAGCCCTTTTGACGTTTCCATTGATGATGGTAACTCATGTGCTTGAGATGCCAATTGTCATATGGAATCATCAGAACGGCAACACTTTCAGGTCTATAAAAGGCGAGCTGGTACAGAGAACAAATCAGGCGATCAACAAGCTTCGACTGTTTGGAAACTTTACTGGATCTTGTTGCGAAGAAGTTAATAGACTCAATTTCCCACCGACTGTGAGGTTACCACATTCTAGAAATACCCGTCATCCCGTGCTATTTAGAAATATTCCTACCGAGTTCGAGGTTTCCGTATTTGAGAGATTACCAATTGCAATAATTAAAAAGCATATGCTACCAGAAAAAAGTGGAACATTGTGTATTAGGTCAAGTTGTGAAATTTTGTTAATCGTATAGAGTCATTAACAAAAGTGGAACATTGTTGATGACTATCAAAAGTGGAACATTGTGTATTAGTTTAAGTAAAGACCAACCAAAATCTGTGTATTGGTTAAGACGTGAATTGTGACAGGCAATCTCTGAAAGTTTTGTGTAAACCGTATGGGAAAAGGTTAGAAATGAGTTTGTGTAAATGGAACATTAAAATAAGTTCAACGTTGCATTTCTGTTAAAACGAAAAATAATTTGAAAAATAAAATGTTAAGTTCAGTACAAAATTAAATAATCGTTGAATCTCATCCATTGACCCTACTCATGAGCCATTCAAAGTAAAAACAGATCGTACAATATATATATGTATATACTTTTCGGAATAGTTGGTCACATGTTGTTGTGTATATAAGCCGACCGTGATCAAATCCATTTAATTTAATTAAACTTGTACTGCGATTTCCGTTAGGGAGATGCATGAAGGTGTAGTAATAAATTTAAGTTCTAAATAATTCCCATAATCCTGCTAAAAGCCTCGAATATAAATCTACCTATTTTTGTTTTTGGTTTTATTTCAATTCTTGTGGCGTATTTTTGAAATATTAAAGTTTATCGTAAAATCTTAATTAAACCTTTTTTATAACAAGCGAATCGCTATGATATCAGAAAAAATGCCTAATGCCTGGTAAAACCACGTCGTCAAAACGATATCGTTGGGCATCGATCGAACCACCCCATCTCCCTAAGTTGGTCGCAACCAATGTCGTGCGTGAGTTAAGCCACGTAACAAACTTTCAAATTAATCTTAATCTTAGACCAATTCTAGCTGTTTTACTTCTTCATATAACATTGTAATACTGACGAATCTTTGGGAATTCTAGGAACCAATTTGCATTGTAATTTTTAAATTGTTCTGAATGGCACTCATATGGCCGAGCATTATGATACAAATATCCATGTCTGACCAATTCTTATGATACCCTATATGAATGCCCGTAAGTAATTTCGTATGGTGACCAATCTGTGTAATTTTGAATGTTGAGGTGGTTTTTCGCATATATTTTTAGAACGGTTTGTCGGACAATAGAAATGATTATGAGCAATTTCATAAAATTTCATATTTTGACGAGCTTTTTATTATAGTATAAGTGATTGTTTTCACAGTATACGAAAAAACAACAACCAGAAAGTGGTTGCCCGATTTACTCCTTTTTTAAAATTTTATTTACTGTTGCTATGAAAACACCGACGCGTTCTCAGGCTATTACTGATATTTTATTTTACGATATCCACCCTCCGCGATGCAGCTGACAATTTTTTTCAACTCACTATGGTGTCAGCTGTTTATAAAAAAAAGTTTCAGCCGGTTTGCTATAGTTAATTTTTTTTACCACTTTTGCATCCTCTCGCACCCACACCCAGATAATATTCGATCGGCATAAAAAACTACCCAAAATGCAAAGTTACCTCCCGGCCAAATAGTAAAAGAGCTATTCATAGGGGCTTTTAGCAATTTAACTAGAGTGAAATTAGATAACAAATGTTCTGAAGAGTACATTCACTGACATACTTTTCCAGTCTTTACATCAATACGTCCAGCTGGTATTTACCAGATATCTCAAAAGTGGGAAAAGGCTTCTACAGTTAAGTATCGAAGTTATATTCAGGTTTTGCATTGGGTCCGGTCGGATACATACCTGCCATCTCATAAGAGATAATAAAACATTTCTTGTTATTTCCGCAACATAGATATATGTATATTTTTAATTTTACATATAATGTAACCACCAACGCGTTTCTTCTTATTATTACATCATCAAGGCTCTTATCATACTGAAGGACTGATTAATTTAGCTGTTAACTATACTCTCATGCGTAGTGTATTGAAATTACCATTCAAAAGTGCGCTGTTGTTTTTAAAATCTAACTGGTCGTTTACTATAAAATAGCCATCGTCGTTACCTTTTTTAATCTCGAAAGTTTCATATCGAATTAATATTCTCTTTTCTGTTAAATTATGTAGTAATGAATAGTAATGATAGTAAATGAATAAAAATTCTGCCGAAATATTTGCTGTAAATTTCTAAGAAGGAATAAATGCTTATTGCTTAACTAGCGTCTACGCTAAAAAAAATTGTTAACCGCCCCAGGCACCTATTGTCGACCAAATACATACAAATTCTGAAGAAAAGATATCCAATAAATTCCAAGGAAAAAATTGAGGCCTTCTCGACATCAGGTCGAGACATCATTGATTTTATATTGGAGCGAGGCATTGCTGTCGGTCTCCAATACTGCAAACAAATTCTAAAGAAAATATTTCCAGGGAATTTCTAAGAAATAATGGAGTGCTTCTCTACATCAGTTCCAGGCTGTGGTGGTTATGATTAGTGGAGACAACGCGAAGTTTTAATAATTTCTCAACAGAGATCGAATCTCGGAGATTCCACATTATTTTTCATTGAAGTCAAACTACACAATGTGCCTGCAATGTCTTTGTATATAGAATTCTTAGTTTTATTGTTAAAAAAGTCTGGCTTTATGTAATTTTTTCCTAAATAATTTATTTAAACCTACTTGATATTTCACCAAAGTAGGGGATTCTTCTCCATTTTATTGGATCTTGATAAACTTATGTAGTTTTTTGGAAGGAAAAGTCATTTCAATGTCTTTTTTATAATATTTTTGTTTATAGCAATCAGTTTTATTTTCATGAGTTCTATTTTGAAGTTTTCTTGATTTAAGGGAATTTCTAGAAATCCATTAAGCATGTAGTGAAAAGAGGACTTATATTCCATTGGTGCAAAGATCTAGGTATTACCGCGTCGGAGTATGTCTTTCCTAATTATTTTAGAATTAGGGATGGCCGATACCGATACGATATTCAATATATCGATATTTATGCCCCTACGATACAGGTAATTCGCATCATATTTTTATATTTTAAATATCGTTCTATCGATATTTCAATAGCTGTTATCGAAAAAAAAACATTCTGCTCGAATGCCCACCACTGACTTATAACAATGGACTGAGCGTATTGCCATTTTCCTATAGGAAAGCATGGCACAAGTTTTATAGTTCTCTCTTTCGCCCTGTGGCAGAGTTGGAGCTACCAACACAAAATATTGCATTCGGGAACATTTGCTTATGCCATTTGATGTTTTTATGTTGGCTACAGATGCAATCACTTCAGAAGGAATAAGGTAAAGATAGTGTTTACCATGCTCCGTCTCTCTTGCCCATAAGCAGGATTCAGTTAAGAATAAATTTTGAAAATTAAAGTCGGAATGAGTTTAATTCCTTATAAACGATTAAAATATCACTTGGACACAAGAAAATACATTTTTTTAATTTAATTCGATTTTCGGGTGTAAAATTTCATCTGATTGGTTGAGTTTTACATGTTTTTTATGTAATCGTTTTAAAGGGTGCTCTAACGGTGATATACAGAAACACAATATTTTTTGTGCCACATGAAATAGCAAATCGCTCAGTCCATTGTTATAAGTCAGTGATGCCCACTTTTCATAGAATTTTAGGCCCGATATGGACAGACATGAGAGATGCCTTAAGCGTCACATTATGATACCCTGAACTTATTTTATTAATAACATTTTTTCTAGAGCGACTTTCTTAGATGAAAAAGTGGACTTTTTTCTCGTGATTGTGCGAAACTGGTGCGTCGTGGAAAATTACTTCCAATGAGAAAAATGTTCCCAACAGAGCACTTATGTCCCTGAAAGAAAGAACGGAAGAAATGTTTGTGAAATATGTTAACTGGGGTGTATGTTACCCAAGTGCTATACTGATAGTACTCGGTGAGACCGCTTTTTTGTGTTCGTGATTGTGCGAAATTGGTGCGTCGTGGAAAATGACTTCCTATGAGAAAAATGTTCATAACTGATCACTAATATCCCTGAAAGAATGAACGGACAAAATATATGCAATATGTAATAAGTGGGGTGTATGAAAGTGGGTTTTAGGCGACAAAAACGTCGCGAGAAAGTTTTCTCAATCAGGAAAAGAGTACACCACTCAGTACTCGGCGAGACTTTTAATTTGATATTCAACAACATAGTATGCATTGCATAGTACTATATTTATTTATACATATGATAACAAATATCGTATTGATATATTGGTGTATCGATATTTGAAAAAAAAAAAAATTGGAAATATCGGTGTATCGATATTTTCCCAACTATTGGCCATCCCTAATAAGAATCTAGTTTCTTGTCTGTTAAATATGTTGTCAAGTCTAATTCTACTGTAAATTTTATAATGTTGTCAAGCCTATTTAAAACATCATTAAGGAAATTATTTAATTGCTTATTTGTTCCTGTCCAAATACAAAATACTTCATCGACGTAACGCATCCAAACTAAAACATATTTTACAAGGGGATTCTCTGAGTTAAAAAGAATTTTCTCTAGATAATTCATTTAAAATTCAGTAGAAATGGAGAAAGGGCATATCCCATAGCCAGATCATTTTTAGCAAATAAATTTTGTTGTCAAACATGAAATAATCCTATTCTAGGCAGATATTTAACAAATTTATTAATTGTGCAGGTTGTGACATGTCAGTTAGTTTCCCATTGATTGTCTCAGTTAACAAATATTTCAATTTGTTAACACAGACTGAAGGGAAAAGGCTGTAAACATCAAAAGATACCAGTTTCGAGTTTTTGGCTAAGTTAAGGTTTTTAATTCTTTTGACTAAGTCCTTAATGATTCTAATAGAATATTTAGCCTCAAAACTAATCAAAACTGGTAATAATCCATTCAATTCTCTGCAACTTTGGAAGCGCATAAGCTATAGGTATAGGGGCCGCCCAACTATTTTTTCATGTGGGCCATATTTTCAATTTATAACCGATTGACGGGCGAACTACTTTAAAAACTACAACCAAGCAAGCTGACGACTGTATCCCTAATCATTATAGATAGGTGGTATGTAGGCTCTCTCAAATCCTCTGACATTTAAGATATTTTAAAGATGCATAGGGATAGTCACAGGCACAATCAAACTGTGTAACTACCTTACCCTAATTACACCAATTAGCTATTATGTAGTTATGTACATATGTAGGTATTTATTGCAAATAAAAAATTAATGCGGCTTTTGAACAGACTTCTAAAACAAATCATTTTTAAATATTTGGTTTCAAATCGGTTGTCGGAAACAACATCAAATCATAAATATGTTTTGCTGTGAGTTACGGTAATTATTTTCCAGGTATGTAAACGTTGAAAAAACTGTTATACATACATTCGTTGAAGTAAACCTGCATAAAATTTGCAAGGCTAGGTCACGCATTTCTGGGTAGTTATCTTTTGATACCAATTTACCATAGTTGAGGTTGAGGTTGTGAAGTCACCGATTCCAAAGACCGTTGTTTTAATTCTTGTTTTAATTTTGTTGGGTACTCAATTACTTCGATGAGAGTAATTGAAAAGGGCTTATGAGCAGCAAAATACCTTCTGAAAAGATTTAGACAGTGTTTTTATTTTTAACCTGTATTTTACGGTGTGAATGGATGTTATTGCTAGCTCTCCATCCACGAGCGTAAGAAAATGGCCGATATTTTTTCTGTCTAAATTGGTAGAAAACATTACTAATTTTGATTTGAATTCGTTCGCCAAATCAACCATTGTTGGAAACGAGCAGTCCTTATCCTGCAGCTTTAGGTTAAGAATATTGAGATAATTGGTAATATCAACTAAAAATGGAAGATCGCATCATCAAGACTAATTATTAAGTAGATCTCTCTCAGCAGATATTCTCTGCTTTTCTTCTAAAAATTCCATAACCTGACAGCGGAATACAAACGTAATTCCCTGTGTGCACTTATTTCGCCGTCACACAAAACTCGGAACGTCTTCGATGAAGAGCTGTGGCGTGCATAAAACTAATGCAGCGTACTACTCTGTTCAATAACATCATCAAACTTTATATCTTTAGAACACGAGGTTTCCTGGTGAATGATGCAATGGTATGCATTGGTCTTCCCCGTCATTGAAATTTATAAATTTCAGTATTAGGTCCTTCAAAAATAACTGCTAATGTGCCAACTACTCCAATTGATAGACAACTGAATTCAAAGATAGGTAAAAAATTACACGAAAGAGAACAAAAATGATTTTCAATTTTGGAGTCTGTGTGTAAACGCAAAACTACACTCACCTACATTTATTGAGCCCTTGGGCACCTTGTTGGAGACGATGGCGAAGAGATAGAAGAACACAATATCGTATAGCTCTATTTCGCTCTTTCATTGTTTGCTTACGTTTAAATTTAAAACTGGCGAGTCTCCGCTAGGTAAACTCGTTCGCTATGCGTTCATAGACTATTGGTGCAGCGGAGCTATGTGAGAGGGCGGGCAAATTCAAATACGTTGTGGGGCCACTTCGAGGCGCGCGGGCCTGGGGTTGGGCTGTCATAGAAGGATAGCTATTTTTGAGCAAATACATTTTTTCTCTATCAACATTGTTATCTGATCTGTTAATAGTTTCTCTTTGTTGGAACATAATTAATTTTTGTTAAGTTCATTGATTTGAAACAATCTGTAATTTTTTGGCTATAAGTACATTTTTCTAAAATCGTAATTGAATTGCCTTTGTCAGCCTTGCATAAAACTAAACTATCTGCCTCCAATTTCTCTTTAATCCCTTTTCGTACTCTATCATATTATGTTTCATTATTTATATACCTAATACCTGATTTAATTAAATTTTAGCAATTAGATTTAATTTCCAGATCATCGTCATTAAAGGCCACGTTAGCATGAATAGCGAAATTCAATATGTGTGTTGGATTCACTTTGAATATCGATACAAGTTTCAATCCATGTCGTAATAATCCTTTTTCTCAGTCGAGAATGAAACAGCTGATAAATTGACAACTCTTGCATTGAATGGTCTTTCTGTGCTCGTGCTTGTTACCACAGATGCTGTGAACCGAATCAAACATTTCAACTTGTTTTTTTGTCTCTGATATTTCTGATATAATAACTGTCTAGATTTTTCTGGAATTTTATATATAAAAGGTCAAATTCCAATGGATGTAATAACAAGGTCAGCTGAGAGTAGAATATTTATAGGTGTGCACTTATATAATATCTGATTTTACAGATAGACTTTATACATAGGTATGCATATATTCGTAGACAGTGTAAAAATAAGTAGACAACGCATACAACGTATACAACTGCTGCCATTTTCTTGTAAGTTATCAAGGAGTTAAGATCATCTTGTGTTTAGTATGTTTTATTATTTGTGAAAGAGTCCTGTGCAATCCAAAATGCCTGGCGGCTAGGGTTTGCAATCCCGTGTTATATTTTCAATCCCGGGATTTCGGGATTACATTATCCAAATCCAGGGATCCCGGGGTTGGTACCGGGATTAGAATTGGAAAATGAATATTCAATATTAAAACAAAAAAATTTTACATAAAAGAATGAATAATTATTCACATCTTAAAACACAATACAGCTCATTCATTCAGTGTTCGATGCATAACATTCAGGTATAAATACAGGAATATATACCATCCAAGTAAGAAAGACTTGTAGAGCGCAAGTCAAGCGACATACAACACATAAATATCCACACAGCAAAATGTCAATAATAAAAGAAAGGCAATATGCTATGCGAAGCATTAACATAAATTTACTAGGTATCTAATATTAATTTTATCAACTTGTCTGCCTAGAATTGCTGTGTATAAATTACGTGTATCATGGGGTGATACACACTCGATACAAAAACCGGTTTTACGTCGTGTCTAGTCTCGAGTGTGTATCATCGTGTGTCACGGAACGTACGCACATTTTCTTTTTTCTTAAAATAATATCCTCCGAAATTGTCCTTTATTGCATTGCTGTTATGACCTTTTCAATATTTCATTTTTCATTTGAAATTATTTTCTCTAAAAAAAAAAATCTGTTCACATTTCATAGCAATGCTTAATTGAAAATACATGCGTGCACAGAAGATCATAAAACGGGTAAAAGGTACGGCACTTATTGTAAAGATGTCTAAGCAACATTGTAGGTTTTCGTTGTGATTCATCAGCTCCGTAGCAATTCTTGGACTTCTTGCCACATCTAAACTAATTACTTTGCTTTATTAGCAGGTAGAAATTCGACGAAACGAGAAAAAAGGAATATTTTTTATTGCGATACTAATGCAGATTAAAATCTACCTAACTTTCAATAATTGGATAGTGAATAAAGACATTCCATCACCATGCAAAACAAGGAACTGCAGGGTTTTTAATGGGGTTATGAATGTGACTAGGGTATAATTATTTTTCAAGGCTGTTTCTAATCTGTTGTTGGTTCTAAAATTATCTTAGAAATTTTTTTTTGAATTGATGGTATTAATTGCAATTTTTTCTGAATTCTTAATTTTTGCAATGGTGAACTTGAGTTCGAATATAGGTTACACCTTATGAAAAAGATAGAAATTATAATGCTATTTTCAAAATGAATGATCTTTTCTATTTTTTTTTTTAATTTATTTATGCTTCATTATTACTATCATACTGTAGTATCTTTAGCTTATCTTTAGCTCTTTTTGGATATTTTAAATTTTTCTAAATTCGCTGAATTTGAGTTTTGATAATTTCCAATTTTTCAAGAAGTATATGTTTGGCAGCGAGCCTATTGGATGTGGTTTGAAACTCTTAAGAAGAAGGTAACAACAAAATATTCTAATGAAGATAATGAATGGAATAAGATAAATACAATTAATATTTAAATTTGTTTAAAATTACAAGCCATAGAAAAGCCTGACATATACATATAATATGGACTCACTACGTTCACAGAAATGCGCTGCAAAAAGTGGCCTCACTTCTCTACAAAATTAGGTTTGGATAATTTAGGAAAATCAGAGTAAATTCTGATGTTTTCAGATCAAATTCTGAATTGGGAATGGATAATTTTGCTGCAGCTCGTCGCCTTTTTATAGCCGCCGCGAACCGCTACGCTTCGGCTTCATGATAGGTTGCCTTGACAACGCTCGTTCTCAAAGTTGTTATACTTTGATGGCGGCGTCCCGCAGTGACGTCATATGAGACCATTGAGTTGCACTGAACTCTGAAGGCGAGAACATATGATGTGATATGTTGACATTTTGACATGTCAATTTGTAAATATACAGCAGTAGGTATTTTTGGTAAGTTTGTAATATTTATTGATTTTATTAGTTATTTATAAGAGTTTGTTTTGTTTATTTTTGTGTAATATAATGGAGGAAGCCCCAGGACGGCGTTGGACCAAAGGGAGGAAGTTCCCTTATATTAGATAAGTATTTTTGTTTAAATTATTTTAAGATGAAATTCTTTGTGTTCCTTTATTTGTATCTTTTTAGGAAATGCAAACTAGGGAAGGAAGCTGCATCGAGGGATTTTATATGTGGATGGAACAATATGTATGCAATGAATGACGTAGAATTGTTAAATAGCCATATTTATATTTTTTTAGTATGCTTTATATATGTACCGTCATTTCCTTTTACCACACAGCGCATATAGGCTTTTATCATGTCCGAGAAGTTATGTACACAACACAGATTGTGCACAGTTAAACTTAATGTAAGTATGTTCTTTTTTAATATATGGAGTTTAACCCGAGTTTAACCATAGTTCAAGCCTGCATATAAACTAAACGTAGCAAGGGAATTCAAAGTTTTTCACGACCCTCGACTTGACGTCAGGCTTCCACCAAATAAAAATGATAAAGGAGGATATCCCAAAGGCGGCATTTTCTACAATGAACGGAAAGTACGAATATATGTACAAGGTTACCATTTGGTCTAAAAAAAGCGCCCTCGATATTTCAGAGAATGATTGATGATGTCCTCAAGGAACATATCGGAAAGATATGTTACGCACATATGCATTGATGATATAATCATATTTGGCAGAAGCGAGGCAGAACATCTACAGAATATTGAGAATATATTTTCTAAATTAAAGGAAGCCAACCTCAAAGTAAGTATTGATAAAACAGAATTCCTAAAAAGAGAAACAGAATTTTTGGATTTTATGATCACTGATAAAGGCATCAAGCCTGACGAAAAAAAAGTTACGGACCATAAAAGGAATTACACCACCAGAAAATTTAAAGGACCTAAAGAGTTTCATTGGAGTGACTTCATATTACCGACGTTTAATTAGAGACTTTGCAAAAAGAGCAAAACCCCTGACTAACCTCACACGGGGAGAAAATGGGCAGATCAAGTACAGTCAATCTAAGAAAATTAAAATTAAAATGGCAGAAAAAGAACTAAAGGCATTTAATGACTTGAAGGAACTTCTAGCATCTCCCGAAATATTGGCATTTCCAGACTTCACGAAGCCATTCATCCTTACAACGGATGCTTCAGATCATGCGATTGGATCAGTGCTCTCGCAGGAATATATTGGTAAGGATAAACCTATTACCTTCATATCTCGGTCACTCAATAAAACTGAAGATAACTACGCAACTAATGAAAAAGAAATGTTAGCGATAGTTTGGGCTTTAAACAACCTTCGAAAGTATCTGTATGGAGCAAGAAAGATTAAAATTTTGACCGATCATCAACCTCTAATATTTAGCCTGAGTAATAGAAACAACAATGCAAAACTAAAAAGGTGGAAGGGTAGAATAGAAGAGTATAATTATGAGCTTGTTTACAAGCCAGGAAAGACGAATCATGTTGCCGATGCACTATCAAGATTTAAGTCACATGCAAACGCTCTTACATCGGATTCAAGCCAAACCATACACAGTGCAGAGGAAGACAGCACAGATCTCATCCCATACTGTGAAGCACCGATTAATGTATTTAAAAACCAACTCATCATCGATACCGCCGACATCACATAAAACTTGAAGAAATAACCAAAGGGAATATCGTAAAAATATTAATGGAAATTCTTAACCCAAAATATTCTGAACGGATATCCGATATACTGATATAAATCCTGTGCTTGAAAACTGTCCTAGAAATGACTGTATGAAGAATATCGGAATAGTGAATAGCAACAAACTGATTGTGTATGGAACTATGAAGAAAACGGGAAAAAATAAACTAAATCAATTGATGATCATATTTATATTGGTTTATATTTGAATATATAAAATATATCTTCGAAAAAGAGCCGAGGAAGACTTTTGACAGAATGTTGCTTCCAGAATACTTAAGCAGGTAATATCTGGGATAGGTCTTAATAAATAATATCAAGAGTTTCTCCATTGAAATTTGATTGGGCTTCAGTTTTTCGTCATTTTCATGCTGACTATGAATAGGCGATGAATGTGCTTTCGGCATGACAAAAGGCGGCAAACAGGAACCATATTACTACCTATTATATTATATATACTATATTATTATTATCAACAATATATATATAACTGCTCCTGATGTATAAATTCCGTATATTTGCCCCAAAAACATTATTCACACTTAAGATTCAACTAAATTCCCAATTTTCCTAATAGTAAAGCTTTTATCAGTATATTCCCAGAAAGATGCACGTTATCACTAATTTTATATTTATAATATAAACTGAAATAAAAACAAAACGACCGATCCTCTTAGAATTGGCACGACATATAAGCACAAAAATCTCCCAAAGATACTGGGAAATATATAGGAGGGGTTGACGAGGGATGCTAAGGTCAAGTTCGAGATTGTTATGGAATTTGCTTCACCATAATGTGAATCAGCGTGCTTTTATTGCAGTCTACCATCCTCCATCGACGCCCGTTCCCTCTCGACCGTGCATCATGATGAACACCGGCAGCAAGGAAAAGTTTGCAAGTCCAAATGCATCACATGTGCATGCCAAGTAAACATCCCAATCAGATGACCACTTTCCTCTGGTACTATCATGTTTAAAAGGTTTACTTCCGGTATCGTAACATGTGACGTCATTATGTCGGATAAGGAACACAACGTATACGAATTATTGAGACCGCGCGACTGCTGCTAATTGCAACAGTTTCTGTTTTCTTGACTTGACATAGACCGAATTGTTCAAGCTGAGAACTTGTGCAAAAAATATATGTATATCAATGTATGTATATGTACATAAAGCCAAGCACACGCAACAAATAAATGTTTAAAGTAATTTTGTTCTTAAGACTCCGCGCAGCGCAAAGACGCAGGTAGGAAAAGGCGTGTCCGGTGTTTTGTGTTAATTTGACTATACACGCTTCTTTGAAAAAATGACAACAAAAGATATTGATACAGGTAATTAGTATCCTCATATTTTTAGTTATAGATATATAATTTTAAAAAAAATTATTCACTACAGATTCACGGCACTTTTATTAAATTAAGCATAAAAACAAAATTAAATTATGCATAAAAAAAAAATATTATTTATTAAATTATGCATAAAAAAAATATTATTTATTAAATTGTATCGCTAAATTAAATAATTACCGAACAATTATCAATTTTAATTACTGGAATAAGATCCCTCCATGTAGTAGCCATCATAGCTTCAGAACGTTTTTTCTTTTCTTTTATCAGACAAAACAGCATTTTGGCGACTATTTTCAAAATTCATTGCTTGTTCCTTCATTTTATTCATCTCCTCAGCGGAAAACTTCACTATCTAAAGTGAACGATGGTTTTATTAATGCTTTTAAAATTAAAAAAATTATGAAAATTTACTGGAACCAAAATCGAAGGTTTTAATCCAAAAGTTTTTTCCAATTTATCGATTGTAAATGCCTCAAATCCATTAAATATGATTGACAGTCTTGTATCCGAATGTGATAAATCCGAAATTTAGTAAAAAGATAAAAATTACTATATCACAAACACCACTTTATTAAAAAATTCTAGGAAATGCTATATCTAACGGAATTTTTACTGTAAGTGTTTGCCACCACTATAAATTAAAGCTCAAATTGCAATTTAAAAAAAAATTTCCAATAAGAAAATTTAACCGTTATATAATTGGAGGAAAAGTGGAGCAAACTTTAATAAAAGTTCCTGCTTGTTTGTATATTGGAAAAGGTTCGCTTTATTTGCGTTCCAATTGTTGGGAAAATTTTTAATTTATTTAAATTTCCCCCCCAATTGGTTAAATAATTTTAATTTTTTATTGAATTGTATAATTCAAAATAAAATAAAAAAATTAAAATATAAATTTCAGTCACCTTTTTTATTATCACACACTCGATTATTTAAAACAATTAATTATAACACACTCCCGCACCGCAACATGAGCACTTTACTTAGAGTTTAGAGAACAAACGCTGGCACACAGTAATACAGTACAGTACAGTTTGAAAGTGTTAAGTATTGGCGGCAGTGCAGTGCAGATTGCATACAGGCTGTGCAGATGTAAAGGCCTAACCACAATGTGCATATGCTAGCATATGCAAAAACACGACAATTGCTTTTCATAATATCAACCCACAATAGGAATAACAAGCCGTTCGTCAAGTTTTAATTCCTTTCGTCAACTTCTACCTGTACGCTCATGATCGTACGGCGTACTTTGCATAAGCAAATTTGACAGGTTGTGTAAATATTATGCAAATGTTAGTGATGCATAAGGAAGCATTCGTGATATTTTCAAGGCTTACATATGCAAGCTTATGCACATTGTGGTTAGGACTTAACCTCCGGGTAAGCAAACGAACGAATTCGGACAGCTTATAGCTTCGTTAGTACGGCTGTATTAATTGAAATGCAATGGAATCACTCACTAAATGGACTGCTTGACCTCCTGTTTCATGTGGCACCAATTTTGATTTCAGAAAGTATGCTCTCACTGTCAATGCTACCAACTGTCGTAAACTGGCGTTATATTTAAATTTACGAATTTTAAAACTGTTACGCATGTTAGTGGGATTTAACGAATTTACCACAAAAGTATTTGGGACCATTTGTATCGTTAAATTTTAATTATGAGTAGAAGGAACTGTTTTTTACAAGGATTTTTACAAGCAATTTCTCGTTCCAAATCGTTACAGTTCAGTGGGAAAGTCTGCTCTCACGGAAAGAGACAGGAATATGAAAGTGGTTCCATTTGCTTTCATGCATTTTTGGTTCAACAAGCAGTCCATTTATATACATGTCAGTGAATGGAATAGACATAAAAATTGAGACAAATATATTGCTTATATGTATACGTCAATCTCTTACAAGCTCAATGATGTTATTTTTGCTTCAAGCGAACCACTGACCTATAATAAGAATGGACTGATGCCTCATTTTCATCGTTAAGTTAATTCATTTGACTAATTTTTCTGTTAATTTTGTCGTTCTAAATACTAATTTGGATTTCTATTTAAAAAAAAGTAGGTTATAAAATAAATATTTTTAAATATTGACTTTTAGCAAAATTAATTGTAATATTTCTTTATCCTAGTCATTTTAAGAAGATAAATAAATATATATTTTCGCCGCACGTGTCGCTATGTGTTAATTTTAAATGAAAAGTTTGGCTGTGTCAAATATTTGGCTTTGTAAGGGCCGTATTCACCAAGCCATTTAATACAAATTTAATTTTAATTTAATTATTATTGAGGGACCGCAATTAAAATTTTGTAGCTATTCACCAACCTCAATAAAATAAACAATTTCGGACATTTCGGACTATCAGCTGCAAGATTTCCGAATTTGGCAAGTGACAGTTCTCGTGACAGTTTATGCAATTTAAATATTATTTAAAAAGTTTTTATTTATTATTTATTCTTTGTTGGAGTGCCTTTTGGGAAAATAAATTGTTTGTGGTGGAATTTAGTTACTTTAAATTGTTTGTTGAAGTGTCGTTATAAAAAAAAAGGATTTTAAATAAATATAGCTCGAGGCTATTTATAATAATTTAAGATGACGACTAACATAAAAGCGCCGAACATGAAGGCTGAAGAAAAAAACAGACTAAAGGAACTGGCCATTAAATACAAGGACATACTTGAGTGTAAAAAAAGTGATGTGGTGACAATTGTTGAGAAAAATAAAATCTGGAAGAGAATTGCTGACGAATTTAATGCTAATTCGTTTTACAAAAGGTCCGAGAAGCAACTAAGGACTACGTATCAAAATCTGAAGCAATCGCTGAAGAAAGATATGGCGAGGGATAAAGTAGAAACTTTTAAAACTGGAGGCGGATCCTTTATTAGAAGGGTAGATAATAATGATCCCCTTGTTTCAATTGTTGAGGCTGAAGTGCAGCACATCCCCAACATCTACGACTCTAGCAGTAAATACCTTGAAGATTTTGCTGTAAGCTATAACCCAGTTCTTAATATTTCTCTAGTTTCATAAATTATTTTCTCATTTAGATTCCAGATTCTGATGAAAATTTCGAAGAGGAATACCTCTGTGAGACATATCTCCAAGAGATGGATACCGACATCCTGGTGGATGTTACAATGGCCCAGGGTACTTCAGACTCTCATCAGAATGAGGTAGGGGCTGCCAAGGGTGCACAGGAGCCTATACGTGTCGTTAATAACAGAATGACAGCAGGAAATTCCAATGGGCCGTCTTTACCAGGTTCAACACAGAAGAAAAAGAGGAAGAACAACAAAGATTTAAGGCAGTATATACAAGAATTCTCTAATTTGAAAAAGCAGAAAGTCCAGGTGGAAATAGAGGAAAGTAGAGCGAAAACAGAAATGTTAAAAATGCAAACTTTATATTTCAAAAAACAAATAGAATTAGCAGATGTACAAATACAGCAAATTAAAAATAATTTATAATATATACGTACAATTCGTTTCATTTAAAAATATCCCATATTAACTATTCAAACATTAAAGCTGATTTAAAAAAAATTCGCAATAACTGCATTACGGACAGAAAAATCGGTCTCAGTATCCCTTGTATTCATCTGAGGTTGCTGTAGGTTATCGAATTCAATTTCGATTGGTGGAATTTTCCTGTCCCTTAAAATATTGTTTAAAACAGCTGTCGCAACAATTACAATTACCGCTGTTGTGGGCGCTACTCGCATTTCTAAGAAAGAAAAATCAAATCAAAATCGAATCACATAAGATTTCCACTGTCATGTATATAAATGGACTGGTCATTGAACCAAAAATGTAATGAAAGCAAATGGGACCACTTTTATATTCCTGTTTTTTTCCGTGAGAGCATTATTTTCCACTGAACTGGAACGATTGGTAATGAGAACCACATGAAACAGGAGATCAGTCAGTCCATTTATACATATGTCAGTGATGATTTCATTTACTAGTCGCGATGACTGGAAATCTTCTTTTCCAAATTCCTATAGCACGCTCTACTATTTGTCGTGTGGATACAAAGGCTTTGTTGAACTTCTTCTCGGAATCACTCCTTGGATTACTAAGCGGAGTCATCAAATAAGATTTATATGCATAGCCTGCATCACCAAGCAAGTAACTAGAGCCAAACTCACCTACTTCGAGTCTAGCTCTAATGTAGGAGAAATTAAATACAGTCTGGTCATGACAAGACCCAGGCCATCTAGAACAAAATATGATTACTTACTATGTAAATTTATGACGCTCGCTACAAACCTGGCATTGATGTCCATTATACGCATATCCGCATCACAAATAATTTGTGTGTTTATTGCAAACCAGCCTTTGCGATTCCTAAATCTTTCTGCATTTTCTCCCCCTGGAGATTGTATAGGAATTTGTGTACCTTTAAGTATAACAAATAAAAATTCATATTTACAAAGCAATATTTATGTAGTAGATACTACTAACCATCTATAACACCAATAATATTTGGTATACCGTACATGCCATAAAATTTAGCTTTGACCTTTCTTAAGTTTTCTTCGGTTTCAGGCATACGAATATATTCCTCTGCTAATGATGAAATGGCTTTTGACACCCTTAGAATTATTCTGCTTATGGTAGGCTGAGAAAGGCCAAATAAATCTGCATTAATTATTTGGAAACTTCCTGTTGCATAATATCTAAGGGCAATAAGTATTTGGTTTTTCACAGAAACAGGATTATTTCTTTTTAACTGGAACTCTAGTTTTCCTTTCAATTTGTCCACCATTTCCATGACAAGACTTTTGGGTAGTCTGAATCTACACTCGAAGGAATCGTCATCGTATTTTAGGAACATGTTTGGCCTTTTTCTAATTATTCTCTTCTTCGGCGACGCCGGTATATACTGTGATTCCTCTAATAACACCATAAACTCTTCATCTGAAGAGTCATTATCGTCTCTCGATGTGGATGGCCTTACTTCTTCCATAGCAGTAATTACGATTAAATTAATTTGTGTTCACTTTTTAATGCACTTGAAACTAAAAACTGTGGTTCTATTCACTGATATCGGTATATATCTAGAATCTAGACAGTTGTTAAATTCTTGCTTCTTAAAACTTTTGACAGCGCTATTAAAAATATGACATTTGACTGCTTGACAATTCAATCAGCTGACATCGAAATTAAATTTATTTAAGAGAGGGTAAGGCCTCACTTAAAATTAAATTAAAATTAAATTTTCATTAAATCGACTCGGTAAGTGTGGTTGGTGAATAGCTTTTATTGAAAATTTTTTTAATTTTGCTTGGTGAATACGGCCCTAAGTGCGGTATTCTTGTGGTCAAATTACCATTCAATTGTGTAACTGGACCTACACTTACTTTTACAATGTGCGATATTGGGTCAACAGTTCGCCAAAGTTATGGGAGCATATTTCGAAATAGCGAGTTTGGACGTAAATTTTTCAATCAGGATTTGGAGTAAGGATTGACGTGTACAAAATTTTAGCTCTCTATGTCAACGCGTTCCCGAGCATTTCATCAATTATCTCTAAATTTTATTAATGTGGCTTACACCACTTTACCTATGCGGTTTCCAATTATAGCTGTGTTCTTTTGTGTACCTTGTTCTAGAACTCCCATATACTGGAGAGAACAAATTGTTCTATCGATTGAAGCGAACTATTTGTACTGTTCGCTTCATTTATAAATCTTCTATGAAAATATATGAGGTGTTCTTTTGTGTATCTTTTGTTCTGTCCTGTTTTGCGGGCACAAAAGAACACAGCTTATAATTTCCTAATTTTATTTGAAATAACAACTTTTTAAATTGAGTAAAAAAGAATTTAATATTTCCTTTCAACTATTAACTCAATATTTCTTTACAGTCTACCAGATCCTCAAAATATCTCAACAAACTTTCCAAATATGCCCTACCTATTTGTCGCTGTTGACGCTTTTGCACTAACATGCAATATGATAAAGCCGTATAAAGGAGAAGCCCGCGATACTCCGCAGAGCGTATTCAATTATTGCCTGTCAAGAACACAGTCAACGATTGAAATTAGCTTTCGGATATTGTCCTCAAGTGGAGATTTTTTAGAGGACCTAATAAAGCGCATGTCCAGTTATTGAAAGAATTGTATCTTCCTGTTTTTGTCTTTATAACTGGCTCAGGAAAAAGAAGAACACAATGAATACATCACATCTGGCTTAATAGATGTAGAGCAGGACGACGGAATGATCAGAAAGGTAATTGGCGAAGAGAAGAACCTTCTTTCAGAAGATTGATGGCCAGAAACTACAATTCCAATCGAAGTGCTAAGGAATTCGGTGAATAGAGTTAATTTTTTTTTTTCAAAGTTTACTGTATTTTTCTTCTCAAATTTTAATTCAGAAAATATTGTAAACTACATATATAAAAAGTAAAAAATTATTAAAATTAAGATCTATATTTTTTATTGATATCTTGCAATATTTTTCGAATGCCTCGCTCGGCTTCATCCCTAGCATCATCATTGGGGAGATGTTTTAATTTGAGGCCCACAAGCTCCCCGAAACACTCTGTTGGTGTTTTCTTCCTCTTAGCGTCTTTTTCCAACGCATTGATTGATTGTTGAGCATTCCTTAGCATTGCCGATGTTGTCTCACTTTTAGTTTCTGTAAAAGAGATAGAGCTAAGTTCATTAAACATATTAACATTTATATATTTTTTTATATTTGAAAAATTGCGGGAGCAAAGAATACTTTTAGGTTTCAGTTCGTATTACGTTCTAATATCGCGAAATAGATGGCGATCCCGAAGGTGGCGGCCGAAATGTTTTCTCCGCTAAGGTAAATTTAATAAAAGAAACTCAGGTGTTTAACTTAATAATTAAAATAATTACCTTGACGGGAACTTGCTATCTTCTAAAAATTATGGTAAATGGGCGTACTTGTACTCTTTTTTTGGTGCTTAGCCACTTGGAAGAGGCTTTTTTGATCGTATGTATGACGCCTTTACTATAACCCACCTTTTGTTTATGTCCTCTGAGGAGATGCCAGGGTTTTTACTTATATCAGACCACCATCGTGGTCGTTTTATTCTGTTTTTATATGCAGGATTTGCGAAGTCAGTAATATATGTTTTATACCTGTTACTCCTCTTCTCTCGTTCCGTCTCTTAGATTCCCCAACCTTGTAGAACAAGTTCCTTACTATCGGTTCTCAAACCCTGAGGTGAGTTATTATTACAATATTGGTATGGATGCATTATTCTTCCTCAAACGGTTTATATGTACCCGCTTGAGTCTGGTCCCTTGAAGTACGGTCACGTTTTCAGGACTGTGAGCATATATTACTTCATAGGGCCCCTTAAAAATAGACGACAACATCCCCGCACGAACTGATTTCTAATCTATACCTTTTCGCCGACATGACGTACCACACCCCTTGCCGATTTATCATAATGTTTCTTGGCTCCAGACTTACATCTGAGCAAATTTTCTCTTGCCAACTTGATCGTTGTATATTGGCTCAGGTTTGCGTTGTAGGCTGCTCGGAACTTCTGATATGAACCCAAACAGGGTTCCCATTGGCGTAGGTTTGGTCCCCGAATGCACAGTGTTATTGTGCGTAGAAAGCCATCCCAATTTCTCGGGTCCTCATCCACGAAGCTCCTTAAATATTTGGCTAAGATGGAATGCTGTCGCTCCACCCATTTGATTGTGGGTGATAGGTAGTAGTCTGCAACTTTTTTATCTTTAGCATTTGGAACAGGGACTCTTTGATTTTACCAGTAAAGTTGGCTCCTTGATCAGTCACCTATTGCTTCGGCAACGTGTATCGGCTAAGTATTTGCTCAAATAACGCCCCTGCTACCATATTCGATTCCTGATAAGGTATCACTACGAAATCAACAAACCTAGTTAAATCATCCATCATTGACAAAATTTATTTATTACCAGAGTGGCTTACAGGCAATGGTCGTATCAAGTCGACGTAAATCTTATCAAACGGCTTCTCGGGAACTTCCTTTACGACTGGTGGCATTTTAATAGCCTTACATTGTTTATTCTTCTGATATTTCGAGCATCGCCTGATGTAGGTGGCAATATCAGCCTTCATCCCCTTCCACCGGTAGAAGCGTTTTATCCTTTCAAAGGTCTTATTCCTTCCCAAATGCCCCCCGAATCGAGAGTCATGATAATCTTTTAATATTACCTTCATCTCTTCGAGGTCAGTAAAGTATTGTGGTGTCTGAGTGCCATGCAGCCTTCTCAACGTAATTGGAGTATCATCAACGTCCTCCCAGTCCTCCACAGACTCTGGCAGGTCATCCTTTGCATCTAGGTTTTTTTAGCATTTAAGCGAGTGTCTGCTCAACAAGGGTGTTTTTTACCTCCATCAGCTTCTATTTTCGCTTCCTCTCGGGGTATTCTGCTCAAGGCGTCCGCATTACCATTCTCCTTGCCTTTTTGGTAAACAATTCAAAATCGTATTCCGACAATTTATGATGGAACCATACCATGCGTGATGTCGTATCCCTTACCTTGAATGCACCTCTGTGTGGCTGGTGTTCCGCTTTAATTTTGAAATGTCTACCCAAGAGATAGCATTTGTAATTGCGTACAGCTCATACGATAGCCAACATTTCGCGTTCTGTGGTCGAGTAATTTCTTTCCGCTTGATTTAGCGTGCGACTGGCGTAGCTAACAGCTCCTAGATATTCCCCACTGGCATCCGCAATTAATGTAAATTCCTTCGTAAAGTCCGGATAAACTAGCAATGTAGTTGTAGTGAGAGCTTTTTAATCAGGACGAATAACGAATCACATTTGGGTCTCCAATTAAACTTATTTTTTTTTCTCAATAAATTATTAATTGGAGCCATGATTTCCGAGAAGCTAGGAACGAATTTCCGGTAATAACTAGGAAACCCTAGGAAAGATTGAAAGCTCTGTACAACTTCAACCAAACGTTGATCTGGCTTTACTCCTTGTTCCGAGCATACGTTTCCCAGATACCCTACTTCTTTTTTCAGAAACTGGCATTTAGAGGTTTTGCAGCTTTAAATTATGACCTCGAAAACGTTTAAATACTTGCCTCATCTTAGTTTTTTGCAAATATAATGACATTGTTGAGATAAACGAAACATTTTTTTCCCTGTAACCCTGTTAATATTCCGTTTAGGAGAGACTGAAAAAACGGAGGCGCGGTTTTTAGCCCAAACAGCAATAGTTTATACTGAAAATGATTAAAATTAGTGCTAAAAGCGGTTTTTTCTCTATCTTCTGGATCAATTAATACTTGATGATACCCGTTAGCTACATCTAACGTGGAGAAGTACCTGGATTAACCCAGCAGGGCCAAAATGTCTTCAATTCGCGGAAGTGGATGCGAAAACGGGATGCACGCCTTGTTTAGTTCCCGGAAATCTACGCACAGCCTATACTTGCGATTACCAGATTCATCAGTTCCCTTCTTGGGAATCAGCAGTACTTGAAGCTTAAACGGACTATCACTAGGCTCTATGATATCCTCCTCTAACAGTTCTTCAAGTTGCTTCATACATTCTTCTCTGTGGGCCTCCAGCATGCGATACTCCTTCCTGTGAATGGACCCTGTATTAGCGATTAAAGATAGTTTGAAGGTTTTCGTCGGAGTGTAGGACAATTTGTCTCCTAGCAAATGAAAAATATCACAATATTCGTAACAAATTTGAGTCACGGACTCTTTTTTCCTCTGAATTTAGATCTTCTCCGAGTACTAGTGATTGTTTCATTAGTTTAAGCCGTTGCTAACTGAGATTGTACTTCAGTCGACTTTCTCCTTGAGGCTGTACGGGGTACTTACTTAGATTATCCAGCTTAGGTCTGAAATTCTTTATTTCAACTGCCTCAGTTCTAGCGTTGACGATTCCAACAAATGCCTGTCCATTCTTGGGCCTGATTAGGGTATTACTACGGTACATGCCGTGATATATTTCTTCTGCCATACACACCATCTCATCCTCGGTTGTCAATCTCGAATTGCTTCAATTATTTCTTCTAAAAATGAACTTTTAAATTCAGAATAAGGAATTTTTGAAACAAAACTAAAAGAGTTAAGATAATCATTTTCGGAATAAAAAGTGGAAAAGGTCTACTGAAGTGTTTGTTATCTCAAAAAACAAAAGCGTAGCAATACAGGAATTCGGTACCGTAACGGGACAAACTGCACAACGGCACCCAGGAGTCCCGCTTTCCTAATAAATGCGATCAGAATTCGAGATAAGTACTAGTTTTGATATTACTTCTTGACCATTATGGTGTTCTGAAATTGTTCCTTTGTTTATGAGGCTTATTAGGTCTTCATTTTAATCGAATTTCCGAAATTTCGCTTTCCATGTGGGAGCAGTCACAGTTATCTCATATAAAATAATGGCTATCTATCATATAAATGATTATACTACATCGTTTTTCAGCATTTTCCTCAATAGCCATCGAGGTATTCGCTCATTTAGAATCCAGAACCACAACAAGACAACACGACAAATATCAGGGACAACGTCAATAGCTCAGTAGTCATCCTTGTCAATTTCTCATATAACAGTATACAAAATGAACTAACTCGAGGGTATAATACAATCCTATAATGGAGTAAACATAAATTATAGGTGAATATGGAGCCCTACAATATTATTACAAGAGATTATGATCAACACCCATCAGAGTGAATAGTTAACTCAATACGTCTATATCCAAAACCTAAATCTAAAGAATCTATGTCTAAAATCTATAGGTATCCAAAATCTAAAGAATATTTGTGACCCTTTCAAGACTAGTAATTTAAAACGCCTAAATAAAATTTACTTATGGAACAACTAAGCTAATCATACATTTAAGGGTGCAAACAAATCAGAAACTAAATAGTTATTGAGATTGATATTAATCATTATCAGAATATGACGTTGTAAAAAATACGATCATGAATAGTTATAGTAATTAAAAATTAATTACTATAAGGATTAATATATTATTATGCACTATATAAGATATGAAATCTACTATCATGTGCCATAAATAAAATTTATGCACTATGCAGGAAATAACACTTTATTTGAAGTGGGAAGAATTATAGATTCCCAGAGTAGAAACAACTGCCAGTGGTATTCAGGAAATGTTCCTGAGAAACTTCCTCCGATACCCCAAATCAGTTGTACGATTTATCCAGAAGAGGGTCCCCGAGCCCAACTCCCATCACAGGTGGATCGTTCACTAATTGAGTACAACGTTTGCTTTCTTTCCTCTCACGTCACACGGTAGATATCCCGTAAACTAACTGAATAAACACAGCCGTACTATTAGCTCCTCGGCGGCTCCAATCCACGACACTGGTATTACAGTCTCGAACCTCATTCCGAACAAGATACTGCAGCACATCACATTCCTGCTTCTCTACAAGACACTTGCTGTTCACCACGACTTGAATGTAAGTAAAGAGTGAAGTCGGCCTCTAGGCGTAAAATGGGAAAGTTCCCGTGTCTCTGTGGTGAACACAAAAGCTTAGCGCCTATCGACCTTCAATCAAAAATCAGGAAAAACAAAAAAAACATTATCTTGACCTTATCAGATTGCTCTTCGTCTACCGCACGGCCAGGGCAATTTTGTCAGGAAAATTTGGTAACCATACATTACCATCAGAGACCTTTTCCTATTTTAAAGCAGGGCGAGACCATGTGATACTCCAATTCTTCCTCCAAATATTCCTTATTTTCAAGTTCCATTTCTGGTGTCTTCAAGACGAGGTCTGATTAAACATTTCCTAAATTTAAAACATGCAGTCGAAGTTTAATTTAACAAAAGTAAAAAAGCTAGAATTGGTCTACGACCAATTCTTCTGATACCTTAGAAATGAAATTTCATATTGTCACTCTTCTGTCTTCTAGAACGGTTTGTCGCACACAAAAAATGATTATAAACAATTTTATAGCATTTCGTATTCTGAAGAAGTTTTTAGTGCAATAAAAATCTCTTGCACTGATCGTTTTCAAAGTATATGACGTAAAAAACCTAAATTTTTATATGGCAACACCAAGAAGGAGTCGCCCAATTTGTCTCATTTTCGGACTTAATTTTACTTTTTTTTTTTAAATCTGTGTACAAAATTTCAGCTCTCTAAGTATACGCGTTCGTGCGCACAATCCATTTTGCTCTACGATCATTATTTCGAGGTGTTACAGATTTCATCTAGGGTATAAAAATGACATCTGAATTTTCTATTTAAGAAATTTCGAGTGAGATAGATAATTCCATTTATTTTTCATTTTTTATATGAAGACCTCAGATTTTTTTTTTTATTAACAACTTGCATCAAATATTTTTAATTTGTGGGCATGCAAAAAATTATATTCGTACACGCTAGTAGTTATATGTAAGAGTTTTTCGTCATAATAGCAAAATTTTACTGCCATAAAATATACCTCATGCTAGAACGATTTATGTCTAATTATGGCAGTAAAAATTTCCCCTTAGTCGAGGAATTTGACATTTTACTCAGTAAAATTTTGATGGTTTATCTTTTGTCCTTATCGTTCTAAAGTATTTTCAAATAAGGGGAAACTACTTACTCTGTTTTCTAGCAATGTTCGAGTAATGTAAATTGGCCATTAGTAGTTCTTTTAATTTGTCTACGGAAAATGAGGGAAAAGGTTGCATACGTCAAACGATACTAGTTTCGAATTTTTGGGTAAGTTAAGATCCTTAATTCTTTTGACTTACATTTAAAGGGAAAATATAAACATTTATCTGCAATTTCCCTCTTCTGTAACGTCTGGCTTCTCCCTTCAACAAAACTTTGTAGTATTTCTGAAATCTTATTTTTAGTTAAAACCAAATAATATTAAATAAAGAATCCCAATTTATATATATACACAAGGCATATACAGTTAAGTTAACGAATTGACATCGTAGTACCTATTAAATTGACCAAATTCACTTTCTATCAAATATTAATTAACTACCATTTTACCAATTCAATTCCACTTTAAGCCCTGCTACTAGGTGTAGTTTTTGGAGAAAATTACTGCATAGAACTGATATGACGATCTACTTATATTTTACCAAGAAATAGAGAGATATGTTTATGTATAATAGATTTAAGGAATCAATATAAAAAGATACTTATCACTCTTCCAAAATATGCTGTTACATCTTTTGTTTATTTTATAAACAGTGAAGTGGCTATCCATCGTCATATTCACTTTCTAGTTGCCATAAAAAAAAACATGGTGATGATGATGATAACTACATATATTCCCCGTGCTAGCCCTGCGAAGTCCCATTTATTAGATGTGAAAATTGTTTCATAAAATAAAGAGCCTTTAAATAAAAATGTCTCATCCTTGACTGCATTCATTTGTCAACGTAACCTATAGTATCAGTGAGAAATATAGGAGTGCCCTTTGTGATAGAGTACCCGACATTTACAGCAAGAATACCAAGATGCATATCCACATCCTCGTCACGTCAACCTCTTTACACTTGGATCTATCACTATCACTCTACTTCTGAATTGGCCCAGAAGCATCACATGCTACCATCCAAAAGGCCCGTCCTATCATATCATGCAAAGTAGTTGTTAGTACGATGATGTCTTTTCCATACTACCGTTTCCCATTTCTTTTCATTGCTGGTTGTTTATCTATCTCCCTGCACTCTATCGTGTCTGTTGAGCCTCATAATTCCCATTTACATGGACGGCGACAAAAAACAACCTACACTCACTCTATGTCCCAATGGGAAACCGTACCGGATAGATGCCGGAAATTTGTGGCAGACAGGAGACAGAGTCAGCAACAAAACCTAGAGAAAAAAAATCCAATCCACCCTGGGGACGAGTAACAGGATGGGGGATGAAAATATTTTTAAAACGTGACGAGAATTTATCGAGCAGATATATCACTTTTATCCGTGGATGTCTATAAACTGTGGCTGAAAGCCGAGGGTATAAAAAAAAATTATTTACTATAGAGGCGTCCGGTAAGGAGACAAACGGTTTTAGTCAATGGAATTGGGATCGAAAGCTGCAACCCTCAATAACATCTTTGATCGGTAGGCCACCACTAAAAGTATTCATCCCATTTTTTTCTTTATCACTGCTTTTTGTCAGTTTTGATTTAGGACATCTAAGGATATGTGTATGGTTAAGTGAATTGAGGAATCCTTTTTTGTGAACCGACCTCATCCTTTGGACTGATGTCATCTATGTGTAAGCTTTTTAAGGAAGACCTTATCGTTGAATGCAATGATCTAATGTCACAGCGGACCTCATTTTCTTTGAACCCTTTTTATCAGGACCGATTTCGACTTTTGAATAACTGTGGGAACGCATTTTCTTAACAAAAACTAATCAATTGTAACACTAAAGATTTATTCAAAGGGATACCATTTCGGCAATTCAATTTAATAACAAAGTTCAACATCAATCAATCTGGTTTGAATTATACCCACTAGGGTTTTCAGTCGCTTCCACTAAATCATCATTTCATTAATTGAGTTTCGATATGCCGGATCATCAAATGCTTAGATTGGGATAGTTAATGAATTTTTTGAATGCTCTAACAATGAATGCAGCCTGAACAATAATTGGAAGTTTATTTCACTCGCGGGTGATTTTAATAAAGTGAAAACTCCCCATGACGTATTTTATGAAAATATCGATTCCTTGTATATAATGTGAATTAAAAAAACTCCATAAAGTAGTGAAGTTTGCCTATCTGTAGTGTAGTATGTCATACCTTTTCGGTTTGCACACTGTAAAAACTAGGTAATCAGGAGATAAATCAAATGTGGTCGTTAAAGTCTACTTTCTCCTTATGAGGCACATCCTTCTAGGATTAATTCCACTTTTATATTAAAAGTGATTAGTTCCCAATATACATATACATACACACAGAGATATAGTGTAGTAACATCAATTGCTGCTGTGTAATAAACTTTACAAAAGCATGAAAATATGAAAAAGTTCGGACGCTTATTACATTTTTAATAAAATTGCCAATTTTGTAATAAATTGTACTAAATATGTAATAGAAATTATTTGTAGTATATTTTACTATTCTATTACAGACACTAAAATAAATTTTATGCTACTAAAAATCCATTACATGAAATTACTCGGTTATAAATTTTACTACGCCGCAATAAATTCTATTACAGCTGTGCAGTTTTTTATATTATGAAACAATGAAATCAATTAAAACACATTAGGGATATTAACTCTTTAATGCATTAGTGTGAACGATGTAAATATACAACAAGAATTTACAACAAAGAGTGAACACACTCTTTAGCCTCTAGCTTACTTCGAAATGTAATTATGGGAACAGGGTGATAAAACGGCAGACCGTAGGAGCTCTCCCCGGCCCCGGAAAAATTGAGAAAATCCGCAAAATTCCTAGGATTCATATCCTAGAAAGAAAGAATTGTGAAGATCCGGTTAAAAATAGCTGAGATAAAAGCTAAAGTATCACAACTATTTATGAAAAGAACGGCTTAAATTAAGGAAATGCCGGTTTTTCATAGAATTTTTTAACCGTTTGGGTTGTTTCCCAAGTTGTTATTTCTACTATTACTACTTAATTATACACTATTTCTATAATGTCAGCGGATAAAATGAAGCCTGTTTAGTTGGGAACGGTTATTTCTAATTAGTTTTCAGCTCAGGCTGATAGTTTAGGAGAAATGTTAATAATAGTAGAACAACCTCCTTTTACGGAAATCTTTGCCGTTTTTTGCCGTGACAAAATGTAAAAATTTACAATTTACCTTTACGGAATAACAGCGGTTCGGAGGAATTTTTTTGTAAAGATGAAAAAGTTTCGTAATCGAACACTTATGCCTATGATTGAAAAAAAAATTAGAAAAATAACTCATATGGGACCCAGATGGGGAAAAACAGTGAACTTCGGGAGTAAAAGCTCAGTGTGAAAATATCTCGAATTGAAAATAAAAACCTTCTAATACACAGAAAATTTTATTACCTTTAATTTAGATGCAAAATTTATTCTCTAGGGGCATCCCTTATGATGCAAGGTCCGACAAAGTAAAAAAGTGGTTTTCAGTTAAAACGTAATCAAGTTTTAGGGGGTGGAAAAAATATACTATGGAGTATACCGGATTGAAATTTAAAAAACGCCATTCGATAGAGCTCAGCGGGGTCTTTAAATAGGCGCCCCACATGTCATATTTGGGGTTTTGAGGAGGATGGGGGTAACAACCGCGCACCACAAAATACCCCCACTCGAAACTTTTTTTTCGATAAATGTAATCGCCTTGTCGAACTAATAACGAATATCAAGTTCGTTTTTTGAACGGTCCCCTCCTCATCCCGCAAGAAAGGTTCAAATTTTGAAAATAATTAAAGCTAATTTCTGAACTTCAAATACTATTATTAAGTAATTTAGGGCGGAAAAAGAAAATCGGTCACACCAGTTTGTTTTTCGGTGATGTTTTATTAAGTTTTCTAGCAAGTTTCATGCTCTTTGATGCGCCATTACTGATGTTTTGGGCTCACAAATTTGCAATACCTTTTTTTGTGGGGGAAAAACGTAATGCGGGTAGATGTAAATTGAACAACCTGCTAAATCAACCGAGTACCACCTAGAAAAAATACGAGTGCAGCAGTCTATAGTCCTCAAAAGGATCTTTAATTTGGCATACTGGAAATTTTCCTAGGACACTCCCCTCCCCAGCTGCACCCGCTGACATTTGACGTTCAATCTCAGCTCCTAAGTACATCTATACAACCCGGTTTACACTGCCAATTTGTGAATGTAAAAATACAAGACCATTGTATTGCATTTTATATGCATAAGCCTTGTATGACTTTACTGGGTTGTAATCAAATACATCTTTTACAACGATAAACTCTTTGATACAACATTGCGTGAATACCCCTAGTAATTTTAACTCATGTTTCAATAAATAGCTCTTCAGACTTGCTATTTGTCTATTTGATGTATGCGACATTGTTGGATGAGTTGATCAGGAGTGATTTTATGAAAACAAGTCGAATGCTGTGTTGGTGATTTTGTTATTGAAAAAAAAAGTTTAGTATAGTGGATTATTATTATTATAATAATAATAAACAATAGTGAAACCGAAAAGTGTAGTGAAAGTCTGCCTAGTTTTGTTTGGTTTTAGTAGGTACTCTGAGAAAATCACTACTTTTAAATCAAATAAACGTGATTGTTGAAATAAAAATTAAGGAAATTAGCAAAAAAATTGTTGATACAAGAAATTATTACCTCAGTCAAATACATTTATTGCTCCCTCAAATACTATCGAATGAATACGTAAAAATATGCATTGTTGAATAATATTGTCGATTTAACAATGTGAAACATGTTCAATTCAATCATAGAGGAGTGTCTTTTCAAAAGGGGATATTTACAATTTTCATTTTTTTAAGTTAAGTATGAGATTATATTATCTACTCTGAAATTCAGGATTTCGTCACTGTAAACCCAAACAAAACGCGTTAAACTCATAGGAAATCTTACTTGAAAACACTTGTTCCGATCAAAAGGGGATATTTACATTAAAAAATATGACATTATTACTGTTACTTTGGTTTCATTTCAAAAAGGGAAATTTACAGTACGATTTCAATAGTCGAAATAAATTTTTAAGGAAGAAGTTTCTGTTTTATATTTTTGAGTAAAAGTAGAAGGAAGAATTAAAAAATAAAAACTAATAAGAATATTCAAAATATGCTTTAATAATTTTATTCTAGTATAATGTACAAATCAAAAGAGGATATTTTCAAAAACGTACAACACAAAAAGGGATATTTACAAAATGGTACAGAACAAAAGAGGATATTATAAAGATTTTTATTCAAAAGGGGATATTTCCAAACTTTGCAAGCCAATATTACCGGAAGTAATAGTCAAATTTTTTTCAAAATATTATATTCTAGATAACTTATCATATCTTTTCCATGTATTCCTCCTATTATTCTGTAAAGCTGTTGGTATTGCTGCAGTCAGTTTTATTCGATTTTATGAAAAAACGATTGGGACGTAAATATCCCCTTTTGAAAAGACACTCCTCATATATTACTCATGGAATTGAATATTCTATAGTTGATTCAAAAATTATTCTATTTAAAAATATATTTTTGTGTCAAGAAAAAATGATTTGAACCAAATACCATCAATTGTCAAAGTGAGCATAAATTATTCTTGCGTGAAATATTTCGACTCTTTAATGAAATGCCGCATAGCTAAATCGAATGTTTTATTGTTGCTTTGACCCTACTGTGATTTTGTTCCAACCCTAACTCGTTCTCGAAATCTTAAAATGAAAGGTACACCTTTGTTCATGTTCAGTGTGAGTAGTCGAGTGCGTCTTTGTTTGGTTATGTTTGTGCTGTGCACTGGGATTGCGCGTATTTTAATAATTCTTGAAAATGGGTGATGAGAACTCTGAAATTTTAATTCCAAATGTTGACAATAGTGAAAGTGTTTGCAATTTTATTGTATTGACTGAGTCGCACGTAAAATTACTGGAATTATTAGAATTATGGAAATTGTAAGGAATTTTCGAACATTTTAAAAGTAAGTGTGGGCATTAATTGCGGAAAGTAAATATTTTGAAAGACTGGCCTTTACTTAAAAATGCGGAATATGCAATAAGTTTGCTATGAAATATTATAAAAGATCTAAATTAAGTATATAAATTTCCCGTATTTCAGATAAACTTTATTCCCCGGGAAAGACGCTTTATTGGTCTCCTAATGGGAAAATTTTGTAAAGCAAATAGTGCCATACTATAAAGAAAAAATTCGGGAGAGGAAAGCCTTGATATTCTGCTCAAGTTGGATAATGTATCGAACGAAGGTAATTCTATTCTGATCAGATAAAAACATTTATCTAATATTAAAGTTTTTTAGATAGCCGTCAAAACATCCTGGCAATTTTATTAAACGAAGTTATCATACCAAGTAACAGGTTAAATATTGCAGGGACATGTAAGTGGAAAAAGAAAAAAATGTATGGGTCTTTTGTTAGACCGCGGTTTTTCTAGAAATAAAGACAATCTAAAATTGCATATAAAACTTGAACCGAATATTATGTTTCTCCTTTGTTAGAAATAAAATTGTTTCTTTCATATAATATGACCTTTATTAATATCAACAGACGAACTTTTATCTATTCCACTTCTTGGCGCACTCGATTACTAGCTTTAATTAAGTGGAAATAGTGCTACTTTTTTGTCTATATAAAATTTTGGTTTAAAAGTTCGCGTCAAAAAGGTATAGCTTTCATTTTAAAAATTTTATTATTTTTGAATCGAAAAATTATAAAATTTTTGAACTGAAAACTATACGTGTTCAAATCGAATATAGAGAGCTTTTGTAATAAGAAGATCTTTTTAGTTGATTCAAAACAAGATTGCTCATTTTAAAAATTTTCGTACATGTTTAGTGGATATTTGAAACAAATATGTTCCAAATGTTGGATCAAATATTTTTATTGTAGGCGCAAAACCAAATATAAAAATCTTTAGATTGACCCGCGTTTTATTTATCTTGACCCAAATATTTCTCTCGGTGTACTCTTTTTGTGGACCAGAAATATATGTGCATTCTAAGTTGGGCTTAGAGGATGAACATTATTAGTAGTGTTGGATGTTGGTATCTTAAAAGTCTCTTGAGAATTAATGTGAATGAGTATTTCTTTGCCCCATATGTAAAAATGTAATTTTGAGAAAAAATTCAGTCAAAGTTAAGAACTCGTATTCGAACATATAACATGGGATAAACATAACATTATTTATCTCAACACATACTTAAGTTAGAAAAGAACTGATTATAGCATTTAATTCGACTTCAGTAATAATCTCACGAACTGGACGTACATAACTCAAAATAGCAAATTTGGCAGATGGGGCAAATCAATATTTGTGCGACAATATCTGTAAGTGGACTCAACGCGAACTCAGTTCGAGTGCATTTTGTATACGAAATTTGTGTGCTCCTCATGCTGGATAAAATTTACGTTAATTTACTCTGGTAGGTTTGATACCAAGGATTCCATTAGAAGTTAGCCTATCACTTGTTCACATCAACGAATACAGACAGACGGACAAAATCAACGATCATTAATTTGTAATTGATTTTTTCAAAAATCAAGTTACCCAAGAATATTTTCTCATTTGCTACATAATATTGATATGGTTTTTTGTACTCTATGTAATAAAATTTGTAGAGAGATATTTTGGTGTAGGGTAACACCGCCAGTTCTGAGCCCCTTTAAGCAAAGCTTCCACTTTGATTTAACCGCTAATTTATAGTTTTCATATTAGAAGATATCTTTTTATTTTAATGTGTAGTTCAAATACTCTATATATTAAATTTCATTAATTTTTGTTTTTATTCATATTTTTAAACGTACAAAAAAGTTAAGTTCATTCCAAAAACTCCCATATTCCAGTTATGAGCCCCCATTTTGCTAATTCTGAGCCATCTTCTTGCCAGTTATGAGCCCTAGTATTTTATCCAAGTTTGGTATATATGTAGGTAGAAATAAAAAGCAAACTTTTGAAATTTTTCATAAAGAGTTATGAGTAAGTATTGTTTTATATGTTTTTATTTTTTTATAGCTGTTGGTGTTTGTTTTTTAAGTCTATTTTCAGACATCGACTTAGTCAATTTAACAATTCTTCTTTCTTCCTGTAATTTTTCCCTCACCGTTTTGGCAATTCTTCGGTTTTCCTTAATCTTTTCTCAATTTTGAGTTTTGCGACCTTTATTCGTTCTTCCATCCGTTCTTCTTTTTTTAGTTTTGTTGATTTCTGGAACGGGGTTGAAGAAATTATGAAGCTTGAACGTTCACTATCCCCATTTTCTTTCCTTGTTGGCGTTTTCACGACTCTAAGGATCAATTCATATTATTGGAATATCCGAAATATTAAGTACATTTGTAACAGTTTCGCTTACTTGCAAAAACAAAAACGTTTCAATTCTCATAGTATAATTGAAATTAGTATTTTTGTTACATCAAAAAGAGCAACTTCCTCCAATGAGAAAGTATGAATTCCTGTCCAACTTCCAAATTATGGACGTCAAGGATTTGAAAAATGTCATTCACTTCAGTATCCTCCATGTTCTTGCTATAAGCTTGATCCTGAAATAATAATATTTATATAGATCATCTGAAAAAATTTCTATTGCAAAATATGCTCACGTTGTTTTGCATAGGACTTGTCTTTAGTTTCTGATAAATTTAGTAATAGAAAGTAATAGAAAGTCCTCTGTGCACGTGCAATTACATCGGTCGATTGTACAAAATTGTAATTTCTTCTCTGGTCCTACTATCTTAATAAATTCGTCAAGAGTGAGATCATTGGAACTTTTAGGGACGTTATCAAAGTTTCTGTTTTCATTTTCGTTTGTGCTAATTGATGTTCCAAGACACTTAGAGAAATCGACTGCATTAGGATCAAAAGGCTATAACCCGCAAGCACGAAATCCATTGACAACAGTTTCCTTTTTGATGTAGTTTACGACCACTTTTTTTTTTTTAAATTGGTGCAAAATGCCATTTTGTCAACTGCTCATCAATATTTTGAATCCTCCAGTTTTGTACCTCTTTGTCCAACCCAATTTGATTGGTTTGAATATGGCGACATCAGCCGGTTGTAAAATTCTGGTCGAATTGGGGTATAAACAGATAAGTACTATTTGTAGTTCCTTACATAACATAGATAGTTCATAACTTAAATGTGTCCTATGACCATCGACATAGAGAATGACAGGAAAGATTATGTTATTTTCAACCAAAGCAGGATAAAACATTTCTTTTATATAATACAAAAAAGCTTTTGTATGCAAAAGGTATCATTGGTGGAACGATCAAAAAATCAGATGAAAAGCTAAACATAACCGTAATGCTTTCTTTGGCCACCCCTTAAAACTGTTCCACCTTTTGACATAATAGAAATCCAGATTCATCTCCATTAAAAATTCGGGTTGGGTCTTTTATTACATCATGTAAGACTTTTTCATCAAAGTATGATTTACTTTGACGAAACCAAACTCTAATGTCTTTTTCTGATACAGCTGCGCTTGCCATGGTAACACATTCGGGAATTCTAATTGTTACTTCTGGATGCCGTTTAAGAAATGAGTTATACCATTTGTCTCCACGTAAATTATTTTTAAAGGTAGCTTCTCGAGGATAGGCATTTAGAAATTTTTTAACTACCCCACGCACTTCGTGTTTTCGTCTTGGAAATCTTCTTGCATGGTTTTCAAATATCCAATGAACGATCTTGATTTCATCTTTCGCGGACAAAATAGGATCAGTACCAGGTTTATCCTTTTTGGAACGTTTGTGAAGACGATTTTGCAGTGTTGGTCGGGGAATGCCATACTTTTTAGCCGCTGCGTGAATAGAAGTACCAGTGTTAATGTCATCAATTTGAGAGACCGTACACCGAACAAACTAAAAGTTGGCAAGTTGGATGCCTTTCGCTCCTTTATCGCTCCATGATAATCAATGTTTCGCTGAAATATCTAGTCTGATCCCTTGTAGAATGATTCCTGCATGCAATACTCACGCTGCAGACTGCGCACATCCTCTCACCTTTTAAATTACTTTCAGCCGTACAGTAAAATTCCGTGATGCTTTTTTATTCCGAACTGTGCGAATGTGGAATAGTCTACCATCTTCTGTCTTTCCTCCGGCATACATAGAAACTGCGAAGGTTTAAGAGCGACATACATCGGCATCTCCGTTACTTTCCTCATATCCCCTAATCCTTCCTGCCGCGTTGTGCTTACATCATAGGGTATCCCCTGAGCTTAGCTTAATTATATTAAAAAAAAAAAATAACTTATAGATATATAAAAATTAACGGAAATTTCTTACAACAACCAACTTATAATAAGTAAATTTCGTTTCCAACACATCGTAAATGTTTTATTTTTTTTTCTAGTAAATGGCCTGCCTCTGCCATTAAAACTCAAAGGCTCACAACTGGCCGAACTACTTTCAATATAAAATCTAATTATGAGCCCTTCTGGCTTATGATTAAATGTCAGTTTTTCAATTCCACATGTGAGCCCCCATTAATTTTAATTCTGTCGTAATAACTTATTGCCAAATTTTGTAAAATATAATTTATCCAAATGCTCATGGTCCAAAAAATTATTAATTTATTAACACTTTATAATAAACACTGCTTACCTTTAATTTTAAAATTCTGGGTCGTTAACTGAATTAGATATAAATTTCACTATTCACTTAATACAACCGATGTGCGACCGTATTAGCCGTTATACTGATTAAACCTGAACCACTGCAACAATAAACCCTATAGCAGAAATTTCGAGAGACTTACCGTTATTTTCCACAAATAAAAAAAGTTTTAAAATTATCGGAAGGGCTTTGATATGAACAAAAATTATCGATGGAGGCTCAGAACTGCTCAGGGGGCTCAGAACTAGTAGTGTTACCCTATTTTATTTTATTTATTATTTTTATTACAGCCAAGCAATATATTTTATTTTTCCGTAACATGTTTTATTGCCAGAATGCAATAAAAGTCATTACACTGTAATACCCAAGAAACAATTTATTTTATATACAGGGTGTGCCAACTTGTACTGACTGATTTGAAATGCTTATAATCATTTTATTTTTAAATTTTTTTATTTTATTTTTGTTGCAGGTAATAAAGAATTTTATAAAATTTTATAATGTCATCATACTCAGTGCAAGAACGTGTAAAAATTGTTGAATTTTATTATGCTTCCGGACAATCAAGTGTTACAGCACAAAGAAAATACCGTCTGTATTTTAATACTGCGGCGGCCCCCACTGTAAACATGACAAGAAGCTTAATGTCCCGTTTTGAGAATTTGGGTTCAGTAGGTGATGAATCAAGAAGAAATGTTGTTCGAACTGTTCGCACTGAACAAGCTGTAGATGCTGTACGAAAAAGTGTTAACACGGATCCAACTGTGTCTACTCGTCGACGTGCTACTCAATTGAGCATCTCCAGAACATCGCTACGACGTATTCTAAAGTTGATCTGAGGATGTTTCCATATAAAATTCAATTGGCACAAGAATTATTGCCGAGGGATGCACCACAACGGCTACAATAGGCCAATAGATTGATTTCGCTTGCTACAGAAAATGCCAATTTTTGGAATAATCTGATTATGAGCGATGAAGCACATTTTGATTTGAATGGATATGTTAATAAACAGAACTGCCGAATTTGGGGTACGGAGAACCCGAGAGCATTGCAACAGCGACAATTACACCCCCAAATGCACTGTTTTGTGTGGAATCATGGCTGATAGAGTTATCGGTCCATATTTCTTCGAAAATGAAAATCAGGAGCCTGAAACCATCTCTGGGGCGGTATACCGGAACATGTTGGAAAATTTTTTACGTCCAGTAGTTCTCAATAATCCTGACATATGGTTCCAGCAAGATGGAGCTACACCTCATACCGCAGGAGCCACAATGACGATTCTTCGAGAACTTTTCGATGACCGAATAATTTAAAAAAATGCTGATTTCGCGAGGCCACCTCGTTCTCCAGATTTGACGGCCCCAGATCTTTCTTTTTGTGGGGTTTCGTGAAGGAACGAGTTTACGTCAACAAACTACAAAATATTCAGTAGCTAAAGCAGAATATTCGCACAGAAATTGCTCAGTTGGAGCCAGAAACATTGGGCAACGTAATGCAAAATGTCTTAAATAGAGCCATTAACTGCCAAGTGGAGATTGGACGCCATCTAAAGGATGTCATTTTTCATACTTAGCTTAAAAGAAAAATTATAATTTATACTTTCATTTAAAAAAAAATTAAATAAAAAAATTAAAAAAAAAAAATTATAAGCAATTATAAGCCCACCCTGTACATAGTAGTAACCGTAAGGCTTCCATTACCAAATTATATAACTTAGGTTATATAGACTAGTACTCGAAACCTCTTCTTAACCACTATAAGCTCCTTATAGAGCTTAAATGGAGGATTATACAAAGGTTACCGTGACTTGATTTAGGTAACGTTATATAACTAAAACTTTTATAAAACGAGTAATAAAAATATTCTGGTTAACTTAATATAACTTCTTATATAACCCTTATATAACCTGGGGTACTCTCGATTAATTTACTTTGGTCACAGTACTAGTTGCGGTATTGTTTCGGTTACCTTTATAAACTTTGCTTGTAATGATAATGGTAACGTTTCCACATCGCTTAGAATTTTCTCAGACTGATAACTTTTAGTGATTGAAATTTTAGGGAAATCACTTTTCGTTACCTTTATAAAACAATATAAGGCAAATATTTACCCAACCTATCTTGATATAGAATTTCGATATTTTTTTGTACTGCATTTTTATATTGAAATTTTTCGAAACTGGATTTCTTGAAGAAAAAAAATTTTTTTTTCCATAATCTAAGAAATAATGTAGCAAGTGCTGTACCATTATAGAATCCTTATTAAATGCGTCAACTTTTAAAGTTACTTGCCAGACTGGCGTAGTACATTTTTTTTTTCAGTACAGTCAGTTAAAGTTGGGTGAAATATTAATTTTCTATTCTTGGTTCGGCAAAATGTGACATTTTCTTCCAAGCTAGAGCAGTTGGCTTAGAACTTAAAGCAACAGGTTACATAAGCACTATTCGGGATTAGGTAAGAAAAATAAAAATTGAAAAAAGTAAAGATTTGTAGCAACAGGAGCTAAAAACCCATCACAAGGTGTGCATTTCCTCGACAACAAAAGAAATGCCTATAATTTGAAAAATACATGACTTAGATTTTTTTTATATATTTTTCTGGTAACTGTTACGATTTGGTCTATCATCCGGTTCCGGCTTGACGTCGTCTTACGGGACACCCTGTATATAGCTTTTAGTCATAATATGTTACCTTTGGTAATGTTATATATCTTATAGTAACAAAAAATAGACTTTAGTGATCTTATATACCCTTTGGTTATATTGTGTTACCTCTGGTAATATTATAAATTTTGAAGTAATGACAAAACGTTTGTGTCATGTTCATCTTATAATAATTTTTGTTGTACGCTCCTCGATAGTGTAGTGAATAATTTTATTTACGAAAAAAAACAAAAAATTTCATATAAAATCCTGGAAATTAAAGGGGCAGGTCAAGAAGACCTACTTTGTGTATTGTCCAACAGCTCGGGAAAATGCATATTGAAATGGCCAAATAGGAAAAAAATTGACATTACTAAAACTTTCCAATTTTTATAACAGTCACGTTCATTACTAAAACGCCATAAATAAATGAAAATAGTTTTATAATCGTTCCATTCGATACTAAAAGTCATTTGTGTTTATAACGGTTACCGTAGTTACTACAAGGCCACCAAAATATGTTACGATATTTTGTGGTGGGCATATGTATTAATGAAAGTTCCCAATTTTTATTAAAGTCAACTAAATTACTGAACGTTGTCGAGTTATATAAGGGTAACTACGGATACCGTAATAAACACTTATTACAAATCAGTTATGTAACGAGGTGATGAAAACAATTATAAAACTTTCTTATATACCTTCTAGTAAGGGTCACTCTAAGTTATATAGACCGGTGATTGAAACATTTCTATTACCATTTTATAAAACCTTTAGTAACTTCCTTCCGCGATAACTATTAGTTACCTTAAAAAACCACTAATATAACTACGTCACCAATTGGTAATATTATAAAACACTTATATAACCACTCAAATTTTGAGATAACCGAGTAACCATTATATACCCCTTATAAAACTACCCATCACGTTCAGTGACCAAAAACTGGAAAAATTGTTACTTTGGTACAAAAATGCAATAATGTATATAACCTTTATTGTCAGGGAAACAATTGAAGTAGGAACAATTACGGAGAGAGTCTCTAATATTATGTTATATATTTTAAGGAATCTAGTCTAAAGCTATACATCATCCCCCCTCCCTACAATGAAACACTAATATTTATTTATTAAACTGGAAGTTTGTCGGTTTATCTAACCAGGTTCTGCATTAGAAAAAGCATGTATGAACCCAGGGGATACCCTATGATGGAAAGCCTAGCATGGAAGGAAGGAGATAGGGAAAGGATTAGGGGAAATGAGGAGAGTGGCGGATGTGCTGCTGTATGTTACTCTTGAATTTTGGCAGATTGTAACTTCGAAAAAGTAGTAGTAGATTTTTGGAAGATAAGTAGTTCGCTAATAGATAACATACATATTATACATTTTATATATATACAATTACCTTCAGCCAGTATTGCTGCTGCTTCTTGATAGACAATGTAGGTCTTGCCTAAAAGGATGTGTCAAAAACCTGATGAAGCTTGTCTAAATAGTAGGTACTATCAGATCTTGATATGGAATCCTCAATTCTATAATGATCATTATGACTAGTATCCGTGTGATATTGCTCGCTGCTCTAACTTCTGCAATGGACCATGATAAGGAAAACAACCATTGCTATGTATTCGTTTTTAAATTCATACTAGATATAACAAGACGTTTTACAATACCTTGTCTTAATCACTATGGATTAACAGATGGACACAAAACTTATAGGTGCGGACAAGAGTGACAAACTAACTTGAGAGATTAAATCTGATAGCTGCTAAGACTTTAACATTGGATTGAAACTCAATCTTCAAAAGAAAAACTCAAAGAATAATCATTTTATACAATGACAAGGGGTGAACTAATTTGTTTTTTCGAACTTCGACTTTTTTAAAAAAATCAATGCCTACTAAAAGATGAAATACCTCGAGGAAGCTTTGAGGATTTCCGAAATTAAATTAATTAAATTTAATTTCGAAAACTAAGGTTGAGAACTGAGGTGTCGAGTACATCCGACCGAGATGCCTAACAGAAGTAATAATCACCACAGATTGTTCCACATTCGCACAGTTGAGGATAAAAAATCATTATTGAATTTTACAGTACACAGCCGGAGGTAATTTTAAGGGTAAAAGAATGTGCGCAAGGGATCAGACTAGATATTTTATCGGAACATTGACCATGCATGTAGCGATAAAGCAGCGAAAGGCTTCCAACATTGCGGCGATGCTCGAGTGAGTCGATATGACAAGTTATTGCCAAATCGCCAATGAGTTTGAAGGTTTTTTTTTACAATATCCAATGAACCTAAAGCTGTACGACCGCCCCGGCTCAAACTTGAGGATTGTATTCCATCCTAGTTCTGATTTGTAAACGAACGCTAGATTTGACGATCTAAAATATTTCTTGCACCTTTTCCAAATTCTAAGACATTTCGATGATTCTTTAGCAATAGAGAAGATGTCTATCTGTAAACCTTAATTTACTGCAAATATTGATACCAAGAATGCTTAGTGACGGTGCATCGAAAATTAGCTCTCCATCAAATGAAATGGGAGTGAGTAATTCATGCTCTTCTATTAAAGGGATGAAATAGCTTTGGGTCTTACATGCATTGAATTCGATGCGATTAGCTTTGTCACAAGCGAGAATGTTGTAAAGATCGGTATTCAATGATTTAGTCAACCTATGGATGGTGATTCAAGGTAAGGGAAAGCAGATCATTATAGAAAATTAGGAAGAGAGACGGAGATCTAACAGAGCCCTGGGGCATACTGGCATGAACAGGGTTACGTTCAGATGTAAAGCCATCTAAAAAAAAAAACGAATTAAGTGACCAGATAGAAGACTTTCAATCCATAATAGAAGACGATAGAAAAAACCAAATACTTTACAGCTAACTAAAAAGGCTGGATGCCAGACTCTATCAAATTCCTTTGAAATATCGAGAGCAGCAGTTGGAAAGATTCCTATCGAATAAGATAAGTAGAATAGTTTATGCAGGGGTTTAACCAAGGATGAGGCAAAGCTTTTAATTAACCATGGGGGAAAGCCTTCAGGTTATGTGGCTTTGGAGATGTCGCTCCATTTAAGGACCTTGAACACATTTATCGTTTGGGTGTTTATTGGCTCTCGTACATAATCACACGTGAGATGCCAGACAGGTATCTGTAAAAGGGTTGGCAGACTAGAATTTGAAGTGAATGTAGCAGTCAAAATATTGGTCTTATCCAGGGATTCAACAACCTCTTCACCATTGTTAGGTTTGTTAGTGAAAGTATGGAAGCATTGGTAAAGTTGTTCCTGATGGTTTTGACATTCACTACTTGTTACAAATTAAATGACTCATTGAAGAGTTCAAATGTCTCACAGTGCTTGTGATAGAAGAATGTCTGAGCTACGGTATATTGAGAACATTGAAATCACCAGCTCATATGATTTCAGAAGAGGGGAAACAGAAAGCAAATGATAAATATCGTTAGAAATAATGTCAAAACGGATACGGTGTCGTTATCACACATATTTAAGCTGCGATATAAGAACAGAAGTAGACAGTGTTGTTTGAACTGAATTCAGATGTAACTAAACTCTGGACTGGCGGAAGGAATGTCCTTCACGACGGAAAGGCAACATCAGTCATTATATTTATGTAATTGTGACCCCTCTTATGTTGGGAAAGAAGAGTGTATCAATGGAAATAGTATTATTTTTAAACGGTTTTATTTACTTTCACTTTCCTATATGTATTTGTTTGTTTCAAATCTTGCGACGGATTTTTCAGTTACTTTAACTTAACTGGTTGGTTTGAAATTTTGATACAGGTGTAGTTCCGATGACAGTATACTTTAACGATTTAATGTACTAAAACTACAAAATGGCGGACGCAAATTTGTCATTTATTGACCGACCACCATTTACTGGTGAAGCAAATGAAAGGATTTGACGGGAAGAATGTTATAAGTAATATGACGTCATTCTAAACCGAATTAGGCAAACGCAACAAGACAGCAGATTCATAACCCACTTAACATGGGTATCAAATAAAAGGGCGTATATAAACGATAAGATATATGACATCGTCCTAAACCAAAAATGACAGAAGCCATAAGATAGCATCTTGATGCTTCAGGGTACTGCACACCTAAGTTCTGAGTACTGAGGATCTGCCTATTTTGAACTGATATTGTGAGTATACGGATGTTTCCGTCACGGTGGTCCATAGAGCATAACTTTTGACCTCTCTCTAAGTAGTATACGTTTTTCATAAAATCCGTGATTTATGGATTGTCCTCTTGGGATTCACCCCCCCCCCCCTCCATTATTTTTGTTTGTTTATGCGAACACTATCACCACCTTCACTAGGGACCTTCATAACGGAACACCCTGTAGACTTTGTCATTAAACTCTGGGTACCAACTCCACAATCCTGATGGTACAGGGGTATTTGCTACCTAAACCCTGAAGTTCGAAGATGTGCCGATGTTGAATGGATACTTTGTGTACCAAGAATAGAACAACTCCAAGCTCCAATTCCTCAATCCTGATGGTGTTGCACTCAAAGAAAAGTTGTATAGATTCGCATAGGTGTAGTAACTATATTATGGTTATCCCAACTACATATAGTTATGAATTCCTAAAAAATAGACAAACATCTTATTATGTAGCTGTTCCATTTATTTTATAGTTTTATGTGGATGAGACAACTATAACAAAGTAGATGGAAGATATTTTTTGCAATGTAATCTTGTAACGGGGATAGAGAAAATGCTTGTAACTATATTTGATAGTTACTAACATTTATATAAAGATAGACGAGGCAATTAAAATATTCAACAATATAGTTGCGCTTTTTAAAAGATGTTCTGTAATGGAAATTTCTCTATATAGTTAAAGAAATGTTAAAGAAATATAAATAAAATAAAATTTGTGTGGATATGTCAATGAAGGGCTACCTCTTGGATTTGGATGGGACTTTCATATATTGTGATACAGTTTAATGTGTTGAATATGGATTCATAGTTAAAATTTGTCACCAATATTAATTAGAGGTCAAAAGTCATATAGTTAAGACTCATCAAAGACACATAAAAAATTAGTCCACTACTACGCAACTAAAAACTTAGGTGTAAGCAACTATATTCATGGTGGCTTGTGAATATAATAGGTATTTAAGCATAGTTGCTAGTGACTATTATATAGTTACTGAAAACCATAATTATAGCGGCAATAATAAAATTAAATTAGAAAGCATATCAGTGTATTCAGTGGAGTCGAATTGTTGTGAAGTTAAATGTATAAGTAAAAAAAAATCATGTTAGTAAATAAATTGTAAACTGTAAGTTGGATCTGTTTAAATTATTGAAGTGAAGTGATAGATGTATTAAAAATAAAATTATTTTTTTCATACATATGTATACCTACATAGCACACAATATTTGCACTTGCACTTCAGAATACAACAAAAAATTCCTAGCATGACGTGAAAAGATGGATATAAACTTGTAAATAAAATTAGCTTAATTCTTTAATGCAAACAATTTAATTTAATTTTTGTAGTACATATTTATGAAAAAGAACAGGAGTCTTTTTCACAATAAGGTAGAAAGTGTTTATTATTTAATTTAAAGATAAATAAACAAATTTCGAATACTAAGTAATCTAATTTTATTTGTAATCCGCAGACTTCCCACGCGAATTTTTGAAAAGTCCAAATGAAAAAAAAATCAATTCAACCAAAACTGATATTAATTAATTCTTAATTATTTTTAAAAGTTGAAAAGAAAATATTTTTATCAATTAGAATAAGTTCTAGTAGGCATATTTTTGTTTACCTAGTAATTAAAATATCCGAGTAATGAATATTTTTAATCACGAGGTAAATAAAATATGATTGCTATGATCGACCTAATTTTATAGTTATGATGTCTAAATTAAGAGATGGTAGCAACTACAATGAATGAATGCGAGTATAAAAGTAGTTGGTAATGACTATACTTCAGACGCAATCAACTACATTATATTTACGCAAGTAAAAATGTAGTTGCTAGTACTTAACTTCCAACTACAATATACAAGAATGTGTACGAAGGTAGTTGCTGATGACTATAACTTAGACACAATCAACTTTAATACAGTTGATGACAGCTATATTTATAGCTAAACACAACTGCATAATAGTCGCAACCAACAGAATAATTAGTTGCAGACATTAACAATATAGTTTTGACATCAAATTTATTTTGTCGCTGGAAACTATATTATTGTCAATATATAGTCGTGAAATCTAAAAACGTTATAACAAAAATAGTTATGAAAACTATAAACCATGTATAGATTTTAGAACTATATACTAATAGTCCAGGTGTCAAATTTTTATAGCTGTTTGAAACTATAGTCGTGGCATATAGATTATTCTTTCGTGTGGACTGAAGATCTGCCGATGTTGAATTGATATCGTAGGTACCAAGTATTGACTTTATCATTTAACTGCGGGTTCCAATTCCTTAAACGTAATATTTATGGGATACTGCCCGCCTACACCATGAGGACTAATGATCTGCTGATCTTGTATTGATATTATGGGCACCAACAATAGATTTTTTCATTAAACTCCGGATTCAAACTCATCAAACCTGATGCTGCAGGGGTACTGTCGTGACACTTGAGAATGTGCTGATTTCAAAATCATTTCAAATGACTTATTGAACTCCAAAATTTAATTCAAACACAAGATTTTTTTTAAATCCACCCAAGTTAAGGTTTCTGTATCGTACCGAGAACTATGTGGCACTAGACATGAAACTGGAAACTCAATCTAAAATTGCATGCTTTATAAATAGGAACTCAAGCTATAATTCTTTTTAATACATTTTAAACAGTCCGAATTAAACTATGCATACATATAAAACGCAAGCCCAAAAGTTCAGAAAAATCGCAATAAAATCTTACTTACAAAAACACTTTTAGGTTTAACGGTTTTATTTTTCATTAGGCGGTGTACTAGACGTAGATTTAGATTTCAATTTTGCGGGCCGAGTGGCCTTTGCACTGTAGCCATCATTGACTTATTGTGCACTGCTTACATTACAGTTCTTGCAGCAAACCTACTCTTATTAGGAAGAGCAGTATTTTTTTGGAAGAGATTTCTTCGAAGTTGGCAGGCCTTAAGAAAGTATGAGCCAAAAGCCTGGAATCTACATTGTGAAATGGCCTCACATTCACACAGGACGTGATCCGATGTTTCATCTTCTTTGAGACATAGCCTACACACATCAGTGGGTGAGATGCCTATCCCATGCATGTGATTGTTAAGTTTACAGTGTCCGGTTAGGATTCCTGTAATGATTCTGAGTTGATAGTCCTAAAAGATCCAGGCTCTTCTCTGAGGAAGGTCTTTTGGTTAATATTTGGGCTTGTCTGGATCTTGTTATTGAAGTCTATCCCTGGTCCATTTTGTTCTGGATCCAGTTTTGCATGGTATTGTTAGAAATTTCCAATTAAAATCTGAAAAAAAAACCATGTTAATTGGAAAGCAACCTGAGGTAAATCAAAGTACTCAGCTCTCAAGCCGTGTACAAAAATTTCCCATATGGATGATCGTTTCCGGCCGATGACCTCTGCTGTTGACCTTGGGACATCGGGTCAAGGAGGACAGCAGAAGACATCCAACTTTCAAGTGGAACAAAAACGATTCTTGTCTTCTTTTGCTAAAAAACGTGTAATTTTTTTCTCAATTTTACTCGAATTTAATTTAATTTAGTGAGAACGATATTTTCTACAATAAATTGTAATTTGCTTTTAAGGTTAACTCATCGAACTTTAAAAAGAAAAACAAACCAAAGAACAAAGTTATAGTGTGTTGAAATGGACTTAAATGAATGCAATTAACTGGATTATATCTGCGCTTGTTTTTCTTCTCACAAGAAAAATAATTTCTTATTTCACCGTAAGTGAAAGTTTTTTTGTTGCGTTTCTTTCTCCGTTCTTAGTGTACGACCATAGCAATAAGAGCTTAAGGAACACTACGTCCCTCTATTACACACTTCTGAGACGGGGCTCCGCAGAACGGGCCTTCGCACTAAAACTCGAAGCAAAAGTTTGTTTGCGTTTTATCGCTAATTGTAGGTTATGCACACAGTCAAACAGACAAAACATCTCGCGATAAATTTGTCAGTCGTAACCAATACAATTTTGGAAGAAGGCTAGCACTACTTAGGGCTAAAAACACTAGTTTAACTCATCTGAGTCCATCGAACACATTCCTGAAGTTCAAGGACACTTTCCCTGCCTGCCGCACCAATTCGCCCGCGATAACTTGTGTTTTCTTTGCTTTTGACTTCGCCATCTGACAATAAACTGGGAAGAATGTTCTTACTCAGCTGCTTATAAGCAAAACAGTCAGAACAGACTACAGAGGTTACGAGAAGGCAAATTTTTGTCGAAGCTCTGTCTGGTCGGGGCGCGATTGGGTAACAGTATTATAGGAAGTATCGCAAAAGGGTTCTGGTCCTATGAGGGGCATGGATGTTCCTTTTTTGGCCAGTAAGTCTGCATTTTCATTTCCATCAATTCCCGAATATAATGGCAGCCATTGAAGTGTTAGATAGTTGTATGTGCCAAGGTTCCTTAATGCTTGATTCCCACATTAACTTCGTTTTGATCTCAGGTGATAAGATGGCTTTTAAAGCCGCTTGGCTATCTGTATAGATGCAAATAGTTTTGTTTGTGTCGGATCGGCTGAGGTTTTCGCACGCACATCTAGTGATGGCATATACCTCTGCCTGAAATATTGAGGCATATTTTCCAAGGCTTTAATAGATGTTAGCGCTTGGATTAACACCATATATTCCTGATCCTACTCGTTTTTCGGTTTTAGAACCATCAGTACACTAGATTAGAGTGTGATTTTCTAGATTTGTATCTGTATCTTCCTTATCTGGTATTATTATCTTGAAGGGCGGACGAAAGTTGTGCTTAACAACCATTCTGTTAGGCATCATACCCAATATTTGATTTGCTTCAATTCAATGGTACACTAAAAGCTATAAATTAATTATGGGTCACAAATGTAAGGTTTACCGAAATATATAGGTACTATCTGCTGGTAAAAAATCACGCAGGACCAAGAGCAGTGACTTCCTCTACCGTCGGAGGCTAAGATCCAGTTTAGGTTACTGCGTGAGCTCAATGACAAAGTATTCAGTGGTTTTGATAAGATTTAAGTAAGACCGGGTGCTTCTTGGACCTCACCTCTGACCTTTCAAATTCAAATGCGGATCGGAATTTGATTATCACTTGCTTTGGCAATGAAAAATACTTCGTGAGCATAATAATCCTCGATTTTATTTAAGTCTGATCAAAGTCCGTTGTTACTTACTTATTACGCTGACGCATCGACCCAAAGTGACCAGTGCGCAGTACCTATATCTTGGTAAGCCACAAATTTATGACCCATAATTATTTTCTATATATATATATATATATATATATATATATATATAAAATAAAATCGTTTAACTTAAAAGTTTGCTTTACTTATCTTTTTTATCTTTATATCTGTTCATTTCAACAACAAAATATTTTCTATAACGACATATGTTCTTATAAGGTCTTTCGTAGAATGGTTCTGATGATGAATTCTGATTTCATCTGAGGGTATCCAAATATTTTGTTGTATTATTCACTTGTATCGATTATCAGATAATAATAGTAATTTTTTTAATTTATTTACAAGGTAAAACACAGTTGAGATAATGTAATACTTTATTTAGTTCTGTCCTCAAAATTACTGCAGTTTCCGCCGAACTCGGAGTGAGGTTCTTCTACTTGATGTTTGCCTCCCAATTCAAGGTTACCGTGAAATAAATTGCTCGTGAACAAACAGGTTCAGTGAGTTTTTTATTTAGAGGTACCTAGCCTATGCAAATCCGACCATAACATTTGTAGCTACTTCAGAGAAAATATTCTCTCACGCATACAAAATGAGTGATACACCACCGCGACAACTCAATACAGTGGTTAATATAACTCGAAGGGTAGCGGCCGGGTCATGTCATGACAATTCACTGTAGCAGAGCCGGATCCCTGAACTACCCTACAACATACCACCTTGACAAATCAAGGATGGTACCCCTACAACGTACCACCATGATAACTCATTATGATACCGTACACTCGTACAAGCCGCAAGAGATTACTCGCTCTGTCAGCGATAGAGCGACGAATCCCTTTGACCACAGCCATCAAAAAATATACCTACAAAGCACGCATACAGTCATCCATTCACAAAACACATTTCAAGCAATTACTCATCATTCAGCGTTAGCTACCTATTACGGGCAAACACCGCACTTAACTGACCTAGCATAATCAACTAGCTTCATTCCTAAGTAATTATTTTCTATTCATACTAATCGTTCGAGTGTGCAAATGGTTTACTTACTTTTATGTGAAATGAAGAGTTTAGTCTTTTGCATTGCGGTTTTAAAATCTACTATGATATCAAAAGAATCATCATAGGTTGCAGGAAACTCACCCAAATCGTAACACTCAAATTCCTCGCTGACGTAGGCTTATTTAAAAATGATCTTACTTTTTTATTGCCATATCTCTGAAATACTTTGAGGCATTTAGTGCAGAATCTGGTTGCTATTCTCACATTCAAATAGTCACTTTACACTTCTATGCAGATGGCATGGCCGAATAGTTCATAGATTTTGTCAAAATTGTAGCCGGCTTATGGCTGGTTTCACAGTCAAGGCTTAAGCCACAGCGATGGCTTAAGCCAAGGCTTAATAAATATTTCGGTTTCACAGTCAAGGCTTAAGTGAAATCACTGGCTTAAGGAAAGCTTAATTTAAGCCCGTCATCTCGAAGGCTTAACCCTCAGATTTTCCTGTGAAACACATAAGAAATTATTGCTAAATATATATTTTTCCTAAATATTATAATTTTTGTTATTAAATGAACGTGCATATTTCAAAAGTTATATTTTATAACTAAATTGAAATTTTCCAAGCGAAAAATAGTTATGTAACTAGCAGTTTTGAGTACTGTCTGTCAGCTCGTGTCAGCATTCCATATGACGTTTTAAGAAGAAACCAAACAGTTTAAGACAAAAATTAGTTATTTATCTGATGCAAAGGATATAAGAGACAAAGAAATGTACAATATAATATCGCAAGGTGTGACCCGTGAAAAAATTATAAAGAGGCGCCCGCAACTTTTGGAGAAATGGGATGACGGTGATTTTTATTCTCGGTTCCGGCTGTAGATACATTCGGCTTTGATGGTTTACGTTGTCGAAACATTCTGCAAGAATAATTTTGGATTTGATATCCTTCCAGATAAAAACCACAACAAACTGGTAAATAAAAAGTTCTTCTTCTTTTCACTTAGTTTTTAATCCACAATGGCAATTTTCCATTAAAAAAATTCACAATTACCGCAGTGCTGACAACTTAAAAATTTTCATCCGCGGCTTAACTAAGCCTCAGCTGACTGAGTACTGTGAAACCGAGTAGGCTTAAGTTCTGGGCTTAAGCCACACCCGTGGCTTAACTAAGCTCTGGCTTAAGCCTGGACTGTGAAACCGGCCATTTGAGTCTTGCAATATCCGCTCTAATCGATGTCCATAGATAGTTAGTAGATTTGTGCTAACATAGAGACTCCTTGCTGAAGATCAAAGTTTAGTACACATCTACCAGCTAAGAATTTCCGGAAAATTATAACTTCTGTACGAGCTGGCAATATTACCGGAACATTAGATGATTTTATCTTCAGGTATAGATAATATTATTGGTGTTTCAATAATATTCTCTGACCATGGTCCATAATGACTTCCATCGTTTTTTTTTTAAACGCAAGCTCTATTCATATAAATTCAACTGGTTTATAATTATAGTTTTTGCTTAACCTCTTCTCGTTCCCAATTCCCATCCGAAATATTGAATTTATACATATTTGTGAAGCTTTTAATATAGAACAAAAGACCGTATTTGTTTTTCATGAATTTAGCAAGGCATTCGATTATACGTACCAAAACCATACAAGACATAATTAAGTAAAAGTAAAAATCTCTAGTTCTGCTCCTAGACATTTTTGCTCTGCTGTTTCAGAAGGATCCATTGTTGGCAATATATTTTTAAACTTATGCATAAAGAAATGGTGCTTTGAATATTGCTACTAAGTCCTCTATAAACCTTAACGCAAATGACGTCCAGATCAATTGGTTTAACCCATAGATTCAATAAAAAATTGTGATATTAAGAAAGGCCTACGCACCACTCATGCTAAATATAATTGCTGAACGAATTGTCTTTCAATCCAATTAGTCGCATTACCTGGAAATTTATAGGAGTCGAATCTATCGGGGTTAATTTCAATTTTATTATACAACTCCGCTCTAGAGGATATTGATTGCATCAGGTATCAAGAATTCCATTTTAGCACCGATTTCAAGTATTGCAGCCACATTTCATTTCAGGAAAAATCTATTCCATTTTACGGCACTTCGGATAATCTCTGCTTGTCTTTTTTCGTATCTTCGCATAAAGTTAACCAAAATCCCAACTATTCCCAATTTTTCATATAGTAGTACTATATTCAATTCTGTGGGGTAATTCTGTGGGTTTTGTCGAACTTGAATGTCAAAATATACGACTAAATGATTTTTTTCGTGTTTTTATTCAGGTCAGCAACCCTTGCATGACGTAGAATGAACTGGAAATGACACTTCACATTACAAATTCAAAATAATATTTCGAATTTAAACACTTCTAATGCTCTAATTAGGTATAGAATTTCCATTTACCAGTGTAAAATTTTTGTCACAACCTCTGGGAGAAATTGACTAATTTGTCGTATATTTAGTCGTGTTTTTTGAAGTTTGTTCATCGAAAATGCATTATAGTTCATTTTGTGATAGATAATAATAAAGACACGAAATGAACTGTGTTGTAAAAAAAACAGACAATATATGTCAAAATGAACGACTAATTAGTACGACAAAAGATCAGAATCACCCTCCTGGTCTGTTTACAGACTAGGTAGAAAATTACATTAAAATTGAATGTATAAAGCTGAAAAACAAGCAGACGAATGCGTACGTTGAAGTGAAGAATATCCGTAATCACTACCGCTTTTTACGCTACTTAATCCGAACTTCGAACATAATAATATCTATACAGATGCATGCAGACTAGGATATCTGGGAATTGCTTGCGATGGGCTCTCGGTGGAAAATTGTATTCGAACGAATAACAGAACAGGAAACTTTAGTTGGATTGTTAAGTTATTAAAACAACTACTAAAAATTATATATAATTAAAAAAAAATTGAATACGTCGATTTCGGATATATACTTCCATTAAAATGTCCTCTACAAAGTCAGTCATTTTTTCTAAGGAAAATGCCAAAACCGACTACAATGCTTGGCTATTTATTATTGATGAGAAAAATTGCTTTCGATTAATTTTTACCTTTGTTTTTTTGCTTTCCAAAGTTGGTAACTTTCATACTAAGATTTCTGTTCAAGTAATGGAAACTACGATTTTGCCACAAAAACACTAACTTATACCGACTATAGCTCAGTTACGAACTTTTGTTGCAAACTTGGTGTTTTGTTTTAACATAATTTTTTTTATAATGTTTTTTAAAATATATACAGACCATCGTTGAGAAACCAAGATACCAAACTCAAACTTTTGTAATATGAACAATATAGCTTAGGCATACATGACAAAAGATCTCAGAGGTCGCAGTGTCTACATGAATCTCTCTCTATTATTTTAGGAAAAAACGTGTGTTAAATTTAGGGAATTGTCCTACTTTTTTCTTTACAATGTAGGTGCAGAGTAGCACGACTCCTGCATATGATTTGCTTTTCGGATTTCGGCGCAGGGATCTGCTACAGCACAAAAGTTTTCTCAACGACTCGATTTGTAAGAGATTAGGCGGTTGCAGGGAACTTAAAAGAAATCTTAAAGGTACCAACAATATGTCTACAATTCAAAACGGAAACCATTACAAGGTCACCAAGGTCTTAGGAAGTTAATATTATAGAACAAAGGATATTTGCAAAGCACCTAGAATGAGGGTTTAACGTACGAACCCAAACTACATGCGACGGTTGAAATTACAATGACAGCAGTTTTAAGAACAAATTCTTTTATCAGGGCAGCCGAGCTGTGACGAGGGATAATTTAACACCAAACACTTTCCAAGTATAAATCTCCAGAGTTTCCCAGCGGAAATTATGTCAAGTGCTTGTAAAGGGAAGCACTGCCAGAAAACATTTTTCTCTTATCATAGCTGCGGAAGCAGATCCGTTCTCTATGTTTAGGTTTATTCATAACCTGTTTTTTGTTAATGACTCATATGCATCTGCAACGCATCAACATTTTCATTCTTATTTTAGTAGTTAACTGAGGTGTGTGGTTATTAAAATTGCTTAATAATACAATATAACAATATCACTTTTTTTTTGTTTAGCGAAAATATGTCCTTGTATAGATTTAAAATTAATTAGAGCGGATTCAGAATAAAACTGAAATTTTTAGCCACTATCTTGATCTGCATTCCCTACAAGCGCTTCAAGACTGCTACCCTAGAAGCGCTCCAAGAGTACTCCCCGTAAGCATTTCAAGAGTTTCACCATACAAGCATTCCAATAGTGCTACCCTACCAACAAGAGCGCTTCCCAAGAATCTGCAACTAAGCGTTTCCCTCTGTGGACATGCTCACGGTAAAAGGATAAGAACAAGGATATGGTGAGCAAGTGCTGCGAACTGACAAAGAAGGGCTCTTGCATTCGTGTTTGCGCGCTTCCATTTCCTGCTGGGTTTATACATCCATAAACTTTTTGATATCAACATCACTTTAAGTCTTCTCTTCGACAGCGATTGTACTCAATAAATATAAGTTGCTTATCCTACTCGAATGTGTGTTTGAATTCCGCTGAATTGTACTTACATTTCGCTTCACAAATACTTATAGGCTGTTTCCGCCTAGGAGGTCAATACAGCAAGGGATGATAGTACTTACCTAGGAAAACAAAAACTTGTGTGACATGGAGGGGGGGGGGAAATATCATCCATTTAGTAGTTAAAGGGTGAGTAAGAAAAAAAGCAAGTTTTTCACAAAACACCCTGTATCTTAAAAAGTACAGAGCGTATACAGTTAAGAACTCATTGTATGCAGAACTTCATGGATTTTCCAACGACTGCTCAACTAGCCCAGTGCTCCTATCGTCTCAAAAGTTATTGTGGTATAAACTAAAAATTTCTGATTTTCTTACTTTTTTTATAATACCCTAGATGAAACCTATAGGGTATACTAAGTTTGTCATTCCGTTTGTAACACCTCGAAATAATGATGGTAGAGCAAACTGGATTGGACACCCATTCATAATATTAAAACTTATTTTGATTTTTGCATGTCCGTCCATATGCCCGTCCGTCTGTGCACACGATAACTCGAGAACGCGTATACCTAGAGAGCTGAAATTTTGTACACGGACTTTAAAAAAAAAGTAAAATTAAGTTCGAAAATGAGACAAATCGGGCAACTCCTTCATGGGGTTGCCATACAAAAATTTCGTTTTCCGCTATATATTTGGACACTGCCTGAGAACGCGTCGATGTAGGGAGCTGAAATTTGGTATATGGTGTTTTCATTACACTAGCAAATAAATCGGGCAACTCCGTCTTGGTGTTACCATATAAAAATTTAGGTTTTTTACGTATACTTTGAAAACGATCAGTCCAAGACATTTTTATTGTACTAAAAACTTCTGCAGAATACGAAATCCTATAAAATTGGTTATAATCATATTTTCTGTGCGACAAACCGTTCTAGAAATATATGCGAAAAACAATTTCAAAATCAAACTTGAATAGATCGGTGACCATAAGAAATTTAATACGGACATTCATCTAGGGTATCATAAGAATTGGTCTTAGACCAATTCTAGCTTTTTTACTTGTTTTGACCTCAATTTTTTTTTAAATAAGGTCATTAACTTCTTCTCTTTAATTTGACCTATTACACCCTATATGCTATCTGTATGCGTTAAAGTGTTATTAGCTCACAACCTTTAGACGGTGACCGTACACCCTGTAATTTTTAAGATACAGGCCATACAGGGTTGTTTATATCGCAAGAAGTTCCTTTACTTGCCGCCTGGATGGAGGAGCCCTGGTACAGAAACCAGTGCACTGGTGTATAATGCTCTGGTAACATCCAAATTCTTAAACTGCTTGTAGTAAAACACTTGACATTGATCTAATTGACTGCCTCCACCTTTATGCTGTAAATCACCTTAATTTCACTTCTCGAATATTAAGAAGAAACGCGTCCACTTCTCAAACAGCAATGATTTTATTTTTCTCAAGCGCGAACTTTTTAATAATAAATTTGCTTAGTTTCATATAAACTCGATAATATGCAAGTTAGTCACTTGAAGTGTGATGATAAAGAATTGCATCGCTGGCTTTAATTCCACGGCGGGACGATACAATGTTGCTACGATAAATATTTCATGGCAATGGGAAAGTAATCTGATGCGATTTGTTTATCATAGCGTTTTAAATTGTAATAGGAATGCGTTCTGTGTAAATGTGAATTTTTATTTCTCATGCAACTTGTTTTAATTATTTTGTTTCTATTGATTTTTTAAAAATGAATAAAGCTTTGGAATTTAATGCTACAATATCCTAACTAATTAACTCTAATGCCAGTGTGGAATTCAACAGGGTGTTTTGTGAAAACCTAGCATAATTTCTTAATCACCCTGCAACTCCGAATCGGTTGATTTGCCCCCCCCCCCCCCACCACTGCCATACAATTTTTTGTTTTGTTTTGGTGGGTACTATTACCTCCTGCTCTATTGACTCTTAGGCGGAAAAAACACCCCATGTATAGAAAACTTACGCGGCGTCCAAGGGTCTCTTTTCCAAACTCACCCCAAACAATCTTTCCCGCCAAATACAAGCGTGACACAAATTCTTACAACCCAACTTCTCTAAAAAATGTAATAAATGCCAGAAGTTCGATAAGTTCTGGCTCTAACAGAGCATACAACCAAGAGTTTATCTGGTACCCATGACACTCCCCTTAAAGCAATTTCATTCGCTATATGGAAATTGAAAAATTCAATTTTAATTACAACGTTATTGAAATATAATCCCGTTGTCCAGCTATCTCATATCAAAATATGAAAAGTCTGAAAAAAACGGAAATTTCGCGCCCAACATTTGTATTTATGCCCGCATTGAGCCGTATATTTGCATAATGAAATCACAAGGTAAATCGAGTTTGCGTGACTTTTAGCCGTCCCCGGCTCCAGAAATTTAATGTGTACCCAGCATCTCCATCTACATATTCTCATCAGAGACAGACAAAGTTTTTAAAGAATTTTTTGGTTGGCGACGTGCGAAACTTCCGTATCCCCCCGTTTTGGTTGTGTTTGGAAAAAGTTAAGACGAGGTTCTCTCCCTTGCAGCAGCTCCTGTTGTTGAATCACCGAGAAGTACTCAAATTTACTAAATTTGATCCTGTTGAGATTTTGATTGAACTTTAGCGAATGTTTTCTCTGCTTATTGAATTTATTCTCAGATTTCGTGGCATCTGTTTGCAAGTTCCCGTCATAAAACTCCTTATGATCTTTTCGTGCTTCTATTAAATTCAAGGAAACTCAGCCACTTGAGAAAGCATATTTAACGGAGGACAAGGATTTGGTGAGACGAACATAAATTTTTTGAGAACTGCCACATGTTGGCTTATTGGTATTATGAGTTACGGCCACTTATATTATGCGGATTTATTTGCCGCATTGACGGATATGAGTACAAAGTAATCAAAGATTCAATTCAGTTAGTTTTCTTTACTTTTCTGTCTCAGGCAAGGTTATTTAAAGCTATTAAACACAAATACTAGGGCCTTCTGTTGTATAAGAGGCAACCACGCAGAGAAAAACGTTAAAGGTTGAAACATGATTATAGTACCAATTACCATACGACCAATGTATGAGTTGAAAGCGATTTCTATCATACTTATTTCCTAAGTTAGTTCTTCCAATGGTAAGCGAGTGTCAATAGATAAGATATTTGCTAAAAGCTATTGTTTTCGTGGTCCTGCATAAACCCTGAATATAATCATGTTGACAACATGTGCAAATCACTTAATATTTTGATTTAAAATAATTCTAAGAATCTTGACTATATCGGCCACGATTACTGCTGGAATGATGGCCTAATCATATGAACTATTATAAATGGTGAGACACTCCGACTTAGTCGCATTTAAGAGCAGCTGGTTATTTTTATACCAGAAGTGAATTGGATGCTGTGTAAGTCATCATTTCTGCGAACGATTCAATTTTCCATCATGACCACGATAGGCCTCCTTCGACTTAGGTACAAGGGTAGGAACAATATTGATTGGTAAATACGAAAAGCCCAGGGGATTCTGCAAAAAGGTAAGTTTAAATTTCAGGGATATAATAGTAAGCCGGATAGGACAGAAGAACTTCAAGGCAGAAGGAAAGTAGGGGAACGGAACTTCATTCATGTTAAAAATGCGACTTCTACTGCAAGTTCAATAACCCCTTACAAGGTAAGTAATGGTTATGACCCAGGAATCGGGGGGTTTAACCAAATATAAGTCCAACAAATTCCCTCTAATTTCAGGAGAAATTCAATGAGCGGAGCTTGATATGGACAGGAAGATATGGGAAGGATGTATAATGGTAACCCAGTGGATCCAATGTGAGGTAAATTTAGAGATGTAAAGGTCTGTCTTTTGGAAATAAAAGTGAGAGGTTGAAAAAAAAACAAAGAATGAGCAGATTGAATAGAAGAAAAAAACAGAGATAATATAGTTAAAAGAATATTAAATGTATCAAGATTAAAATCAAAACCTAAAGTACGAAAGAAAGAATAAAAAACAAAAGAGTAATGAAAATAAAGAAAAAAAAAATGTTAAGAATCAAAATTTATAAACAAAGAGGTTTTGTGAACAAAAGTTAAAGAGGATGTTGAGGAAAGATTGGAAAGTTAAAAGAAATAAGAGATTTAAAGAAGGAGAAGTTAAAAGATAAGGAGAAATATTATTTGACAAAAATAAGTAGAAGGAAAGTTTTTGAATTATTGGCAAAGTTATAAGCAAGATTAGGTTAGAAGAATACTTGTTTGAAAGTGCAAATATAAGAAATAAATATGTAGTAAATGTAGGGAAATCTTCTTGACCGTTATTTTAACAACAGTGCTCCTAGTCTGCTTGGGCTATCGGTCAGTTTAATATTTCAAGATGATAAAAAACAAACAAGTTTATCTTTTCCTCTCTCGTTCAGCCTTTTATTTGTCTCAACGTTTCGCTTATTGTCATTAAGCATCTTCAGGAGGTCTCAACTACAATTAATACGACACCAATATCCCTGTGCAACTATGTCTTAGATTGGTAAATGAAAAATGGGATATTATTAAGGATCATACCAACATGCCAAAAAACAAATTCCTGGAATTACTTAGGTTTTGTGTCATTGATGGCAGTTATTTTATATTTAATAAACAGACATACAAGCAGTCCTTTGGTATTCCCATGGGGAGCCCTCTCTCTCCAATACTGGCGGATATGGTTATGGAGGATCTTCTTGATAAAAGTATTCTTAACCTAAATTTCCGACCTAAAATTATGAGTAAATATGTGGATGATCTTTTTGCCATTATTCCCAAGACACAGGTTGATAACACATGAGAGATTCTTAATAAATACCATGGCGGACTTCAATTTACGGCCGAATTAGAACACGAAGGATCGATCCCATACCTAGATGTCAGAGTGATAAGAGAAGGGAACAAGCTGATCACTGACTGGCATCAAAAACTGACTTCATCGGGAAGATTGATCAATTACCATTCATGCCAACCTATGTCTCAAAAAATTAATACTGCGAGAAACTTTATTAACTCAGTCTTAGACTTGCGCAGCCCGAAATACCATTCCAAAAATATCGGAATAATTACTAAAATACTTGAATCTAACAGCTTTCCCATAAACGTCATACGGTCACTTATAAAAGAACATATAAAAAAATACAACATTATCAGCAACAACAAACCTATCGATACAAATAACAGACAACCAATAATTTACAAGGCAACTCGTTACATCGCCGGAGTCTCAGAAAAATTCAATAAAATGATCAAAAATTATAATCAGAACGTCAATTTAGCATTTAAAAACAGTAAGACCGTGGGTAATAATTTTAGTAAATTAAAAGACAGAATCGGGAAAGACAAAACTTCTGACGTAGTGTATAAAATCACATGTGCTGGGATTGATAACGTAGTCTGCGACACCTGCTACATAGGTACTACTGGACAATTTCTAAAAAACAGAATATCGGGACATAAATCGGACATAAAGAATAACAAAAAAGATAGCACAGCTCTTTCAGCACATTGTTTATCAACAGGGCATGTACCTGATTTTACTGAAACAAAAATTTTGACTAGGGAACCAAACTGGCATAAACAACACATTCTTGAGGCTCTGCATATATATATAACTGATAACACCATTAATAGAAAGACAGATACAGACAATATTAATTTAAAATGCTGTTCAATATTGGACAGCTGCTCTCGACGTAGATAGTTGCACGCAGAAAAGACAAGAGGTTCAATGTGGACAAAAGGCTTACCTCGCAATTTTTAATTAAAATATTGTTCGGTGTTTTGTTGTATATTTTAGTTTTAATAGTTTACTTGACGCCATACAAAACAATTGTTAGGTGTAGAACAAATCTTTTTTAAAAAATGTGAGTTTCATTGTGTTTTTATATAGATGTATAGATGTGAAATTTTCTTGGTGTCGTATTAATTGTAGTTGAGACCTCCTGAAGATGCTTAATGACAATAAGCGAAACGTTGAGGCAAATAAAAGGCTGAACGAGAGAGGAAAACTGACCGATAGCCCAAGCAGATTATGTAGTAAATGTTTAAGGCTTAAAACTATAGAGCAATGGAAAGACCGAGAAATAGATAAGATTGAGAAATTTATATAAACAGTGTAAAATAACCTCGACGTAACGGAAACAGAGGTTGCAGTCGCATCATGACATCATTTTATCCCTGTATAGACTACGTGGAGCACGCATCAGACAAATAGTGTGGGTGGGAAAATATTGATAAGCACTTGAGAAAAGTGTCACCGTTGACGACTTTCTTATTTGCAGATATTGACCGAATTTTAAAGATTTATTTCAAAAGCAGGTAGACACCGATGAAGTTTAAATCAAAAGAATTTCGGGAGGAATCAGAATTTAGATCTGACCTATAATCACTGAGCGAAAAGAATGGTATACTTATCATTGCTCAGTTACACCGACATTGAGATATCAGAGGGTTTCAAAGACGTTAAGTACCCAAGACCATGTAGTTAAAGAAAGGGGTTAAAAGTAACGGCAAGATTTTACTATAGTTAAATAAGTCAAGAACAAAGTGAAGTTATACATGGCATCAAATTCTAAACATATAACTGAATTAATCAAAAGATTTGGGAAACATGCAGAATGCTATGTAGTTGTAGAAAATACATTACCAGATTTATATAGAGAGAGCAAGTCTATTCTTTTTATGTATGGGTGGACTCTTGATATAATCGACAGAACTCAATCGTACATTTAGAAATAGTACAAAAATTAACTAACATTCAGACGTCAATAAGAATGAGCATAGGAAAGGAGGAGCCTCAAGCACGTCCAAAGGAAACAATGATCATTTGTACAATGATCATTGATGATCCGGTCTATCCAAAGTCCCGCTATTGAAAATCCCGTAGAGAGCAACCCCATACAGAAAAAGAGGTCTTAGTTTATCCCACGGATATGGTCTAGCTTTTAGTAGCCTGAGTCAAGACCAAACGCAACGTACCGCACTCATAAAGAAGAAACCTGGAGCATCACAGTAGTATTAGGGTTATAATGTGTATTACTTTTCTTTGTAAAAATAGAGTATTATAAACGTCAAGAGATTTTAGAAGATAATAGGATCGAATAGGAAATATATTGTAACGAGGGAGAATTTTGTTAAGCTGCAGATGAGTTAAAAATTATTAGTGAAAATGAAACAAATTTAATCAGAAAGAAGCGATAGAAGACATCAAGACATCAAAACAGAGAAATTAGGAAATTTAAAAGAAAGATGTTAAAGTAAAATTTGTAAGGAAAAGAAATGAATAAGTAGAAAAGAAAATAGTTAGAAAAAAGTGTTAAGTTTATTCCACGTCGACGCGTTCTCAGACAGTTTTCAAATATATAGTGATAAACCAAAATGTTGTATGGAAACACCAAGAATGGGTTGCCATACAAAATTTTGGTTTCTACTATATATTTGGAAACTGTCTGAGGACGTGTCGACGTGGAAAAATGGACCACATTGGGTGACCCCCTTTTGGCGTTGCCATTCAAAACATTAGTTTTTCACTATGTATTTGGAAATTTTCTGAGAACACATCAACGTGGATAGCTCAAATTTTGTACACAGCGATTCTAAAAAAAATGTAAAAATAAAAATTCAAAAATGGGACAAGTCGAGCAACTCCTTTCAAAATTTAAAATTCGGGTTACCTCTTCATCATGTTGCCATACAAAACTTTGGTTTGTAACGCACAGAAATAATGATGGTAGAGTAAAATGGATTGGACACCCGCGCATAATAATAAAAGTTATTTTGATTTTTGCATGTCCATCTGTCCGTCCGTCCGTCCATCTGTTTGTCTGTCTGTCTGTGCGCACGAAATTATGTTCGAATATGAGAAAAATTTCGTTTTCCACTATATATTTAGACACTGCCTGAGAACGCGTCGACAGAGATAGCTCAAACTTTGTACATGGTGTTTTCATAGTAACAGTAAATAAAATTTCAAAAATGGACTAAATCGGGCAACCCTTTCTCGATGTTGCCATATAAAAATTTTGGTTTTTACGTATTCTGTGAAAACGATAATTCCCTAGATTTCGTATTCTGAAGAAGTTTGCAGTACAATAAAAATATCTAGGTCTGACCGTTTTCACAGTATATGTAAAAAACCTAAATTTATATATGGCAACATCAAGAAAGGGTTGCCCGATTTAGCCCATTTTTATAATTTTGTTTGCTGTTACTATGAAAACGCTATGTACCAACGTTTAGCTCTCTATGACGACGTATTCTCTGGCAGTATCGAAATATATAGTGGAAACCCAATTTTTTGTATGGCAACCCCACGAAGGAGTTACCCGATTTGTCTCATTTTCGAACCTAATTTTACTTTTTTTTTTTGTACGTCTGTGTACAAAATTTCACCTTTCTAAGGGAGCGCGTTCTCGAGCTATCGTGCGCATGTACAGACGGACATGCAAAAATCACAATAACTTTTAATATTAACGTGGATGTCCAGTCTATTTTGCTGTACTATCATTAATTCGAGATATTACAAATGGGACTTAGTATACCCATTAGATTTCATCTAGGGTATAAAGCCAACTACCTGGGCGTGTGTGTGTGTGTGTGAGTGCCTGTGTGTGTGTGTGTGGCCTGCTTTCGCTTGTGTTTGTGGTTCTTTAATAAATAAAAAACCGCAATGCTTTTAACCCGAATGGTCGGAAGGTATGTATATAACACTCAATAAGGTGCATTGTCGTCTTGTTGCTACTTTGAAGAAGAAGAAAAAGAAGAAGAAGAAGAAGAAGAAGAAGAAGAAGAGTAAATGAATTATAAAATATCTCGAAAAGTATAAGTTCCCACAAATTTTGTTTAGATATTCGTGATTTTTGAGTGAATTAGAGCTCGTGTACACAGTTTAAAGAAAATCAGAGAATTGTCTCATAAGTAAACATGGTCGAACGGCTGATCAAAGAGCAAGAGCCCACTCTTAACTTATTTCTGATGTTCTTCTCTTTTTCCCCATCTTTTTGCAGAAGAGCACTTTTAGCAGATTCGTTCAAAATATCATAAAAAATATTATATATCACTTTTTCCACGTTCCCATTCGTACCACATTCGTGCTAGAATACACCCGAGTTTTTCTTGTTTTCTTTATTATTTTACTCATATTTATAATTTTCATTTATTTTTCTGTTGTTTTGATTCGTTTGGCAAATTACACAAAAATTCCGAGACATATTTTATGGACGGCCCCAAGGCAGTTGCTTTTTAAATGCTCATCTTTACCGAGTGATTGTTTTCGCTCGTTAAATTTAAATTTCATTTTTTTATTTCTTTTGATATTTGAAATTTTACTTCTTATTTATTTGTTATTTTATTTCTTCATTTGCTTTAGTGTTATTTTTTGGTTTATCATAAGAGTTAGCATACATATAAATAAGAGCACACTTCTCGATTTTTCAATAAAAAGAAGAAGAAGGAATGCAATTTAAACGTTTCAAAAATGGTAAATGTTCAAAGTGTTGGAGAAACTCAAGCAGCAGATATAATCGACATTACGTAAGTAAACATGTGCTTAAATACAGGCAGACAAATAGACAGAAAGATGGAAAAATCAATATAACATTGCTCGGGTGTTTAATTTATTTCCATCCACTAGCATTCTTTTTTTGCGCCTACATACGGAAATACAAACAATATAGATTTCATCTAAAGTATAAAAATTTATGTGTTATTGTATTATACCCTTGATGAAATCTATAAGGTATTCTAATTGGCACTCCGTTTATAACGCATAGAAACAATGCAGCTGGAGCTAATAGAATTGGAGACCCACACATATTATATTGACTTTTCCAAGTCCATCTGTCTTCTGTCCGTCTATCTATTTGTCTGCCTGTTTGTCTGCCCATCTGTATGTCCGTCCATATGTTCGTCAATAAGTCCAGTTTCTCGATAACTTGAGAACTTGGCCAGTTAGAAAGCGGAAACTTTGCACACGATTTTTTTTTAAACAAGTAAAAAGGCTAGAATTAGTCTAAGACCAATTCTTATGATACCATAGATGAATGCCCGTATTAAATTTCGTGTGGTCACCGATCTATTCAAGTATTGATTTTGATGTTGTTTTTCGCATATATGTATTTCTAGAACAGTTTGTCGCACAGAAAAAATGGTAATAACCAATTTTATAGGATTTCGTATTCTGCACAAGTTCTTAGTACAATAAAAATGTCTTGGACTGATCGTTTTCAAAGTATACGTAAAAAACCGAAATTTTTATATGGCAACACCAAGAACGAGTTGCCCGATTTAGTCCATTTTTGACATTTTATTTGCTAATGTAGTAAAAGCATCATGTACGAAATTTCAGCTCTCTACGTCGATGCGTTCACAGGCAGTGTCCAAATATATAGCGGAAAACGAAATTTTTATATGGCAACCCCACGAAGGAGTTGCCCGATTTGTCTCATTTTCGAACTTAATTTTACTTTTTTTCTCTTCAAGTATACACGTTCTCGAGTTATCGTGCGCACAGACGGACGGACGGACGGACGGACGGACGGACGGACGGACGGACATGCAAAAATCGACATAACTTTTAATATTATGAATGGGTGTTCAATCCATTTTGCTCTACCATCATTATTTCGAGGTGTTACAAACGGAATGACAAACTTAGTATACCCCTATGATTTCATCTAGGGTATAAAAAGGTAGATTTAAGGCCGAAAATGGTACAAAATAGGTAATTTCTTCATAGGTTTGCCATACAGAAATTTTGTTTTTTCCTATATATTTGGACACGGCCTGAGAACGCATGAACGTAGAATATTGAAATTTCGTAATCGTTATTCAATATAATTATTGAGAATTTTTACGTATACTGTGAGAACTAATGATTCCAAGATATTGTACTAAAAAGTTCTTCATAATATGAAATCTCTTCTAGAAATAGACGCGAAAAACCACTTTTACAATCAAATTTGTTGAGACAGGTGACCATACGAAATTAAGAACAGGCATTCATCTCTAAGGTAAATGGCATTTTCATAGTAATTCTAAATAATGTTTCAAAATTGAATTAATTCGGATAATTCCTTCTTGATGTTGCCACACAAAACTTTGGTTTTTCACTATCGTCAAGCACCTAATCTAATGTGAATTCAACTCTGTTTTATGAGTGTGCTCTAAAGTAAACTGGATAGAGCTGAAGGAAGAATTTCTGAATTAACCTGTTCATACCTTAAATAAAACCCGACGTAGAGAGCTGAAATTTGAAATATTTTAGTTTTGTGACGCACTATTAGTAACGCGATATTAGTCCAGTCAGTAAGAGTTTTTGCCCTACAAAAGGTGGGGTAGTTGTGATTTTTATATATGTTATTCAGTTCCGGGCCCCGATGAAAAATCCAAGTTTAGACCCCTGAGGAGGGTTCGCGCGGTCCGCCATCTTGGATTAAAAGTTGGTCTTTTCAAAATAATTCCTCAACAGTTGATCCTACGACAAAATGTAGAAATATAAATATGAAGAAGATTTTTCATCGGGGCCGGAACTGAATTACATATATAAAAATCACAACTACCCCAACTTTTGTAGGGCAAAGGCCTTATTTAGACTCTATTGACTGGACTATATGGTTCGCACTGTTGTAAGCTCAAGCAGTAGCTTACATTATAAGGTTAAGTCTTTATAAAAATATTTGAATAAATTATTATTATTAGTTTTGTATAAGTTTTAATAAATTTTATTTTTTGTTTCTTCTTTTTTCTGTTTTTGCTCATATCAACTTCATCTTTGCTCTAATGTAGCCTAAGCGCTTCTCAATCTTGTGTAAATAAATAAGGCGCAAAATTTCTCGTCTAAAGTAGACTGAAAATCACTGTAAATAATTTCCAGGTTCAAAATGCATCGAAAATGCAAAAAAATCGAGCTTTTATATCCAGCGCATTGATCAGAGAGTATGTAGTAGTAGTGGCGGATCCAGGCTTTTTGTGTGTGTACGGGGGGGGGGGGGGTGCAATTATAAAATTTAAAAATGCTATACAAAAGTTTGAAGACATTCGCAAATGTCAAATAGACACCACTCGCAACGAAGAAAGCTACTTAACGTTCTCCATCACGCTCGAAAGTCAAAGGAGATGTTAGATTTTTAATTTTGTTTTGGTTTGTAAATGGTGGAAGTGTAAAACTTCCCAATCATCCATTTTAGTTAGTAAAACTAGGGAATTAATTGTATTCAAATTCACGAATCATTATAAATTGTATCATTGTCAAATACAGGAATTAAAAATTTACAATCATTTAAAATAGTAGTCACAGAACCTTGTACGCATATAACATAACTTCGTTAAGAAAGTGTGACTTCTTTTATTTTTTATATTATTAAGCCAAGCTTAGGAGATATCCTATGAACTATGATGCAAAGCACAGCAAGGCAAGAAGGTGATAAAGAAAGGAATTAGGGAACGTGAGGAGAGTGGCAGAGGTGCGAATGTATGTCACCCTAAAACTTTCGCAGATTTTATGCCGGAAGAAAGACAGAAGATGGTAGACAGTTCCACGTTCGCACAGTTCGGGATAAAAATTCATCACAGAATTGCATTCTTCAACCGAAAGTATTTTGAAGGGTTGCGGCTTGCTGTGCGAGTATTATATGCAGGAATCAGAGATCACACCAAACATTTCATCAGAACATGCATGTAGCAATATAACATTGCGGCGGTGCTCGAATGAGTCCATATGACAGGTTTTTTCTACATCGCCAATGAGCTGAATGCACTCTTTTGGACAATATCCAATAAACCTAAGGCTCTGCGACCAGCACCGGTCTACATATGGAAATTGTATTCCATGCTAGGTCTGATGTAGGACTTGTAGAGGAGCGGTAGGATCGATGGGCTGAAATATTTCTCACACCTTTGCAAAAATCCAAGGTATTTCGTTGCTTATTTGGCAACAGAGAAGATATGATCTGTTCAGCTTAACTTACTGCAAATATTAATGTCAAGAATGCATAAAGACGGTGTATCGTCAAGAAGAGCTCTATCAAAAGAAACGGGAGTGGAAATAATCTTTAAGAAGATGGCGCAGCTTTGAAGCTTAGATAATGTATGATATTATCAAGGTTGTTATTCAAGGATCTTATCATGCGTTCTATTTTGACAGACGTGGAAATTCCTCTGTAGTCCGCAAGAGTGTCAAAGGAGTAAGCGAAATAAAGAGTATTGCCATCGGCAAAACAATGGATGGGATTGAAAGTAAGGGAAAGCAAATAATTAGTGACAATTGAGAAGAGAGATGGGGAGATAACAGAGCCCTGAAGCACACCGGCATTTGTTATGTAATGCCATCTAATATAATCCGAATTAAGCGACCATATAACACACTTTACATCCATAATAGAAGAGGACGAGCGAGAGGCCAAGTGCTTTAAGTTTTTCTAAAAGGGCTGAATGCCAGACACTAACAAAGGCCTTTGAACGATTTCGGACACACCAAAATTGTGAAGACTAAGGCTTAAACGTTCCATAAGAAAAGTCAGAAAACGAAAAGCCATATTGGCGATCGTTGAGGGTTTGATTAGTTTCTAGATACTTCATTAATTTGGAGCTAATGATTGATTCAGAGAGAGAGAATCGAAGTGATTGCAATTGGTCGATAATTTGAGGGATTGCTACACTTTCCTTTCTTAGGAATAGGCTGAACGTGAGGTAGTTTCCAAGCAATTGGAAATTTTCCTGTCGAATAAGATAAGTAGAATAGTTTTCGCACAGCTTTAGCCAAGAAGGAGGCACAGGTTTTATTTAACGCTGGTTTGAAACTGGCAGGATCTGCAGCTATGGAGACGTTGATCTCCTTAAGGACCTCGAACGTATCTCTCGTACGGATGTGTATTGGCTCTTGCACACATCTACAACGGAGTTGTGAAGTGGGTGGTAAAGGAGAATTTGAAGTGAATCTAACAGTCAAAATATTAGTTTTATTGAGGCAGTCAACAATCACTTCATTGTAAAATAGTGAAGGAATAGAGGAACTGCTGAAGTTGCTCTTGCTCCTGATGGTTTTGACCAGAGACCAGAAACCTTTGTTGCCTTTGCGTCTTGCCAAGTTTCTAACATTCTGGTCAAAAAGAAATTTTTCTCTTTGGATAGTGTTTCAGTTCTAGACATGGATGCAATTGATAGGTGCGAAAAGCAGACTATTTCGCTTTTATTTTTTGGTTGTACTTTTCGTTAAACCAAGAGCGACTTTGGTGTTGTTAAGATCTGCTGTATAAATATTGAATGTATTCACGCATGCCCAAGACTTAGAATTGTACTAAATTCAAATGTGAATTCATCAACATGCCTTGAAGCAAAACAGACCGAACAATCAAATAAAATTCTCTACGATACTCATTGAGACTTTCCCAATCTGCAGATTTATTTTGTTTTTGTTTAACGTTTGGGCTAAGTATTCTATAAAAACTATGACATTTTACGAAATAATAAAATAAAAATATTTAAAAATTAATATCATGCTTTAAACAATGACTTGTACGCCGTTGTGTAGTTTCGCTGAATTTCTCCAATTACGAGTTATAATTGTTTCTTTAAATATTTGCTTTGCCACACCGCGCCGATAATTTTCTAAGAAGCCATCTTTAGGTACATGGAAGGTTTATCAAAGAACCTTTGGCAGCTGTTTTCAATTAAAACAAACCTTCCATCGCGTTAAAATGAATAGGCTGTGTCCTACTTCAAACACTCCGAGCAAAGTTACGCTCATGTACAGGAATCCGCGGTTCCTGTTTTCTCTATAGGCTTCAACAAACATGACCGAAAGCTAAGGTAATAGCTAGGGCTTGTAGTCCTAAATGTACCATACTTAACGCTACCAGAAGTTGTTACATTTTTTACAGAAGGTGCAGTAGAATAGATGTGTATAATATTGTTAGGAGAAATTCAGAAGATCTATTGCAATTTTTTCAGTGGTCTTCAGGGAGGTAGGTGCCCAGCGCCCCCTACCTGGATCCGCCCCTGTGTAGTAGGGGTAGTAAATAAATAAGGACTTTACGAGAAAACCGACAACGGAAGCTACAACTAGTAACACTACATAAATGTCATAATTAAAATAAGTGGCAGGTTTAGATTATTCCTGAATGACGGTTGAGTTATCCGTTTGTTTTAAACGCTCAACAATTGTGTTGCGATCCTAGCCGACATCTTACTGTCAGTTACCAAACCGCAAGTATGTAATATACGTCAACTTCACAATACAACCCAATTATTTAAAGCGTCTCTATTCATAACTAGCTTGTTTGAATTAAGGCACTAGCAATTTCTTAAGCTCAAATACCCTCGAACAATACCAGATGATTCTATTGTTGTAACCTTCCACATTTATGGCTATACATTTTGATTTATAAACATGATTTAAGCCAAGAGTTTAATAATTTTAATTAGTTTCATCTTATCGTCTAAGCTGGTGTGAACCAAAGTTCCCTATAACCTTGTAAGGATAACGTCTTAAATCTTTAGCAAATTCTCATGACTGCAAACTCCTTAAATGTTGATACTTTGCCAAACAATTATTTAGAAGCTCAGGAGTCCTTATCTGATTTTATCTTTGTGTATACGAATGTGCTACTAATTGCTCCACAATGTGCATGAAGACCCATGCCAGCTCAACCCTATGACAGGATAAACTTGCAGCAGCAAGTGATATACTTAACCACATTGTTCGGTCTGGTTCTGTTCCTGTGATGTATTTTCGGCATATATATATACATACATATGAGACTAGGTATGTACTATATAAAAGTACAACTCCTGGATTGGATTTTGGATGTCTTGTTGATAGCATTATGCTGGCAACACTCGTGTTAATCATCATCCGGGCTGCATTCAAACTTCAGAGACAAATAACTGATCCATATTAATGCTAAAATTTAAGCTTTCTGTTTGTTTGTCAATGTAGTTATGTCCGGACAACAGCTTGGAAATCCAGTATTATGAGCTTTTGGGGATAATTAGTGTGCGTCATTAGGATGCCACAAAATGATTAGTGACGTCAGTTACGACTTGAACTACTGTCAGATGATGATAAACGTGAACGTACGTGCTTCAAGTGGCTTTAATTAATTCGATGCCCTCGGTCTTAGACAGAATGTACCAACTACCAACATGAACTGATATGAGTAATTTATCTATGAATTATATGCAATTGAGAGGAGCCGTTTGAGGCCACGAAGATGCATCACTCGGCAATAGAAACTGTCCTGAGGAAATTTGGAGCTCTTAAACACGTTCACGAGATACATTAATTTCATATGCAGCGAATAATGGGTAACTTGCTTTATTTATGGCCGAATAGATAGGTAAATATATTTATGTATGTGTATAGACTATATATGATAGCTCTGGGTCAAATTTCCTACAGTTTCACAGAATGTTAATTATACGACGACCATAGTAGAGATTTATGACCATTCGACATATTAAAAGGTGTGGGATTCAAATTAATAAGCAATGGGCGAAGTGTTATTTTAAGGATTTCAGGATTGCTTAACTCTAAAACAAAAGTGATATTTATTTATTTACTGGAGTATTAGAACTGTATCTGAAAGTTTAAAGTGCATTGCTTTAAAATAGGCTAGAGGAGGCCCTTGAGGGTTTTTATGGAACCTATTGAGGGTAAATATGAATGCTTGAGCTTTTGTTGTGCATTTATTTTGCCCATATTCACAGAATTTTATAAACTGTTCAATTCAAATGAAGGCGAGATTTCTTATTTTATTTTTGTAAAAAAAAAAAAATCAAAAAAGAATGGATTTTTATCACTATCCGCTAAGATCTCTTTCGTGTAAACACTAAGATTTTTCATTGTACGTAGGTTCGTGCAAATGACACGGGAGAGATTTTGTCCAGATTTGTTAATATTTTTAATGTTATGATTCCTCTTTTAGCATTTAAGTTCAGACGCTTCTAACTTCACGAAAATTGCTTATACATTCATTTCAACATAAAAATTCAACTTTCATAAAAAAACCTACGAATTACTCATTCTCGAAGTAGCAATAGATTTGTAAATAGTTAGTGAAAAAACTCTTTGAAGAGGCGGACGCGTCAAACTTTTGTGCTACTGTGTCTAGTAGCTTATCACTAAAGATGTTTTATCTTGATAACATTGGAGTCATCTTAATGCATTTCACAAACATACGGCGTTGTGGTGTATAAACTTCAGTTGTTTAGTCAATTGGAATTTGATGTCCTTTAGGCTGTGGCGACACAACAGTAATATAAGTCATTGAATATCGTGCCGTGACTGTACCTGACATTCGTATGTTTTAATTTCGTAATTAGCAAAAAGTACGGAAAGATTTCGTAATGGCAGAAACACATCCAGGCCTCGAGGCTTCCTCGAGGCGTTGTCAAAATTTCCAACACGGGTTTTTAAAAGATGCAACACAGCTAGCCCCAATGCCTGCCGCAAGGCGCACTTTGCTCAATGTTGGAAATTTTTTTCTCTCAGGCTTACTTCTGTCAACAGATATACTATCAAAATTATAATGATAGCACCGAGCCCGGTAGTATCATTTTGTTTTTAATTCACTGAGGCAAGCCTTGAGCGAGCTGTGAGAAAGCCTGACAGCGGTCAGGCCTGAGACCCAAAATATATTCACGACCACAAGCCACAGGCCACAAGCCACTTGAGGCTTGAGCCAACTGCTGAAGCCAAGTAAGTTCCATTCACGGCCGCTAGCCACAAGAACTGTCACAGAATTGTCATTTGTGATTACAAGCAGAAGGTGAAAAATTTTGTTCAAAATTTAATATTTTTAAAGTAATTAATTGTTATGTGAAATGGATGATTCTACGGAATTAATGGTACGGTCGTGCTGTGCAATTGTAAGCTACATAACCCTTATAGACTTCGTTTTAAAAGATAAGAGGCTGTGGAACAAGGAAATATATGACCCTAAAGAAAGGGAAATACGAGGATTTTAAAAAAAAAAAAATTGAAAATTGTGCAAGAGAAAGACGAGCAGTAATTCCGTAAAATAACGAGGATGGGAGTGAATCAATTTCAAGTCTTGCTTTCACTTTTAAAAGAGAAATTAGAGGAAATTTCAAATAGAAGACCAATAAGCCCTGAATGTCGGTTGGCTTTAACATTACTGTAATTTTATATTTGTATATTTTAAGAATATTTGATATAATGACAAATATTCCAGATACTTTGCGCATGGAATATCCAGACAAGTACTTTCATGGACTTTTAGGATGGGCGTTTCAACAATCCGTAATATCGTCCTTGAAACCTGTGAGGTTATATGAGAGGAATTGAGCGGTATTTATTTAGCAATGCCTAATGAAGCAGAATGGCGAACTATTTCTGACATGTTTCTAAAGTTGAGTGGAATGCCAAACTGTGTGGAAGCAATTGATGGTAGATGAAGGATCATACAGTATTGTATTGTTGGTAGCTTGTGATGCTAATTACTGCTTCACAATTGCTGACATTGGAGCTTTTGGTAGCCAGAGCGATGGGAGTATGTTCGCGCATAGTACATTTGGCAGAAAAATTTGAAACGGCACATTCCCGCTGACAACTGAAAGTGCTTTACCAACGTCAAATCAAATGTTCCCACATCACTTCGTTGCTGATGCAGCATTTCCGTTAAGGAAAAATTTAAAGCGTCCATATCCTGGAAGAAACTTGCGCAGAGATAAATAAGTATTCAATTACAAACTATCTTCAGCGAGAAGAATGATAGAAAATACTTTCGGAATTATGTGTATGCGTTGGAGGATATTACTGAATAAAATTCATTCAAACCCAAAAAATGTAGACAAAATTGTTAAGGCGGTTGTTGTCTTACACAATTTTGTTAAGCTTAACGACGAAGCATATTGTCCAGAGGACTATGTGGATCATTATGACGGAGATGAGTTTGTTGAAGGTCTTTGGAGGCGAGAGGGCAGTTCACTGTCGTGTTTTCGGATGTCAACTGGCTTCAATACAAAACGTGAAGTTTTCTGGCTTCGAGATATTTTAAAAGATTACTTATTTGAACGTCATAATTAATTTTTTTTACTGAAAATAAATAATAAATGTCTTTAATAAACAATTTTTCTTTCTGTTTTTATTAAAATTATCCACTTCTTTGTGACATCATCAGATACCTAAGTAAACAGACTTTTCTTTCAATTAAAGACTTGCGCAATTAATTTCTAAAAACATATTGTCGTTTTCTGACATATCGTTGTGTAAGCGAAAATTCAAACTGGCGCCATCGGAAGATGAATAAAAAAAAGGATTTTGGTGCGTACATAAATAAATAACACTAATTTCTTCTTAAATATATATTTATTGCAGAAAAGCATGTACATTTATTTTCGTGCGTGTGGCTTAATCCTCTCCTTAACAAGATTTAAAATATCCTGCTGAAGATCGAGGAATTTTGCGAAGGGAAGTTCAACTTCCTCCACAAGCATTGCCACGCTTTGAAAAAAAAGTTTCAAGTTGCGATTTTTGGCGCACTTTTCTCTGGACAACCTCGACTATGGCACTTAATCGTCTTGAGCTGCTCTTACGATGCTTTCCTTGTAGAGTCGTTGCTTCTTTCTTGGAGAACCGGCTGCACTCCCAGACGCCTTATTCCGTTTGGATTCCTCCCTATTGAAGCAATCCCTTAATGACTTCCACTTCCGCTTAGCTTCAGGGACTGTAAATATTTTAAATATAATACACAATTAAAAAGAAATTATACAAATATATTAAATAAACTAAACTAAAACGTGAGAAATATAATTTTACCTGTAATCCCCAACATTTTCGACAACTCCTGCCTCTTCTTATCTTTTGTTTTCATGCATTTGTATAACTTCAATTTTTTATTATGAATGAATGTATGTATGTTCATGAAGTTTATAATTTTTTCTTCCATATTAATTTTTTTCCAGAATTATTACTATTAATATAAACTATACTTCTCACCGATAAACAATTTTCGCACTGATAAATAAAACTTCGACTAATTAAAAATCTACCGCCATTTAAAGAAAACTTGTTATTTCTTCTTCTTCAATATTGGTAGTACCGGGGCCACGAGCAACAAAATTGAGATTTGCTTAAACTTTGCCACGGCCACAGCGTGGCTTGTGGCCTGTGGCCGCGAATGTAACTTTAACAATACATTTACATTGGTTCAGAGGCGTGCATCCAGTGGCCCGTGGCTAGTGGTCGTGAATGTATTTTGGGCCTGAAAGCAGAAACACATCCAGGCCTCGAGGCTTCCTCGAGGTCTTGTCAAAATTTCCAACACGGGGTTTTAAATGATGCAACACAAAACCAAGCCAGCAGCTAGCCTCAAGGCCTAGCCGCAAAGCTCGCTTTGCTCAATGTTCGAAATTTTTCTCTCTCAGGCCTACTTCTGTCAACAGATGTACTAACAAAATTAAAATGACAGCACCGAGCCACAGTAGGTCTGTTCACGTACTCGAATTTGTGTGAATGCATTACAACATTTTCACCCAAAAGCACACAAACTCTGTTCACGTACTCAGAAAATTGGGGAAAATATGTAGACGTCACACTTCCCCTTCAATAAAGTTTTAGCCCAAATCCACCCAAGAAAAAACTCGGGGTAAATATGTAAAAACTGTCAAACACATTAAAATTTGAAATCGAGAATTGTCAGAAGTTTAAATTGTCAAAAGAAAAATGGAATAGGCGGCAGAATTTGCAAATGATGTGCACTGTTTGCCCAGGTCGTATAAAAATGTACAAAATAGTAAGTAAAATGAATAGTTATGTTATGTTTGGCATTTTATTTTCAAATTAAAGTTGTTAGCTTGACAGTTTGTATTTGTCACTTTCGCTTTCTGCCCAATAACACACAAAAGTTGTTCATGTACTTTCCAAATTTGATAGCTTCCCCTCCTGCACATTTTCACACAAAAAAGCCCAAGAATGAAAACACCCGAGAAGTACGTGAACAGACCTAGTATATTGTACGGAGCCCGGTGGTATCATTTTGTTTTCATTTCTCTGAGGCAAGCCTTGAGGCGAGCTGCGAGGAAGCCTGAGAGAGGCCAGGCCTGAGGCTTGCCTGGATGTGTTTCTGCCTTGAATGCTTGGATGTGCTTCTGCCTGAAGGCATCAGAGATAGATAGCAGGCTAAAATTTTAAGAAAACAAAAATAAACACACGGAATTTTCACTTTTAGTTCAGTCATTGTGAAGGAAACATAAAAAAGTATTTTAAAAAAAGATAATATCAAAGCAGCGAATTAATAATTACTCCGTATTTAAAAAAATTAATATTAGCAACAGTCGAAATTATTATTCTACGAGAATTTAGTTTACATTATTTACAACTATAATAGAACTGGAACTAGAACTTGTAACGTTATCGGGAAATATTTTTGGACAAATAAATTATTATTGGGTTCAACATCCTCCTTATTGCGTTAGTATTGAGGCAATTTTATTGTTATTAAAAACATACTTCCTTCTTTGTTACCGGAGACCACTGTTGAGAATACTTGGCGAAGAAATCATTTTCCCACTTGAAGCTTTCTCGAACAAGGACCAGAGGCACAACCACGCATTGATAGCACTTCCTCGAAAAGAATTGTTCCTCTGTTGATGTTGGTAGGCAATATATACAGGACTTCGCCCTGAAGATACTCTCTCAAGAAAGAATTGCCTCCCGTTCAATACTCCCTCAAGACCTGTTTATATCGTCCCCTATATATGCGGACATTCTCATCAACGAAGATACCTATTCAAGCAATACGTGTCTTAAGGCCATGACACAATGATGCCTCCGGCTCTGGCTCTGGGTTCAGAGCCAGGGCCGCCTCTTGTCAAATCGTTGAAATGTAAGCCAGCAGTTTAGTTGCGATAGCTAGTTACGGTCGCTTGCTGTTAAAATCATTGCAAAATGAAAAAAAAAGAAGTTTCTGGGTTCGTGAACTTTACATGTAAAGGAGAGAGCATGCTATTTTTGAAACTAGTTATAAATTAATTAAATCGTCGGACCCTGAGATGTTTAGGCAGACATTTATGATGGGAGTGAGTAGCTTCAACGTTTTACTTGGTCTGCTTCATGAAAGGCTACAGAAAGTTTCCATAAGAACACCAATAGGACCGGAGTGCAGATTGGCATTAACTTTAGTGTATTTCACAGTACATTTATTTCATTAGATAAGAAATTAATGAAAGCTTTATTCCAGGTATTTGGCGTATGGAGTTCCACGACAAATCCTGGCTCTCAAATTTAGAATAGGGATCTCTACTGTGGCGAATATAATTTTGGAGACGTGTCAAGTATTGTGGGATGTACTTGCGCCAATTTACTTGAAGGTAAAATGTAAATCAGATTGGTCACAAATCGCCCAGGAGTTTGAAGGAATGTGGAACTTGCCAAATTGTGTGGGAGCTATCGACGGCTAGCACATCCATATCGTCTCTCCACCGAATGCCGGTTCGGAATACTTAAATTACAAAATAGGCACATCATTGTGGTAATGGCACTATGTGACGCTAATTATATATTTACCGCCATCGATATTGGGGCCTCTGGTAGCAGAAGCGACGGCGGTGTGTTTGCAGAGAGTAGTTTCGGACAGCGTCTTCTACGAAACAATTTGGAAATTTAACGGATCAGCAAGAATACTTTAATCATCGATTATCGAGTACCAGGAGAACTATTGAAAATGCTTTCGGTATTATGTCTTGCCGGTGGAGAGTTCTCCTGCATGACATATATTCTCACCCAAGAAATGTGCGAAAAATTGTTAGCGCTACAGGGGTCTTGTACAACTACTTACGTAAGGAATGCGTTGACTATTGCCCACCGAATTTCATAGACCACGACATGGGTGATTCAATCCAAGAAGGACAATGACCATACAGCTTCAGTCTGCATCTCCCTTTGGAAGATCAAATCATGCTTCAACATCGGCATTTGCAATACGAGCGCAACTATGCCAATACGTATGCGATAATAGGATTGAATAAATAAAATGATTCTTGAGTTTTAACGAGTTTTATGATTTATTTTTCTTTTCACGGTACAATTTTAATTTTTTGTTAATAAAGTATAACACTCCCTCCTGCATGTCATCTACCACGCACTCTGAAAGATCTGCCATATCAGTTTTTTGGCAATTGTTTGTTGCCGTTGATAAGCCAGCATTCTTATCGCAGGATTTTCTTGTCGTCGAATTACTTTCTTGCAGTAGGGCAGGCGATAACTCTCCTGAATTAATTTCCATCGCTGCTAATACAGTTGATAAGCCACCTACTGTGGTAGATGACAACAAGGGTGATTCATCAAACACCCCTAAATCAAATGCGCTTTGCGCCCGATCCACTTCCGGTGGCAATGGTTCATAGTTGCTAATTGTTTTCCTACAAAAGCAAGATTTTATATTTTTTTGCCTAAACAAATATGTTTTGCTTACAACGGGTTTATATGTCCATCGACGAAACTCAACAGGTCAAAGTACTTCCACTTTGGTTTCTCCATCGTTCCACTTCCAGATGGAGTATTTCTCGCTTTGCTCAATTCAATCCTATACACGTTGCGCAAAGACTTCCATCTTGCCTTCAATTTTTGCTCTTTGAGTAAAAAAAAAATTTTTGTAAAATTCAAAGTGGATGTTTTTATTGTATTTATAGCGTTTCTATAACTAAAGGCACTTTCACATCAAACACAAGAAATGAAAACATGTAAACCGAAAAACTTATTTTATTCCACTTTAAAACAAGACTTTTGTTTCAATGATTAATAAAATCATGGGAAATAGGATAAAATAAAAATTTTACTAGTAAAATATTATATTTATCTCAGACTTTTAAGAAATACACAAAGTGCCTTAATAATTAAATGCAATACAATTAAAATAAAAACACACCAACTAGGAATACCCATTTCCCCATTTAGTTTCTGCCAGGTCTTATCTTTTTTGAACTTATTTTTGTAATCCTTTTCACTTTTTATATAAAGAAAAGGATTTTCCTTCACTAGTTCAATCAGTTGTTCTTCATACGATAACATCGTGCTGCTCTTAAATCAACTAACAACTTAATCTGGCTCTGGCTTGTTAATCCAAGCCAGACCCGGAGCAGCCATTGTGTTAAATTGCACTGCCATACCTCACAAAACCCAAGGCCAGAACCGGACCCATCATTGTGTCGTGGCCTTAAAGGTGTCCACTATTTATGATTTTATTATAGAAATACAGTCTTTCCAGCCTCTGAAGAACCTTATTCATGAAAGTTCTTCTTCCTTTCAACGTTGGTAGCATACACAAGTTTAAACTAACTATCCACTAAGAGTTCGTTTACATCACGACTGGTACTGGAAGAAAGGCTTCACTACAGTTTTGCTTGGCATTTATTAGTCACAACAGTAAAAGGATAAAAGGCTACGATCTCTATGCATAGTCAATGGGTTTTCGCTATGTTCTAATGCTGCAATTGTAGGAACCTGAATTTTTTGCAAATCCTTCCCACCATAGTTGCCAGACTTTCTTCGAATCTAACTGAACGAGCAAGTGTTTGACTATTTATATTACTAACTTGATCGAGACACTCAAATTTATTGAAAAGATTCGCAATTGCTAAACGAGAAGGTGCTTACGTGTGATACAGCCCTGCTACCAGTTAATACCATACAGAGCCACATTGTCTTAATGAAGCTCGTCAGATCCAGGTAAGGTAAGCTTTTCAACTCATCGGCAGATAAGAGGGCAGACCCAAGAGCAGGTATATAAGTATAGTTTACACAAGCGAAGTTACTGTCCAAAGTAACCTCCAGTAACCCACTAGTTTACTTGCGCCAGTACGAAAACGGGTTCCACTCACTTTAACTTTTTAGCGAAGTGGAACCTGAGAAATAGTCAAATTGATATATTTTCTGCAATTGGTATACGTTTTGATTCAGGTAGCAGTGGCGGATCCAAGGGGAGGGGGTCATGACCCCCCCCCCCAACCTTAATTTGAAGAACAAAATATTTAATTAATTGAGTAATTTGAAAAAATATATTTATTATTTTGTATTTTTTTATTTATATTTTTCAACTTCAAAAAAAAATTTTATTCTAAAACTTAAAAAACCAAAATTTATTTAAATGAATATTATTGTGTGCATGTGATGTATGTGTATAAGTTCTTCTCAGAATTTCAGTTTGGGACCTCAACTTTGTGTGATCCCTCGAGAAACAGTTTCTAAGCCACAAAAAAGACTCCCTCACTAGCACATCAGAGCCCTAACTTAGTCCTAACTCCTAACATTCTAAAATATTTGCAGCGTTCTTATATAAAACTTCTGACATGTATAATGACTAATGTCCATAGAAAGACACTGCAGAAAGTGAATTCACTTCTATATGGCGTTCTCTTTAGATTTATATCAAAAACTGTAACTTAATTGAACGCGCACTGAATTAATTTCGGGAATCATATACGGAGCTCCGCGTAACAAAATTATTGTGCTGGTACATCTCAGCACAAAGGGAGGAAAATTCTTCCTTCCCTAGAAACTTCTCGTGAGGGTTGGCCCTAAATAAGCCGTCCGATCAGAAATTTCACAATTTCAAAATTTCCGGAACTATTTCCTTTCTATTGATGACATTGACACGTCTAGGCACAAAAGTGAAGCAAAATGCGCGTGCAGTTACTCATAAACTTTAGATCTGTTCGCGTACTAGCTTCAAATCGTTTTGTAAATTCTTACTGGAAGGCGTTTGCGAACTCGAAAACTGTTCCCCTCCGTTCAATTTATGACTTCAAAAGTGTCAGATTTGACCACTAGTTTTTAGTTATTTTTGAGTTTTTAGCTATTTTTCAAGTTTTTAGTTTACTTTAAAAGAAATGGATAAACCGGATATTCCTCCCCCAGAGGAAGTAGAATGCTCTACAAAAACATTTTACGTATTCAAAGTGGTAAATTAAATTTGTTTATTGTACTTGTACTATAGAAAGTAATTCTCCGGCATGCATATTTATTTCAAATAGAAGCACAATAACTCAATAATTTAAATAATAAATCAGGTAATCCAATTTAATTATTTGACGTTACACAAGTTTTTACTCGGAGCATTTCGCGTACTTTGCGAGTGTCACACGCAGTTTCTCTCCCTATCATATAATTTGACGTTGTCCATGTTTTTATTTGAAAAAAATATGCGAACAGACCTATAGTAGTGCAGCCGTCGATATCAGGTTATTTGTATTTCTTATCTGTCGATATCAGTGACAGTAATCGAGCACAAATATACTTGTAATCTTAATTATTATTATTATTTTACGGTCAATGGGAGAAGTTTTTACGGAAGGAAGGATTTTCCTCCCCTTGTGCTTAGACATACCAGCGCAATAATTTTGTTAAGCGTAGTTCCATATATGATTGCCAAAATTAATTGTGTGCGTGTTCAATTAAATTAGAGTTTTTGAAAGAAATTAAAGAGTATTCTACTTGTTTTTTATTTCACAAACATTTTTTCTTCTCGTCATAAATTTACAGACAGCTGTTTCGATCCCTATCGGATTATCCTCAGAGGAGTAAATAAGTGCTACTCCTCTGAGGATGATCCGATAGGGATCGAAACAGCTGTCTGTAAATTTATAACCAGAATAACATTTTTTTGTGAAATAAATGTGAAAACAAGTAGAATACCCTTTAATTTCTTTTAATAATGTTTCACAAATCGGTTACGAAAGATTCCATCAAATATATAGAGTTTTTGAGATGAACAATAACTGTATCACAAATTCACAAACATATCACATACATATGTATCTGTTATATAAATCTTGAAATACATACTCGTTTTTGGTAAATTTAACACCTTACAATTGTATTTTTATTTTGAAGTAAGATGACCATGACCCCCCCCCCCCCTCCCTAATTTAAACGGTAGATCCGCGCCTGTCAGGTAGTCATTTATAATATCAGCTGGTGTGGAACATGTGCATTGCCAACACATTTGTGCTTTCTGGCTTGCAAACGAACGCACGATTTTAATTTTTGGCTGTAATTTTATACTATTTAAAGGATATAAATAAATCAAAATATTTTTATATGTAATCAATATGTCCGGAACGAACTGGACAGCGGAAAACATATTAATGTTCATTGGTTGTTTGGAAAACCACTCAGTTTTGTGGGACGTACACTCACAGAATTATAAGAAGCGTGATGTTCGTGAAGTAGCTTGGGAGAAGCTCCTAAAAGATCTTAATGATCTAGGAGTATACATAGGAAATGTAATTGCTTTAAAAGCAAAATATAAGTCGATTCAGTCCACTTATAAAGAGAAACTGAAAGGAGTGGAAAAATAAAAAAAAACAGGAGCAGGAGAGGATGATATCGACATTGTCAAGGCAGACGCAAACAAATGTGGTAAGTTTTGACATATTTAATTCAGGTTATTATTAAATTATATTATATTGTAAGACTGATGTGTATTTTTAATTTCAAAATTTTAGACAAGTGAAACGGAGCACAATGAAGACGAGAAAGAAAATCTGCCAAAAGAAAAAAAAAGGAAGAAGAGCTCCGTTATGGAAATTCAAAAGGAAATTGATCGGCCTGCCGAAATTTCTAAAACAACCGCCGACACCGATGACGAGTTTTCGTTTTTTGGGCTAAATATAGCAGCACAGCTAAGAGCATTGCCTCTCAGGCATGCTCTCAACTGCCAAGAGGACTTACAAAAAACTATAAAAAAATACCGGCTTTTGTTCATTAGAGATATCCTTCAGCAGGCATTGGACGCATCATTTTTAGACTCCGACTAGGTGTAGTATATATGTGTGCAATTTTAAAGTGATAAATATGTGATATTTGTGTATGATTATTTATTTTATACGTTCGTATGCTTAATGCCGAGGATTTGTGTATACATAGATACAGCGGCGGACTGGGACCAGAATTCGGCCCGGGAATTTTGATAGGAACCGGCCCACTGTGGAGGAAATATTTTGAAATGCAAAAAATGCCAAGATAATATTTTCCATTGAAAAAATTCGAAAAAGAAATTATATTTAAATATAAAAATATACAAAAAAAATAATTCAAACATCATGTTATGATTTAATATTAATACAAAATACGGTAAGCGTAAACATCCACTGCAGAAAGAAGATCCTAAAATTGAAAAGAAAATTGTTATTGAAAGGTGAAAATTAAAATAGTTTTATACTTTACCTTACTACAGAAGAAGACTACGACAGAGATCGCTCTTTTCTGCGAGTTTGTCGGTAACTTCATCCGCGTCCAAATTCATAAGAATTTCTTTTTCTGTTGACATCAACATAAACGCTGCTAAGTGGTCCTGAGAAACACTGTTTCTAAGTCTATTCTTAATATATTTAAGAGTTGAAAAACTTCTTTCACAAGCTACTTGCGTGAATGAAAGGGTAAGCAAGAACTTATAACCTAACCCAATTATGCTATAAGCATCACTCATTAAATTATACTTTTGTATAATTAAGTAGCAACAAATGCTACAATTTTTGCAACTGGAGCATGATTTATTCATTACTTCTATTTCTATACCATCATTATCTTCTTCTTCTGCAGAACCAACAGAAATTTCGTACTCTTCTAGTGGTGAGGTTTTTAATTTATCCCAATGTAAGGCTAGATTCATAAGTTCAGATCTTAAATTTTCCTCTGTGGCTCGTTCATCAAACCTTCGTAAAAGTTTACTTAATTGAAGTAGCGCAGAGTTTTGAAGTCCTCGATTTCGTATATCAGAGAAATTCCTGGGATCTAGACAAGCAAAATCAGCATACAGTGTGCTGCTAGAACCGAAACGTCGAATCATGCTTTCAGTGGTCACATCTAGAATGACGTTGTGCACTTGTATTTCATAAGCTTTAATTGCCTCAGAAAGAACTTCATCTTGCGAAGTTTCTCCTGCCATAATTTTTTTCTTCCTTAATCTTTTTTCAGGTAGTACAGCTTGAACTTCAAGATCGGAATCTTCTAATTGGTGCAATTTATTATTTACGTAAGTAACAAAAATATTCGCAGCTCTCGATACCGAATCAAAATCCCTAGCGATTTTTTTTAGTTCTTCAACTGTTTTAGTTAACATGTGATACGATTTTAAAATATCCATTTCTTTAGTTTGTAGGTATTTTGACAATGGTGTGGTTAGTTCAAATATCCGCAGGAAAATTTGAGCTGTAAGAATTGTTTCATATTTCAGTAGGGATTCAATATATGCTTTTGCTTTCATTCGTACCTCACACTTTGATCTAGAATTATACTGAATTCTGGACAACGTAACAACAAGATCAATGTATAAAGAGGAATTGCCATTCGAAAACGCACCAAAAACTTTTCTTAGAGCTGTATCTTTGGCCCACCAGCGAGTTTCACCAATTAAAGATATTTTGCGATGATGAACGTCCTGACTAACATTTTCCCATAAATTCATTCGCAGATATGAATCTCGTATAAATACTGCAATTTCATTTAATAAATTAAATAACGATGTACTTGCAATAACGACACTAGTAGCTTCTGAAAGTACCAAATTAAGAATGTGTGCATAGCACCACACGTGTATTTGATTTGGAGATTCTTTTGTCATCCATGCAGAAAAACCATTGTACTGGCCTTGCATGTTGGCAGCTCCGTCAGTAGAATTGCTAATGCAGTTTTTTATATCAATTTTGCAGGATTTCATAGCTTGTGATACTAACTGAAACATATATTCACCAGTAGATGATTCACAGCATAATACTGTCAAAAGCTTCTCGTGAATACGATTTGTCACATACCGTACAATGATAGAACACTGATCCTTTGATGTGATATCTTGAGTAGTATCTATCTGTATTGAAAACACGCCAGCTCTTTTAATATCATTTGCAATACTATTCTGGATGAGATATCGGATTATTTCTATTATTTTATTAACAGTTGTTTTCGAAAAAAAAGTTACTAATGATCCTCTTCCCCTTCCACCTGAAAGATGTAACGATTTACTTTGCTGTATACTATTTTTCATGTGTTCGCTCAGACACAGATCATACTTGCTCAAGAGTAAAATAAATTCTAAAAAATTACCATGATCTATAGAAATATCTTCTAAATAATGCGCAGCCTCAGAGTTCTTTCCCCTGTAACTAAGTCCACGTTTACCTATTAGTTTTATAACATCAATTATTCGTTGTAATACGTCGCGTCTTTTGCGCACCTGCGACCTTTGTAAAGACATTTGGTTACAAAATAATAAATTTCTTACATCTGCGTCATTAGTGTTTAAAAAATAAGCTTCTGCACAATTCCTATGCATTGCACTTTGTTCATGCTCTTCGAGTCTTATATGAATATGTCTCCTGTCTGACAATCCTTTAATTAATGCATTAGACTCAAAACTATTTGCAAAAGCCAGACAAACTGAACAAAATATTAGGTTTTTATCGGTGCTATAAGTCAACCACTTACGATTTACGCCATCTTTACGATTTATGGTTTTTTTTAAAACCGGATCATCAATATCTTGTTTTGGATGATACTCAAAGAATGCCTTAATGTCATTTTTAGCTGGACGAGCAAAGTAATTGAATTTAGAGCTTACCTCAATATTATCACTTTCACAACTAGAAGTGGCAATAACTGTTTGTTGTTCGACATCTATAATTTCCGGATTGATTTCTAGAATTGTATTAGACTTTTCATTGTCTGTGGTTTTATTAGCTTCCTCAGTATACAAAATAATTGTATCTGTTGATTCTGGAATTGCTGTCGATATTTCTTCGACGTAGGGAGTACTAGGACCGAGAATCATTTGTTGAATTAACAAAAGTGGTACTGAATATATCTGTTAATTTTCTACATTTTTCTGCACTAGTTTTCATATATTTGTTCTTCTTATCGCGCAGCTTCTCGGCACCACCTTTACGTTTTTTTATACTATCGCGATTCATATTGTAACGGTATAAACTAAATTAAAACTAACACAGCAAATTAATATGTTGTCCCTTTGAAGACGTTATATCATGACTAACTTGCAAAAATATTAATTCCTCAAAATAGTAAATTTTTAAGTTTCTTTGGTAACTATATGTCAATGGTAACTATATATTTTATAATTTTAAAAACTGTTAAGTTTAAAAAAAATTGTGGATTTTTTTTTTATTCATAAAATTGAAATATTTTCCGTGAGAATAATTTACAATTTCAAGGTCAATATTTCTATTTAGAAATTCTGTATATAAATCGAAATAGTAAGTATTTCTCGCGCAAAATAATGTATTTTTTTAAATTCTAAATTAAAATTTTAAGATAAAAAATAAAAAAATAAATTATTTAAGAGAATAATCATATAGAAGCTATAAATTATTTGAAATCGGCCCACTGGAAGCACGGCCCACCGGGAATTTTCCCGGTGGGCCCGACCGCCAATCCGCCCCTGCATAGATATATATACTCGTATATATATATATATGTATTCTCATATATTATCACCTCTATTATAGTTGTCACCTCACTTCAAGTGACACGACTGTGTGAAATTCATAGGAACACTCAGCAAAGGAAATAAAAATCGACAACCGCAGCAGCAAAAACAGAGAGAAATGTGCGGTGAGCCGTCGACTTTTGTCACTTGCATTTTCCTGTCGACAATTCTCACTTAATCTCTTCAGGTAAAATCTGTTTCTCCTTATTTGTTTCCTTTCGTTCCTATGAATTTTGAATAGTGGTGTCACTTGAAGTAAGATGACAACCATAATAAGGGTAATATATGTATATTTGATAGAATGATCGAACTCGATTCTACAAACACAAGATAAACTGTGCTGTGAATAGTTTTCATTATTGTTTTTTAGGTTAGTTAGGTAGTGTTTATTTATCAATAATAAAACTGAGTTGTGAAAAGAATCTCTTAGCATAAAAATGCCTTGTGACTACTATTTTATCCCTGTTTATTTCTTATACTTCCAAAATTTGTATCTTGCCTCCAAGACCCCATTGTTATCTTTCCGTTGCCAAGGTCCTCAAATTCCACTGTACTTTGCGTAATGTAATCCTTCGAAGTTCTGCGGAGCCAATTATGTAAATGACAGCATGTTTTTATTAATAAGTCTATTGTAGACAACTTTAATGAGATAGACCTTTCAAATATTCGGCAACTAGAACACAATATTCCAAATGCGTTTTCTGCAATCCTTCGCGCTCTCGATAACCTATAGTTAAAAATGCGTTCCTCATAGCTTAACCGTCCACTTCGACTGTAGGGTTTTATAAGAAATGTTTTTAAAAGGAATGCATCGTCGCACACTATCACTACATCATCTGGAAAATTTTCAGTTTCACCAGCCAAGACTGACATTAGTTTAGAGTCCTTCAGTATAGATGAATCATTACTGCGCCCGTTCGCACCAATTTCAACTAAAGTTAAACAGTAATCATAGCCAACGATTGCTATAAGTTCCTTTATAATTATAATAAAAAGAACCACTTTTGGGGGGAAATTTTATTTGGACGTGTTTGTCGTCTAGGGCACCACAACAAAACGGAAAATTCCATTTCTCATTGAAGCCATCTTGAATTTCATTCCAATGATCTTCATTCTGTGGAGGCTATAAACAGAACAAATATTTGTGTTACTAACACTTCGACAATGTCATATTTTTTGTATGTACAATACCTTAAAGGAAATCTGACAAAGTGTTGCAAATTGCGGAAAAGGTTTCTGGCAGGAAAATCGAAATTGAGCTTTTTGGAGCCCTGTACAAATACGCTAAAGAGGCGAAACTGTCTCCAGATGCAATAAACCTCAATGTTATTTCTAACTTCAGCTTGGCGGGGATGGCATTTCTGTCCATGAGTCTGATTTTTGGATCATATTTCTAATTTTACCGTGTAACCAATCAAATTGGATTGGAGTAGGCCGCAGGTGATTTTTAAACGAATCTGGATCCTCTGTACGTAATTCCCTTAAAAGATTTTCCGACGCTCCCAATTCGTCTCTTCTTTTTATCCAGTCTCGTACCCATAATTTCCTTTTCCTTAGAACTCTCTCTTCCGAAATTGCTTTTAATTTCTTGGTTATACGGTTTATTGTCTTTCTAATAATAACTTTTTTACTTGAAACCATTTTTAAGTAAATGTGTTGACGTTTCACATGTTCCAGACCAGCTGATATTATAAATGACTACCTGAATCAAAAAGTGTACCAATTGCAGAAAATATGTCAATTTGACTATTTCTCAGGTTCCATTTAGCTAAAAAGTTGAAGTGAGTGGAACTCGTTTTCGTACTGGTGCAAGTAAACTGGTGGGTATGTCATGAGGAGGTGAGGGACTGAAAACGAGGTTACTTGGGACAGTAACTTCGATTGTGGGAACTACCAGCGTACATAAAGTGTTCGGGGTTACTCAGGCTTTCGAGTGAACTGCCTACATAAATATAGGTAAGAAGGAGAGAGCTAAACGCAAAGGGATAAGTACTGCATCTTTATTGCATTTCAATCGGATCGGAGGTTAGTCAATGATTGTTATCTGGAAGGTGCAAAGTGCTCAGTACTCAAAGTGTAGTGTTCTCTCGGGTAAGGAAAGAGGGTGAGAGATTGTTTTGTTTTAGTGTGTGCGTTGAAGTGAGAGAATGTTTAGATACGGAGGATTATTGTATTGTTAGAGAATTTCCGTAGATTCAAGGTTAGGTAAGCGACATTGATTCGTCATGGTTATGAGCACGGCAGATGTGTACGTGCAATTTTCCTCTTCTCTCTCCTTCTCTTTGCTAGGGTATAGCAGTTGTAGACGTAGGATAGAAATATAATGATTCTCACTGAACATGTTGTTCATATATTCTTTTCTATTAAATTCTAGATACCCGTTGAACTGAGGGATGACTTGTTATGTCACCAACTCATGGTATTACACCACTAGCCGGCGAATAGTGTACTTACAAATAAATATTATTTTTGTCCGTATCTAGCGTATTATTTTATTTAAAACATATTTTTCTAAAATTCAACCTTATTATTATTTAACCCATCAAGTAACAGTTTCGTACATCGCTGCTGATACTTCGTATAAGCATCCGCTTTGATGAGAGACCCTATTATTGATATGGCAACGCCAATAGAAGGTACTGGTACTGGAAGGATAGTTAAAGCTGAGCAAAAGATGTTCTTATAAATGACGCGTTAGTCTGTCCGCGAGTTTTATATATTCTGACATCCCGGATATATTCCTTGATTTCGAAATTTCCCTAAGCTTTGCTTTCATGAAATCAGTTTATTTTCCCTTACTCAGGCTCAAACTGTTTATTAATACATTCTCTGGACACGGTACCTTAAGTAATTTTAAGAATATACGCATATCATATGCGAGTGACCCATACTTTCAACTTTCAGGTAGTCACTAAAAAAGCATTTTTTCACTCCAAATACGGTTTGCCAGCTAACCCCTAATGCAAAAGTCAAACTCGTAAAGACAGGTGCTGATGGTGCCTAATCATATTAGTGTAGGACACAATAGATGAACTCTAGTCGCAAGTTCCTAATGGCCTAGTTGCCTCTTAACCTTATATCATCATATATCAATTAAACAATTCGAGCATTATTCCTTAATAAAGTCATCTCTAATAATCGAAATCAAATAATCACATTTCTTCGTTAATCCAATTTACCTAAACCAAATAATCCTTAATTTGATCTGTTCGAAATCTTTAGAATGTTAAATTCTCATTATCTCACCCAGTCTTCATAAATATGTAAAGAATTCTCGTCTAGAAAATTTCAGACATAATTTTCATGATAATTTAATAATCTGTTTTCCCATTTTTTTCTTTATCCTACCAAAGGGAAACTTTAACTTCCCATAAAACTTTTCTCCATTTGCAAGAATAACCTCAGCTCCAACATGAGAAATGACTTATCAATTTCCATCTTTGGTTGATCCCACAAATGATAGTCATGATCATATTTCATAAGGAAACGTGTGTACATATAGCGACCTGATGTTGTACTCGAAACTTGGCAGTAGCTCGTATGCATTACAAATAAGTTTACCCAAAGGGAAGAGGTATACTGTCAGGACACTCATTTCATATACCGCCCACTACATCAACTTTACCTTCTATATAGAAAAGCATACCAGGCTGCAACTATTGCCCCGCCAACTACTTATAACGTAGCATAGCTACACAGACATCACAGGATCCCAATGGATATGTACATAATGCTGAGCGGTGGACACCTTTCTACTGAGTTGAGCTTCTCCCAAAAGTTCAGGACATTTGAAATCTTCTTTATATCCAGTGGGGTCTTGTGAGGCTCTGTAACTTGCTGGAGGTAACATATTGGACGACATTTCAGGAAATAAAATGAAAAACCCTCTACGTCTCCTGGAATCTTGCAAAAGGCTTTTCAGGGATGCACATAACGAATATGTAGGAATCTACTGACATGTTTCGCAATTTCGTTTTTTATATTGTTTTCCCTGTTATGGATGTTGCCGGTGTTGTCTTATTTGCAACATTCGTTTTTTGCCTCATTTGTAAAACAATTGAAAATTGTTTGCCTTCAATGAAACGACATATATGTCGATTTCACTGGTACAAAGAGATACTGAATGGTAAAAACTCTAGAGAATTTTGAAAATATAAAATCGCAATCCACGGGGTAGAAATTACACAATTGCCTTTATTCCCGAAGCGCCATCAAGGAATAAAAAGACCTCTAGAGTAATTAGCAGTGATCATACCCTTAGGGGTCAGGATAGTGACCATAATCTAAGTAAAGGCATTCCAGTGCCGAATTTGTTATTAACTTAACGTATCTTCGATATACCTCTTGATGGTGAACCTTAGTAGAGAACTCCTATAGTTGATCGATTGGCTACTTTCTTCCAAAAGATGCTTGTGGTTACTTATAGTGAAATGACGCCTCGGAATTGGGTTGATACAACTAAGAAAAATATAGGCTTTTGAACAAGAAACGATTAGATATTGGCATGTGAGAAATTTTCTGCCGAAAGTGAAGTTGAATGCGGTCTTCTAGCAAATGAACCACTACTACAGCATAGTTTTTGAGTTAGTGAGTCAAATAGAACGATACATGGAAAAACTTTGTCGAAATTCGGAAACCTTCTACCAGAATGCTGCAGAATCCCAACTGATTTGAAGGTTAAACTTCAGTAGTGTCTTCACCAAAGAAGCCTTGTCTATCCTCATTAGCTGTTGACCAACCTCGGACTTTAGTACTACCTCTTACTAGATTAAGAAATTTGGCGATAGTGCTATATTTGAAATGGAAAAGCCAAGAAAGACACTTAGAAAGACTTCTACATCCGACTGAACATAGTACGTATATTGTTAGTCATGGACCAACGTCTACGGAAGAAGATTAAATTCTGATACCAGCCAAGAGCCAACGAACTTTGGCAAAATAATCAGTGATTGCTAAATAATGGCCTCGCATTGAATCGTTCTGTAGCAATCTATTATTTTGCTGATTAGCCACACAGCTGGGTGCTATGAGCGCCTGTATAGGGTAATCGAATTTATTATGTTAATAATAACTTCACATGGTGTGTAAACCAAAATTATGATGTTATAATGTTTTTAAAATATCAAGAAATACCGAGGAAAACTTTTAAATATTTTAGAAGAAAACACTGAGCAACAAGTAGGTACATATGTGAAATGATTACTGTAAATTAAGCAATTGTACAATACGAGGTATTTGACTAAAAGAGGTTAATACTGAAGTAGGTGATAATACTCACCTAGACAAAAATAAATTATGTGTGAAGTGGGCGGGGGTAACTTTTACTTAAATCGGCTGTAAATTCGCTACGAGTACCTGCCAATATCAGTTGACATCTACATATTTTAATTAAATCCTTCTCCTATAAAAACACAAACACATATCGAATTTAAGTTTTATCATGCTGCATGACTCAAATAAGTAATATAAAATTAATAGTTTTAGTATTTAAAACATGTCTATTTTAATTCTTTTTACAAAACTTAATTGTTTCTTTAATTCGCAGCTGTTGTAAAAAATAAAAAAAGGGTTTTATACAGGGTGTCCCGCATGTGGTCTGGCATCCGAAGGCTACGGTTAGGTCATGTTTAGATAAGGATAAAATTGTATGGGTAGGGGTAGGGAATCGTAACGGTTTCCGAGACAACAGGACTTTAAAATATTTGGGTATGTTTTTATAGATCACCCTGTAACTCTGAACGTCACACCCTCTGATGATAATTTAAATTTTGATAGATGGACCTTTCCAATGGTCTTTAACTGTTTTCCCTCCTCTTCTCCGTTGTGAAGTTATAGCTCAGCAGATTTAGAATTTCGGAATTTTTACTCGTTTTTTTTTTATTTAACTACTATTTTTATCAAAAAATACGTCATCAATACCAACTTTTCATATTGGATTTAAGAAACCCAAAGCCATAGCTTTAAAATGACCTATCACAATCTGTACCCAAACAAAATTAGAGATTACTCTTTGAGATTTTTTACCGGGGAAAATTTATATTAGTTCAAGAAGGCATTCTTTTGGATTCTCCACTAGCAAACGCTTGGTTTTGACTCATCAACAGGTCCCAAATAGTGAAATTGAGTTACTTGAAAAAAAACAAATTGTTGGGAAGGGTTACTCAACCCCAACTTTTTATATCATATGTATTTATTTAAAATACAACTTATCACAAGGAAAGTGGACACGTACTTTTCCTTCAGAAAAACTACATGAGACTCAAAGATTATTTTCAACTAAAACTTATCCTACGTAACTATACCCTTGAAAATATTAAATCTGGCTAGCAGATGTTTCAAAATATTACACAGAATCCTTTGTGTGTTTCCTCTAGAAATTCGTTGTCCCTTATTTTATTGCCTTACGGAAAATTCAAAGTGAAATTTCCCGGGCTACTATTTATTGCACCTGGGATATTCAGCTTAATTGAAATTGCATATATATTTTAGCCATAAATAATATCTTCAGTACATTTATTTTTGTAATTGTTGAATAAATTTAACGCAAATGAAAAAATAGAGCAAAAAAGAAATGAAACAATTGAGAAAAATAGAAAAAAAAAGAATTTTATTAAAAACATTTAAAAAAATTTTAAAAAACAGATTCATTCGAAACGAATCGAACCTGTATACGTCCGCAGTGGGCTGAAAAAAGAAACAGGAAGAAGAAGAAGCGTTTCGTGTTAGTAGAAAACCTTACACTCATCGGTAAAGCTTGGTTTTCTGCCTGCTGTAGACGCTTGAAACGGATCAAATTGATCTCCTCTCATATAAGCTCAGAATAAATTCTGGGTGTGAATTATATGAGGCAAAAGCTCCTATATTAGACTAAGGAGGAAGAAATAAAATTAGAGATTACTGTTAAGATTTTTACCGGGACAACAAATTTCTTAGCTTTTGCTATATACCGGAGAATAAATAAAACAATGCCTTCTTGAACAAATATCTGTACCCAAAATGTAATCGCTTCTGCGATTTTTTTTGATTTCCAAAAGATAATTGCCTATTTTCTGGCACTCATTGAACTTTTTCAGCCATTTTAACTCGACATGCTTAAGAAAAAGTGCAAAAAACGCAGAAAGGATTACATTTTGGGTAAAGAGTGTGATAGGTCATTTTAAAGCTAAGGCTTTGGGCTATTTAAGTTCAATATTAAAAATTGGTATTAATGACGTGTTTTTTGATAAAAATAGTAGTTAACCTTCAAGCGGGAGCGCGGTGTCGAATCGACCCCGCTCAATACATTATCGTTCATAATATTATTATTATTCGTCACATGCATTTATCATTCCTACCCTAGTAGAAATTGCTCACAGTTTTACCTTGTCTTCTGCCCCGCAAGGGGCAGTTTTTATGTAAACCAATACTAATTTGACCGAAAAGTATCATAGTGTTTGCAGTTCAAAAAGAAGCATATAGAAAATTAAGTCCCCATGAGCCTCCTGATGAGCATTCATTAAATCTCATCGAAGGGCTCATTAGATAGATAGATAGATAGATATATACTAAACCCGCAATAAATAAATATTTATTATTGTCATCACCTTGTCAGACGACATTTCTACTAGGAAAATTTGAATTGATTTTTGTGATTTATTTATTTAAGTTTTTAAATTATTTATTTTAAATTAATTTTTTGATTTGTTTTCCGCGGAAAGACTGTCGCCGGTATGCTGAACAAGACGTTATGCCCAAATCCTTACGCCTCAGCGTCTTATAGTTTCAATTCGGGAAAAAATATGAAATCAACCTTAAATGCAGATTATCATTTATGAATTCATCATGACACTCATTGACATGCTCCTTAATAAACTCATCATGACACTCAGTGCTACGCTCATTAATAAGCTCATCGTGACACTCATTGATATGATCATTAATAAGATCATCGTGACACTCATTGATATGATCATTAATAAGATCATCGTGACCCTCATTGACATACTCATTAATAAGCTCATCGTAACGCTCATTATGTACTCATCGAAGTGTTCATCTAATATTGTAAAATGCTCGAAAGAGAAGCAAAGTATATATTTCAAAATAAGTGAAAGAGATGCAATATCTCATGCTCACTATCTGTGAATAAGTAAATAAATGAGTTTTTTCCCGGATTTGATTCAAACGCGAATAAATTTCATTAGTACGTTCATCTGATTGCTCATGAAGAGCTCATTGATGAGCTCATCATGATATGTCTACCAGGGGAGTAGCCTGTCGACTTGTCACTGTGTGCGAAATAAACAGTTTAACGCTCCCCCCACACTACAGATCGCTATTATTTTAGTCGCAGCACAGGTGTCGAAAACACACCACGCGCCTGTCGCTGATTAGTTTACGCGCGACTCTCTCACTGAAGATTCAGGTACTCGTAGGAATGGCGTGGGGTTGACAACATTTACACAAGCCTGGAACTTATTTATTAGGGAGAATATTATTGAAGAATTTCTACTCAATTCATTGCGGTTTGATGATGCTACTAGACGAACATCTCGCGTACTCTGGACAAAGCTGCACCAATAAGAAGAGGTTTTAGAAGTATTTACACAAAACTGTCTTTTACCATATTCTGTGGGAGAGAACGTTGTTATTGATGAGATGATGGGAGGTTTCCGAGGGAAATGTCCTTTCAGACAATACCTAAATCAAAACCCGAAAAATACGGAATAAAACTTAATCCGCTTGTAGACGCTGCTACGTTTCATGTCCTCAACATTGAACTTTATGCCAGCAAGCAGCCTGAATGCCCGTACCAGTTGAGTAGTGCTGCATCAGACGTCATGAAAAGGCTAATTACACCAATTTCTGGCATTGGACGAAACCTAACAATCGACAATTGGTACACCAGTGTGCCTTTGGTAGTCGATTTGGCCAAAAATCATAAGATTTCTGTTGTGGGTACCATGCGTAAAAACAAGAAAGAAATACCTCCTTGTTTTACAGATAAAAAATACCTGAATATTCAAGTCAATTTGGATTTTCTGATATAGCTACGCTGGTATCTTACGTGCTCAAAAAGAAAAGATCTGTAGTTCTAATATCATCACTTCATTCTGCTGCTGAAATTGATGAAAGTACAAATGAAAAGCGCAAACCCAGCATCATTACTTTTTACAACAGAACAAAAGGCGGTCGATGAAGTCGATAAAAAAGTAAAGATGTATTCAACATCAAGGAAGAATAATAGATGGCCGTTGAAACTCTTCCTTCATCTTCTGGATATTGCTGAAATAAATGCCATGGTGATATTGATGGCAAATAGTGTGATCATTTAGAAAGTATTTCCGTGCATTAGGCATTGAATTGACAAAAGAGTACGTCCAAAGAAGAGCAAAGATTGCAAGCTTTCCAAGAAAACTGAAAAGAAACATAAGAGAGCATTTGAATATGGATCTTGAAGATGCTGCTGGTAATGAAGCAAGCAGTAGTTCCAGAACATGCAGAGGAAGCTGCAAAATTTGTCCAGCAAAAAAAGGAGGGAATTGAAAACACAATGTACATCATGTCAGAGAAATATTTGCAGAAGCCACACTACATTCATTTGCAATGAATGTTATCTTGCCGAAGAAACAGATCCCGAAGAAAACTAGATCCAAGTTTAATTATGTTTTATTCTTATTTTATCATTTTTATTGTTTTTTATTATGTATTTATACTAGTCTGAAGCTTTTGTGTTCCTAAATTGTTTTTTGAATTTTGGATAAATCAATATTTTAGTTATGTTATTTGATTTTTTTCTGAGTTTAAGTTATTACTTTTCAACAATTTGAGTTTGAACACAATAATAATGTATCTGAATACAAAAAAAAATTAATGACTATTGATTAATTAATGTTTTATTTCTCTCATATATCCCATAGGTCTTTTCGATTACGCGCGACCGCTGCCGTTACAAATGACCGCGCGCCCGCTTGAAGGTTAAATAAAAAAAAAACGAGTAAAAGTTCCGAATATTTACCTTTGTTTAGTCATAACTTCAAAACGGAGTAGAGGAGGGAAAAAATTTAAAGACCATTTGAAAGGTCCAACGATTACCCATTTATAATAGCTTAAATCATCTACAGAGAGCGTAACGTTCAGAGATACAGGGTGAGCTATAAAAACATACCCAAATATCTTAAAGTTCAGTTATCTCGAAAACCGTTATGATTTTCTCCCTCCACCCATACAATTTTTTGGTTGTCTAAGCATGGCCTATCCGTAGCCTACGAGTGCCCTGTATATAAATTTATATAAATTTGTTCTGTCACGGACCAGCTTCCACATTATTAAAATATTTCAAATAATCATCTTGAATTTTTTTCCCCATACATTTTGCAAATAATGTATTATGCGTCTAATTCCTAAACCAAGAGTGACTTTTCCTGTTTCAAGATTTTTCTGATTATAACAAGATAGTGTTGTGTAATGTTCAGTACATTTTTGGAGGTAACAACACGCTGGTCCAATCTTGTCAATATTTTTCAATTCTAAATTTATAGCTGTATGGAAAATTCGAAAACGATTTTTCGAGATAATCAGTAGTTGAAAATTTACCTTTTATGCGTTAGTCCTTCCTGCGAAAATGGTTTCAAAAAATCATTTCTAAGAACTAAAGCGTCGTCTCCAAGAAATATAGTATAAAAGGCAGTGCAGAATTACGGCTTTCAAGAACTTTTGCAGAGGGTATGTTCAAAGGATGTTTTTTTTTTTAGTTTTTCATAAAACATGATATTCTCATTAACACCTCCATCAGATATTTGTTAATTTGTTCCAAAGTCACAATAAATAAATTCATAATTAGCATTGGAAATGGCAATAATACAAAGCTATGATAGCCTTTATAATTATAGAATTATGAGCCACTCACTTCCTCTGGATGGGGTAATCCTCACATGTTTCTCGTCTACTAAGGAATTGGGAAAGTTACCCTTATCATACAATTCCTTGGCAATTGTTATGGCCCCAAAGTCCTGCAGGCACCTAAAAAAATAGATTTCTCGTTAAATAGCATTTGTAATGAAAGGAAACTAACGATACTTAACTTTTGTTCTGTCCACTCCTGTGTTCTGAGTTAAACTCGATGTGTTGTATTTATTTTTCAATTACAGATTGTTGCTTGCCAGCGGCTGCATACGGTTGCCATAGCACGCCCAGTTCTAAACTAATATTGGTGGAATGTAGCACTATCTAACTTGGGTTAGTGATTACGTCTGCTACCTTGTATCATGAGGGTTAAGTAGCTGAAGCAATAACTTCAATCGTCACAGGATACACAAGCATATCACTAACAGCAGCTGGATTCTATTATTCTATGACAACAGGGAATAAAAATGAGCTCAGTTATCGCGTATCTTTATAGGGAAAAGTTGCATAAAAGAAAGCTTGCTTGGAAGTCTTTTACTGGACTGGGTCCACCCTGATACGTTAGGCTATTGTATTTTGCACAAATAAAAAATATTGTCACGATTCATGCAAACGATACCCCCTCAGGAATTTTTGTTTTGGTTGGAAAATAAGTTAAGTTAACGAAACCAAACTTAGGCATTCATTGATTCAATTTCAAAATTTCAATATTCTTAAATAGTAAGCATCTTATCTAGGCCTTTCCCTGAGTAAACTGTCCTCAGAAGGGGAAGTAAAATCTAACCTAACTTAGGTTTCTAAACATCCCGAATTATAGAATAAACTTTATATTTTTATTGATTTGCGCAATAGCGGGGGAACAACTGCAACCCTAAGTCAAGGTCCAATATATAATTTATACTCCAAAGCCCCGGAAAAAGAAATTCAAGCGATATGAAAGTAATTGTCGAAAAAAAGCAATGTCCAAGCAATTAATAATTTTTTTGGCTAGCACAGAATGAAATTAAAATTTAAACAAGTAAAAAAACTAGAATTGGTCTAAGACCAATTCTTATGATACCCTAGATGAATGCCCGTATTAAATTTCGTATGGTCATCGATCTATTCAAGTTTGATTTTGAAGTTGTTTTTCGCATGTATTTCTAGAACGGTTTGTCGCACAGAAAAAATGATTAAAAATGATTATTTTATAGGCTTTCGTATTCTGCAGAAGTTTTTAGTACAATAAAAATGTCTTGGACTGATCGTTTTCAAAGTATACGTAAAAGACCTTAATTTTTATATGGCAACACCAAGAAGGAGTTGCCCGATTTGTCTCATTTTTGAACTTAATTTTACATTTTTTTTAAGTCAGCGTACAAAATTTCAGCTCTCTAAGTTCTCGAGTTCTCGTGGGCAGAGACGGACGGACGGACACGCAAAATAACTTTTAATATTATGAATGGGTGTCCAATCCATTTTGCTCTACCATCATTATTTCGAGGTGTTACAAACGGAATGACAAACTTAGTATACCCTTTAGATTTCAGCTAGTGTATAAAAAGAACCTTTTAAAAAGGAAAATTCAAAAAATAATATTTTCCAAATTATATTTTAATTGGAAACCATCATGATAAAAATTGGGAAATCTTGGAAATTTTGGAAGCAATTTTCCAATAGGGGGCAAAAGTGCATAAATAAAACGACTGGGGTAGATAGGGGACAGTTTTTCGGTGGTCATTTTTGGGAAAACAAAGCAGAGTATCCAAGGCAAAAAGTTTGAACAAATGGAAAAAATCTATATATTTAAAAAAACCTTAGAGTAAAAGAAAAAGTTTGGATAAGTTCTAAAACATAGCCCAGAGGAAAAAAATGATAAATTTGGTTGTTTTCTTAATAATATAATTTTTAGTTCTAGTTTATTCTCTACATTTCTTTCGTTTGGTTTCCTTTTATTTTAAATTACCATTGATGCCTACCCTCATCAGCCAACTCGGCAGTAATTAACTCGCGAAATTGACATCTCGTTTTAGTAGAAATTAAAATAATTGATCTTTTGCTAATATTTCCATATTCTTTGTTGGCCGAGCTGGTGTAATTCCTCTCATTCCATTTTCCTTTGTAAATATTATAACGTTTTTTTTTTTTATTTTTTCTTTCTATTATTTAATTTAACGCCCAACATATTTATTTTCTTTTTATAATTTTTTCTTTAAGTGGACAGGAATTTCTCTTTGTTATATGGTGTGAAATAAAGAAGAACCTACTTCTCAGTTGAGCTAGTTCTATTACCCCTCAAGTGGTCGTAACATAAATTTTTGGCGCCCAACGTGGGGGGAGAGTTAATTTCATGAAAATGTGTCTTAAATATTGGAACAATTAGTTATAAACATTGCAACTAGACGCCTATCTAATTCAGCTAGCAACAGACGCTATGAATTATTTTTTTTACTCACTCATAAAATATAATTTTTTTTGGTATCCACATTTCTTCTTCTGGGTGCTGGGGAAAATTCAATTGTTATTTGCACCCAACTCCACCTATGCTTTTATCACAAAATTAATTTGCTTTCTACTTCACATTTTTCTTTTTTAATAGGCTGCACTCGCACTTATGTTATTTATTCGTATGAAAACCTTAAGTAACGGGTTTTCCAATAAGAGGTGTTATTTTGATATTGAAAGAAAAATGCCATTTTTTGAGATAAATGATCGGATCTTTATTTCATTATAAAGGGGAAGGTATGCCGTTATTAATGGAAAATAACATCAGTCAAATGACCACCACGACCACGCCTACAGGACCATATCCTTTTCATGAAATTTACCATAACCAAATCGCAAAGTGGCTGCCCTATGTCCTCGATAGCCTCACGAATTCCATCTTTGAGGTCTTGAATCGACGCTGGGCTGTTGGCGTAGACCTTCTCTTTCACGAGGCCCCAAAGGAAGAAGGACCAAGGTGTTAAGTCACAAGAGCTCGGTGGCCAATTATGATCACCTCTTCGAGAGATAACACGGTCCGGAAACTTTTCCCGTAAAAGATCAATGGTTTCGTTGCTTGTATGGCACGAAGCGCCGTCTTGTTGAAAGTAAACGTTGTCCAGATCAATACCATCCAATTCCGGCCATAAAAAATCATTAATCATCTGTCGATAGCGCAATCCATTCACCGTAACTATTGCTCCAGCCTCATTTTCGAGAAAGTAAGGTCCAATGACCCCGCGGGACCATAAACCGCACCAAACAGTCACACCTTGAGGATAGAGAGGCTTTTCAACAATAACTCTTGGGTTTTCCGAGCCCCAGATTGCACAATTTTGCTTGTTGACGAAGCCATCGAGGTGGAAATGGGCCTCATCACTCAAGATGAGTTTTCGATGGAATTCCGGATCATTTTCATGCATTTCAAGGACCCAATCAGCAAAGACTCGACGTTGTTGATGATCCGCCGGCTTGAGTTCTTGTGTTAACTGAACTTTATAAGCCTTAAGACCCAAATCTTTATGCAAAATACGGTGTAATGACGTTTGTGGAATGCCTAATTCCAAAGAACGACGAGGAATGGAAAACCTGGGTTTTCTTCAACACTTTCGGCTACAGCAGCAATATTCTCGGCTGTTCTTGAGCTACGTGCACGGGTTTTATTCTTCACATCACTAACTTGTCCCGACAGCTCGAATTTTTCTACCAATTTCTGTATTGCGGTCCGACTAGGTGCTTCACGACGACCCAGAAATGTTCGAGTTTTACGAACCGTCTCTGCCACATTTTCACCATTTTTATAGTGAATTTTAATAATTTCAATGCGTTGCTGAATCGTCTATCGTTCCATTTTTATTAATGGCGTAGTTTCCACTTGTCAAATGTCAAAAATGACAGCTCCAAAAGTTACATCTACCGAAATAGCGGGCTAATTAAAATAACACCACTTATTGGAAAACCCTTTAAAAGTTGCTTACATATTTTATTGAATTGAATTGAACTTACATATTTTATTGAATTTTTTTATTTGCGATTTATAAAATACCAATTCAAATATTTATTTTTGTGACTTGAGCTAATTATCGTTGTTCTTCTGACCTACTTCAATAACTGACCTAGATTTCATTGATCACTTGAAATTAATCGGGCTGTTATTCATCTAGTTGAGTTGTATGTAAACAGGTGATGCGGTCGCATTCTGCTTTCTATTCAGCATATCTATTGCTATTTGCTCAAGATTATGGAAGCATACATATGAATTTATTTTTCCTTAAACTGGACGTTATCAGCATAATATAAACTTTCCTATTTCGATATAATACAAGAAGCGCTTTCATCATTATTTTTATTTTTTTTTTTATTACATAAACTCATATTTTATGGCCATTCAAGTAATTCTTGTGTGCTATGTAATGCTACTGTTCATACATATAGGACACGTCCCCACAAGATTCACCCTTTTTTTCATATAATCAAAAGCACGCAGACTCAGCAAAATTATTCATTCCTCCGCCGGTAAATACTTTTCTGAAAAACAAAAGTATCAAATAACATTTCTAATCATAGTCATTCTCGCACGCGCGTTTTGCAGAAGTAAGCACTTTTACTTACTCGAAGACAAAAAATCTAAACCTAATGAAAAGTTCAAATTAATAAGAAAGTCAGTCTGTTTTAAATTTGCTTATGAGTCGGTCGTAGTCGTAAAAGTTTTATTTTTATTATTATTAAACGTTTAAAATAAAAGTTGTGTTTTTCTTGCTCTCTTATTATTTTTTTTTTAATTTCATTTATCTTGTAAAAAAAGGTAAAATTCTAAAAGTTATATACATATATATCTTAGACAAGGTGCTGAATATCTATGAAGGAATCATCGGTGAATTGTTTAGGTTAATTTATTTAGTCCTAGAAAATAGTTTTGGTTGAGGGTCGGTTGTCCGGAATTTGGAAAAAGTATAATCCGCCGTCACCATATATACGTGGATCGTAACGCCAAGAGTTGCCTTTTCTCTTTGTACCGCAAAAATAGTTATAGTTATCGCACTGAAGTACAATTCTTTTTTTTATTGGGTTTGCTTGCCATCATTAACCATATATTCTGATCTACCTAGTTATTCTTCAATCGTTATTCCATTACAATGAAAATTAATAGATTGAGCCAGGAAGAGCTCGCCTATGAGTTGGAGATAAGATAAGGCAAAGTGGAAGAGATGAAGCAAACTCTCCGCTCGTCCTTCAAAGCAGAACGAATGGGCAAAATACTGATTCAAGATCCTAACAAAGATTGAATAGGCCTTTAGCAGACTCAATAGGTCAGTATCGAAAGAGGAAAGTCAGGCTAAGGATAAATCCAAGGTGTGGGCAGATTTAGTCCTAGCCTTAGGGTCTTTACAATCTAACGTTGAAGGCGAAGACGAACACAGTGATTGTTCTAAGGGAGTATGAAGTTAAGTAGATCATTGTCACACTTAACAACTTCTCGTCCTAGTGCACCTCTGCATAAGTGGGATATTAAGCTCTCTGGTGAGCACGGACAGTCTTTGCACTCTTTCCTAGAGCGTGTGACGGAGCTTGCGGAAGCAAGAGGTGTAAGCAAGCTCAGCTGTTTCGCTCTGGCTTGCATTTCTTTACGGGACGCGCTCTTATCTGGTACCGGGCAAACAAGGCAATAGTATATTCGTGGTCAGAGCTCGAAAAGGAACTTAAAAAAGAGTTCTTGCCAGGCGACTACGATGAAAAACTTTTGGAAGAGATAAAGCGAAGGACTCAAGGTAGAGATAAAACCATTGGAACATATGCTGCGATAATGTCGAGTATGTTTTCCCGATTAACTCTTCCATTACAAATACAGCTAGGTCTGACTAATGTAGAAAACATTCAGGAACTGGTAGATTTGGGAAGGAGGTTAGAATCTGTCCGTACTTCCGCTGAGACACTTATTCCTCCACCCTCGAAACGAAATACCCATCTCCTTGAACCAGATCTAGCCTATATTGCCAGCGATCATACTTCTGTAGCCATGGTGAGCGATACAAGTCCTAGTTCCCGTTCGGGGCCTAAACGTTTTAAGTGTGGACGTGTAGGACATTTAGCGCGGTCTTGCCAGAGGAATTTCCACTGCTACGGTTGCGGTACCAGGGGTGTTATACGCCCAAATTGTGCAAATTGTACACGAAGCAGGACAAATGCACCAAACCGAAGTAATCCTAACGCTAGTGAACAACCGGGAAATGGAAGCCGAGCTCGACAATATGCGGTGTCTCGAGCTCAATTGGTTCCGAAAAACAGCTGTCGCTGTGAATCCTGGGCGGGCTAACGAAGTTTTCGGAGATCATGGAAAAGCATTGCACTTATTAGTGGATTATGCATTTAAAAAAGGAATGACGAAATGCGTCCACATCTCGACGTTTTAATTTTTGGATTAAAGGTGAGTGGTTTGTTGGATTCGGAAGCATCACAGACAATTTTAGGAGAACCTGGTTGGCAGTTTTTGGAGAAAATGGGATTAAAGATTCAAAAGGCTATAGCCGGAAACGTAATTTTAGCAGACGGAAAGAGCATCCAAGTTTTGGGAGAAGTCAGTCTTCCTATAAAATTTAAAGGACGAATTAAGGTCTTGGACGTGTTAATCATTCCTGCATTGCCATATTTTCGGTATTGATTTTTGACATGCTATGAGTATAGTTGCCAACCTGAAAGCAACTTGTTGGAGATTTACTGAGCACTATGAGCAATCATTCAAAACTCACAGAAAGACAACGTAAATACCTCAAAAAGGTGGTCAAGGAAGCTGAACCGAAAATGGGGAAGGAGCTGGGGTGTACCAACCAGGTTCAGCATGTTATTCGCACCGATTCCGTCCAATTAAGCAGAGGCATTACCCTGTTTCTCCTGCCATTCAAAAAGTCATTAATGAAGAATTGGACGACATGTTAGAGGCGGTCGTGGTCGAGCCTTCTAGTAGCGCTTGATCCTCACCGGTGGTTATGATGAGAAAAAGGACGGGTCATATAGGTTTGGTGTAGATTTCCGCAAAGTCAACAAGGTAACTGCAAAGGATGCGTACCCTTTGCCATATGTCTCGGCTATGCTCGACAAACTCCGAGATGCAAAATATATGTCATCTTTGGACATCTTTTGGCAAGTACCAATGGAAGAAAACTCCAAGCAATACACGGCTTTCACAGTCCCTAATAGAGGCTTATTCCAATTTAAAAGAATGAATACCCTTTTGGGCATAGCAATTCGCAAGCGAGTTTGCAACGCCTCATAAATCACATTCTTTCAGGAAACTTGGAAAGTCTTGTATTCATAAATCTGGATGACGTTATAATTGTTACCCAATCACTTGTACACCACTTAGAAGTCTTGGAGGAAGTCTTAGATACGCTTCAGGCAGGCAGGGTTTGTTAATAATTATAATAAATGTGAGTTCTGTCGTTCGGAGCTGATATATTTCGGGTACGTTGTTGGTGAAAATGGACTACAGATTTCTCGAGTTTGCTTCCACCCATCACTGATTTACTCAAAAAGAAGCATAAATTCATCTGGTAAGAAGAATGCGAAACAGCCTTCCAGAAAATCAAAGATAGACTGGTTAGTGCACCAATCCCGACATATCCTGACTTCGATCAAGAGTATATTATAAACAGATACGCCTCAGGATATGGTCTAGAACTATTCGATCACGGAGAGAGAATGCTTAGCCGTCTTGTAGGCTGTTGAGAAATTAAGACGATATATTGAAGGTATGCACGCATCCCTTATTTGGCACCACAATTTAAAGGATCCTAAGGGTAGATTGGCTAGGTGGGCAATGCGACTCCAGCAGTACGAGTTTGATATCGTACATCGAAAATGTAAGGAACACCTTTTGCCTGATTCGCTGTCGTGGTCAGTACCTATTGTAAATTGTGCAATAGAGTAGCAAGGTCCGGAGGATAAGTAGTATGAAAAATTACTAAATAACTTCAGAAATTCTCCATCAAAATAGAAAGATTGGAAAATAGAAAGTGGTGTTTTGTGGAAACATCAACGCCTCAGATACCCCCTGCTAGCAATGCAGACTGATTTTTGGAAACTGGTAGTCCCAAAGCACCAAATGTTCGAATCAAATCGATTCGAATATATTTTTTTGAACACACAACTTCTGAAAAGAAAACGTGCTGAAAACAAAGCATCAAAATTTTAAGTAAAATTAACTCTAATCTAATTACTCTTAATAAAAAGTAAGGTACACAATCCAACAAAGCCATGTATTTGTCATCTACATAACACATTACACAAATACAATACAAAAGTATAGCCTCATTGAGCAGATCAAATTAAAATTATTATCATATGTTTGAACCAGCTAGATTCGCGTTAAAAACAATTCCTGAAATGGGAACATATCCAAAAATACCATGCTAAAATTAAGTTCTGAAAAGAAAAGCTCATTACACTTTTCCCAAAAAATAGGTAAAACATCTAACAAAGCATGTGTTGGCACGTAACATACAGTGCATGGCAGAAATACGATCAGATCAAGCAGATCAATTTGCAACTCTATCATTATCATCATTACAAGTACCATCGAACGGGAATTTCTTCTCTACGTCAGGAAAAAAAAAACCTCCAACGCCGGTTCGCATGGCCACCGCAGTACTTGGAACTCGGAAATCCGCATATTAAGCGGTGCGGATGATGTGTCTGTTTTAGTATACTGTTTTTTTACAAAATCTAATTTTTTTAATAGAATAGGGTGCAAACTGCAGGAGTCATTCAAGCCAAACTTTTCTCAGTTTTACACACTGGCATATATAATATGGACTGCTCGATATGCTATTTCATGCGGGTACAATTTTTTGTGTCGGTGCCAACATTGAAAAAAATCCATTGGCGAAAAGTTGAAAAGTGAAACCTCTCGAATTTCTATTAACCCAAATAATTAATTTAAAAACATTTATTTCGACAAACCCACTTATGTATTTATTGTTTACAGCCCTTTCTCAGTTCGCACGTTACATAGGAAAGTGACCAACTCAAAAAATGCTACTTTTCAGGAGAGCGAAAAAACGAAAAGCTGTACATAGAATTAATTCTAGCATAACGTAGTAATTGTTTGCTAAAAATAGTCTGAACTCTTAAATTTGTTAGTAAATATATTTCTGAAGATTTACATAAAAGAAATTTTAAGTTTTTGTTACCGCAGTTGGCGAGGTTAGCTGTTAATCCCGCATCCTCTTAAGTTGTGTCGTTTTTCTTTGTTGCGAAATAAATATTTTTACAAGTTTTTTTTAAGTGGCACAACTCACGATTTTTAAGAACTAAATTCCGTACTTTGAACTTTGTGGAAAATTGTCATAACTCATAATATAATTTGTAAGAAATAATTGCTGTTTTGTGGAAAAGTGACACAATTTAAAATAATACTGTTAAAATGTCGAAAACATTTTTACGTTTGTTATAAAGATCGTCGCAAGTCAAAAAGTGACACTGACACACTGTTCTATGAAGAATATCTCTGTTCTTAAGTAACAGAAAAGTGATACTATCTCTATCTAGCGGCAAAAACAATCAGATAGAAATATGCCAATTTCATGGTGTAATTAACTCAAAAACGACAAATTTTGAGTTAGGTCACATTTCTATGTGACGTGCGAATTAGTAGTTGGTGCTTAGATCGAAAGAGAACGCTATATAGAAATGAGCCCACTTTCTGCAGTGTATTTCTATGGACGTAGTTAGTCCATATTTTAAATGTCAGTGGTTTTACATAAGAACGCTGCAAATATTTTAGAATGTTAGGAGTGTTAGAGTGTGTGAAATTGCCATCAGCAATTGATTCAAATTCCTCAGTTAAAAACAGAAAGTATTTCCCATAGAACGACTTGGGACAAATAAAAGTTTTAAATTTCAACCCAAGTCGTTTCAATAGAAAAAAGCCCCACGACAAATCTTACCTAAGATTTGTCGAAAATAAAAATACATATATGTATACCTACATACATATCGGGCGCAGAAAATTAACTCGGTGAAGATTTAAACGATCAAGTCTTCACCAAAAAGCCTTCTTTCAGCAAATTGTCGCGAGCGGCATACATTGTGGGTGCAACAATGTATGTACGATAGCAAGACGATGGTTTGATATTTATGAAAATATCAAATTTCATTTCAACCATCGTCCGCCGCGGTAGGCTGAACACTAATTGTAAACAGGTAAAGAAAATAGAAGTTGCGATAAGAAAAAATAAAATAAACGTTTTGTAAAAATAGCCATAAGAGGAAGTTTGTGAAAGAAAAAGTTTGTGAACAAAGCAAAAGTAAAAAAATATATATATAAATAAAATAAAAGTGTGCGAGTTGTCTTAATCATAGCTTCCTGAAACGGTGTAGAGTGATTGCCTTCGACTAAGCTAAGCCCCGAAATATAACAGGAGTTAGGACTAAGTTAAGTTAGGCTCTGATGTGGTAGCGAGGGAGTCTGTTTCGTGGCTTGGGAACTGTTTCTCTGAGGTCCGAAACCCAAATTCCGAGAAAAACCTATACACATACATCACATGCATACAATAGCATTCATTGAAATAAATTTTTATTTTTTTAAGTTTCGGAATAAAGTTTTTTTTTAAGTTGAATTATATAAAGAAAAAAAGTATAAAATAAAAAAAAATTATTTTTTCAAATAACTCAATTAATTAAATATTTTTTCTCAAATTTAGGGGGGGGGGGTCATGACCCCCCCCCCCTGGATCCGCCACTGATGAGTGAAGCCTAAGTATATAATTACGTGGTAAGAAAGGACGGAATATATGTTTTTCAACGTTTGTCATCGTTTTCTTACGTATGGCTTAGATATACTCACTCCACATTATCTTACTTAACAACTTCCGATACTGCAATTATATTCATTTGGTGGTGCGGAAATTTACATATATGCATACATTTGGGTTGTAGGTGCATACATAAAGAATTGACTCATATACGACTGAGATAAACATTTCTCATGACGGCCATACTTTAATTTTTAGGTACGGGGAAACTTTATATGCATGAAAGAGAGAAATAAATAAATTACATCTGTATAACAAGTACCAATATATTTTACTACAAATATGTTTTGCTTTTCCTGTAAAATCCATTTTTCCTTACATTCATTCAAATCCGAAGTAGTCATGTTCAAGCAAGACCTCAAAAAATCTTAACTAAAAACTACCTATAAGTTTATTTTTTAGTGATTACTTTTTATATTTTAAATTTAATTCAAATTATTAATATAAATAATGAAAAACGAAGTTGTATTTGTGAAATTATTACGTGTATTGTTATTGTGTATCCTGCACTGTACTACACTACTTCAAAAGGCGTTGCTTATATAAACGCGTTTTTAAATTTTTTCTTTTCTTTAAGTTAAACAAATCAATTGTTTTTAATATATTACTATATCTGCATTTATCTTACATATTTTCTTTATCATTATGTTGAATATTTATATTTCATACTGATGTATATTGGTTAACTGGATAGACTCCATGCTTAGAAGCAGGAGGATAACTACTACTCTGGGAAACTGTTCAGTCACGATCACTGCAGCTAAAGGCTGCCCACAAGGAGGAGTTCTCTCTCCACTCCTATGGTCGATCGTGATTGAAGATCTCTTAGAGAAGCTGACCAGTTCGGGTTTTACCGTACAAGGCTACGCGGATGACCTAGTAGTCACGATACGGGGCAAGCATGACCAAGTCATATCCGACCTCATGCAAAAAGCCCTTTATAAAGTCCGCACGTGGTGCTTAACCAAAGGCCTCAGTGTAAACCCAAACAAAACGGTTGTCGTTCCGTTCACGAGAAGATCAAAGCTTTCACTAAAGGCTCCTCTGCTCGATAACACGGAATTGATATTTTCAGAAGAAGTCAAATATCTGGGGGTCACCTTAGATAAGAAACTTTCCTGGAATTCGCATCTATCTAGAGTGACGGAAAGAGCGATAGGATCTCTCTACACGTGCCGTCGCTTCATTGGCAGAACATGGGGTCTGAAGCCAAAAATGATGTACTGGATGTACGCCACGGTTGTTAGACCCATGGTCACCTATGCGGCCCTCGCATGGTGGCCAAAAACTAATGAAAAGAAGGCTGAGGCTCTGCTTCAAAAAACACAACGGCTTGCCTGTCTAGGAATAACTGGTGCCATGAGGACCTGTCCTACAGCAGCCATGGAAGCCTTACTAAATCTTCCACCCCTACATCTGCAGGTGAAAAAGGAAGCAATCTCCAGTGCTATAAGACTGCAAAAGTAGAAACAGTTAAAACCAGGGAATCTGGTTGGTCATTTAAGTATCTTAAAACAGATACGCTTTGAGCAAATGACGACAATATCTGATATAATCACACCCAAGGTGGATTTTGTAAGACCATTCGATGTGGTTTTGGGAAACCGACAGCAATGGCGTTCCACTAAACCGTCCTTTCATCAAAGATCGATGGTGTGGTATACAGACGGTTCAAAAACGAACAGTGGAGTCGGACTGGGCGTATACGGCCCCAGATGCCATATATCAAAGGCCCTGGGCTTTACCCCTACCGTATTCCAGGCCGAGGTATTGGCCATAGAAGAATGCGCCAATACCTGCATTAAAAGAGCCATAAATGGCTCAACTATTAATATTCTCTCGGACAGTCAAGCTGCCCTCAAGGCCTTAAAGTCCTACACCATCAAGTCAGGGATAGTCTGGGAGTGTCTACAAACCCTAAAAGATTTATCAAGAGGAAACAAAGTTATCCTCATGTGGGTACCTGGACATGAGGGCCATAAAGGCAACGAAATTGCTGATGGCCTAGCCAAAAGAGGAGCGGAAACTCCCTTTGTCGGACCGGAGCCATTTTGTGGCACCTCAAAATGTTACCTCAAAGCTGCCCTAAATAACTGGGAGAACAAACAAAAATCCCTACACTGGGAAAGGCTACAAGGACTTCGTCAGGCAAAAAAGTTTATCGACACCTCTGGAGGAAAAACAAAAGAACTATTACTCCTCAAGAAAACAGAGCTCAAAATAATTACAGAACTCTTCTCAGGCCATTGCCCCTTGAGGTATCACCTTAACAAGATGGGCTTGGCTGAGACTTCATCCTGCCGCTTTTGCCAGGATGCTCATGAAACCTCGGAGCATCTGCTCTGCAACTGCGAAGCATTGACCAGGCGGAGATTACTCCATCTCGAACATGCTTTTCCTACACCTAACTACGTACGGAACCTCAATCCCAGAAGGATCCTAGACTTTATTAACAGTCTGAACCTAGAAAGGGAATAAATTCAACGGGGACTCACAATAGATCTTTTAGGTCGCGGTGATTGCGAGGCTGTGCCTACACACCCCTCTACGAATCTAATCTAATCTAATATTGGTCTTTAGTATTTCTCTGTAGAAGCGAAAAGTTTTAAAAGTAAATTTACTTCGTTGTGTAAGGAGTTTATTTGTAGCGGTGCAGTGAAGTGTACAGTTCGAAACAAATAATACATACATTATTATTTTTTTTCAAAAAACATACAGGGTGATTCAGATCAAGAAACCTTCCGGTATACCACGCGATTCCTTGAGGTAAGCTGATCAAAAAATTGTTCCACATACCTTCCCCACCTAGAAACCTTCCTTTAGGAGTTGTGGCCAGTTGAAGATTTCGCCAATATTCGTGAACCCTGATGGGACTAAATGAGATAACTTTAAATAGCAAAGAATAGTAGCTGTCGAGAAGTATATTACTCTCTATTTTTTAAGTAAGCTACTTTAAATTATTCTCAAATAATTGCAAAATTTTGATTTTTTTACACACAAATTTCATAAATACCGTTATTTTTTTCAAAAACTTTCTTCCGTGTAACCCAAATTTATTGCTTCTTATTAATGCCTCTACTACTTTCAATCACTGGAAAAAAGCCGCACGCCAATACCTGTATCAGTTTTAGCACTGGAGGTTTATTGGAACATTCAAGCCAGTTCATAAATTTGCATACAGCAATAATCACAGGTAGTTACGCAAGGTCTTTTATGACTGAACCCACAATTGCTTTAGTTATAATTTTCCAGTGCTAAAACTGATACAGATGTTGGCATGTGGTTTTTTTTTCAGTGATAGAGGGTAGTAGGGGCATTAATAAGAAGCAATAAATTTGGGTTACATGGAAGAAAGTTTTTGAAATAAATAACGGTATTTATGAAATTTGTGTGTAAAAAAATTAAAATTTTGGAATTATTTGAGAATAATTTAATGATGCTTAATTAGAATATAAAGAGTAATACACTATTCTTGGCTATTTAATAAGCCAACAATAACCAAAATCTATAGGGTGGTTCAAAAGTTATACTCATTTATTCCCATCAGGGTTCACGAATATTGGCGAAAAATTCAACTGGCCACAACTCCTGAAGAAGGTTTCTAGGGGAGGGGGGGGGGGGGGGAGAGGGTATATGGAACAATTTTTTGATCAGCTTACCTCAAGGAATCGCGTGGTATACCGGAAGGGATCATGATCTGAATCACCCTGTATAAATTAAAATACATTTTTTTACGTTAATTTCATTAAATTATATTTTTTCATTAAACATTTTTTTTTTAATTTTTTTAATGAATTAATATTGATATAGAAATTTGTTTTTTTTTTTGTGTATTTATAATTAAAAGAAGTGAAATATATAGCACAGGTAAACAATTTTTTTACATATATATAAACATACATATTTTGACAAATTTCGTATATTTATTTCTTTTGTTTGTTTTTTATTCATAGATATTATTTTAAATTTTTTAAATTATATTAAATATCTCCCCTTTTTTTCTGGAGCTTAAATTTTTACAAATAATTTCGGTCGTTCTGTATGTTGGCTCTTTTTTTAACAGTACAATAAAGTAAACTAATTTTATTAATTTCATTAAATTTAATTTTTGAATATTTTTTTTTCTGTTAATTTATAATATATAAAATATATATTCAATAAATATACATTATAAAAAAAAAAGTGATATGAATATACATACATATATAAAGATCTTTTTTTAAATTTTATTATATATCGATTTCTATTTTTCATATATATTTTATATATTTTTTTGTATACAATTCGTCTTTTGATTTTTTTATTCATTACATTTTCTTGCATATTTGCTATACTTTAAATTAAACTTTTTCTATCTTTCCGTGAGAAAGACAAAATATTTGAAAAATATGTTTTGTTTGTTTTGTCAGGCGTTTTTTTTTTAACAGTACCTACAGTAACAAAATTAATTTTTTTAATTGCATTAAACTTCATTTTTCATTTCTATATATTTGTGCATTAGAATTTTCTTAGTTTTATATGGTTTTAGTTATTATCTGTTTCATTCATGTATTATATAAAACAGAATAATATTATATTAAATAAAATAACACATTTTTTTTACTTCTCTTATATATAATTCTATCTTTCATTTGTTCGTTTTATTTTCAAATTTTTCTTTTAAATTAAATATGATATTAAATAAAATAAAACGGGGTTGTTTTTACATCTTTTATATATATTTTTTTCTTTTATTTATAGGCTTTATTGTCGTATTTCCCATTTTTAATTAAATTACATTAAAAATGCCAACAATCAAGATCAACGTCTACAATTTCATCGAAACCTTTGTTCAACTTCTTCAAATGCGGATGAAGTAATTGTAAATGTTCACATCCCTAGAGTTGGTAGTGAACGTTGGCGATGAGACCCAGCTATTAATATTGGTGCTGGCCCATCCTCGCAAATTCATGGCATCGTAGATCCCAATTCTACTATACGTTCTAATAACGTATTATTGGTGCCTTCTCCTATTGAATATATTATTAATACATTTGATATTGATGAACAACGAGTGGTTATTATCAATGATCATTTATTTCCCGTTGTAAATGTTATTCCTATTCCAATTGCTTGGTGTGGAATTAGTCCACCAAGTGATTTAGTTCAAAATTATTCCGGTACATTTAGTAATAAATGTATCTATTGCGATGCCCTCTTTTTCAATAACGAAAGGAATTCAAGACGGTAATATGTTGATTGCTGTACCTTAGGTGCTATTAATGTACCGCCACTAAATGAAACGCCCGAAATGTTGGCAAGATTAATGGATGGCCGGGATCCATTATCAAAACAATTCCTTGAGAATGTTAGAATATATAATTCTGCTCAATCTTTTACCTCCATACAAGTCTCATTGGTGGACCATAATCCGCATGCCGGTCCATTTGTTTACAAAATTCATGGTATTGTGTATCACCGCATATCACATGGTACCAGAAATCAAAACAATGCACCCCAAGTTATGCACAGTTATATTTTTATGATGCAGGTGAAGCTTTACGAGAACGTATGTGTTTCAGTCCTCATCTAAATAGAAATATATTAGAAAATTTAGATTTAGCAAAATTACCAGGACGCGATTGCTATAATTCGGGAATATGGTAAACCAGATTTATTCATAACATTTACCTTCAACCCTAATTGGCGTGAAATAAAAAAAAAATTCATATCCTGGACAGAATGCATCTGATCATCCGGATCTATGTGCACACGTTTTCGACATGAAACGCTCAGATCTATTGGAAAATATTACAAAAAATGGTATATCGGGAAAAGTTGTTGTAACAGAATTTCAGAATAGAGGACTTCCTCATATGCACCTTTAGATAATTTTATCGGAACAGCATAAGATTCATGATTTCGAGACTGTAGATAAAGTAATTTGCGCGGAAATTCCTGATCAGCAGTTAGATCCTCAGTTACATAATAATATAACTATTAATATGATGCATGGCCCATGTGGATCACTAAATCCAAACTCAGTTTGAATGGTTAATGACAAATGCTCGAAGGATTATCCGAAAATTTTTATTAATGAAACCATTTTAAATAATAATGGTTATCCAGTATATCGTCGTCAAGATGACGGTCGATATATATTAATAAAAGGTCGAAATATGCAGATCTATTAAATCCGTAAAATATTTATTCAAATAGGTTTATAAAGGGCATGATTGTGCATCAATACATTTTTGAATGCAGGATATGTGTTCGCACCATGCTAAAAATAATTCCTGAAAAAGAAACATTCTAAAAAAAAAAAAACGCGCTAAACACTTAAGTTCTGAAAAGAAAATAATTTCATTTAATTTATGTAATCTAATTGCAATTTGCTCAAATTTGGTACAGTTTTTAACAAAAGCATGTGTTTGTCATATAATATGCAACTTATTACACATATATAATCACATCAAGCAGATAAACGTAAATTAAAGCATTGTGAACACAAACATCGAACGGGAATTTATTTTTATTTATTTTTCTTCTTGTTGCTACGTTTTTTGTTCGTTGCTATATAAGCTTTATCACTAGTACCGTAAGTGCACAGATGTACTGCCAATTCTTGTGATCATGCGCCTTTGTTACTCCATCATTGGTGTCGTGTGCAAGCAAGGGCTATAAAAACTACAAGCTGACAGGCTCGATCTCTTTTTGCACTTGACATCGTTTGGGATAGGTTGACTAGGTAGGGACTAACATTTTATATCGGGTATGGACTGATATAGAATTCTTATTAACAAATCACAGTATTTCGGGAGCTGACTGAAATAATCATTACTAATATACATTTTATTTTGGTACTTGACTAAAATAAAATTTCTTACTTCAGGAGTTGACTGAAGTTAATATTTACACTTTAAGCCGGGCGTTGACTGACCTAAAGAATATTATTTCGGGAGTTGACTGAAATAGTCCATACTAACATTAACACTTTATTTCTGCCCTTAACAGAAATAAAGAATTGTTCTAATCAACGATTAAAACAAAGGGTCTTAACATTAGCTTAAAGTCAACCATCTTAAGTGCCAAGTTTAAGTCGGTGAGTATCAGCCATTTGTAACATTTTATTATTTATTTATATATCTATTCTATTATAGATTTACTCATATATATATATATATATATATATATATATATATATATATATATATATATATATCTACTTACTATATACTACGTGTGCATATTTATCAAATAAAACAATTCTACTCACCCTATATTTATTTTATAAATATATTGCTTTCTTAGCGATCTTATAATGCAATCTTTTGCCAATAAGTGTTTTAACTGACCCAAAACTTATATATTGAGTTTTATCCCAATACAACTATTATTGGAAATCGTGTATTACAAATCTGTGTCAATAAGTGTATTGTCTAATGTGTTTGAATCTTTGACCTGGTAACAAATATCTTATCTTATTCTTATATTACCATTGGGAAAGTGTGATCTCGAATGTGTTTAAATCTCTGACCCAATCACTTGTGCATAATTCCTTTCTACTCCAACCGTTGGGAAATTGTAGAAAATAATCGTGATAATTTTAGTGATAGTTATAAGGAAGCGGACAGTGTTGAAGGGATAAACTACTGCTTTGAATCCAAAATTACCAGTGTATTCATTTCAGTGTCACTTAACTCAAATTTGCTTATACGTTCGAACTACGGGCAGTACATTTTATGGTCCTTCGAGCGGGATCTAAGGTCTAGGGTTTTATCTCCTCAAGCTATTCATTATGTCTGCACTTCAAAAACTTTTGGGCAACCAAGCCACCTCGGCAATAATCTTCGAAAATCGTTCAATAACTACAACAATACTGATGTAGAAAACCGAACGAAAGGTTTTATTTCTGAGCGGTTAACCGCTCTAAGTGAAATTTGGTCTGAGCAGGCTTTGGAAGATATACGATTCCTTCGGGAACGTTGTTTCGAAGTATTCTTAGGGTTGCACCAAGTCCAAAAACAGACAATGAAGCTTCTTCGTATCTGAGATTGCCTAGCATTACAATTCCAAACTTCTCAGGTTCTTACGATTTATGGAGGCCTTTTCACGATCTATTCAATTCCCTGGTGCATTCAAATTCTGCGTTATCACCGGTGTAGGAATTGCATTATTTGAAGTCAAGTGTATCTGGAGAAGCAGAGCACTTATTGTGTCAATTTCATATGACCAACTCGAGTTATGACAGCGCATGGAAGATATTGCTTGAAAAGTATGATAATAAATGAGTCTTGGTAAACGCCCAATTGAAAGCACTCTTTAATTTACTTAAAGCAGCAGATGAATCACCAAAGGCTATCAAAACTTTGCTAGATAAGTCTTCCGAATGTATCTTTGAACTCAAGGCATTGCAAGTTTCCACTAAGCAAATGGGATGCTATACTCATTTATATGGTGGTACAATGTTTACCAGCAGAAACACACCATGCATGGGAGCAAGAGGTCAATATTGCAGAAGGACTTCCCACTTTTAAATCCTTAAAATTATTTTTACAATCTAGGTTGACTATTTTAGAAGCCACAGTCGATAACAAACCGTCTCTAGCCAACAAAAATGCTCAAGTCCCGAGAGCATCTACCCATTTTACGTCATATGTCCAAGCATGTACCTTGTGTAAAGAGCAGTACCGTCTATTTAAATGTCCGAAATTCATAAAACTTGATGTAGACAATAAATTCAAAATTGTCACATCAAATCAATTGTGTAATAATTGTCTATCAAAGGGCCACAACACGAAAACTCGTACAAGTAAGGTTTGATGTCAGCGATGTGGAAGGAGACATCAATCTTTACTTCACAGTAATAATGCCATTCCAAGGGCCTCGACCCAATCCAAGCCAAGGGAGCAGCAATCAGAAGCTCAACCTTGCAAATCACCTTCTCTTTACGATTTCTTCTTTACGCGGAATGTTGGTTCTGACGTATGTACTTATCATATTAATGAGATAATTCGCGTTTGTTTATCTCTGGCAATTTGCAATAATAACCAGTTCGGTGTGCTAAATTTTATTAGATTTAAGTGCCGCATATCTATCGGTAGTAGCGTTCGTGAAAGGCTTAACTTCTTAGTCGAGGTGCCGTTTGCAGTTCATTCGGTATTGTTTACCTACATCTCAAGAAAGGGAATTAGGTGAATGAATTTATGAATTAAAAGATAGAAGTGGTTCTTTGTGGTCACTTTTTTTTTTTTTTTTCTTTGCAGGATTAATGCCACCGAGGAGCGAAATTGGGCAATGCATTGGACGATCCAAAACCGGGCCCCAATAATGATTATTTGCATGAGGTTATGACTTTTTCAGGATGGATGCCTAGCACAATAGCCCCAGTTATTCAATTTATGAATCGCAAATGCATTCAACTGCAGAAATCCAACAACAAATGAACACTGCATATATACGACACACAACAGCAACACATGCCGGCTGAAGAACAAATTGAAGGCTGTCAGTCCTTACGATCACTTCCACTTAATCAAATGGGAGCTCCTGCCTTACAATCTGATCCTATTGAAACCACAATAGTCGAACCACAATAATGAAGAAATATTGACTGAAGTTCATTGCGACACTGTAAGCGTAGATCAAGCCAGCTTTGTAGATAATGCAACCATTCATCAGGAACCTGTAACGATTGCGGGTATTTATATAGGTGATCAAACTGAGCCAAACATTCAATCACCTCAAGATGAAAGCATTCAAGACCAAATCAGCAAAACTGACAGTGAAAACACAACCCAAATGTGATTTCGCTACATTGCCCCCTTCTACAGACTCGCAGTTCCGACCGAGTCCTTATAAGAAAAGAATATCAATTTCAATTTCAATTTATTCAACAATAGGCATTGTACAAATGAGAATAGAAATTCTTTGTGTTGTACAAGTTAAGACAATATAATTAATAAGGTAAGAAGAAATCTTATACTATAAAGTTACACTAACTTACAGCTAGACCTACAAAACTACAAAGCTAAGAAAGAATAAGGAAAAAAAAAAGAAAAAAAGATTATATAAGAAATAATAAGAAAAAAAAAATTAATTAAAATATGGAATTACTCTAGGAAGAATAGTAAATCAATGCATTTTGATTGAAGGTGGTCAATGTACTTGACAAAAGCGATCTTCGCAACGAAGCTGGCAATGAGTTCCACAATTTGATAGCTTGGATGAAAAACAGGCGTCTACTAACGAGGTAATTAGCATTAGGCAAAATAAGAGTCATTGTTCGGCTGGACCGAGCGAACGTAAGTAAGACGAACAGGTATATATCCGAAACAAAGTTTGTGAAGCCCCAACTGCTGATTGGGGAAAGCGAATTATGGAGTGAAATATAATAAATAAATAGTTCCTTTTATGATTTTTTTTTTATTTTAGAATTTTGATGTTCCCGTCTTTTAAAAATCGTACATTGTACCGAGTACCATACCTAGTGGTTACGCGTTGTTTAAGCTTCTTTGATCGTAACAGAGCGGCCCAAGAAATGGTGATATCTTCCACGGCTCCTGTGTGGTGGTCTGTCACGATCAAGTGGAGGTCGTTGCTCGGCTCGTTGGCAGGTACTAGTACAAGCTCCTCCAGGATCTTTACCTTAGACGCTGATGTCTGCTGGGGCTCATCCACTACGGCCGCTGATCCCGATGGTACTGGCGCTGTCTCGGGTTGGTGACTTGGGGATTGGGGTGGAGAATCGGTGATATCAATTACCTCCAATTCCTCCAGTTGCAGGTGCTGCAATCGTCTGGCAATTTTTCTAATTTGCGCGGCCATTTGTAGCTGTTTAAGCTGTTTTTCCAGCTCCCAGATTTTCTTAACCTCCCGCTCGATGGTCTTGCCTGGTGTTGGCGGCGAATTGGTGGTCTCATGGGTGAGATGGTTGGATGATTCCATATTTTGCCAAGTACAAATTCGACTGTGGTAAAGACTCTTTCTGGCTCGGCATAAAATTTGGCGATCAAGGTAACTGTTACGCATTTAAGTCGAACAAAATTTGCAGAGACGAAAATTTGTTTTTTTTTTTCAATTTAACAATCCGTTGTGATACATTGTAGTAAGAATGCAATTATGGTCACTCTACTACGTAATGTACTTAGATGATGTATGCATACATACATAGGCCCATGCGACGATTGGAATTTCGGTCGTTGTATAGAAGGTTTGACATTTTTCTCGCCGAAATAAAAATTAATTTAGTTACCACTTTTAACGTGTTTTTTTTGTACGTAACGTTGAGAATGCAATTTTGTGTTGGGGAATAAATTGAAATTTTGCAGATGAAATTTTTGAGAAGATATTTTTGTAAAAAGAAAAAGAAAAGAAACAGAAAATTACTTTAGTTATTTTGTGTAAGAAAAATAAAAGAAATCATGTATATATTCATGTTTCGGATCTACATACCTATGGGAATCGGCATTTGCATAATTGAAGCTAACGAAGAATACACAAGGTTCTGTTCTGACTGATTCCCATACTGAAGACTCATTATTATTATCTTTGTCAGGATATACACCTAATTATGATTCCTTGGTTAGAGGACATGCAAACTCAGTCTTCCCATTAATGTTAAGGCAACAAAGTAAACCTAGACGTGAGTTTTTTGGCCCTTTAAATAATATTTTTATAACAACTTTTCATATTTAGGAACAAATAGTACAACAACTTATACATTTCAGTTGATAAAAAAAAAATTGCATTTTAAGTTAGTAAAAATCTATCTTCAAAATTGTCGGAAAATCGAATATTTTAGGTACATTATCAGCCGTGCACATAGTTCGTTAGTCAGATGAATTCGAGCAGTTAACACGTCGTACAATTCACTTGCAAGTCTTTTTTTGCTAATTTTAATTAAGCTCTGCGCAGTTGACTTTGGTTATCTTATACTAATTGCTAATGTGAGTGCTTTATTCTGTGAGCTATTTAACAGTGCTTTTTTCTGTGGAATTATTTATCAAAAACATTTAATTTTTCTGTGAGTTATCTAATTTTCGCAATTAAATTCCTCATCCTCTGTACTATTTAACGGTGCTTAAATGTCGCTCTCAACCACAAGCGGCACTCACATTTCTGGACATACTCGCAGTAGCAAAAACTATAAACAGCTTAAGCCGGTTATGCATACCAATGCAGCTTCAAAATCAGATGGAGCTACCGACTCTATTACAGTCTTGTCTGGGACAATTTCCGATGGACTAGCACTGCCTAGCCCAACAACATCTGTTTTCTCATCACCATCTCTAGAATCATTAGAAATTCTCATTAAGACAGTGTCTAGCAAACTTACAGCTAAGTTGGAGGAATTGAGTGAAAGCTTTCGAAGTGAACTTAATCAGCTACATCAACGTATTGATAATGTGGTCGAAGAAAGTGTTGAAAGAAAAGCATTGCACTTTAATGCAAAGATAAGTAAGCTTGAAGATCAAATGGACTTACTTGAAAGGCGTTTTATCTCCAACGACTTGATATTGAATGGATTACCTAGCTCTCCGGACGAAAACTTAATTAGTATTTTCAACACCTTGTGTAAATCATTAACCATCACTACACCCCCCGTTCGAGAAGTCTTCCGTGTCAAGAACAAAAACAACCTAGACAGCTCTGTTGTTATTAAACTGAATTCTGCTTCAGATAAGGTTAATATTTTTAAGGCAATGCATGCTAAATACAAACGCACTCGTGTGGGCTTGACACTTCATGACCTTGGCATTAATTCTACGAAACGGATTTTTCTTCATGAAAGTCTAACAACAAAAAATTATCATATATATCCTAATGCCTTGCGTTTGCAAAAATCAAAACATTTAAGTGCTGTATTTACTCGCAACGGCATTGTTTACGTCCGCGTCTCAGTCAATGACTCTGCTTCATCGTATCAAGCACCACGGCACTTAATCAGCTTGCAGCGATGGATAATCATCAATAATTTATGACGTCTCTCGTTTATATTAGCGCATACCCATTTCATCCTTTATTCTGCTTGTTTTTAATTGTCGCTACTATTATGAAATTTTTATTTTTATTGTATTGTTTGTATGTGCATTTGAATTTTGCCTTTGAATTTCGGTTTTTTCTGAACCATATTATATTTACTGTAGATCAATCTTTATATATCATTACCAATTTTGTTAACATTACAGATCTTTACTTTGCGATTGTGGTTGCTGCTGTCTATTTAAATGTACTTAATATTATTTCTTTCTCTTTGTTTGTTTTCCTAAATGAATGATTCCACCTCTCAGATGTCTAGTGGGCTGAACAATTCCAGAATTTTATTGGATATTATGTGCAAGCAAGCGCAGGGATTAAGGTTTTGGCACATAAACGCTCAGAGTATTTATCCCAAAATCGATGAATTTCGTGATATCTTCAACGGTTCGCTTCTCGATGTAATATGCATTTCAGAAACATGGTTAAAGCCTAACATTGGCTCCGAGTTCGTAAGCCTTCATAAATATAGTATTTTTCGTAATGATCGTATTGGACGTATTGGCGGGGGTGTCGCGATCTTTGTTAAGTCTTCATTACAGGCGCGTGTTGTTGCAAAATTTTTAGATACTTCAGTAGAATACATTTTTGTTGAAGTTGTCGTTAATTCCGAGAAATGTCTCGTGGGTAATGTTTATAAACCGCCTAATGTCACTGATATCAGTTCTTTAGACACCATATTGTCCGATTTGAGCCACAATTATGCCCACATATTCATTACTGGTGACTTTAACATTGATCTGTTGCAACTTAACTCTAATACCCGTATCTTTAACGATATATTGAATACATATTGTCTATCTGTATTTAACTCCATCCCAACACATTTTACGTCAACTTCCGCTACTCTATTGGACCTGCTACTTGTAGCCAATTCTGATCACGTACTCTTCTTTAATCAGATTTCAATGCCTTGTTTTTCCAAGCATGATCTGATTTTAGGGATTTACGATTTACGCCCTCAGGCTGATGCTGAACAAATGTTCATGTATCGCGACTTCAATAACGTCAGCTGTCAGAGTTTGCTCGATGAAGCGGAGGGCATGAACTGGAATTTGGTTTTCTCATTGTCATCTGTTGATGACCAACTCCTGCATCTAACGAGCTTAATATCGTATCTTCATGATAAATATGTACCATTAAAAAGACGACGTATACTTAACCCTCAATGTCCTTGGTTTACTTATAGAATTAGAGAACTCATTTTACGGCGTGATATCGCGTATCGTAGATGGAAGCGTTTCCGTACTCCTAAATGTTGGGAGAATTTTAGGATCCTACGTAATTCGGTAAATATAGAAATAACTCGGTCAAAGCTTCAATATCATAATTCTAAATTTAACACTTCTTTGCCTAAAAAATAATTGTGGCGGAATCTTTCGGAAATTGGGGTTGGTAAGTCAAAAAATAACATTATAGAAGCTGATGCGAATGACTTAAATCGTGTTTTTACGTCCCATAGTGGGATTCCCAATGAAGGTTCTAATTTTAATATTCTAAGTGACAATACCATTTTTGATGGGTTCTCCTTTACTTCGGCTACTGAAATTGAAGTGTTTTCTGCAGTAATGTCCATCGGATCTAATGCTGTTGGTCTTGATGGTGTGCATCCCAGAATAATAAAACTGCTACTGCCAATATTACTTCCCTGTCTTACTCATGTCTTTAATACTATCATTATGAGATCAATTTTTCCAGTGTCATGGAAGTTTTCGAAAGTTTTACCCATTCATAAAAAAACTCTCGGTGTGGCAGAATATCGCCCAATATCTATTCTTCCATTTTGTGCTAAAGCTTTTGAAAAAATTTTACATAAGCAAATTACTAATTACTTAGAGAATAATAATCTGTTATCAAATTTACAGTCAGGTTTCAGATCTAAGCGTAGCTGCATTACTGCTCTATTGAAAATAACAGACGACATTAGAATCTCTCTGGATAATGATAATTTAACGGTATTAACCCTTTTGGACTTTTCAAAGGCTTTCGATCGAGTCAACCACGCCTTATTAATCCAAAAACTTCGTTCATTTTTTTCATTTTCCAGTTCTGCATGTAGATTGATCTGGTCGTACTTGAATGGTCGCTTTCAGAGGGTTGTTTGTAATCAAACTACATCTGGTTTCCTTCCTGTACACAATGGAGTTCCACAAGGATCCATTCTTGGTCCATTACTTTTTGCCATATTCATAAATGATCTTCCATCAGTTCTGCGAAATTGCAACTAGCTTTATATTTCTAGACCCCTCGGACTTATTGAAGATGCTGTCTGCCGTATGAATGAAGATCTTGGTCTCTTATCTAAATGGGCTCAAGTTAATGGCCTCGTTTTAAACGCATCCAAGAGTAATACTATTATTATCTATAGAACTGAATTAGATACGTCCTCTTTTCCAAAGGTGATGCTTGATCATATCGTCATACCTTTTAAAGATTATATTAAAAACCTGGGCTTGATATTTAATACGACTTTAGATTGGTCTCATCATGTTAATAATCTTGTTGGCAAAGTGTATGGTACTATACGTAAACTGTCTTTATCCGCACCCTTCACACCCCTGAAAACTCGCATCATGCTTGTAAAAACACTTATTATTCCTTTGTTATTGTACGGGTGCGAAGTATTTTGTAAATTAGACTCTGTTTCATCACGTAAACTCAATGTTGCTTTCAACTCTGCAGTACGTTATGTGTTTTCTCTACGAAGATATGATCATATTACAGTGTATTCAAAATCGATTTTGGGATGTACTTTTGACAATTATATTAAATTTCGTATATTAATTTTTTTAAGGAACCTTATGATAAGTAAGGAACCATACTACTTGTACAGCAAACTCATATTCTCCCAATCTAGCAGAACATGTTCATTAATCATGCCACGATTTATTTTTCTCCCGAGTGAGCGCCAATTTTTCGTTCAGTCCATTAGACTCTGGAATTCTCTTCCATCTGAGCTCAGAAGGATTAGCAGCAATCGCAAGTTTCGTATAAATTTGTTAGTGAATTTTTCATAGTTAATATATATGTAATTAATTTTGTACCCTATTTTCTCTTTTTTCTTTTTTTTTTTTTCTTTTTACTTTTGCGTAATTTATAATAGTATTGTAGTTATTTGCTTTATTTTATTAATCAATTTTCTTAATTTCTTAATTATAATTTTTGTTACTATTACTTTAGTTTTATAATTTTTTTTTTTTTTTTGTTTATTTATTTATCTCTAATTTTTCCTCTTTTTTTTTTCTATACTTTGTTCACCTACACCTTAATATAAGATTTATCTTACAAGTGTAGAGTTTATGAATAAATGCAATTTGAATTTGAATTTGAATTCAATTCTGAGGAACAAGAGGAATGAATTGGATCCGTTTGCTGTTTCTGAAGCTGTATTCATAAAGAATTTCAGAATGCCAAAATGTCTGTCCCTTAAATTGATTGAAATAAAAGAGCCTCACGCTTATTCACTCAACGATACCATTTCATTTTAAAGTTTTGGCAATGCTTAATTTTTTCGATAAAGGTTCATACCAAAATCCTGCTGGACGTAACAATATCCTCAATTTAAGTCAACCTAGGAGAATTGACTATATTGGGATATTAATTGTTAACAATCTTAGGGCATTCGTAAGATTCCCTGAAACATCTTCAGAAGTGGAAGAAATAAGGAACGGGTTCATTGCAGATTTCGGATTTTATCATACTTTAGGATGTGTATACTGCACACATATTGCCATAATCGCCTCTCCCGAGTACGATGAAATACATCCACCGCCACAGACAAAGTGAAGTGTGGCTACTGGGAGTATCGGTGTGTCCGCTCGAGTCATGGTTACTCACACTATATCTAGAACCAGCTGAAAATTGGCATTAAGTGTTCAATAAAGACAATATCAAATCTCGAAATACGACTGAAAGGGCATTTGGAGTGTTAAAGTCTACCTTCCGATGTCTTTTGAAGCACAGAACTTTGCATTATCACCCATCTAAAGCTGGATTAATTATCAACTCATGTTTCATTCTATACAACTTCCTAAACAGAGAAAGGTTTTTGCATACAACTGATGCCGATGATGCAGATGATTATGAAAGGAAATCCAGCGAAAATCATTATGAGCTTTGTGCAAGATCAATCATACAAGATTTCTTAATGTCTTATTTTGTTCTAGGTCATCCACAAACAGATCTTAATAGAAGAGGAATAATTGTGCGGGATTCTTATGCGCGGTGGAAGTATTCTTAAATAAAACAAAGATAAGTTCTACGGATGCACACATTTATTAATAAAACAAAGAAAAAACAAAATAAACGTTTAAATTCATTATAATATAAGCAGTCTTTTAAATATATAAATGCAAAACTAGTCCCGTCCAAGCAGCTGCATAATCCCCGTGAAGTGAGTCGAGCCCCTCTTTGTTTTTTGTTTTTTTTTGCATATTCATATTCATGTGGTCTGCCGTTGTTTTTGGCCATCTTCGTCTTACCACAATAGATTGCAACCCAAATAAATCTTTCTCGTTTTCTTTGTCTAATGAAGAAAAAAATATTGTAGTAAAGGCGTATGCTATTTCCAAATGTAAAAATTAATTACCTATATCATTTTCCATGCTTTTAATCTTCTTGTTTTTCTATTCCAAATTTTCGCGAATTACTTGAATGTTGCGATGATGAAATCGAAATTATTTCTAGCCTGCAAGTGGATAAACAGGATTACAAACAACCGGAATAATTTCGTGAAGTAGATATGGCAAAATAACATAGCCGAAAAAGTGGATGATAAAACTTTAAATTTTTTTGAAAAAAATTGTTGAAACAGCAAACTATTATGAATTAGCAGAATCAGCAGTTGTTTGATAAAATTGCAACCGAAACAAGTGTCAAGTTCCATTATCATCTGCATCATCCGCATCAGTTAATTCAGCTTTGGAAGACATTGGATATGGTGCCAGTAACCATGGCTCGTGCGGATACCACGGTCTCCCAGATGAAATATGTGTGCAGTTTATATGTCGTAGACATTTGACGTAACTCAGCACTTCACGGAAAGTCTGGACACTTCATGAAAAGTAGGCAGATAGTGTAACGGTTTTGACTTAGGCCCTTTTTACATTATTGCCTGAACTTTTTAGTCACTTCATGAAATGCTATTTACCTTTTAGCTGATACTGTAATGCCAATCGATACACCATCGGTCCAATTTAGTTAGACACTTTGTGAAATGTTTGTAATTATGTATCCTATTTGAGATAAATGTACTATTTTCTTAGTAAAATTCTTAGTTTATACTATTTCCCTGGATTTTATTAATCATTGGAGCCAAACTCTTGTTCTAAAGTGGAATAATTTGAGTTTTTCGCTTTACATTTTTTCGGTTCTTGTTTTTGATGTGACAAAAAGACGGACACTGCTGAAGTTATTGGAAAAACAATTTGGGCTTGCTACTGAGTGTTGGGAGGTGGTGGGAATTCTTCTAAACTGTGAAAATTTGTGGCATGAAAAACTGTAAAGAGGAATAATTTCGTCTCGACTTAGATGCCATGAATTCGACGCGATTAGCTTCACCCCGAGCGAGGATATTGTCAAGATCGTTACTCAATGATCTAATCATGCAAACTCGTTTAACACATGGGGCCTTTCGTATGGAATCCGTAGAAGTTTCAAAGGAGTAAGCAAAATCTGGGGTACTGTTTTCAGCGAAATTATGGATGGGATTGAAATTAAGGGAAAGCAAATCTTCTAATCAACCAGATTCTCTGCTTTTAGATACCGAAGGGAACAACATCTTTTATGTATGTAATAAAAGACTGACAGAGTGCATTTAAATTGTTATTTTATTATTTATTATAGTTTATAAAAAAGAATTAATGCACATTATATCCACAATGTTACTAAAATCAAATTCATCATCTCAGAACAATTATTGATGACTTAAAAAATAAAAATATTAGGCATTTAAAAGGGACTGAAACCCTATGTAAACATAGATTGTTGCGCTTTGCATTATACATTACAAATTCATTTTTGTTTCTTTTTTACTTTTCAGGTACTAGTATTAGACAAGTTTTCAATATCATTGTTAATCTCACAAAAAAGAAGTTTAAGAATAAATATACTATAAGTTCATCTTTGTTTCTTATTGTTTAAAGCCTTTCCTTTTTATGTATGTAATGAAAGACTGACAAAAAATTTACATTCGTTAAAAAGCTAAGAATTCAAAAGGAGTTTTTATTTATTGACGCAGGCAAACAGTTATGGCACCTACTGTTGCATAAAACCTTCTTTTTCTTACAGACACAAGTTTTGGTATTGCATTGTACTGCAGAAGCTTTGCAAAGACATTTTCAATATGCATGCCCTCCACTACAAAATTTTACAGCTTCTCTCAAAGACAAGCTTTTATCATAATCAATATCTTCCTTATTCAGAAACGCTGAGCCAGCTTAACATGATTTTATTGATCTGTTATTATGCATGTAATATTTTGGGGATCGTTAGGGCCGCGGTCAAACTTGGCACTGCGAGAAGGACACATCACCGATATTAATATTAGGAAAAGTTTTTTTTTTACTGCATTCGCAAATTTCATTTTGTTTCGTGAATCCGTTCTCAATTCCTTTATCAATTTTTCCTTTTTACATAGAGGGCAGCATGCAATCAGAGTTAGAAGGAGTCTTTGAAAGCAAAGAACATGCGAAGTGAAAATCTGTTTTACATAACCCACAACGGTATTCTGAAGTTGCCATATTGGAAAAGCAGAAACGTCAACGTCCTTAACTCCGCTTTTCATATCATTTTCGGTCTTCTTTGTTAAACATTTTTTGCTAGTACTAGGAAACACCCGTTCAATTTTTATTTTTTCGTTTAGTAAGCTCTGCAACTCTTCCTCAGTTTCTATATTAGTTACCAGAGATAACGGGAGATTAGTTGAAGCCAGCCCAAGCTTTGGATTGCAACCAAATAATGCTTTATATGGAGAACGACCAATCGTTCTATGTAGTGAGATATTCTTCCGCCACTGAACGAAGTTCAGACCTACCGACCATTGATTACAACCAGTAGCCGACATCCAAGCTCTGAGCATATTTTCAACGTCTTGATTTGAACGTTCAATGGTGCCTTGGCCGTCCATAAATAATTATCGATTCCGGCCACATATCATGTAAATCTTGAATTACACCATTAACAAACTCCCGTCCATTATCACTTTGAAGTATTTTTGGAGCACCGATGAAAAGAAAAATATTTAAAAGCTGTGCAGCAACTGCTTGTGCACGTTTACAAGTCAAAGGACGAAGAATTACAAATTTTGTGGAATGATCTTGATAGTTTAATATCCACTTATAATTACTGTCTGGATGTGACTGAAAGTCTATAAGATCCACCTGTCCTCGCTCGCAAAAGTATTTTTATAATAACATAGTTAAGATATTCCAAGAGTCAAAGTGTTGGTGCATCAAGTGGATTTTCCAAAAAACCACGATCGTAAGCGGTTAAGCGGATGATTCAGGATTTGTAAAATATATCATTCCTGCCTACAAATCGCATTTCCATCATCACAGCAACACGTGCTCTGAGCGGATCCCGAATTGAGAGAGCCACTCAGGGACCACTTTTCACACAAAGGTGGCTCCATCGATAACACTCCGAAAAGTTCTTGCAGCCGAGGCGCACCCCCATAGCGCCAACGGTCCATATTTGCACTAAAAATCCAAAGTGACCTAAAGCAAAGCAGCAAACCAACCATCACTAATTGGAACGATCACAAGGTGATCTGGCACAAATATTTGGTAAAGCAGAAACCTGGATTTATACACGGGCAACTTTAAACAAATCATTGGACCCAACTACAATCTATATACAGTAGCAGCGGAGCCAATTCAGATGGATTTCGTTTTTCTTTTGTCCTGCAATTAGATTGTCAGTCATAGCTTGATTAATTAGTAGTGTTTTTCTTTTCTTTTCAAATTGCTATATTACCTTCAACGGAACGAATTAAATAACATAGACTTACAATCAATCCTACTAACCTTTTCCTTCTCATAGTAAAATAGTTAAGTTAGTTGAGTGACTCTTTTCTTTAAAAATTAGTATATAGAATTCTCTAGGTTAAATTTTCTTGAATTTTCTTTTTTATTCTTATTTCCTTTTGATATATCGTAAATATTTTTAACAATAAGTAACTACGGAAAGCACCCTAGCATATTTAAACCCAGAAGATCACTTACCTGGTATTACGTAACGGCTAACCAGAAGGACCGCAAGTAGGATTTTGAAACACTTTCCAGTAAAACTCCACTCACCACGAATAACAAACTTACGTACCTTAACTGAGTACGGAAACATAATCGCCCCTAGTGGGCACAACAAACATGGGTACGGCCAGAGGGCCGCAAAATTATTACGCCGTCCTGGACACGGACGAATCCATGCCCGGGAAGATGCCTAGGCGAACGGATAGGCGGGGCACAAAGTGGTCCGAGTTTCCACTGTTGGAGGAGTCACTTGGTGATACCTTCACAGGAGCGGATCCCAAATATGTCCTAATTTCCTTAGCCGATGATAAAAAACTCATCACGGAACTCAATCCGTTCATCGCGCCGAAGCATATTGAGCATTGCTCCCCCACATTCCGCTCCTACAAGCCGCTGAGGGATGGAAAATATTTAGTATTCTTCCCCTCAAAAGCTGCAGCAAAAAAAATTAATTAAGAATTTTACCAAAGTTGAAGGTCACGACACGAGAGTGGAATACCACCAGAAACTTAATAGCTCCAAAGGCATCGCTTTCGCGCCCAACCTGAAATTCCTTACTGAAAATGAAATCCTTGAAGGCCTAAGAGAAAAAACAAATCCGTTACCGAGGTAAGGAAGCTTACACGCCATAAGGACAACGTTAGGATACCCTCCGGCGCTCTGCAGATCACTTTTGACCGCTTCACTCCACCCACTAACATAGTCTGTTGCCTGGAAGACCTTCTGGTACGCAGGTGGTACCCAGCACCTCTCCGTTGTAGGTCTTGTTTGGAATTCGGGCACCATGACTCCTCGTGCATTGAAACTCCGGCATGCGAGTTCTGTGGCGGCTCCAAGCCAAAAGATGAACCTACCCACACCAACTGCAATAAAATCTACTGCATTGGCTGCAAAGTAGCTGACAAACATACAACCTTGTCTAGATCTTGCCCTTCCTTCCTAAAATAGAAAGAGATAATCAAAATACAAGTGGATACCATATCAGAAGGTACGAGGCCATGAAAAAGTGGCATGCCTTTAACGGTAACCTTGCCCCAGTGCTAGAGAGCCAAAGCAGGACTATGCCAGGGCTATCATTCGCCGACGCCTTCAAGAAAACCCCAATCACCTCTCAAGACAAAAAAATGGAAGCAGGCCCCCCTGAAACTAAACCCAACTTCCAGAGCGAAACCCCTACGACACTCATAAACGCGAAGACTCAAAAAGACACACTCACCTCAAAAACACAATCACACACCTCTAGGCAGACAAACAAAAACACACATGACAACACAACCACACAGAAAACAGATGAAACTACACCCAAGAAAATAAAAACTACCGCAACTGTACAAAATATATAGGACACCCCCCCCCCCCCCCACGACAGAAATACGGATATCGAGCAAATAACCTTATCTGACTCCCTCTCCGAAAGATTCTCAGCAACAGAAGAGCACAACACAAATGCAACGATTCTAGCTCCAACAAACTTCAACATGACGGCCTTGTTGTATTCCTAAAAAGCGTTAACAATGATAATTACAATTAATAATTATCATTGGGGAAAAACATGAAAAATATTTGATTTTCATACATGGAAATAAGCTAATCATGCTTAAAACATGGTTAGCTTATCTCCTAACAAGGCGAAGAAATTGCCATCAGCAATTTCTTCAAATTCCTTCGCATACAACCAAAATATTTTATCACAAAACGACTTGGGAAAAATAAAAGTTTTAAATTTCAACCCAAGTCGTTTCGATAGAAAAATAGCCCCACGATAAATCTTACCTTCAGTAAGATTTGTCGTAAATACGATATGTATGTACATATATACATACATACATATTAGTCCGAGAGCTAGCAACGTCACGAAAAAAAGAATTTTAGTTCGGCTGATACTTTGCTATCACCCTTCTTTCACTATCTCAATAGGCATGCGGTCCATCTGGCTAGTCAGACGCGTTGCGTTTACTTGTGCGCATTCCGTTTTACAGGTAAAAAAAGCAGTTTTCAAAATCATTTTAGTTCGATTTTTGTTTTTTTCATCTGTTTTCATAAGCATCGGACAATATAAATTCACTATTCCCAGACAATTACCTCGTTGCTAACACCGTGCCAGACGTTTTTTTTTTTTTTTTTTTTTCATTAAAAAAAAATATTTTATTACGGCTGTAATTTTTATACGAGTTAGTTTAATTATCGAACCAGATGAAATTAATTTTCCAGACGATAATTCGGTTGATTATCAATAGCCAGATCGATTCGACTGTGATAGGGAATGTGCCATCCCACACTAGTACTCTTGATGGAGTATGCAAGCCGGTTATCTAGGGAAGAGGTAAAAAAAGCAAAGAAATATCTCTCCCTTGCAAACCTGCTTGCATGGGAGTAAATGTAGCGGCTATACATAATTATGCAATGAAATTTCAAACGGAAAATTTGGAAAAGCTTTAAAAGTAAATTGTATCTCAACTAAAAGAAACTGGCGTTGATGTTTTACACCATCAATCAAAGATAGTGAACTCAAACGTCAAGATAAATCGGCTAGCGAGGTTTCAATATGACTAAATCAAATTCGTCCTCATAATTTTACTGCTCAACTGAAAAATGTTCAATACAAGGTGTTGTGGCCCAATATAAGGAAGATTCTTCCAGCAGCCAAGGGCGCATTTTAGTGAAATAATTAGCAATTGCTAAACAGTAACCTCGCATGGTACTGTTCTGCAACTGTCGGTTATTTTGCTGATTAGCTCAACAGCTGGCTGCGATGAGCGCTTAGTGGAGCAATCGACGATTACAATAATAATTAACCTCGCATGGTAATTATTATGTAAAGCGATTGTTTACTACTAAGCGACTCAGGTGCTGCAACCGGTAGAACAAACGACAAGGTTGTTGTCGTTTGTTTACATCCGCGTTGTGAGCAAAGAAAGTACTTCCGAATATCGGGGCATAAAAGACCAATGACTGGTCTGGCGAGTGCCGGTTAGTTTCAGTCATCGTCGTAGTTAATTGTTCAGTCGCGATTCAACTTTGTTTAAGAGTATCAAGTTTCAGTTCGGTTCGGGTTAGATTGTTTTAAAGGTATTAAGATAGGTCAGTTTGATATATAGTGAAATAAAGATTTATAACGTAAAAAGAAATTCGAGTGTCGTTTTTAATTATTGGATTTGCTTATTGATTGCTCAGGGGGCACGACATTTTGGCGCAGCCGGTAAAAGTTTAAGTGAGGTATGGTGATTTTTGATGTACTTTAAAATAATTATCTTTTTGGATAATAAATTTTTTTTAGCGGTTTTTAGGTATTGTATTTTTTCAAATTAATTTTTGTTATTGTGGGAGTTAACGCTTTTCAGCTGCTCTGTCATAAATTTTCTTTTCTTTTCAGGTTAAATTAAGTCTTGTTTTGTGGTTTTTAGGTTTTTTGTTTTTTGGTGAAATTAATTTACAAATTACAATTACATCATTTGAAGAGTTGATCTTTATCAGCTACTCAACACAAAAATACACTGGGAGCAAAGCTAATTTAGCTACTCCAAAAACACGCACACTGGGAGCAAAGCTATATTAGCTACTCCAAATACACACACACTGGGAGCAAAGCTAATTTTAGCTACTCCAACATATATTGACGAGATCGAGGAGTTGTGCTTTTACAAGCTACTCCCGCATCCCGAATGAACACCATTCACCATTTTCAGATAAAAAGCTATGTCCGCGTCTTCATCATTATACACAATAATTAACGACGATCTTTCAGGTAACAGATGTCAATTTTAGCATGAAATGGAGTTCGAGAGTAATTTGTAAATTGTGATAAATATCGGTTAGATAAGTTTTCAACGACGCAGGTCGGTTAGAGCGTTGATCACACACGCTTTTCTGTAATTTCTCGCGTTTTGAATAAGTTGTAATAACTGCTTCCAGTAACTACTCGAGTAATTTGATTAACGGGAATAATCTTGGGTTCAAGTAAAATATGGTTTTTTATGTTTGTTGTTATGAACATCAGAAGAAGAAATTATGAATAATATTGAGCATGTTTATATGTATGTACGCAGTATAGCTGAATTGTAATTGAGTGTGTTAATTATATAATAGTTTTGAATGTTGAGGGTTATAATTTTGAAGGCAAATTACTGTAACGAGTTAAACAAAAACAGATAAGAAACCAATAACTGTATATATGATGGCAGACACATATGAAAAAGTTATGGATATGGTGTCCAAATATGTTCCCATGTTCTCGGGAGAAAGATCACTGAAGTTAGCAAAGGAAGTACACCGCTTCCTAAACTGCTGCAAAGATCTTTACGAACGTCTTAAGGCTGAGGAGCAATCCATCTTCATGAAATGTGTAAGATATCGGCTGTCGGACGACGCATACTATCTGATAAGTTCTGAGGAGCCAAAGGATTTTGAAGCATTACAGCAGACCATTAAAACTGCCTACATGCCTAGGAAGTCCTATGGCGAATTAAGAACGGAAATGATAGCGTGTAGACAAAGACCCGGAGACGACATCAGGGAATATGCGGACAGACTAAAAGATTTGTTGAACCAAATTAAAGCGGCAGTTTCAGCTAAATATCCAGGTAAAGATGGGGGATTATTGGCAGAGTTGGAAGCGGATGCGATTGCCACATTTAAAGTTGGAATAAGAGATCCGGCTATCCAGATGCACTTAACAGGGCGAAAATTCGACTCATTGGAGGCGTTGAGAGAAGAGGCGGAATTTTACGAAAGGGACGCGAGAAGACTTCAGCTCGGGGGCAATAGCATTTTTTCACAGGAAGGATAGAGAACTGACAATTTCAACGCTGATGAACCCGCACCTCGCGAAAAACCTTGCTCTACTTTACAACAGCCAACTCATACAGAATCATACAGAAGAATGCCTAGGAAAGCATATGAATATAGGCCCAAGCATTGCTTCAAGTGCGGTCAGCCTGGACACTTTGTCAGAGAGTGCCAACAATTACCTTTCTGTACGGGATGTGAGGAATATGGGCACGAGGTATCCAATTGCCGAATTCATCACGTCAGGGTGGCAAACTGTGCAGTTGGCATACAGGATGAATTCCATTCAGGAAGGGAGGGGCTTTATTGCCAATTCTGCCAAACACGAGACCATTATACGGATATCTGCGTAAAGAAGTATTTAGCAGAGAAAGAAAGGGAAAAGTTAGAAGAAAAATTGATTTCCAGTAATAAATTTATCATCACAGTCACATCAGATATAGCTTTAGAAGGTAAGTTTACGCTTTTAATTGACACTGGGTCCACGTGTAGTTTAATTAAAGTCAATAAAATAAAAAGAAATACACCGATACAAACACAGCAGAAAATACAAATTGGAGGACTCTTTGGGTTCGCTAGGAAGTCCATAGGTACATGTCAGGCGAACTTGCAGATAGATAACAGTCGGCAGTCTTGTCAATTTAATGCCATTGGTGAAACTGATTCAATTCCAGCCGACGGTATACTTGGAATGGATTTCCTGAGGGACAGAGCTGTTATCGACTGCATAAATAAGAAACTGTGGTTACAAAACGCCGGTGAGGAAAAGAAAGAAAAGGTCGTTTTTGAGAATGTTGCAGCTAGTGGACAAGTTGTGCCAAATACTCTGCATTTGTCCAGTCAAAGAAACCCTTTACATGCCAGAATAGAGGAAGTTGAAATGAACATGGCAAAAATCATCAGGCAAGGTGTTAATAACAAAGACGACGAATGGAAATCTAACACGGGCAGGGTAGAGACAGCTCACGACAGTGCGAGACTTCACGAGGTAAGAGTCGAAGAACTTAGGAAGGAGAGGAGGAGGCGAGATGAATATTTTGGCCACAGCGGAAATGAGCTGAAAGTTGGATGTGCATTAGTAAGAGTTGCCAATGCAAGGGCCTATCCTGTAAAAGCCATGAACTCCTCGTATGAACAACACGGACCTCGAAAGTATTCTGAACGAGCTGCATGGCGCTATAAGGGTACTAGCAATTTCTATTCTCAGCTAAGGAAATCCCAGTGGAGTCTGCAAGAAGGTAAGTCTAACTTTCAATGATATAATAGTATGGCGGAGAGGACAAAAGTACATCAAGGCAGAAGGAAAGTAGTGGAACGGAATTTCATTCATGTTGAAAATGCGACTTCTACTGGAAGTTCAATAACCCCTTACAAGATAAGTAACGGTTATAACCCGGGAATCGGGGGACGTAACCAAAGAGATGTCCAACAAATTCCCTCTAATTTCAGGAGAAATTCGATGAGCAGAGCTTGATAAGGACAGGAAGGTATTCAAATGATTTATAAAGGTAACCCAGTGGATCCGATGTGAGGTAAGTTTAGAGATGTAAAGGTAAGCAAATGTCTTTTGGAAATAAAAATTAGAGGTTGAGAAAAAAAAACAGAGAATGAGCAGATTGAATAGAAGAAAAAAGAAACAGAAATAAAAAGTTAAAAGAATATTAAATGTATCAAGATTGAAATCAAACCTAAAGTAGGAAAGAGAGAATAAAAAACAATAGAGTAATGGAAATAAAGAAAAATAAAGTGTTAAGAAAGAAGATTTATAAACAAAGAGGTCTTGTAAAGAAAAAAAATTAAAGAGGATGTTAAAGAACGATTGGAAAGGTAAAAGAAATAAGAGATTTAAAAGAAGGTGGAAAAAAGATTAAAAGAAATAAGTGATTTAAAAAGAGAATTTTAAAAAAATATAGAATAATAAAAGTTAAAAAAAAGTTCTAAAAGAAAGAAGAATTAAAAGAAAACTTTTAAAGTATGTGTATAGAACAAACATAAGGATTTCTAAAAGGAAAAATAGAATTAAAATAGAGACAAATTAACGGGTTGCCATAGGTTAAGTAAGTATAGGTAAGATAGTCAAATCTACATATTCAATGCTTCCAGAGCACAGACGGCAGCAGAACGAGGAGATCTATGAAACAAAATATCAACTCTAGTAAATACGGAACGTGGAAATATAGGGAATCGACGATGCTGGAGCTCAAAGTATGAGCAAAGTACGAGAAATTAATAAGATACCGGAGATAAGGATAAGTAGGTTGGCCTCTTTGAGCATCGGAAGCTTACATCCACGGATAACTTACGCTCGGGAGATGAATGAAATAATCGTTAGACAAGCGCAGAGTATGCACTATACCTGTAAAAGTATATGAAGACCACACATATGATCTTGATGACGAATTTTGAGCTTCTGCCGAACTCTTATTGGAAAGCTACAATTAGAAAACCTGGCGGAGTTATTAGCGCATAAATTAATGTTGAGAGATCTGTTATATGGTATATCTACTAACATACATATATACAGTACTATATCATATTACAAAAAAAAAGAGAATCTTTGAGTACACGTGGACTCTCAATATAATTGAGAGAACTCCATCGGGACCAAAAGAAAGTTTTTTTTTATAAATATAAGCATAGTAAAATTAAAGCAGCGCTTATAACAAGAAATTGTCCAGTAATACAGAGTAGATAAAAACATTCTATCTATCTATCCATATAATTAATGGGATTAATTGTGATCAAATGCTAGCAGTATTAGCAGGATTAGTGTACCACTTGAAGCATCAGAAAAGTGAACAAACTTGAACCATTATCAGCAAACCATTGACGGGCCAACCCAAAGCGAGGCTATCCCAACAAGTGGACTCCAGTATAAAAAAGGTCATCCCAACAACAGCAAACCTACAAACAGCAAATTTACCAACCGCCTTCGAGTAGCATCCGGTGCAGTTAGAATAGTAAAGTAGTTTTATTGTAATAATATAATTGTGTTGGGCACCCATAGGAAGAAAACTTTAAGGCTAGAGGATTGTAAAAATTGTAATTAGTGGAGAGAAAAATTTTGTTGTTATGGTTTGGATAGTATTTTTGTAAGTATTCGGGCTATTATAAATGATTGTAAAAAGAACTTTTTGTTATTTTGTTATTATATGTATAGGTACCAAGTAATGTTTTCTAACGGGATAACACGTGTAAATGAATTAATGAATTCTTGTCCAATAGGTATATAAAATTTTAATGTAATAGAAATAAATAACTTATTACGGTAAGTGGGAGAAGTTTCAAAGTAAAAGACATGTGAAGTAAAAAAAAAAAAAGAATAAAGAAATATAACAGAAGAATGTAAACAAAACACAAGTATGTAGTTATTTATATTGTTATTAATTAAAAAAAAACAGTAAATAAACTAAAAGAGAAAATAGATATGTTGTAAAAACACAATACAAAAGAAATGAGATGAAAGTAAGAAAGATTATTACATATGTAAAGGAAATATTGAAGTTAAAGAGGTTAAATGTAAGAAGAAAATTAAAAGAGAAACCAAACTTGAAATATTGTACAAAAGTAAGAACAGAATAAAAAAGAAATGAGAAGAAAATAAGAAAATTTCGAAATATGTAAAAAGTAATGTACAGAATTGTAATGATATACTGTAAAGAATCTGAACCGAACGAGGATTAGGATATTCTCAGTTTATTTAATTGATTGCATTCTCCAGATCTAGTTCCCTGCGGAAACTAGTTTTTCCAAGGGGGGAGGGATGTTGTGGCCCAATATAAGGAAGATTCTTCCAGCAGCCAAGGGCGCATTTTAGTGAAAGAATTAGCAATTGCTAAACAGTAACCTCGCATGGTACTGTTCTGCAACTGTCGGTTATTTTGCTGATTAGCTCAACAGCTGGCTGCGATGAGCGCTTAGTGGAGCAATCGACGATTACAATAATAATTAACCTCGCATGGTAATTATTATGTAAAGCGATTGTTTACTACTAAGCGACTCAGGTGCTGCAACCGGTAGAACAAACGACAAGGTTGTTGTCGTTTGTTTACATCCGCGTTGTGAGCAAAGAAAGTACTTCCGAATATCGGGGCATAAAAGACCAATGACTGGTCTGGCGAGTGCCGGTTAGTTTCAGTCATCGTCGTAGTTAATTGTTCAGTCGCGATTCAACTTTGTTTAAGAGTATCAAGTTTCAGTTCGGTTCGGGTTAGATTGTTTTAAAGGTATTAAGATAGGTCAGTTTGATATATAGTGAAATAAAGATTTATAACGTAAAAAGAAATTCGAGTGTCGTTTTTAATTATTGGATTTGCTTATTGATTGCTCAGGGGGCACGACACAAGGAAGCATTAGTTATATTTTTTATCAACCACTGGACTGATGATATGCCGTCTTTTATTGGTGATAAAATAATTCATTTAAAATTCAACAAATGCCTCTTTGATCGGGTTGAAAAAAATAGAGTCATTAAAGCGACGGAATAGTCATTATCATGTGAAGAACATGAAGAAGAAGATTCGAGGATTATCTACCATATTTGCCAAATTGATATCGACGCTTCCTTAAAATTTTGGATCAACATGGGTGTGGATAATCCTGAATTGTACAAAACACTGGGTTCTTCCATCTATATCTAGAGGATTCTAAGCCATAACATGTTGTGATTACACTCAAGCTTTTTTCAAATTACTAGAAGACGCGGAAGATTATCAGCTTGCATTTCAAAATATTGCCACCGATGATGAAAAAATACTGAAGAATACTGGAAAGATTTGTTTCGGCAGTTCGGCAGATTAACAACGTCAACGATGTCAGATTTCATTTATTTTCTAATACGTATCAGTAAAAAAATTCAGTGAAAGTTAAATGCAGAAAACAGTTAAATACATATGCAGAAATTTCAATCCATCAAGCTGAATTACGGCAGCATTTATTGAGAGTCCAATACCTGACAACATTTTGGATAAATGCTCACTTTAAATCTCTTACATCTACAGAAGTCAATGTATTCAAAGTAAAACTTTTCATTTTTTATATTCCAAATAATTGCTTTTATTAATTTTTCCATGGAAATCTATCCAAGTTCTAATTCAATAGCGGATGTGTATAATAGAGGATTTTTTCTTCCAGTATTTTATCAAGAATATCCTGATATGATCTGAACCAGATATCTCAATTTTGCCCAGAAGCTTTTCTGTAGCTCCTGAAATTCTCTACAAAAAAAGAATAGGACAAAATTGTGCTATCTCGCTGGGTTCATCAAATATTCTCAAAACATCATCGTGAGAAAAAAAAACCACTTTACCGTGCTTAAATTGGTCCGGTACCTAATGAGCAACCGAGTTATCGCCTGGCAAATTAATTTCATCTGGTTCGATAATTAAACTAACTCGTATAAAAATTACAGCCGTAATAATATGTATTTTTTTTTAATGAAAAAAAAAACGTCTGGCACGGTGCTAGCAACGAGGTAATTGTCTGGGAATAGTGAATTTATATTGTCCGATGCTTATGAAAACAGATGAAAAAAACAAAAATCGAACTAAAATGATTTTGAAAACTGCTTTTTTTACCTGTAAAACGGAATGCGCACAAGTAAACGCAACGCGTCTCACCAGCCAGATGGACCGCATGAGTATTGATATGCTGTAAGGAAAGGCATATAAAAAAACTAGGCGAACTAAAGTCATTTCTCGAAAATGTTGCTAGCTCTTAGACTATATCGGGCGCAAAAAATTTTACTTCAGTGAAGACTGAAACGATCAAGTCTTCACCGAAAAAGCTCTTATCAGCAAATTGTCGCGATCTGCATACATTGTGATCGCAACAATGTATGCACGATAGCACGACGATGGTTTGATATTTACGAAAATATCATATTTCAATTTCAACCATCGTTCGTCGCGATAATTCTGGGCATGTTTAAACATGCCCAGCGGTAAATAATTTTCTCAGGATAGGAATGCTAATTAAGCACTTTCCTATCCTGAGCAACTAGACTTGCGATTAAAAAGATCGAAGTCAAGTACAGTCGGTTTTTCTCTCCGTTTTTGAGAGTCGACTTAGATACTGATAGAGGCGCGGTCACGGTGAAAAGGCAATGAAAAGTTAAAGTTGAAAAAATAAGGAAAAGTTGTTGTAATAGAAAAATAGTTGTTAAGAAAAGCCAGTGAAAAGTTAAAGTAAGAAAATAAGGAAAAGTTGTTGTGATAGAAAGGTGTTTATAACAAATAGTTCTAATAAAAGAAAAGGTTTTAACATAAAAGATGTGACATCAATTAAAGATCGCACGGATTACGTATTACAAAACAAAACGGAGCAGTGGTATACGCAGAGCGGCAGTGTGTGCGGAGTGTCAGTAAGTACCCCTTGAGAGTATACACTCGCAGTATATATATATATAACAGCCTCAACGGAGCCTTCAACCGAAAGCATTGCTTTCTTGGCTGTCACTAACTTCACCCTCGGGGCGAAAACCCCTGAGGGTGTAAATAAGCTCCTTTCTCTTTCACCTGCCACCTACAAAATCCTCACAGCCCAGTACTTCGAGCACTATCAAACACCCATATCAGCACCTCAAACCATACGTTTCGACACAGAAGAAAACACATTACCGGTCTCTGAAGATGAGATGATTTAGACGTCCTTAGAATCTCTCGTATCCTCCCTCAGAATATGCCAACGGTATTCCAGGATTCTCTCTTCTACTAATATTCCCTCTCCCATATGTTCCATCCCACAAATAAAGTCCAGAACCACTCTGAGGACTGCACAATTCTGCAGTGGAATATTTGTGGCTTTTTCAATAACTTGAGCAGCCTTCAGCTGCTCATCTTCCAACTTTCACCCACCCTCCATCCTTGCCATCAAGGAAACACACCTCCCATCTATATCCCCTCCCATACACCTTCGAAATTATACCCCGTATCACTACAATACTGCTAGCACCCGACGTGGAGGTGTTGCAGTGCTGATAAGAGAAGACATACCCTCTACCCCTATCCGTATTAATACACCATTAACTGCAGTAGCGGTTAAGTTCTATATGCGTACCCACTTCAACATTGTGTCCGTCTACGTTTGGGCCGGGGACGTTATAGATGGCGGGCTTCTCAGCTCCCTTGTGGAGCAGATACCTGGTCCTACCTTCCTACTGGGTGACTTCAACGCTAATCATCCGTTATGGGGATCGCCGCGGAGTGACCCCCTACGTTTCGCTGCTAATAACAGCATCCCTCTGAGCAAGCACACTACCAAAACACAGCCCCCGTGGAGTCGGCCTGGAAGAGCCTTAAATGACAACCTGGCATAGCAAATGCCATTGCATACCGCAAGGCAAATGCACAGATGCGCGGGGAGTTCAAGCTGGCCAAAAAGCAGTCATGGCTGGATTTTGCGAACAGCATCAGTGCGGACAGCCAAATGGGGGAAAATTGGCGGAAGGTCCGAGCCATTTGTGGACGGCCCTTCAAGGCAGGCATCACAGGCCTTGACATAGGGAACCAAATAGTCCAGGACCTGAAAGTCTCGCCCAACATTACACTAGCTACTCCAATGAACCAGACCCTATCTTCTTGACCACGAAAGGATTGTGCGTAGAGATAAGCAACAGGACACAAGGCATCCACCTTCCGAGTCCCTTAGAAGATCCCTTTTCTCTCCAGGAAGTTACGAAAACTCTTAACTCCTTCCATGGTACCACTCCAGGTCTGGACAACATCTCATTCGGTATGCTGAAACAGGCTCCCTCAGCCTGGTTAGATAGAGTTAGAGGACTTTATGACCTAATCCTCAATCTGGGCAGATTTCCACAAGCTTGGAAACTTGCCGATATTAGGTCTATAAAGTAAAACTCCAAAAATATACCTTGTCCCTCCGAAACCAGACCAATTTCACTCCTGCCCACAATCTCCAAAATCCTTGAGAAGCTGATGGCCAACAGACTGTCCTGGCTACTTGAAGAGAAGTTGCTGCTACAGGCCACAAGCTACAGACCTGGTAGGGGGACCCAGTCCCTCCTCCAGGAGCTGGAGCATAGCCTGGCATGCGCCCCCTCTAAGTGTAGGCACTCTGTTGTGATGTGAATCGACCTAGAGAAGGTGTTCGATACAGTAAACTCCTTTCTATCAAAGAGAAGGATTAAAGTAGGAGTAGGAGGACACTTCTCCCCCACCCACAATATCCTCAACGGACTCCGGCATGGATCTCCACTCTCTGTCCAACTCTTCAATGTGTATGCCCACTCTCTCTGTGAGAAATTGGACAAAATTCCGGATCTCTTGTTCCATGTTTACGTTGACAACAGCATCTGTTATGCTTCAGGTGAAGTCCCGTTTGTAAAGCACGTGCTCAACAGGGCAATGAGAACACTCTCAGTTTGGGCCGACACAAACGGGGCTAAAATTGCCTACAACAAGTTGAAAGCACATTTTGTCTGTCGCAGACGAAAATGAGCGGAGAGCGCCTTCGAGGGCGAAATAGCTCCTGTCCCTCTCCAAAAAAGTCTAAAAATCCTGGGGTTGGTCAACTTACTAAAAACCATATGCAGAAGGAACTCCGGCCCACCTTTGGAGACGGCAATTAAATCGCCAAACAACTGGTCACCAACAAAAAGAACGTTCGCAAGATTCAGACATCCAGTAACCTTTTCCTTAAGACCTTACACAATCCCAAATTCCCACTCCATCTCCTAACCTTGGACATCCTATCCTTGAACCTCAACCCCATCCCTACCAGACGCACCAGTGCCCGCTTGGCTCGTGCGATTGCTTGCATTCCTGACACCCTTCGAACCATTCCCTTCGATCCCGATAAACTAAACCCTGTTGGCAACGTCCCCCCTGGAGAATTCATACGGTGAGAATTCCAACGGACAAGAGAAGTTACGAACACTTTGACAATACTAGTAAAATAAGACTCCATACAGACACATACAGACGCATAAAAGCAAACACACACATCTACACGGACGCCTCAAAAAATGGGGAGGAAGCCGGCATTGCTATCTGGTCGGATAAAGAAAAAGATGAACTCTCCCTCACTTACACACTACCATCTTGGTCAGATGTTTTTTTGGCTGAACTTGCAGCTGTCTGGGAGGCTGTAAGGGCTGTAAAATAGGAAGGTACTTGCGTTATATTTTCAGACAGTCTGTCCTGCCTGAAGGCTATCAAAAACACCAAAAATAGGAACCCCCTGGCATCCAACGTCAGGAAGTCCCTACACACTGGGAAAATTACGTTGGCATGGTGCCCAGCCCATGTTGGTATACCTGGTAATGAAAAAGCGGATACGCTCGCCAAAAACGCGCTGCGTTTCGGCAGCACAGAAATCACGCCGCCGAACTATAAAGCCGCCAGGGCGCATGCCCGTAGCCTTCAGCACAATAGCAGAAGTGCTGCCTGTAGCACATCCCGTACGTTCCTTGCCTCCCATCGCAAAACGTCTGACAAGCTCATTATGCCTGACGCCTCGAGGGGTAAAATGATATCGATCGCGAGGTTGAGACTCGGTCATATCTTCCCGGCGAAGAAACACATCTTCACCAAAGAACCTCGCCCCCACCAGGCCATGCTGCCGTAACACCCCCTTAACGACGGCACACATTCTTCAGCAATGCATAGAACTACAGAGACTACTAAACGAACGCGGAACTAGCAAAACACAGACAGAACTCCTTACATACAGTAAGGAGGATACGGACGCACTACTCTATGCTTGAGGACATACCTACAAGACGGGCATTTGCATACGAGACTTTAATGACGGACATACGGTTTTATATAAAAATTAAAAAACACAAAAATAAATAAATCCGTACACACATATATACAACTAATTTATAGATAACATAAATGAATTGTTAAAATTACTTTTGTTATAAAAAGGAAAAAGGAAAAAACACAGTGAAAAACAGAAAATGAATTTATCAAAATTATTTAAATTTAAAAAAGGAATAAAAAACGAAAAAAGGGGAAATAAGGAAGAAAGGAAAACAAGGAAATGAATTTGTTAAAATAAGATTGTTATCTTAAAAAGGAAAAGAAATAGAGGATAAATATACAAATATAACTAGATAATGTAACATAAAAACAAAAAATATATTAAAAAAAAAATATTAGTAAAATGAATTTGTTAAAATTATACAAAAAAAAAAAAAAATAAATAAATACTACCAGGCATGCTGCCACACACACACACTGCCTACAAACTACTAATTGGGTTAGCCAACCTGAAAATCACTAAGTAATATAAATTTAAAAACAATTTGTAAAATATAACAAAATATCTAAATAACAATGATCAAATAGTTTAAAACTACAACAAAATACATATCTTATTCTTATCCTAGTACAGAATTTTAACATATATTATCAAGCAAAAGTACAAATTCTAGTTAGGCACAAATTCAAGAAGTAGCTAATTGAAGATCTAAGTTGAATTAACTTCAAATCGTTCAATCCTATTTTGTGAGGCCTGTCCAAGCCTCTTTCCTACAGATCATTGCCTAAAACAAACAAAAAAAGATGAAAATTATACTACATAAGAATAGACATTAGAAACAAACCTCTTACTATTAGCATTAATAATACTAAGCTCTTTTTCTTTTAGTTCCCACTTTAGCATTTAAATTAATTGTCTTCGCTCCCATCTTGTACACCCTCTGTCTATAGAGTAGTTTTGCATTCCTATCCTTCTTAATTAAGTCCCTTAGAATTACGGCACATGAGCTAGGCTCAGCATTACACCCTAAAAAACAAAAATCTGTCAAATAAAACTTAAAAAATTTGTATGGCTCCAAAACAATTAACTGTTAGATGTAAACAAATTATGACAGAAAAAACACTATGTAGCTGCCCAGATGGCCTAGTAGCTGTGTGCCCAAAATCATTAGTTGTTAATTAGGTTAGACTATTTTAGATCTAGATAATTACAGCTAATGTACAATAAATAAATAATATAAATTTCAGACTTTTAATGTAAAAAGGGGCTAAGTCAAAACCGTTACACTATCTGCCTACTTTTCATGAAGTGTCTAGACTTTTCGTAAAGTGCTGAGTTACGTCAAATGTCTACGACATATACATTTTAAAGTATGATAAAATCCGACATCTGCAATGAACCCGTTCCTTGTTTCTCCCCCTTCTGAAGATGTTTCAGGGAATGAATACCCTGGGATTGTTAACAATATTAGCCAATTATCCGAGATATCGAAGGTTGACTTAAATTGAGGATATTGTTACGTTCAAGAGGTTTTTGTTATGAGCCTGTAGCAAAAAAATTAAGCGTTGCGAAAACTTTAAAATGAAACGGTATCGTCGAGTAAATAAGATTATCGTGAGGCTCTATCATTTCAATCAATTTAAGGGCCAGACATTTTGGCATTCTGAAATTCTTTATGAATACAGCTTCAGAAACAGCAAACGGATCCAATTCATCCCTCATGTTCCTCAGAATTGTTCAATGTGCACGGCTGATAATGTCAAATTGTTTAATAATTTTATATTTAACAAACTTAGGTCTCAAAAGCGTGAACTAGAAACTCTGGCTGTAAAATATTTTATTCGTGTAACAAACTCAATATAGTTTTTTCTGAGCTCTATCAGTGGCGTTATGAACTCTTCCGATGCTAACAAAGGTATGGACATATTGCGCAAATACAATTGAAATTCCTGTTATGAGAATCTGATAAAATGTACAATAATATGTCCCATTAGGTACAAATTTGAACTTTGAATTAAGTTTGCTATGACTATGCTGTACGTGAAACTGTGAAATAATTTTTTACTCTTGCACTATTTTTAGCAACTTTCTGATTCATATGATCTGATCGTATACAGTCCAGCCATTTGGTGAAAGGGTGCTTATTCATCCAAGTGTAAATTTCAGTGCGAATTTTTTCATCTAAGCTTGATCTTATGCTACGCCCAAACTCTGGAAAAACACGTAATTACTTGCGGGCCATGTTCTCAGTTATCTAAATTGACGTCAAGAATATATGCAGCCAAACGAGCTAAACTATCCGGGATTAGAGAAACATCAATTTTCAACACTTTGAGCAATTTTCACTTTACAGAAAGCTATACTGGCGATATTATGCGCAAGCTCGTTGAACGGGTATATGAATACGATATCACACAAATTTTATATAACCTAATAAAGAACGAAAAACTTTTCACTATTGACATTTTAAATGAAAGAAAACAACTCTTTAGTAATGGCAAGACCGAAATACGAAACATATTTCCACCTTTGAAACTTACTCATTTTGTAAATTACAAATTAAATATGTCTGTAAGCGAAACTTGTACTTTTTACCACTTTTTACCTGTTATGAGGTCTCCTTGTTCCAATCAATAATAAGTACTGCTATATTATCGAACGAATATTTTCCTTTTCACTAACATCTTTTAGAAGTAATACTTGTTTTGACCCTAAATACTTATCAAATAGCAGGTATATTCAATAACTATGATTCAATAAATCATATTTTTGCATAAAAATGTACCAAATAGATATTAAACCTCATTGCATAGCTAGGAAAATTGTTGATAAGCCTCGTGGCGGAGGTGAAACGTTCAGTATAGCCATTAAGAAGCCTACACGGCACAGAAAATCCATCTGTAGTAATTACGAATTAATAAATTAATAAATAACCTATACGAAATGAATGAAAACCTTTTGTCATTCATGTCGAGGATACATAATCGTTGACCTTGATCCACTAAGAAACGCATTACTAGTTACGGGAAAGTAATATGTCATATTATCTATTAAACTAATAATTACCACAACTAGCAATTAGGTGGATTGTAATTAATCGGAGAATTCAAATTGTACTCCCACTGGATGAAGTCAAATAAGTGGAAATGATAACCATAACTCCCAAGTCTTTCTGCTCAGTATAATGATGCCAATCAGCTGCCTTAATATTTTATTGATTGATATAATCATACTGGACCATAATGGGATTCGCACGGAATGAAGGCTAAGAGTGGGCAAGATAACCAATCACTATAATTTTCCAGTATTATGTAATGAAATGATGCCAATTAGCCGCTCAATCTGAATAAATTTCTGTCAAGTATTCGGACTACACAGAGATTTTAATTGGAATACCTACTGATTGAAGGATTTTAGTCATCAATTTTCACGCATTAAGGCCCTCATAATGAATAGAGTATTATTAATGGGAATGATAACCAATAAACTCATTTCCTAATCTTGGATAGCATAGCTACCTATACAAAAATAAAATCAAACAGGTATGTTAGATACACATAAATTTTATTCTACCACAACTACAAATTATATTGATTATTTAGATCTATCCAATTACGCAAATCGTACTTCCAATAGTTGGAGTCTATAAGTGAGCAGAGAAACCAATCACCATATATTCCAGTCAGTGAAAGAGATAGTGAATGGTTAAGACAACCAATCACTGTAATCCTAGTCTAAAATAATGGAGTAATGCGCAACCAAATACGAACACAGTAATAAGTTCTAGCAAGCACTCCAACTACACGTAGGGTTTAATTACAATACATACAAGGTTGGTGATTGAAATATGCAAACTAAACATAAACGATACTCATAATGAATGGAGTATTAAAGGTGGGAATGATAACCAATCACCTTATTTTCTAATCTTGGGAAACATAAGGATACTAATTAGTTACGTGAACAGAAAACATAAATATAATATATCAAGTATACAGGATGCACTTAGGGTATGATTTAACACAACTACAAATTAGATCGACTAAAATTAATCGTAAATTGATTATGGTTGCAAATATGGCTTATTGGAGTTAAAATTAAAATTAAAAAATCTAACTAAACGTAAACTATACTCATACTGGAATCTAGGGTGGAAATGATAACCAATCACCTTATTTCCAAAACATTGGGTAATATAATAATGCCAATTAACTATTTGAACCATAAGGAATTCAACTAGTAGGCCAGCACATAATAGAATGGTGAGGATCATTTCAAATGAATGGAAGACCATTTTGCTTACGAAATGCATAAGATCGATCCGCGGAGACATTGTTGTTCAGATTATACAACCATATCACTCATTTTTTAGAATATTTCTGTGTGAGGCTTGATCATGCGCCAGCACATCAGATGCATTTTCAACATAGCATCTCTAGGTCGGATTCAACTCTCGCCGCATCCAACCTGAATAAACAATATACAGAGGAAGAAGTAGTGCACCACTCATCGCATATGATCGTGTATTTATTTGTAACAAATATAGCATGTTTTTTAGCCTCCTGCACCACTCAATTAATAGAAAATTGCAGGAGTAGAGTGATTACGATCGTTTAGAAAAAGACATCCGGAATTAACATTAAGAAAGCCTGAAGCTTGCAGCCTTGCATGTGTTACAGCATTTAATCCGGAAAGCGTTAAGAAGTTCTTCGATAATCTTCACGATCATAGCTCGCAAATCCAGGTTTTCACATGGAACTATAATCTTTAATTTTGACGAAACGGCGACAACTACAGTCCATAAACCATTGAAAGTCATAGCACTGAAAGGTGTTAAAAAATCTGGCAAAAGTGAGCTGTGCAGAGAAAGGCATATTAATGACCACTTGCTGTATTGTTGGTGCAACTGGACATGAACTACCTCCAGCAATAGTATTCACTCGAAAAAAAATTTAAGACTTTCATGTTAAATGGCGCTCCAGCTGGCACTTTGAGCCTTGCAGTAGCGAACGGATGGATGAATTCAGAGTTCTTTGTGGAGGTAATGAGTCATTTTCTGAAATTCTCTGCAACTACGCCAGAAAATCCGTCTTGCATGATATTGGACAACCACGAATCTCATCTCTATAGAGGCCATTGATTTGGCCAAAAGAGCTGGTGTAACTATTTTGACGCTTCCTCCGCAAAGCAGCAACCACTGGATGTGGGATTACTATCACCATTCAAAACTTACTATAATTCAGCAGTAGACTCCTGGCTCTTGCACAATCCAGAAATCCATTGACAATCTACGATGTTGCTGAATGCGTAGGCTATACGTATTCAAGAATGACACCAGTTAATAAAGTGTGGAATTTTCCCATACAGCAAAGATATTTTTTTGTGACGAGGACTTTTTGCCGACTACAGTAACGGATAGATATATATGTGACGAAATTTCTTTGAGGGCAAATCAAATGGCAGAATCGCAAACAAAGCTAAAAATTGAACCTTCAAGCTCAATAACAATAGTACTTACAGATATTACCTCTCAACGAATAGCTCAACTGTTGCGTTTTCCATATGACCTTCTTCTTATTCTACTGAATATTTTCAGATCCCTTTAAATGACATAATTGCATTACCTGCTAGTGAAGATGTAGGTAGACCATCATGCTCTTTCATAACACCAGGGATGTTCCGCAAACCGTTGAAAGCTGGACCGCGCATTAAGAGAAAACCAAGAAAACTAGGAAGAAGTCTTATTGCAACCGATACCCCGGAAAAGAACGCTATAGCAGACCAACTGGAAGAAACTAAACGTTGGAAAGAGGGGAAAAAGTAAAGCCAGTGATTTTTGCAGATATTACCACTAAAGTATGGAATACTACTCATTCGCGTTTTGCTTTCGTTCTTAATGAAAAATTTGTTTTTCATTATAGGCCTTTCATATGATCAATTTGCTGATTATTGCAAATAAGCAATTGATTGTATATTTTCATTCGCACTGCAAATAATTTTCAAACGAATTTGATACTGCTAAAAATTTATTTGTGCAAAAAATGCTGATATTTCCGAAACGAGTGAATTGAACTTATTTATAATTTATGGAAGCTTTTTGTAATTTCTAACCATACAAAATTATTGTGACACTTCAAATTGAAGAAATGCAAGAAATAAATAAATGAGAAAAATTATATAGAAATTATTGTATGGAAATTAAATGCACTTTTGTATGGTATGTTATGTGTCTGCTGCCTGAACAGGGGGAATTCATGTATCGCTATAGTTATAGTTCAACATAGAACTGAAATAATTGCGTAAATAATCTGTCATAGCTAAGTAAAAAAGTAATGCATAAATTAAGGAATTGAAATACACTTAAAATTAATGATACTGACAATGGAAATTTTGTAATTTTTTTTTCTTCTCATAATTAAAGTTGATGAATTAATTAATTAATCGCTACACAATCCACCACCATTATAATTTTAATACGCAGCAAATTGTCATTTTATAAACGCAGCTCATTGGATGTCAATTGTTGGAATTGACATTAGCCACCAATGAATTAATGAATTGTGATTTATGAACCCAGTTCATCATATGTCAATTATAGGAATATACATAAGCTGTCAAAATAAGAAGGTATTTCCAGATGTATTTGGAGGAAGGGCTTTATTCGTGGGCGACAATTTAAGTTCAAATGAACTTACAGGCAATGTCTATAATAATTATTCTTCAACGAAAGCATTTTCTACTCGTGAACCAGGCGAAATATCGTTCCTTGAGTCAGTTAAAGCATCTATTTCTATGCAAATTGTATTTTTGTATCTCTGAAGTTTGTTTTTTATAAACTGTTGAGTGTTTGTAAAGTAAACTAACCCATTTAAAAGACTTTTGACTAACGGGTTCCCGAGTTACAGAGTTGAATGTTAATTTAGTGTCGTTATTTGTGGTGATTTTGTAATTTTTTATGATTAGTGTCAATAGCTTGAAATTTTGCACGTCGGCTAATAACAGGAAATAATGTCGATTGCAAATCTCATTCCGAATCTCCCGCTGTTCCTTCGCGATTGGTGGACATTTGAATTACAAGCCTAGTATTTGTGGGTGGTTGCCACCGGCAGAGTATACGATTTGCTATCTCTTAAATGGGGAATTGCGTAACGGTGATTTTTGGTACAGTTGTTTGTCTCGAGGCTTTAAGCAACCAGAAGCAAACCACAATAAAACCGAACGGTGCGTTCGACAGTTAGCGGTTCTATGTATTCCCACATGGTTGTCACTGGTAGGGGACAATCTTTTTCCTAATTCTTCAACGGTGAGTGCCATAACGGTGATTTTGTGGTACAGTTGCTTGCTTGAAGGCCCTAAGCACACAGAAGTAAGCCGCAATAAAAGCGAACGGTGCGTTCGAGAGTTAGCGGGTTCTGAGTATTCCCATATGTTTACCGCCGGAAGAGGACCACATTTTTGCTATCTCTTCAACGGTGAGTGCCATTACGGTGATTTGGGGTACAATTGCTTGCTTCCAGTCCCTAAGCACGCAGAAGAAAACCGTAGTAAAACCGAACAGTACGTTCGAGAGTTAGCGGATTCTGAGTATTCCTATATGGTTGCCACTGGGAGAGGACCACATTTTTGTTAATTCTTTAACGGAAAGTGCTATAACGGTGATTTGTGGTACAGTTGCTTCTTGAAGCTCCTACGCACACAGAAGAAAGCCACAATAAAAGCGAACGGTGCGTTCGAGAGTTAGCGGGCTCTGGAGGATTCCCAGACGTTTGCCACCGGAAGAGGACCACATTTTTGCTATTTCTTCAATGGGGAGTGCCATAACGGTGACGTGTGGTACAGTTGCCTGCTTGAACGCCCTAAGCATACAGAAGAAAACCTCAGTAAAACCGAATGATACGTTCGAGAGTTAGCGGGTTCTGAGATTCCCAAATGGTTGCCGCTGGAAGAGAACTACATTTTTGCTAAATCTTCAACGGAAAGTGCCAAAACGGTGATTTGTGGACTTGCTTGCTCGAAGGCCCTCGGTAGACAGAAGAAAACCGCAATAAAACCAAACGGTGTGTTCGAGAGCTAGCGGATTCTGCGTATTCCATATACGGCTCCCAACAGCAAGTTTTTGCTAGCTTTTGAACGGCGAGTGCCATAACGATGATTTTTGTTTCATTTGCTTGCATACATAAGGAAACCGCAATAAAATCGAGTGGTGCATTCGCAAGTTAGCAGGCTGTGGGTATTCTTATACGGTTTCCACTGACGGTGACGAACTTTTTGATAATTCTTGAATGGGACGTGCATTAAGTTAATTTTTGGTACAGTTGCTTGTCTCGAGGCCCTGGGCACTAAGAAGAAAACCGCAATAAAATCGCGGGAGGCGTGCAGAAGTTATTGCGATCTTACTGCTCCTGGTAGGTGGTCACCGGTAGATAGCCACAAAATATTTATTTATTGTTATTGGCTTGGTTTTATTCGAATTGGTGATTGTATTGACTATTCTACTGTTAGACCGTCCGATATTGTTTACTTATTTGTTAATTTATTTATTTGTATCTTCCTTTTACGGATTGCGTAATTTATGCTAAGGATGGCAGTCGCGTGAATATTTTACGTTAAATCAGAATCAAATAAATTTTACATCTGATGGGCCACCAACCAACAATCCACAAATGGTTACTATTGCTACCAATAGTAACGCACCAAGCCTCTGATCGCGGAAAAATTATAGCTCTGATTCTCCCGAGAGCTCCCAGAAAGCCTTAATTAACGACCAGCCACAATAGCCGGCTAATGAGAATGAGGATATCTTCTCATGGCTAACTTACCAACTAAGGCTGTGATAAATAAGAATTTAATTTAAGCGATATGTATAAACTATTATCATACACAAAATTCTTAACATAGGTAACATTCAAGTTAAATATAGATAAACTTAAATCGTATAATATCAAAGGACTGACTCACATCAACCAGGTCACGTACTTACCTAAAACTACTATATGTAAAAGGGCTAAGCACATCCACAATTAAAATACCCACATAAATCTAAGCAGGCCTATATTTAACGACCAGATCACATATGGCTCGACCAGAACACAGATCACTAAGCTACAAAATGAAAAATACGGCATATCTAATAATCAAGGTGATGTTACGGGCAAATAGGGCGATACAGGCAGAAATTCAAAAACATAAAATATCTAATATTATATAGTGGAACTAAAAACTTAAACTTATTACATTTTGTACTTTATAGTCTGTCCTATAGCCTTCAAAATAGCTTTCTCCTTCCAGAATTAAGATCTTTGAAATTATATTTTGCCTTGATTAGTGACGAAATTTTTTGGGTATTAAGTGAGTTTCTTTCATTGGTCCACTGTTGAGCAATTAGTGGAAACACTATCTCTACGTTAGACTTATGAGCTGGTATGCAAACAAGAAATACTCTGCAATCTTCAAATGTGCATTCGACGTTTTAAAAAAATTAAGCCCAAGTTGATTTACCGTTAAAAACTTGTCTTGGTCGCTTAGGTTTTGGCTGAAAGTTTTAAATTCAGTCACTTATCTATTAATTTTGTGTCATCACTTTCGATGTTCTTGCCTTGTAAAAATATAACCGTATTTTCAATTTCAGTCCACTGAGTATTGTCAGTGATATTGGGCAAAAACATCCAGTCAAACTAATCCAATTGTTGTAAAGGTTGTAAAGTTTCTATGTATGTTTTCATTTCGTTGTAGAAATCAGTAGAACATTTCTTAAACTCGGTTTTAGTGTTTTCGTCTTGTTTATATAAAATTACCTGGACCTTCAACGGCAAAAGGCTTTCTTTAATTCTGGCGTTTAAATTATTCGTAATGAATGTAAGTATGTTTCTTGTCTTAATAACGGAATTATCACTGTTTTCTAATTTCTCTAATTTTTAGTGACAAATATGCATTATTGAGTGGATGAGGAACAAATACACTTCTGAGAGAGTGTCTTCCAAAAATTGTCCAATGAAAATAGGCGGCTTTTATAAAATTTCGAAATAGTCTTTGATTGCCTTAAACCGTTTCAAAAGTCGCTCATAGCTGGGAAAAGAGTAAGCGAACGTTTTTTTTTATGATAGAGAAGCTGCTTATAGTCGGCGTCAACTGCGGCACAGAATTCTTTAAGCGATTCGGTTCAGACCGTGTAAATAGCAAAAAATTGTATGTTTCAAAGATTATAAACTCTGCATCCAATGGTAGCAAATCACATCCATGATGCATAATGTTGGGGTTTAGACTTTCTTTGAATTTATGAAAAACATTGTTGACTCTTCTTCGTAAGCTTTTCCCGAAGTTTGTATCTCCCGAAAACGTAAAATGTTTTTCAAGAGATCATGCTGCCGAGGTTGTTTTATAATAATCGCAGTAATTATGTCGAATGTCCCATTTTCAGTACTCTCTATTTCAAAAAGCTTTGAAGTGATTCTGTTCTTTTGGTAATCAAAATTCTGAATAGTAATGGAAATAATTTTGTGCTTCTATGATTACCAGCATCCGTAGATACGCTTATGAATGGTACAACTTAAATCACTTTTTAGATCGACAATTGATAAAGGGCTTAGCACACCGTTTACAAAGCTGTAGCTTTTGTACGATTGCATGTCATTTTTTTTTTGCTGTACCTGACATCGAAAAAACTCTCGGTTAAGAGCACTAGTACAATCCAAAGAATTAAAAGACATATGATGATATATTGTATGGTAAGCCATTGCACCTTCAGCTGCACGTATAAGGTGGTATTCAGATCTAGATCTAAAAAAAATGTGGAAATTTGTGAAGTACTAGCTCTGTTTTGTGTTTGTGTATGTTTAAGAGATCTTTTATATCAGAATCGCCTTTATTTGCTATCAAAATATTCTGCGAACAAATGGTACAGAAATCCTCCGAGTCATATTTTCCTTTTTTCAGCATTGGAAATTTATTTTGTACATCGCTATTAAATAAACATTTACGCTTAGGCATTTTAAGATCTGAAAACAAGAATGAAAATTCATGGAAGTTCAGGTATTTACTCGCAAGTATTTACCAGCGAACAAACACTAAAAGAACCTAGTCCCAAACTTGGAAGTATTGGCTTCGGTAATCTTGTTACAGGGTCAATTAACTTAACAAAAAATATTACTTGGATATGTAGCTGGCGGTGATTTTCAATTAGAGTAATTTTACATCCCTATTACAAGTGGTGATTCCGTAAACGTGAGTACTACTTCCTTATAATACAGGGTCTCGTTTTATGTGGGTATATGAGTAATTTTTTTCTCGTGAAATATGGCCAACTTGGGCTACTTCCGGTATATGTACGCTGGTATTTACAGTTATTTTACTTACTTGAATTGACGCACTACACTATAGAAATTTAACACTGGCGGCGAGGGCACGCGGTACTATCACAATAACACTGACACTCAACACAAGTTACACAAGCAACGGTCGTATTCGTACTGCTCGCTTCTCTGCTGAATTAAGACTGGCTGGGACCGTAAGGACTGCGACGGCGGACTTCGACGACGATATTTGTCAAAGTTGGACCTCGCCACCGATATCAAATATAACTTCGGCACGTAATTTTTATCACTTGAAGTTGTCGGAGAGTGCATGTTGAGTACGAAGTCACAGTCGTTTTTCATTCTATTCATGTTCTTACTCGAGTAACGTTGCAGTCCGCCGTCGAAATCGAAATTGCGTTTAGACCTTAAGATAAACCGCAAAGATCGAGTCAATATATCTGTCGCTCAAACTCGAATGCAAAAGACCTTCTTCTGAAGATCTGAACGCTTCCGCTCTCTATCCTCGTTTACATCCTTTAAACGCTAGCATGTTGGCAGAGGAAAGCGCGCATTTGGAGATTCTATGGAAGCACTCAAGGGGCGCTTATAGGGAATCAAGAGAAAACTTTATTTATTAAGATTTCAGATTTTCAGGACATGTTGCTAAACAAACAGAAAACAATATTGTGAACAATTAATTAATTAAACGAAACCACACACTTCAACTGACTGCTAATGATTTAAAATTCTTCTACACTTTTAGATGCATGAGTAATATCTTGCTATATATTTGATGAATATACATCTAAGATGCTAGGCACTGTAATTAAATATGTACTCATGCGATTTATGTTATTGTATTTTCTATGTTTTGTTTTTATTGCCACGTATTGTTCTTATAAATTGAGAATTGTTGGTTATGTATGAAAGGGATACATTTTCCTTGTTTTATGTTAAATTTGCCAATATGTTGCTACTATTAGAGTGAGTTAAAAGTGGTAAATTGCTATAATTTACCTGTTCTAAAGGTGATCCATTTTTGCACGGCTGCTATCAACAGGTGCCTTTTTTTTAAGATTTCTAGCTGAGCTGCACACGGAAATATTATTACATGTAAATATTATGTTAAAAACTGTACAGGTGGGTATTTATCATTCACTTTGATGAATACTGATTTTAATGGATGTTTTTTAATTTCAGGTTTGGCTGAACACGGTCACTTCTTAGGGTTGACATAATAACTTAAGGGTGATTGCATCTGGGTGAACATATGTTTTGCCTAGCATGTATTTTTGGTATTACATCACAGTTATTGTTATTGATTTATTTTGATGTAGTTCGGGGCATTTGGTTGAAAATATGTTGTTTTCAAGCATGCCCTTTTTCATAATTATTCTGATTGATTTATTGAATGGAATTTGGGTTTGTTTGCCTAGTTACATCACGTTTTTTTTGTTTTTTTTTTATAAACTAAGGAAATTTTTCTACCGAACAATAACAAGCTTGGAAATATTGAATAACAAACGGCTCATATAAAAAAGTGCGCCACTCGTCATCAGATTCCCCTATGTGTAATGGAAAAAGCAAGAAGTGTTTTTTTTCTATGAGATTGCTGTTAGAACAAATCTATTCCACCAGGAATTCACCATAAATACGTTTCATTTACATCAAAATTCGAAAAATGAATGAATGAAGTACTTCGCTACTAGTACACTGCCGGATCCAGGGGGGTTGGGGGTTCCTAGGGGTCATGCCCTCATCATTTGAAGAAAAAAATATCTCATTAATTAATTGATAATAATTAATTGAAAAAATATATTTAATATTTAATTTATTTTTTTATTTATATAATTAAACTTCAAACAAATTTTTTATTCCAAAACCTTACAAAAATCAAAATTTATTTCTATGAATATTATTGTATGTATGTGATGTATGTGTCTCAGAATTTGAGTTTGGGACCCCAACTTTGGGTGATCCAAAACCCTCGAGAAACACTTCCGAAGCCACGAAACAGACTCCCTCACTACAACATCAGAGCCTTAACTTAGTGCTAACTTCTTATGTATAACCACTGAGATGTATAATATAGACTGACTACGTCCATAGAAATACACTACACTTCTATATAGCGTTCTCTTTCGGTCTAACCACCAACTACCAACTGCGAGAGAACTGTAAACAACACAGAAATAAGTGGCTTTGACAAAATAAATGTTTTTAAATTAATTATTTGGTATAATTAGTGATAAAAAGTGTTTTACCAAAGGCAATATTTTCATAGATACTCAACAGAAATTCGAAAGGTTTTATTAAAATCACTTTTCAACCTCCCGCCAATGGTTTTTTTCGATGTTGGCACCGACATAAGAACTATTTTTGACAGAAAAAATTGTACGCGCATGAAATAGCATATCGAGCAGTCCATATTATCATAGATGGCACAAGAACTAGATGTTGCATGCAGTACCAAAAAAGTATACAAAATTTATGTAGCTGGGTGGTCCATTCCGGAATGGACCACAACATTTGAAATGATGTATTCGTCAATTGATTCATATTTTTCGTATATGAAGTGTTGAGGAAGTCGATAAAATGTATACAAAATTGCTATTATAAAAACATTTGCTTCCGGAACGCTCTAAAATATGTTATGATCTGTTCCAGAGTGCACTACTTATTTCACAGTATGTATGCTCTACTCTGGTATGCCATGCGACATCTAGCTCTTGTGGCATCTATGATATTATATATGCCAGTATGTAAAACTGAGAAAAGTTTGGCTTGAAGGACTCCTGCAGTTGGCACCCTGTTCTTTTTAAAATAATATTAGTTTCTTAAAAAAAAGTGCGACTTGCGGGGCTGAGACCCGCGCCTGATCTAGCATAAGTGTTATTTTAGAACCATTGCAAAAGCAAGTAAACAGATTTTCACGTTACGATCATCTTGTTTCTTATTTTGATAAATTTTTACACACTAGATGAAAGTGGAGTATTTTTGCTATTACAGTTACGTCATTAAGTGCGTGCTTCATGCTCCACATGATTCGAATGTTCCAATAAAAAAATAAATATGCAGACAGATTAATTTATATAATTTGTAAAAACAATTTTAAATCTATTATTGTTAATTTTTGTGGTTTGTGCAGTGACCCGAGGTGTTAAGTATTTGTATGAGAAATCATTCCTATATCGTACCGTCTTTCGTATCTTCCAATAGTTTCACAAATGCAAAAGTAAGTAATTGCAAGCAAATGATCAATATTGAACTTATTTTCTATTGTTTATTTTATAGTCGCGACCTGTTGTACAAGATATGGTGTATTTCCAGCCCAAACTTCCATTCACAAACTGTTTTTCTTAATATTTTCAAATTTAGGTATTTTGTACTTTTTTATTAAAGAATTGTAACGCGGTTGGTCTAAGTTGCGGGTTAGATCTAGAGTACGCCAGGGAAAATGGGTGGTCCAGCGGTGAGAAAACGAATCGGCCTCTACTCAGGCACCCAAATGTATTGTCAGGGTGAATGAATGGTTCTATATGAATAATAAGACGTATTTTTGTGTTAGCTCCAATGGTTGTTTATTGGTGTCACTAAAGCCCTAATACAGTTGAGCTAGTTTTGGCTGTTTAACTAATATTTAAATAAAAACAATTCACTGTGTTTCTAATCTGTGTGTTCGTTATTTAGTTTATTACTTATGTCTACGGCTAATTGTCAAGTAAATCACTGATTCACTTCAATATTTAGAGTTAATTGTTCACTTTAAATAAATCACTGGTTCACTGATTCTGATGGCTGGTTGTTGAGTTGATGGTTGATATCATACAGCAGGTGTGTTCTCGGGCGGAGTTATCTGCATCACGGATCTGTACACGGGTGGTCTTGTATCCACTGGAACATATACTTCGGTAGCTAGAATGCAGATGGCCTCGTATTCACAGAGTTAGACGTGGATATACACACATCTCGGTAAATAGAATAAAATTAGCATGATGAATAATTTGGTCTTTCCTCTTCTTTTTCCTTCTCTTCTTCATTTGATGATAAATAATATTCTTTGTAAAAACGTAATTTTTAAAAACTAATTTCATTCCTTTCCTTCTTAATTCCACTATCTTGTTTTCCTCATCTGTTTCATAATCTTTATAACACTCTAAAAGTTCTAGTAAATGAAAGTTATCAGCAGAATTAAATTCTATACCCGGAGCGCAAAAGGACTGGAAAAGTTGTAGAACGGTATGTATATAACTTTATATTAATTTTTTTATAATATTACCTGCAAAACAAAGCTAATAAAATATTTCCAGAGTTGGCATGGTTTAAAATGTATGGTGAAATTGAGGCAGCAAAAAGACATTTATATGGTACTGGTGGAGGTCCTCCTGCGAAAATTTTCCTATCCAGCGATGAATTGAGGGTGCAAGAATTAATTAACCAGAACGAAGTTTCAGGTCATGACGATGTAATTGAGACGGATATCGTAATGGTGAAAAAATTATTCACAGGTTTAAAAATTCTTATTTAAATACGCATAATCGAACAGGATTTAGGCACGTCTCCAGTGATTAATGATGAGGATGCTCGTCCATCAACTTCTTTTCCCGAATCATCCACATTAAAACAAACGTAATAAATAATGCAAAGCTCCAATAGTTATTACCTTTTCTTGAATGTCGATAGCTGACGAAGGTGATCTACCAACCATATATGGACTCAACTTATTAATAAGATCATCAACCATATTCTTCCTTAGTCGAAAAAGCTTCGTAAATTTACGGTTGGGGAGTTCAAAGCAATCAATAGGCTGACGAATTCGGCGTAATTCATTTTCCATATATTCTTCAACAATTTCAAAGGCAAACGATAATGACAATTCACTGGAGCTAGCCATTTTTACACGTAATAATATAATAATTATATTTTATACAAAAACAATAAGCAAAACAAAAGTATTATTTTAATTAAGTGACACAGCTGACTGTTTTTGCTATTTGACAGAAATAATCTTACCACACTCGTTATTTTGAAAAACTTTTTCACCACTTCGACTTTCCCAAATAGCACAATCGAGTTATAAGAAAGTCGTGTCACTTTCTTATGACTGACCATAGTCAAACGACTTACACTTACGACGTGATTAAATCATATACAAAACGTTCATATAACTAAAATGGGGAATCGTATTTCAGTTATACGACGCTGTTGTAGCTCAAAATGACTTTTTCACAACATAAATAAAGTCAAACAAATATCAGAGGACGGTTGTAAATTTGACAATTTAACACGCTTAAGACCTTTATGCATCTGCATTACGTTTTCGGCATGATTGATTAATTGCATAATAGCATACAATAGTAAAACCTTGTAATAACTTTCATGAAACTTTTTGGTCTTTTGAAAGTCAAAATTAAGATGCAAACTTATCTCCATCTAGAAACTATAAAAGCTTCTTACAAAAATAATCAAGTATAATATACATAATATTATAACTCTTTTTATTTTTGTGATTGAGTTGGATCTTTCCCAGCAAATGTTGAAATGTATTGCGGAGAAAACTTTACTGTGTAGTTTTGTAAAATAGATGCGTAAACATTACGGGCCTTCTATTTATTACAATATAAGTCTACATAATCCTTTATTGAAATTTACATAAAATTATCTTTGGCTACAAAATGTATTTTCACAATACTGCAACCTAACCGGTAGATGGCATTGAAAATCTTAGTAAATGGAAAAAAGTTCTCATATTATTAATTCTCTGGATTTTCTATCCATAACAATATGCCGCATTTATTTGTGACTGTATACCGACGTATTTACAGCTCAAGATCCTTGTATATGGCTTTAGTTGTATTTGAGATAGTTTGCAATCTTAAATTAGAAAATATGTCTTAGAAACAACTCTTATACGACTCTTATATTAATTTACTGTCTGTGTCTTCTCTCCGACGTTTTCGCGACTGATACAAATTTGACAGATTACTTCCGTACCTCGTGCGTGCAGCTTCGATTTTTGTTGTGCGATAGTTAAAATGTCTAAAGTGGTATCTACCGAAGAAAACGGGGAAAAGTTAATTTCAGCAGTGCCATCTTCATGGGAAGATCATAATATCTTGCAATGGCCGAGAAATACTATAAACTGTAAGTAAAAAAGATCCGAAAGAATCCACTTTCCAAGCCAGTAAAAGATTGGTTTTCTTTCCAGTGCAGTGTAATAAGTGCAAACAAAAAGTCCTTTGACGAAGCAAGCATTATTGAAAAGTCATTACCAGCATTTTGCGATAAGGTGTTTCAGAAAAAAGGTAAGTCCAGCTTTCGTCTAAAAAGGCAGCAATACGTCGAAAAGCAACAAATTTGTTAGTAAATTTGTTTTCAATATCAGCATTTTTCGCATAAGATTTGAATCAGATGACTAATTTTCGCTGTATGAGCACTAATAGAATTACATACTTAAACCATGTTGTAATATTGCTTTTCTTTTAGACCCAAAAAGCGGATGAAATGATATACAGCCGATTATCGAAACTTTGATAATATTTTCGACAGCATAAATCAGCCAGACCCGCCAGGAATACAATTGAATGAAACAACAAGATCCAATATCAAAACGAAGCTTCAGAAGACGAACTGATCGTAATTAATGACATAAACTTAATGAAAGGCAGTGCCATTCTCCCAGCATCTGCCTATGAAAAAGTGCAGTAGACAGTAACGCTATTCTTTCATAAGGAACCTAATACTAAATATACATTATTGGAAATGATAGAACTTGATTTTAGTATTTTAAATAGAATTCCATTGTGTAAGTTTCTGCTGCATTTATTACATATACTTATATAGTATATATGATTATAAATTAACTGTGTGAATTAATGGAATAAAGATTAGTTGCGTTTTGTAAAATAATCTTATCATTTTACACTTAACATTAATTACTTTAGAGTATTCTGGTATTCCTATTTTTCCTTTGTTTGAGTCCATTTTGACATTTATGCCGCATTGTAACTTATTTGTGGTATACTAGTGAAATATACGAACGATTAGCCTTAAAACAGTCAGGTTAAAACTTCACTACAACCAACTATTACGCGACGTATATCCGGCCGTTATGCGTATGGCTGTCTTATTTCGGTTATATTAGAAATGTAACAGAGTTATTTTATTTGTTTTGTGGCAGCAATACTACTCTAATACGAAGAGTCGTTTAGTTAACGTATATGAATAATTCTAATAGCTGAATTAATTTACACTTCTTAAAGACTTATTCACGATGTTTATAAAACTAATTAATTGTGACTATAATAATGACGATTCTGTCGTAATACATAGTTATATCGACGTCATATGACACACAGAAGGTTTATACGACTTTTAAGTTATATGGTGCTACTTGGGTTATAACGATGAGGTTCAAGAATACGAACGGTGTATACGATTCGTTATCAACCATTCGTTATATAACGAATTCGTAATTCATGAGTAGGTTCAATGGTGTAGTCAAAGCTTTTGGGGCCTAAGGCGAACCGTGAAAATGGTGCTCCAGTTACTACCGTGCCTTAAACAATTTCAATTGTAGAGTAATGTCACAGAACTTTAGTTGACGTGTAAGCGAATTTTAAAATTAAACACTTGATTTCGTTGAATGCTTTTTTATTTTCTAGTATGACCATAGATCATACATCTGAGCGAAGCCGATTTTATGCAGTTCGATGTAAGCCAACCGATGGTATTATATTGTGTGTACTGACTACTGATCGCTTAACACCGTGGAATGAGCTCTGGATGTGTTGTTTTCAAACTAGCCATGCGCTGTTAGAAGTAGATTACGGGCATTTGAGCAAAAGCTCCGTGGTAAAATTCTCAACATACAGTTTTCTACTCTGATACTATTTTCTCTATGGTATGACACTGCTTATAGAGACTAGGTGCTGCCAACTTAATATTTACTGTGTTACATTTATACATGGAACTGGCGTGAAAAATTTTAATTATATAAAATCTCTATTTTTATATAACTATTTTACGAGCTTTCTGACTAGCAAAAATGTTGATCAGTCTCCCGAGGTCGATTGAGTCAGTCATATCTAGAATCACATAGCACTGACCGTAGAAAAACCTTTAAATTCATTCAACTTGGAGGAATCTCTCTTGCAAGTCGCAACACTGATTGCCACGGTCAGGAAGAGTTGTAGCAAAATTACGATATTGTGGACTGAATCAGCTAGGCTCAACACTTGAAAAAGAGCAATTCCGTCTTCAGTAACGGTTTTCAGAAAGGTTGAGTGAATGGTTTGTGCAAAAAACAAACTAGCTTTCGGATAAACATTTAGAATAAGCTTCTGTACTCCAGTCTATTCGCCCTACATCCCAACTGTTTTTTGTCAGCTTCTCCACTATAATGTTCGTGATTCCCTTCCTCCTTCCTCCGGTTTTAGTAGGTGAAAAATTTCTCGTTTATAGTAGACTGAAATTCACTGAAATTAATTTCAATGAATTTCAAAAATGTAATGAAAATGTAGAACAAATGGAACTTTTCAACCCAGAGATCAGAGAGGTCTCATCGGTATGGTTATCTCTGATTGCCTACCACACCTACATTGCTTTTAGATTTAGATGAAATCAATAAATGACTCATGAACTGGATGATCATCAAGCATGACGTATCGAACGACCTGCTATGTTCGGTCTTTCTTGGCCTTTCTCAGTTGAGCAATTATCTGCTGGCGGACGCGGACACCCAGAATCTTGATGAACTCGTTTTGGATTTCTGGGGACAAATATTTAGTCCGTGTTTTGTAGAACTTGATCTCATAAAACCGTATCATACATGGCCATTAACTTTAATAATTCCAAAAAGTTTCTTTGGTTTCAGCTGGATCTGCTCTTGCCTTTCCTCTGAAAGCTTATTTCTGTTTCGCAAGGAACCTGATGATATCCAGAATATTTTTGAGAACTTACCTTCAGAGTTTTTCTTCTGTCTTGATTGCTTCTTAGCTCATTGTCAATTGTGGCATTTTTCAGATATCTCATCTAAATACTTTTTTCCATTCTATGTAGCATCTTTCGTGAGATGTGATATTTTCGTCGACGAACAGCACATCCATGAGGGATGAATTTTTTGCTTGTTCCGCATATCTCGAAAAACTCAGCTTCTGTGGAACGTACGCTTTCCACCTATGAACGGTATACTGCATCCTCGAATCTTCTCTTTGTTTAGAGCAACCAAACGTTGAACAATATTTGGTCCCCAACGTCGGACCAATTTCCAATGTCACTTAGATCAGCTAAGGAAATATTCGGCGTGAAAGGTCCTTGTTGAGGCGACTGATTTTCGCCGACGCCTCAGGCTACGCTTTCGCTTTCTTTCACATTTTCTATAGTTTCTTCAGTTTTCACTTTTGTTGTTACTTGGCTTTCGCCTTCTGATCAACGGTTACCCCACCTCAACCCTCCGATGTACATATTGGTTAAATATTTCGCTATTGTTACCAATAGGATTTAGCCAATAAAAATTTCCATTGGAGAAATCTGCCATGGCCAAGACAAAATGATTCCCAGAAAGGTTATTAGGCGTTAACCATAGGCCCTTTTGGTCGATGTTTTGAACTTTCGGATCCGCGCCACCTTTAAAAATGGCATTGGCGGCATTAACCGACACCACCGAAATGCTGTTCTTTTTTTCATATCGCGCGATAAGAATCAGCAAAAAGTGGTCGGAAAACCAACCATATGTGTCACGAAGGTCCAGAATACGTAAGTTCTGGAACTCCAAATTTTTGGCAATAATGTCGCGCGTGCATACCAGAGTGCTCATGTACGATTCATAGTAACCTACGATGCTACTTTTTAACCTAAAACTGGGTTCTTCTCTAGTAACATAATATGAATCATCAGTCACTGTACCATTACTCCGTAGCAATGTACAAGTTCTCTTTTGCTCCAACACTCTGACTTGCTTCTTACCTACTCTTTGGGGATTCCAAACACTTTTTCCATCCCTACTTTTGAACCCGAACCAATTTTCCGAGATATCGTGCTCGTTTTCGGGAATTTCAATCATACCCTCATGCTTTCAATATTTCCTATACTTTCCGTGCTGTTTCTGCACTTTCTCCTTGTGCGTCATCTTAACAGAGCAGTGCCTTTTTTGCGGATGAAGGCCTGCGTAATTTGTTGCAGCTAATATGAAGCCCTGATATAATCGTACGAACCTAGAGGGCCTAATATATATACTAAAATGCAGCATTTGAATAATCTAAAAAAGCTTTCTACATGACCTTTACTATTTTTTGCCCGTGCAACAAACCCTATTTCCTAACATATTGGTCCAAAAGCACATTACCCCAATGCGCTTTTTTAGTAGATGGGACAAGCTTGCGAGTCAAAGTAATTATTGATGTTCGCGTACTCCTTGCCCATGCCCCACAGTGAAGATTTTATATCATCATACAAGTTGTTGTGAATATAAAATTCACTCGTTTTAAACTGTGGGCCTGAGGAGTGCCGTTCTTGTTTAACTTGCACTTTTGATCAAGTAAAGAATCAGTGCAAAGCGTTCTTTTTTTTAAAGTTATATTAATACCGCTAGCGTTATCCTGATTCTCTTCGGAGACGATATGTGTTACTGCTACTTTCATCGCCTACATTGTTTTTTCTAAATTTTGTTAACAGGTTGCTGCGCTTTCCCTGCTTATAAGCTGCTTGTTTAAGGCAAGCAGCTCTACTTCCGAAATTATTACTTGTCTTGTTTGTGTTCGGCTTTCGAAAAAACACACCGCGCAGGTAAACCATTTTTCGGCCTCTGCCCTGGTCTCTATTTTCATCGCAGCTTCCAAGCTGTTGCTGTACAGCTCTCTCTTTGTAGCATCATTTGCTATTATTTTGGTGTAATAAGAATGGGAGAACTGCATGCACGTTATCTCTAAGCCCTCACCACGATTAATGATGCCATAGGCCTTTTTGACATACTCAATGGTCCATGAAATTCAATCGAGGCCTCTAGCTATGCCTATCACGGATGCGTAACTAACGTCTACTACTATTCTTTTACACATTCGCTTGGTGTATCCAAACGAACGCCGGTAAAAGTCCTGCATATTCTCCAAAAATTGCGAAATTGCAATGGCCATATGATCCGTGCCAATCATTGTAGCAGCGGGAAGAATCACTTGGCTTTTGAGGATGTGCGCCAGCAAGGCATATACTAAGTTCCGTTTTTCCGATATTCCTTCTGGAGTGGCAAACATTTGTCCATTGGCGTCAAAATGTAGTGTCTCAATTTTCTTCGCTCGTATCGCTTCAAATGGCTCTGTTGAAAAGAGATAGACTTGAAACGTAGCCATTACCCGCACTATCTGCCCATTTTGATGCTCCAGCATCATGTAGTATAAAATTACAAAAGGATCTTTATGCCTATCGAACGAGGATGACACTTCACTTTTTGCCCGACGACCCACATCACTAGAAAATATGAGTCGTTTTCCGGCCTTTGCAATAGCCAGCGGAACTGTTTTTTTTGTGCGACTTTAGAACCTTGTAGCAGCTCTGTGAAGCCAGCAACCGCTGTGTGAATCTCCTGTCAAGACCACAAAATTGCGGTGCTATGTCGAAGTTGATGCCGTGCGTCATTAGCAAAAACTCTTACATCGAGACCCCTGCCCAAAAGGAGTACTTACAACATCAAGGGTGCCCACAGTACCCATAACTGTATATTTTTCGGCCATACGTACCTTCGGGTACTTTGGTGAATTGGAAATATATAGTGCACGCGTTATTCAAAGCACTATATTTCCATCTAAAAATTGAGCATACGTTTATAGTCACCTTTTTTCGCCGACGACATTTCGAGAAGATTTTGCATATATTTAGTTTCTATGACGAAACTACCTAGTTCATGATTTGCTGGATGTGCTTTTCGATCATCACAGAAAACCATTTCGTTACCCTCCATTATGTATACTTTCTCCTCACTGTCGATATTAAGGTCGATCATCACGATGTTGCCATCACAGACTGGTTCATCGGACTTCGTACAATCGAGCGAGTGGTGAATGCGGCGTTATTGTACAAAACCTATTTATTCACATTACATTAAGATATAACAGGATCAAGGTGTTGCCAGCCAAAAGGCGGTCAGTCCTGCTAGAGGGTTAATGTCTGCCAAGTTTGATTGACTTTTTTGTAAGGGAAACATATAACTGGCTCTCCCACAGTGTAATAAATAATGGCATTGATCCCAAAAATTTAGTTCAAGTGACTGAAACACGTTGGCGTAGTTGATATAATCCAATAAATAGAATCTTTATGTGCCTCTATTGAAAAATGTCATACAGCTAAAATTTTGTCAAAATTATATAATGGAAAACTAACTTTTGTGTATTTATCTTGCCTGAAACCAATTTTAAAAGAAATTATGTCACTTAAATATTTTGTTCCAATCAAATGATGTAGACATGTACAAAGCACTAATTGATATAAAAACGTAATTCACGTATTATCAGAAATCCTTCAAAACAACTTACCACATCAAATTATACCTACTTTTGAAGAATTCATTCATTGGGAGACTGAACATGAAAGATTATCTATAAATTTAAAGACATTTGAAACACTACGAAATTTTTCACCAATCATTTTCCTGCGGGATTTGAAACCAAATTCTAATGCCTTGCCGTTAAAGCTTGGCGAAGCTGATTGAGGTACTTTGGGAATGCAATGGAATAAGCTTTTATAACACGAATGGAAAAATGAGTTTCCGAATGGAATTGTACCTGAAAATGCATGTGAATTTTGGTCTATTGCATTAAGTATAAAAATGGTTTGGGTGATCTTGTATTTCATGAGCTTAGCAGTTTTGTTTTATTTGTCTTTCTTTGCCAATTAGTAATGCTGTAGTGGGACTTGTATCTTCAATTATGAATGCCATAAGATCTGAACGTAGGAATAC